>CM047425.1:11670000-12311898 GCA_026168455.1 Theocolax elegans | reverse complement strand
TTTACAAAAACTTTACTCCCATATAAGCGTAAATGTTCAACATTTGGTTTCTTCCTAAAGAAAATTTCATTTCTCCAAATTCTCCTGCGCTTTTCAATTCGTTCACATATAAAAACCGAATGTTACATATAGAACTATATATGCTTTTCACGGATCGACGGGTTCGACTCTTTGTAATCGATATGTCATATTGTTAGCGATTTTGACCGAGGAAACCGTATAGGACGTGCAAGTTCGTATTTATTTTTTCTATTTTTTTTAGTAGTAAAATAAAGAATACAGACTTATTTTTAGGGGTACATATAGGGGAAAGTGTAAATTATTACATCCAGGAAAACTGATGTTGCGTGAAGTTATACGTCGATGAATTATTTAACATATTTTCGTGTCATTATACCTTTCCTAAGTAGGTTACGAACCGTCTGCAATATTCATGATCAATTATTCGCGTTATCTCTCTGTTAAAGGAAACTACGTGTACGATGATTTTATCAAATATTGACATTGTCAGGAAAAATCCCAAGTGAAATAAACCTGATCCTCACCGGATGTTTTATCAATATAGCAAATATATGCGATATATACGCCGTCAATGTTTTACGTTTAGTTCCTTTGCATAACCGGTACTAAAGCTGTTCACGTTTATCGCCTCTCTCTCTCTCTCTCTCCCTCTCTCTCACCCTTTCTTTCGTGCATGTGTATCAATCAGTTTCTCGTATATCGAAATCATACATCGAACCCGTACAATATATTAAACAAATTTATGGAATAAATATGTCGCATTATTGATTGAAATAAACAGAGTCACTCTTTTTTACGTAACTATAAAATATCGTACACACATTTTTTATAAAAACAAGATAATTTATAGGGTACGATACATATATATTATTACATATACATACATATTATTGTACGATAAAAAAAATATAGAATATTTACATCACGTACATAAATATAAAATAAGTTAAAATATGCAAGATATTAATATATAACGTAATGCAAATGGAAAAAGTGGATATATTTATTACAAAAAGCTACAATTTGTTTGAAATAATAAATTATGTTAGTTAAACGATTGCGAAAGTACAATTCGATATTAGAATACGTAAGATTTATTATACGAGCATATTGCAGAGAATCGAAGTGTATAAAAAAATCGTTGAATAACAAGAAAGAGGAGAGGAATACATCTCGATACGTCGCGACGACCCACTAACGAGGCCCGCGGCTGCGCACCGCTTTCCGCAAAGATTCTTCTACTTTTCTCCCATGGGCGACACTGGTGCACCGGCCGAGATTGCAGTTTATTAATAAATTACAATACCGCCGGGGGTAGAGAGTACGCGACTCGAGACGTTAATTAGGCCGGACCGCCTTGCGCGCGAGTGGGTAAGATCTTTATGCACGAAGAGGATATACGATTTCTAATTACTCCCACCGCGGACGAGAAGAAGGATGTAACGAGAGAAAGGAGGATCGCGTGATTGATTTATTTATCAAATACATTTGCAAATTATCGTTATACGATACTAATTAAAACTATTCTTTTTTACGATATGCATACACATTCTATATACTATCGAAAAATTTGGCATGAAATTAAAAAAACAAAAAATACGCATCTATCGATTTATATCGTATAAGAAAAAATCCATAAACCTCGCAATTTTAAAACAATTTTTCAAAGAATTACAACCGTATGTAATTAAATATTCGAAACAAACATTTTTGTAAAAAAAAAAACAAATTGCTTCAAATTCGATGTCCGTATGAAAACATAGTTAGTTTAACTACAGAAAAAAAGTAGAAACGAACTTTTCGACCAATTTCATCTACACTCTATTTTGTTGCTGCAGAAGGACTCGAGTATACGAAAACTGAAATATATTCCACTATAGTACCGTAAAAACGAAAAAAGAAAGAGAGAGGGAGTAAGAGGGAGAGAGAAAAGAGGATGAAATAAAACAGAGGGAAGTATAGAAACGGGTATAAAGGGGAGGGGGAGTGAGAGTAGGTCTCCCAAGCTGAAGGGCAGATTACAAAAGAAAAATCGTGCAACCGTGCAACGCGCACACCACCCGTACAAAGTATTATACACGTGCGCTTGCTCGCGTCTATTTTTCCTTCAATTTTTTTTTCCTTCCTTACATGTGTGTACGTGTGTGCGTGTGAGTGTGTGCAAGTGTGCGCACCCTCTTACACATCCCCCTTACCTGATAAATGGAAAGAAAGGTGTGCAAGCTCGAATAGCTATAAACTCAGTAGAGTAGAAGTTATTAATTAAACGTATACTTTATGATAAATGATGTTTGACTTTGATTCTTAATAGAAAATTAGGAAACAGTCACTTTCTTTATAAATATACACGTGAACAATTTTCGGTATGTACCTATATATATATATACGTTTATTTATCTTGGCACTGCGGATATATATCGAGATGAGAATAGACGTGGTATAGTATATTTTTAAGTATTTTATATATTATCTCCCTTTATTACCGCGATGATAATAAATTCGTGCGCTCTATTTCCGCAACCCGCGGTTATTAACTGTGTAAATACTAAACATATATATATATATATATATATATATATATATATATACGTATTCCCGCAGGGAGTAAGATGCTATATACAAAACGAGGTCACCAAGAAGTGAATAAAAAAGAAAAGTATTTTCTTTTTTTTTTCGAAATAGAAAGCCATAAATTCACATTCATACACAGAGGACTGAAAAATTCTGTTTCATGAGCGCATATGAAAGAGACATCTTTAAAAGGCGCATACGAAAAAGCTTGGTACATGCTATTTTAAAAGAGCGCGAGAAGAGCGCTAGTTATAGAAGCGAGCGGATCCTCCATTAAACGCGACAAATTTACAAGCACTCACGACGTATTTCTAGCGCCCGTCCTATACTACCCCTTTATACATTGCCTTATTTTGCGTGTATACCGAGAGAGAGAGAGAGAGAAAACGGATGACTTGTGTGACTACCCTGTGCAGAAATGAAATGTCATATAAGCCTAGATGTATTATTGCTATGTTACTTTGTGCTAACCATTTGCACGATTAGAGTTTAACATTAATTATTGATCAGGGGGTAAAAGAAAAATGTAAAATAATACTCGCAACGTAAATTAATTAATCATAGTACAATTGTCACTAATCGTGTAGCAGTGTAATGAATTAAAATGGTAATTCGATTAATGAATCAAGTTTTAATTATTTACGTACATGCACTTGAGCAATTAAAATAATAAATAATTCACATTTGAATTATTTATTCACTCGTGTTCCTAATAATTTATAATAATTATTATTATAATTAGATTTCTGACCATCCACATCGTTACTTATTTAAATACAGTATATACGTTGCTCAAATCATGACGAATGTATTAATTGTAATAACGATCTCGGAGAACACATATTTTTAATTATTTTAATCGTCGATTAATTATCTAGGTTAAGTAATGTTCGATTAAATAATGACACTTTTTTTTTATAACAAAATTAACTTATTACACGCGAAAATAAAAAAAAATATTAATTAAAAATTCTTTTTGTCGAGATTGGAAAGCCACATTATCAAATAATATTGACAATTTAAATTATCAGATAAATACACGTATAACCCGTTTATGTATTGTTCGTACATTGAAAATATAAAAACAATAGATAATACAGTTGGCACTGAATTCATATTCAAATATATACAGATTGTAATTGAATACAAAAGTTATTCAACCGATCTTTTAGCATCCATTAATTCTCACAGAATATATACTCTCGCAGGTATTCGAAATATCAAACAAGTAAATTAGCGCGAATTTCAACGAAACAAAATTTCAATGATCAATCAACTATATATATATATTGAAATATACGCATACATAACATTTTTTTTATTTTTATAAAAAACAAATTTTATTGTACGCAATAATTATTCCAATACGGGCAAGCTAGTATAGCCATATGTGCAATTTGTAATGAAATTCACTTAAATCGAAAATTAAATGCAAAATATGTTCGATTACCGTGAAACGGATTTTCATCGGACAGTACACACATACGTATATACATATATACACACCTATATACACATATAGTTTTTTTGTCATTCTGAGGGTGTATAAAAATTTTAAGCTACTGGTATCTGACACGTAGGCGGAGCTTCGTTTAAAATGGCAGCATAAATATGTCACTTTCCAATACTGGCTAAGAGAAATCTTGTCCTTTCGAATAAAAAAAAATACGAAAAGTTATTACACGTCACTTTAATAAAGATCTGTTTTATATTTATAAACTTGAGTGTTAGATTCTTTTTAACGTATGAGCTATATCGAAGAGGTAATCAATTTCAGGTGATTTATATACATCATATCCTACCCTACATTTCAAATATATATTACTGAAACATATATTAACTGGAATAAGCGTAATAAAAAATATTTGTAAATTGATATTACTGTTAATTAGTACATACGAGTTCCGTTAATGTATGTAATTAGTACGATATTCTATACAATTACTTCAAAATATGATTAAAAATATTGGTATTGGGTTAAAAATTGATATAGAGATATATCTAAAAACGCAGTCAATATTCACGTTAGTCCACAATTATCGAAAAGCAATTTCCTATATGTACATAAGTCGATTTTCCAAGTTTCGATGTAACGCATATAACCTCAACATTAACATAAACACGAGGAAGTTCCGTCTCGAAATCGCTGACGCTCGTAGAGCATCGCATCGTCTCAGAGCTAATAAATGGCATTTTCGAGCTCGCGGCAATAAAGTAAATAATGCAATCTCGCGCGGGAGCAGACTTCGTGAGCCGCTAGTGGAATAATAAGGAGGGAGAAAGACCGAGTCGAATGAAAATAACACGTGAATGGAAACCCGATGGATCCCGAACGAAATTACGCCGGCCGGTCGAACTTAATACCGTCTGGTTTTCCTAAGCGTATTTTTTCTATTTTTCTTCCTCCTTTTCTTTTTTTTTCTTCTTTTACCTCCCTTGCGGTGTGACATTGTTTATTAATAGTATAAGAAAGTGAATGGTAAAATTTTATCGAATTGAAAATGTTTTATGGAACAGGCAAATTGATTACTATTTCTTCGCAATTGAGAATTACAATTTTTTATTTATTTACCTTTTTATAATTCAATTACAAAGGTTGGATCAAATGTGATTTTGCTACGAATTTAGATTCTGATATGCTTGACCGATTTAAATGTATATATTTACTTACAATTTGTTAATTAGCTATTGCTGATGTATACAACACGGTACATAAACGCTCTGATCAACTCACCTGAAACAGAAAAAGAAGAAACAAATTAATAAATGCATCAATTGTAAGATTAAAATAAATTATATTCATAAATTTATATTCAATCAACTCATGTAAGAATAATACTCATTCACACAATGAATAAACGAAATTTCGAGAAAAAAAACTCTACACTCACGATTGTGTACCAGATCGATATAACCACCTCGAAAAAGAGAAAGTTGACTCTATCCTCCGTGTAGAAAATAGAGAAGGGACGGGGGTCAGGAGATAGAAAGAGAGAAAGAGAGAGAGAGAGGAACGCCCACGCAAAAGACAAAGAAAAAGTTAGAGTCTCCCTTTAAAAAAATCGAGAAAGAAATTGAAAAACATTCTCGGCCAAGGGCTCAAAGACAAATAGTGACTCGGTGACCAATCGATGCCGTCCCCTGCATCTACGCGTTGGTGTGAGCGCACACCTACAACATACACGTGCAACCGAAGCGTCTGCGGGTCCGGATTCCTGCATGAGCTCGGATGCCGAGGATTGTATATCTCGATAACTTGAAGGAATTTTTATCGCATCGATAAGGAGCCACGCGGGAAGAATGAAATCTCGGATCAATCACGATATACCGGCTCTTTATTTCTGTCAACTTTATTTAGAGAGCGGATGTTCATAGTATAACTATGAACTAGCTATGATGCTCTTCTTCCTTGAAATCATTCTATTTTCGTTCATGGAATTCGGGTGGTAATATTTTTGGAAGCTATTATGCGTGCTTTATTTTTTTTTTTCATCGCTTAATTTTATGAAGACTCGTACTTCCTTTTTTTATATCTATTTTTTTCGTCCGAAATTCAATTTATTATCACGCAAAAAGGCATTTATCTTACGATTTATTTTGTAAATTTCCTAACTCATATATTTGAACGTGGTACCCGTTTTTACGATGACAAATACAATAACAAAAAAGCAGCAGCGTAATGTAAAAAAGAAAGAGAAATCTATTTAAACACATTGCAGGCATCGCGAGGTGTATAGTATATATACGGTGTAATATTATACAAAACGAACATGAACCGTAAGTTTACATTAGGTAGCACTAACATGACGCTCGCACTGACTCATGAAATTCCAAAAAAAAAAACTCTTGAAGACCCCGCATCTTTCGAATAAAGTATCCAGTGTGCGTTTCGATCTCTAAGCAATAAAAGGGCACTTTATAACCTCCGAATTAGAATCTCAAGGAAAACAAGTCACTCTACCGTGAAGTGGCTTCACTCTCGTATAAGATACATATTCAATCCCACTCTCGTGTCTTATCAATACACTGAGTTTCTTTGTTTGCTCGGCTGTATATATGCCGTTGACCGGATATTTCCATCCGAGAATTTACAAATTCAAATATATTCGAGACCGTAAGAGAGAGAGAAAGAGAGAGAGAGAGAGAAAAAAAAAGAGTGGACTCCCAATCTGTTTTCAGTGCAAACATTGAGAGAAAATTTCGGCGAAAGGTCTGCGTAATCCTCTTCTCTCCCTCTCCTTCGAGTAGGATTTAATGTATATACCCACATGGAAGGGAGTTTGTCGCGCGAGAGATTTCATTGTCGCGAGTTAAGTAGTAACGGCCAGTTTCTGTCTCGGCTCTTTCCACTTTGAACGACCGGATAAAATTAACCGTACGAGTTACCCTCTCTTTCTCTTTCTCTTTTCCATCGTAAAATCTACGGCTGCACTTTCCTAAGTCATCTTGTGTACACTCGCACAGACCCACACACACACACACACGATCGCGCAGACACCATTGTCCTTATCGCTGTTTCCTTGTTGCGCGGTAAAAATTGTACGGATGTAAGTTCTCGTATGGTTGACGTTAAATAAAATTTAATCCGATTTGGTTTATTTTTGAACGAGATAATTGTCTATTTCGTTAAAATGTGATAATATTCTATACGTTCAATGCACGTTCTAAACTAGTAATATCTTATTAAAATAACAAAAAGGATATTTCACACTTTCGTAAACAGTGTGTATAATAATTAGCTTTCTTGCACTTGAGTACCAACAAATCCAATTAAAAAATACCTATCGATTACGAAACACAAGGTATATATGTATACGTTTCACCATT
The DNA here is from genome assembly GCA_026168455.1 of Theocolax elegans. Lineage (NCBI taxonomy): Eukaryota > Metazoa > Arthropoda > Insecta > Hymenoptera > Cerocephalidae > Theocolax > Theocolax elegans. The sequence continues at coordinate 12,304,479 of CM047425.1, read as the reverse complement.
GAATACGTAATGTCTTGTACAACAACCGCCGTAAAATTAAAAAGAAAAAAAGAAAAAGAAAACAAAACGCTTAGGAGAAGATTGCGTAGGTATATATAGATATATGTATATACTAGATGTAAATGTTGGTGCGAAAATTCACAAAGTTTTTGCGCAAGAAAACAGCAACAACGGCAGTGCGTGAAAACATAGTTAATTCCTTTACCATGCGGCTTTTTCCTTTCGATATACTTCCGGCGATAAGACGACGGGCGCCAGAAAAAGCCATAGGAAATCGAAAAATACGCCGTATTTGAATTTCGCAACAAAAGGCCGGTATTTCGCACGCAGGACGATCGTATCTATATATACATGTGGATTCGAGAAAAACCTAAGGCCTCGTTACGCGCGACCTACGACGACGAGGTGAAAAAAAATGACGTTTTACATAAAGGATGCGGTGGCTCGTAAAGATAAAACTGGACTCTCTCATTTTAAACTTAATGAAAGAGGGACGGCTTTTTTTCACATAGTTTTGCATTTTGGATGTCGTTTTTGTACCGTTTGCGCGTTACTTTTTTTCGCTCGTTGTCAATTAAAATGTATATTTTCACGGTGGGATATCAAATCCGAGCGAACAACTATTTTTTTTTTTTTATTTTATTGTCTTTTGAAATTTGAACGGTTGGCAATAGCGTGTAGTTATAATGCAGTAAATGTTTTATATCAACGTTATAGATTTACAGAGAGAATAGACAATGTTGGAGAAATAAAAATAATACACTGGTGTCCTTCTATTTCAGTACGAATATAACAGTATATACAGGTAATCGCGCAATAATTAAAACGTGAAAAATGTATAGGAGAGCGCAAATATTTAATGTGAATAATTTGATCATACGATCCTCGGTGGCGAGTGTAACAATCGCAGAAAAATCCAAGTGAAAGCTCAAGAGAAAGAGAAGGAAAAAAAAAGAACCGTAAGAAGGAAACAATCGCGGTAAATTGAACTTAACGCCTTGAATATTCCATCCACTCGAACGAACGAGAGAAAGACTCCTCCTCCCACACACACGTACACACAAACACACACAGACACACACGCATATGTACATATATACATTGGAAAAAGGCGCCGACAGGAAGGCGGTCGTCGATTCCTTTTCCTTTACCGCGGAAGCAATTTCCACAAATTACCTTAATTGAAAGGGCCGCCAGTGAAACAAATCAAAAAACCAGCGGCGGATACGTTCCACACATATATAAATGAACCTCGCACCGCCGATAGTTTTTGGCGCGCGAGAGTTGATTTTTAAAGAGGTACGCCGAGGAAAGGGTTGGGTTGATTTAGGATGGATTATGAGAACGCGTGAGAAAAGAAGGCGTTTTATCGTCCCTGTCGGTCTTGTGGCAGTAAAAAGGCATTACGGGTTTTAGCGTGCTATTCGCGGATTTTATATTTAGCGTATATATGGTTCTCTAGCGTGCATACATAGTCCTTCAAATTGGGTGAGAACTCGTGCCTCTTTTCACCTCCACTATATTTTAGTTAGTTATTTTTAAAGTAAATACATTTTTTAATATTCTGCAATTTTAACGCAAATAAATATTTAATATTTAAATAATAATTTGTCATTACAAATTATTATTACGAATATTCTAAAGTTAAAAAATATGTACTTCTAAATGTTTGTTTGATTACATTTTATTCCTTCCGAAAATATTTAAAATTAATACGTCATAAAAGTGTTTGCATGTCTCGCGCCACCATAAATTATATAAATAAACACACATACACATACACACACACGCGCGCGCGCACACACAAAGCGGGTATTACCCGAAAAGGGAAGCCAGCGAGCGAGGATCGTAAAACAAAAATCCCATCTGCTTCCTCTCAATTAGTAAAACAGCACTAATACGTCATCATAAAAGTAGCATCTTTGCCTCTCTGTCTTTCTCCTTTCTTAAAAAATAAGCTTCCACTTCTTCATTCTGCGCTTATGACAGTTGAACGAGGAAGCCGAAAAGGGGTGAGGAGCAAAAAGAGAGGAGGAAAAAAGAGGAGAACGTCGGTGTCGCCCCGACGCGTTTGGCATCAGTCCCGAGGAACGGAAAGCCAACTCGACGCGCCTCATTTTGCATCCTTGCAAATCCCATACTCAAAAATAAACGGTAGCTCGCTTTTATATTTCGCACTTTGGTAGTTCGAAATACGATGTGACTTGCGTCGGTTCTGATGCTTGTAACATATTTATTTTAACTTAACGTCCACGAAGACGCAAAGTCCTTTGGGATATATTATACATTACAATTTGCATATATCGCGAGTTATAACTGTTACATCGCTCGATTATTATTACATCTAACTGTAAAACCGTAACGTATTATGGGAATTATTAATGTAAAGAATAAAAAGGTGCGCGAGAGATGGTATAATTGCGTAATTACGGGTATTTCCGAGTATAGAGGTTCATATTATAAACATATATGCCGATGGACAATTATAAGATTAGAATTAATGATTGCAAACTCAATTTTCTTAAATTTACATTAGAACGTTTGATGAATTTACCGATAAAGTTGTCAATATTATTTTCATTTATTTACGCGAGCATTTAAGAGTATAGAGTATAATTATATTAAAAAATATATTTAACGGCTAAATTATTATTTTTTTATATATAACGATCGAACTGAAATACTATAATATATAAATAAAATGGAAGGATGATTACAAAGATATAAATTCTTCTGGTTGCAAATAAATTGTAAGGGAAATTATGGGTTACTAACAAACCAGACGATTAATAACAATTGGTAATGGTGCGTTAGAAGGAAGGAGGAAAACGGTGCAAGACACGTTCCCTAGTTTTTTGCTTCTTGCTACTCTTATCGCGGCTCATTACCGCGGCAGGATGCGTGTCGGAGTCAGCCGGCTGCGCGACTCGATTGTCCCCTCCCCCACCCGTTCCTCCACCTCCTCCTCCACCCTCTCTTTGAAACTGTCCCTACAGCTGTCGCAAAATCCTCGACGTTAATTCTGAAAACCCGGCGAGTTTATGATCGCTTCGACTTGATATTCGGGTGGGGCACTGCCCTCTCGACTTCTCCAACTGTTGTTGTTCCCTAGTTGCCCGTCTTATATAAGCAAGTTCGATGTCAAAGTTATTCACTTACTCGCATTTGCCTCTCTATGTGTCTCCACACTGTTTTGGAGAGTTAAATGGACTTTAAACTTTAATGAATGAATCAGCTTAAATGTATTGTTTAAAATATGTTAATTGTTTATTTATCCACTTGTGCACAATGCATATATTCAAATAATTATTTTAAGAAAATCACAATAGATGTGTAGAAGGGTTAATAATAATCTGTTTTGAATAATAAATGAGTTTACAAAAAATACGTATATATAATTTATGGATACCTCGAGTTGACAAATTTTTGTTTAAAACGTATCATCGCGTTGAGATTGGTGCCGTGTCATAAGAAAAATTTAACTGTCACACTTTGTATTATATATACCCATCGAAGACGCTAAGAACGGCGATAAATCTTTTTATTTTTCGAAACTATAAATACAAACGAAGGTAAAGAAAAGGGATGTTCGATTTTGATTGAAATAATGATTGCTGGACTGACGGACGTTGGGAATCGAGACGGCGCGAATTCCGCACGTTAATGAACGCTAAAAGCGGTGAGACGTATAAATTCGTTATTGCGGCACTTTGATATTTCCGCGGAGGAAAAACGTGCACGGGATGCATCGACCGTTCGGGATAATGACGAGAGGGAGAGAGAGAGAGAAAGATTGGGATTGGGATCCCTTTGAATTACAATGAAATCCATGGCAAAAAACAATGATATATCGCACCGTGAAGGGGAAAACGCGTTTTTGTTTATATGAAACCTCAAGATCTCCTACGATATATTTTCTCCTAATTAAACATATCAAAGGCAAAATATCATTTTCTTACAATTTGTTTTTTTCGATCGTTTCCGTTTCGCAAGAGACATTTCTACGCGATCGTATATATAGTAATTAATCCGAAATGCTTGCGAGTAAATTTGATAGCCAAATCATGGGTATACCGTTGGAATATTTGTAAAATTTAGCATTTAGAACGATAGGGTCCATCAAACCGTTAGCCAAATGACAAAATCGATCAAACACATACCTAAATACCATTCGGATCGATAAATGCAAAGTAAACCGCAAGTAAGATAGAGAAAAGGGGGCCACAAACTTAAGCCAGGATAAACAGAGAGAAAGAGAGAGAGAGAGAGACGCGCTATAACGCTCCCCCTCAAAGAGGGACGTCGAAAGATAGAAACGCGACGGCGACAGAAAGCTTTGGCGTATGATGGTCTACCATAAATCTTGGCTATTTCGAGTCGGCAGCTGTGCGCGAGCCTTGATATCGCGGCTGTATATATATACGGCACTCCGGAATTACGGCCGTGCCTTTTTCACGCGACGATATGGCGAAATATCGCGCCTCTTTTACCGATACGCCTAAGTGAAATAATGCGAGTGCCCTTTGTTTAGAAGGGGGTAGCAGCTGTTTGCGCTCTCGATTCCTACCTGCAAATAAATAAAATGGAAGGATGATTACAAAGATATAAATTCTTCTGGTTGCAAATAAATTGTAAGGGAAATTATGGGTTACTAACAAACAGACGATTAATAACAATTGGTAATGGTGCGTTAGAAGGAAGGAGGAAAACGGTGCAAGACACGTTCCCTAGTTTTTTGCTTCTTGCTACTCTTATCGCGGCTCATTACCGCGGCAGGATGCGTGTCGGAGTCAGCCGGCTGCGCGACTCGATTGTCCCCTCCCCCACCCGTTCCTCCACCTCCTCCTCCACCACCTCTCTTTGAAACTGTCCCTACAGCTGTCGCAAAATCCTCGACGTTAATTCTGAAAACCCGGCGAGTTTATGATCGCTTCGACTTGATATTCGGGTGGGGCACTGCCCTCTCGACTTCTCCAACTGTTGTTGTTCCCTAGTTGCCCGTCTTATATAAGCAAGTTCGATGTCAAAGTTATTCACTTACTCGCATTTGCCTCTCTATGTGTCTCCACACTGTTTTGGAGAGTTAAATGGACTTTAAACTTTAATGAATGAATCAGCTTAAATGTATTGTTTAAAATATGTTAATTGTTTATTTATCCACTTGTGCACAATGCATATATTCAAATAATTATTTTAAGAAAATCACAATAGATGTGTAAAGGGTTAATAATAATCTGTTTTGAATAATAAATGAGTTTACAAAAAATACGTATATATAATTTATGATACCTCGAGTTGACAAATTTTTGTTTAAAACGTATCATCGCGTTGAGATTGGTGCCGTGTCATAAGAAAAATTTAACTGTCACACTTTGTATTATATATACCCATCGAAGACGCTAAGAACGGCGATAAATCTTTTTATTTTTCGAAACTATAAATACAAACGAAGGTAAAGAAAAGGGATGTTCGATTTTGATTGAAATAATGATTGCTGGACTGACGGACGTTGGGAATCGAGACGGCGCGAATTCCGCACGTTAATGAACGCTAAAAGCGGTGAGACGTATAAATTCGTTATTGCGGCACTTTGATATTTCCGCGGAGGAAAAACGTGCACGGGATGCATCGACCGTTCGGGATAATGACGAGAGGGAGAGAGAGAGAGAAAGATTGGGATTGGGATCCCTTTGAATTACAATGAAATCCATCGCAAAAAACAATGATATATCGCACCGTGAAGGGGAAAACGCGTTTTTGTTTATATGAACCTCAAGATCTCCTACGATATATTTTCTCCTAATTAAACATATCAAAGGCAAAATATCATTTTCTTACAATTTGTTTTTTCGATCGTTTCCTTTTCGCAAGAGACATTTCTACGCGATCGTATATATAGTAATTAATCCGAAATGCTTGCGAGTAAATTTGATAGCCAAATCATGGGTATACCGTTGGAATATTTGTAAAATTTAGCATTTAGAACGATAGGGTCCATCAAACCGTTAGCCAAATGACAAAATCGATCAAACACATACCTAAAATACCATTCGGATCGATAAATGCAAAGTAAACCGCAAGTAAGATAGAGAAAAGGGGGCCACAAACTTAAGCCAGGATAAACAGAGAGAAAGAGAGAGAGAGAGAGACGCGCTATACGCTCCCCCTCAAAGAGGGACGTCGAAAGATAGAAACGCGACGGCGACAGAAAGCTTTGGCGTATGATGGTCTACCATAAATCTTGGCTATTTCGAGTCGGCAGCTGTGCGCGAGCCTTGATATCGCGGCTGTATATATACGGCACTCCGGAATTACGGCCGTGCCTTTTTCACGCGACGATATGGCGAAATATCGCGCCTCTTTTACCGATACGCCTAAGTGAAATAATGCGAGTGCCCTTTGTTTAGAAGGGGGTAGCAGCTGTTTGCGCTCTCGATTCCTACCTGCAAAATTGAGGCTAGATCAATATTCAACGAATCTCCGCGTGTGCGTGTGCGTCGGTGTTAACTATATATATTTAAGCAAATTTTATGGCTCGCGTTAAGTTATTTCTCTAATTTATGTTCCGAGTGTTAAATACACACAACTATTATTATTATACTGAAATAGAAAAGTGCCCGATGGTAAGTTGGATTTAACGGAATCGTATTGCATACACGGAGAGAAATATTTAGAAAATATTACAAAGGAGTTTGGTAAAAATTCCCAAACTCCCAAGTAATGTGGTAACAGACCGAAAAAACCGAAAAAATTACCAAACTGCTAAGTAAAATTTACAGTAAATGTAGTAAAATTTACTCTAAATGTAGTAAAATTTGTGGAGTTAGCGTACTAAATTTTACAATTAAGCTTGTAAATTTTATTAACTCTGATTTTTTCCTATACTGTTTACGAAATTCTATAAACAACAGTACAGCACGAGATACCGAAAAGAAGCGATAAATAAAATTTTTATTGGAATCGCGTCGTTCGTTTGTTTACTTTAAAAGGACGATTCGATGAAACACATGCAAGTGACGCGGTGGCGCAATGGTAAGGACTTGGATTCTCAACCCAAACTTCGCAGGTTCGATCCCGATGACATCCAGAATTTTTTTCACTAATTAAATTTCATTTAAATATTTAAAATTTCCATAACACTCGAATAATATACATAAACTCAAAAATAAATAATATGGGAGGAATAAAATTTTTTTTCTGATGTTAAAAAAAAAATTAAAATTACAATTTAGTTTGGTAAAAATTACGAGATTCGCAGTTTGTTACCACATTACTTGAGAGTTTAGGAATTTTTACCAAACTGCTTTGTAATATTTACAAATTATTTCTCTCCGTGTAAGCAACCGATGATAAAATAAAAAGTTAATTTATTATTTTGTAAAATTGAGGTAATACGAAAAATATGTCAGTCACGTCACCATAAAATAATAACATGCATAAATTATACCACGAATATTAATATAATTTATTATGAATAAGGCCTTTAATAAAAGGAAATCTCGAAAGCTCTATATGTATGTATGTATATATATATATATACGCATACGTACGTACATCGAAACGCAAAGCGAAATTAAAAAAAAAAATAAATAAAAGCAATTTTGCAATTTAAATGTTATTTCGCTCGTGTGAGGAATTGATTTACATAAACGAAGCCGTAAAAGATAACGTCGGAAACGTAATATACGCGACGTGTCACCGCGTACGAACAAAAGCCGCGCGGTACGGGGCAGTAAAGAAAAATTAATAACGCAATAATGCGAAACGGACCGGACGATCGCTTGCCCATTCAATGGAGAAACATTTTATCGCCGTCAAAACAATAAACCTGACTGATTGAAATATAGCGCATGCGCGAAAAATTATATACATTTTTTTCGGCGCTTCGTTTTTTTTTTTCAAGGGTGTTTCTTTGTTTCTTTTTTTATTTTGGAGAAGCCCTTCGATATCATATATGAGCGTATTGGGTTTAACGAGCGAGAATAAATATAAATCCAAGTGGGACAAATCGAGAGTCCCGGTTTCGGGGGCTTCCGAATCGAAAAAAAAGAATCGTGGAAGATAATTTAGTGTGGGGTAAAATGAAATTATGGATCCTGGTTGTTTTTAGTGGTATAACTATAAAAATCCGCTTTTGGATGTATAAATAACAAGCGCGACGGGTTTATTGCCTTGATTTTTTTTATTATATCAATGGTTATATACTTTCAAGTGATTTTTATTGTTGACTTTCGGTCGGTGTATTAATTATTCTTTCTAACGCTTCGTCGAGTCAAACGGATTACCACTACTTCCCATAATTTAAGCTGTATAATAATATGAAATTTGTGTGTATAACTACACTGCACAAAATAAGTCAACTCGATAATTATACGTTCGAGAACATGCGCATTTGTTAAAAGAAAGTTGCACATGTGTAAATTGTACTCTCAAAAGTTTAAAGGTACAAGACTTCAAGCACGTTGAAAACTGTATGTTATTTCTTTACGTTTAATGCAGGACAAAAATAAACGCGACTTGTTCGCAAATCCAAAAGCAAAATGAATTAAAAGAAATATACGGAGCATGTAGCATAAAAGTCTAATTACGATATTTTCATAATTCCACTTGCCGGAGACAGGCAAAACCGCGAAATAACATGACCAAACGAGAAAAGAGGGGCACGCGAGACGAAACCAAAGGTAAAAGCGGAATATTTTTGCAGTCGTCGTATAGCTGCAGGCTGTCGTCGAGGTCCATCCAACGGTGGCAACGGAAATGTCGAGATCTTTGAATTTGCAAGGCTGAATAGCCAGTCCCAGCGTTTTGCAAATGCAATTTTGAGCTGCGGAAACGCAAAGAATTGTGCATTTCAATTTACACCGGAATTCGCGTGACTTTTTGAGTGTATTTCAACAATAATTGAGTACGTCCTATTGTTCGGTTTATGCTCCTCTCGATTAATCCGCACAATATTTTGTAATTAGATGGTTCACAGTACGAAGATATTTCTGTTACGGGCAATACGAAAAACAGTTGAAAATTCAATTTTTAATAAAACTGAGTATATATGAGTTTAATTGCGTCCTGAGTAATTTGAAAAATTGATGAATCATTAAGATTGACTGTAAATATCAATTATTCAATTTTAATTGTATTTACGTTTAATACTGTTGACTGCTGTTTATTTATTGCTAAATATTACTACCACTGGGTTAATGCATACTTTTAGTACTATAATAAAGTTCGATGAACGCATTGAAAAAAAAGAGTAGAATTTGTCAGTAAATTGAAGTAATAAAAATAATTTACATAGTTAATATCACCGACAAGAAAATCCTTTTATTTAAAAGTCAACACGAATGAACATTAACATTCTATAACGATATTAATGGGAATGCAAAATTTAAGTTAATCATCATAAAAGTTTTATTACACCGTAGTGTTTAACCCGTAGTTAAACTAAATAGAAGAAAATTATGAATTTTAAATATAAATATTAATAATAAGAATGAGGCAGTTAAACAAAAAAATACAATATATCAGGGTGTTGAGGAAAATAACTTATTCACTAAACATTTTTCGATAATCACTAAATTCTTTACCACGATATTGAAGAACGATATTCTAATACCGCGAAATACCGAAACCAGAAAAAGAATATCTACACCGGTGGTTTAATTTTAAATATACATGCATAAACATCCGTGGTCGAAAAAGGGAAAAAAGCGCAAGGTACCAACAGTGGCAAAACGGTAGGTCGAAATCGCGCGTCGCAATTAAAGTCACGGAGGCCGGGAAGGTTTAAACGACGCCGCGTTGGAGTTATTTATCCTGTTTAAAGTGAGCAGCACCAACATCAGCAGCAGCAGCAGCAACGCGCCCGCTCCATTATACGAGCATAGCGTCGTGCCTCGTACGAGCGCAGTAAACAGTGCGCACCCGGATTTTCTTCCGTCTGCTTTCCGTTCTAGCTTTTATTTCTGCCTTTTTCTTTTTAATTAGAGGGAAACACCGAGCACCCACGGATTTTTGGCAATGTTTCACCAACGTGGGGAATTTTCACGGGAAAATGAGTTTCGCATTAATCGAGCTTTGTTGCGAAAATTTGATGCTCTGATCAAGGCTAATTTTGCAAAAAAAAGAAGACGATTTTCGTTTGATGACTTTGTTATATTTGCGCGTGGTTCCGATATATTTTTTTCGTTAAATAATTAGTTTAACGCTTTACTTTCACGATGAATTTTAAATTTAATTAAAATTAGTAATCAATTGCATATTTAAATAACGACTTTTTTTATTTAACAAGGTAGGATTTGGTTGTTATTAATATTTTATAGGGTAATGTGCACTTTGAATTTAACGTCATTAAAATATAAAAGTGGCAAAAAATGCGATGTATTGTCATTAATAAATAAATAATAAGGAAAGAAAAATGAAATATAGATTAAATTTATCTTTTTCATCATTAATACTGTTTACCCTTTATCTTATGGCAATCTCGAGCGTAACTATTATGATATAGCAGAAATGCATAATACGGCATATAAACTTCTTAATGAAACAACAAAAACAAGCAAAAAGAGATGTATATAAGATATATACAATCGAGTGTGCATAGAAAAATAACCGCGGACAATTTACTTATACACCTCTCACTGTTTTATTTAACCCTTTCATACTGTATTATCCTATAATCTCAAAGCCAAGATGATATGGTATATATAAGAACGATGATTAATCCTCGTACTGTCAAACCCATAATGACGACTATAACGTTATTATCATTCATTAAATTCCTCTCGTCATTGCAAAAATTTCCACGGTGAAAATTTGAAAATTCACGATTGCTTTTTTTGATGAACCGGAAGGAAAAAAAAGGACCAAGAAAACAAGGCGAAGAGTAAACCAGAGAGAAGAGAAAAAGAGAATCGAGTAAGAAGAAAGAGAGAGAGAGAGAGAGAGAGAGCAAAAGCCGGAGCTATCATTGCATCTCCTCATTACCATAACTAGTTCCTCGCCCCTGGTCTTCTTCTTCTTCTTCCTCCTCCTCCACCTTCTTCAAACTCTCTTTCTCTCCTCCTTCTTTTTCGGTCGTGCTCCCCTTTTTACTCGTTCCGCGCTCGCTCTCGTTGAGACCGAAGGGGCAACAATATACGACTGCCCTTTGCGAAAGGGAGAAAAAAATGTGGGTGTAGGGAGCTACTACGTTGACTGAGTTTTCGGGTTTCTTATTTTTACCTCGAGATACCGACGGTAGATGCGACCCATTGTTTTGGGTCCTTCCGTTTAATTATTGAGCCCATGTGGATTATACTCCATGACTTTTTTTTTCCCTCTGACAGTCGTTTACCGTGTCTACCCCAAATATAGGAAATTCATTTAGTTTTTTTTATATTTCTTTATTTACCTATAGCCAAACTTAGAGCCCAAGTTTCTTTTTTTTTTTAAACTCTTGGAAACATATTTACTGTTTTAACGTTACAAAATATGGAGCTTTTTTTTAAATGTTGTATACGATGACGTTTGCATTCTCGCGTGAACTTTTAATACAAAATTATTCCCATGAATATGAATATTCCATAAAACTCGATTAGTCATTTTACATGCAAGAGAACAAATTACACATGTACGGCAAACATTTTTTATGTTTCATGTAGAATTTCAAATGACTCTGTGTGTTACCTATTTAAAACATAAAGGAGTAATGTTCCGCGAATGAAAACACGAACGGACATAATTAAATATTGACAAACGTTCTAAAATAATAAATTTTCGATCATATATTTACAAATATATAATACATCAGGTTTGAGCAATATTGATCGTTAATATCTATAAAGAACAGTAAAAATTTCTGATCGAGTTAAATATCATTCGTGATCGAACGAACCATAAGGAACGCGAATGTTACTAAACATCGCACTAAACATAAAAATACAAACATAAACTAACTATAAATCGAGAAAGTTGAAAATCGTCATGCTCTCTATATACGAGAAATTCGTTAAACGAGGGAACCAAAAGTAAAAAAAGCTTGTCGCAAACATAAAATGGAACGAGGGTAAGGAAAGAAAGGCAAAAAAAAAAAGAAAAATAAGATTCCAAGAGAGAGAGAGAGAGAGAAGGGACGAACACGAAAGTATGAGCGCCGGTGCTACCATATAAAGCAAAAACTCGCGCGAGCAGAAAGATGCAGGCGAACGGTGGCGGTGGTGGCGGCAACAGCTGGAGCAGAAATACGTCGCTTGGCCTTATAGAGGACGCCCGCGCACTTAGCTTATGGAGAGGGTTGGACCTGTGCGACACGAGAAAAAGAGAGAACGAGATTCCGTATATACGCGATACTCTCTCTCTCTCTATATATATATATATATGCTTCTTTTTATATACATATATGTGCCGTTTTATTTATTTTTCTCGAGGTGTATATAAAACATTAGTGAAATATGGTCAGAGGTTACGATGTACACAATGGGATGTATTACTTTTAATTAAATTCACTTTTCAAAGGCACATTTTGAACCAATATTTTGTTCTTCCTACGGTATTACCACTCGCATTCGAGATAAATATATATATAACGATTTCGGCTCACACTCGTGGAAATCTAATAAGCGCGGTAATAAAATAACACAAAGTGATTAATGATTTATGAAATTTTATGCGATATTAAACTGTATATCGTGTTCATAAAATTTATTAGTCTAAGTAGCTGCAATTTTTACTGCCACGGAGAGTAATACCATTTATAGTTTAATATAACTTTAAGGTAATTTTTCAATTATATTTATGCCTCGGGATGTATTATTTTCCTCAACTTCATAAAGAGCCATTAAACTATTGTAACGGCAAATGTCGTATTGTACATTTAAAAGATTAATAAATCAAACTAATTCGCTTAGAATCCTTGTATATACTATTTTAATAGAGTATATATACAAACGAAGATTAAAGTAAATTCTAGATGGGGAAAAAAATGACATACCTCACGTTACATACTTCGAGCCTAAACTACCAGAAAATTATTAAAAGAAAAATTAACCAAAGGTCATAAAGACCAAGTGCACAAAAGGCAGCGATGAGCGCTATTTGTCTTTAGCGCGAATCTCAAGCGATAAATCATACTATCTCTGTCTATTATCTCAACCTCGTCGCAGGCAAACGAGAGCGAAATCGCAATCATGAATCTCGCGAAATGAAGCACATCTCTCTCTCTCTTCTCTCTTACTGTGCCCCCCCCCAACCTCCCACCAAATCGAGGCACGCTCGCGCTTCTTGCAAAAACGTGCGGGAGCTCTCCTACGGTTTTATGTGAGGGGACTTATATATATATATATACATATACGAAGAAGGTAGCCGGTTTTCTGCTCCCTCAAATCTTGATGAGCCGATCCGCTGTCTTGGGAGACGAGAGAGAGCAAGCACGAGAGCTCGGGAATTTGCTTAACACGCGCGGAGGCCTTCTTATAGGGCCGCGCGGCGATTTGTTCGCTCGAATGTGAAAGGGACGATTTATTTCGTTAACGTGCTATTCGTCCTCTCTCGAGAATATTTGAATATGAAAGGGTTACACTGGATATTCATGAATTGAAGACTTAGCCTTTTTTATTTCAACGTTTTATTACGATAAGCGTATATTGTATTTTGATGAACAAACAGATGTATATATTTTAGAAGAATATAACCCCGTTGTAAACTGTGTCATTATAATTAACTATAAATTTACTTTCGATTACATTACAAATAAAACGAATAATGTTTCATACGAAAATATCGTTATTTTCAATACTTTGGGTTTACGTAGTAAGAGCAAATATATATATCCAGTTTAAGTGAAGTCAATCCGAAGATGCGCGCGATTACAGGATAACCAAAAAATACAGTGTAAATCAAGAATAAAATAGGAAATAAAGACGTATATACAACAATCAAGATCAAAACGAGCCAAAGGAAATCACTGGCAAATAACAGTAATGAAACATAATGCAAGATTGAATTACAAGACGGACAAATAATAAGTACAGTAATGAGCACATACAACCTCTCAACGAAGAGAAAGTACAAAAATTGCCGAAAATTTATCGTACAAAGTCAACGATGGTGGTCTTGTCGAACGTCTCCCCTTCCTCCTCAAACTATTTTTTTTTAATCGTAACAGAATAATTACACAGTACGCGGAAAAACGAGGGGGAAGACCAAGGGATCGGAAAAGTTAGGGGTAGAATGAACATAGCAATGATTCTGCGAAAGACTAGACATGAAAGATCGTTTTTCATTCGGAAAAATTTGTCACTTACACGTGTCGCCTGATCGCGCATTACTCGACTTTTTTTTAAGCAGTTCAGATGATTAATTGAATTTTGTTTCATAGTTGATTTACGGGTGATGCCGATTAGAGAATATTAAATTCGGATGCGGAAAGTTAATTTTAAGATTACTTGTCAAATTTAGTTACAAGTATTGCAATGTATTTCGAAAGATTATTATTAATCTGTTATTTAAAACTTAATCACGTTGTATTAAATAGTTTTTGTAATTTTTAATTAATTCTAATACAGTTTTATTTGTTATCACAGTGACTCTCGGTAATTAAAAAAAAAATTAGAAAAGCCCTTGTAGCCAACTTTATTATTTAAACCAAAAAAAGAGAAGCTCTTGAAAATTAAAAGAAATTTCTTTGAGAGTATTAGAGGAAGCATTCCAGGGTCCTCTAAAGCATCATCCTACCATAGGAAACTAAAATTCATCAACTCGAAATTAACCGCTCTCTTTCTGAGCGAACAAAGCGCTAGGTAAAAAAATCCACATTTGTCGAAGAGAAGCGAGCGGGCACAAGAAAAGCGACTCTTAAGAGAAACAGAGAGAGGAGAGAGAGAGAGGGAGAGGAAGGGACGAGAAAAAGAGCAACCACGATGAAAAAAAAAGAAGAACCGTGCGCTTATAGCCTCGAGCTTGAAGATCCGGGGCAACGTAATGCCACTTCTTCTCTGTGGCTTCGGGAAGGCGATCGACCTTCGGCTTCCTCTTTTTGCAAGTGTATATAGTGAAAACCGCTAAAAATGCGAAAATTTCCATACACCGGACAATTAGGAAGGCTTGGTTTTATGTCTACGTAATTGAGGAACAGTCAATTTTAGTTAACGAAATGCCCGTGAGACAAGATGAAAAAGGTATAGTTTTACTTACGAGAGAAAAGCTTTTTCGGATCTCTGTTAAAACTCGATGGGAATTTTGTATACTCGTGGAAAAGACGATTTCTTTATTTTTTTGTTTAAAGATGTAAATTGCCAATTTACTTTCTGATTGAATATCGAGTAATTAAATATTGTTCGCTAAGAAGAGTTGCCCCTCTGTTGCTTTGTTTAGAGGTATCTACAATTTTTTTTTCATAATCGCGAATCAATTTATTATATAAAAAATTCCATGGTTTACTCATGAATTATTGCATAAAGGTTGCTTTATATATCGTTTCCTTTGTAACTTTATTATCATCTTGTGCAACTGACTTTTTTATACTTTATAATATTTCTATTTGAAAAAAAACTTACAAACGTAACCTAAATCGCTATTATTATTTAATTACACTTGATGAACCATTGGCCGAGAAAATAAATATTAAACGTTATGTAAAAAAGTTTTGATTATAAACATGTTCATACGACGTAGAAAAAAATACCCTACTTACGATTACATAAAGATGAGATATATATATAGCGCCGTCAAACTTTTTCTTCAATAAATCAATGCGTTACCTTATTACGGTAAATTTTAATGTTGAAAAGAAGAAGTAAAAACAATTATAATGTAATCAGTTGAGAATATTAAATAGTTTCAAACAATATATTAAGACGACGTCATATTAATATATTTATTATTAGTATATACCTATATACTAATCTAGAATGTATCTTTATTAACACTATACTGTTCAATTGACTTGTTTTACACGCCCAGGTAAAAAAATACTGGGTAGAAAATCTTACGAAAATTGAAACTTCAAAGACGCTGATAATGAAAAGATGTACCGATATAGAGCGACTTTAATACAGTAGATAAAAGAATAATGCGATTAGGAGCAAACGAAGAAAATGGAAGACGCTTATGGATATCGCGAGAAAGAAGTTGAAATTCGAGCGAGTATATATAACGCTGACTCGGCATCCCGACGATTTGATAATACGTCGTTTGTTACGATCAGGTTATGAGACAGGAAAAGGAGAAATCTCCCTTTTTCGGAAATTCGCGGGTTTAGTTGAAAATTTTCGAATAAGCTCATCCAATTCAAACTGTATCAAACTCTTTCAATTTGCTGGGTAGAAGAAAATCCATATATGTATAACGAATTCAAATGTTCACTGCTCTCGTGGAAAGTCGGTGTAAGCGAAATTAATTTAATGAACATTAAAAAACTACATCTTTCGTTTCCACTATAGCTAGAATATTAATCCTAACGAACGTAATTTCATCGTAGTTTTAATTGTGCTCGTTTGAAAGGAAAAAGGTTCATCCTGTTTAATCAGACATTGACAATCCACCGAGCTTGCAATACAATTAGAGCAATCACATTTTTGTGTACAAATGAAAAATTCAATTTTCGGCAAGTAAGAAATATGTAAATTTACACAGACCCCCCTCCCCCTCCCCCCTTCAAAATCCTTTGTAAGATCAAGTTACTTAGTAAAGATTAAGTAACCCAAGCCAGTGTCAGTATTTCGCACCATCTCGGCTTACCAATTAACCAGCCGAAAAATGTTGTGTATATATATACAACAATCATTCCGTTACGTAGCGCGCAGCGAAAAAAAAAAATAAGTGCGGAGGCTGCTTTAATTACATCCCAAGTCAAAAAGACGAAGATCGCGCATAAAAATATGAAATTACCAAGGAATTTATATGTACACGTATATACATAGGGAAGAAACCTGACTGAAGACACTCGTGAGACCGTGCGAGATTTCCTGTCGCCTCGAAAGAGGTTTCGTTGGACTTTAGGTATGCGATGGAAAGAGAGCTACGCGAATATTATATGGAAGAAATTGATGATGAGAAAGAATTTCGGTACATCCTGGTTTATAGACATTGCAATTTCCGCGCTTCGGTTACGTTTGTAATTAGTCACTGTGTGTCATAATGCATTTTGTTATGGAATTTTAGAAAAATGAATTTGTGTCATTTCGGTTGAGCGATTTCGCTTTTGATGAATCATCGTTACCAGCTACATACTTTTCGACATATATGTTTGTTCGAGCAAAGTTAGAGAATCCAATATGAAATATCTCACTTGGTTATGAACGTATAAAAAAAGTTATAAATAAAAAAAAAATATTACAGTGCGTAACATATTACATTTATACAAATAAAGTGTATAATAGTACATTGCATAAAACTGCGACGCGTTACGATATATACATAGTTTCAAAGAGATTTTCGAATTAATAAACCTGAAAATTAATCCGAATGAATTTTGACGAAAAAAATATCCCACCGGTATCGTCGGCACGATCCAACCGCGAAGAGGCACTTTAAATACCTCGCGGAGAAGGGAATCCGTATAAGAGTTGCCCGCATGTCGGTCACACGCGACGACGAGAAAGAGTGAGAGGCAACCTTCTGCGGATCCTGCAGATTGTTTATTGCCAATCCGCGATCGCAACTCCGATGCCCCGCAAATTTTGTCCTCGGTGTGCATATGATTCACGCTGGGTTTGTTATCCTACGTCGGTTTTTCGCCTTTGGTGTGGGTGATAAATCAGGCTCGCTCGCCCGGTCGTACCTGTGATTTTATAGAGTTGTTCCTTACGCCTTGAATTTTAAATTCCGTGCGTCGTGGGTTTCGCAGATACGTCCGATTTTTTTTTTTTTTTTGGGAAACTCAATTTTATATTAAACTTCGTCGTTCTTTATATTAATTTGATTCGTAAACGTTTCCGAAAAAAGCAACGAACGAATATTATAGAGTGTAAAATAAAATATTACACAGCTTATTATCGTATATTTAGATTTGAGAGAAGAGTTAATTAGCAAACATGTATATATTAATTCGAAGATAAGTGTAAGATACTTAATTACAAATTTTATCGCGTTAGATTCAAGGAAGAGAGTATTCCAGTTTCTAATCAACAGTATCATTGGAAATGAAAAATATCACGCGTAATCGTATAAATAATACAAAAATAAATGTCGATTAAACCGGAAGAGAAGTAGTTTCGTATAGATTATAAACTGCTTAAGAAAAATAAAAACATGGAAAAATATAAATTAGTAGCAATAAATATAGAACATCCCCGATGAGGAATTACAATTCTGCAATATCGATTTAAGCCCTAAATCAAGGAAGCCACTAGTATATCGTTAATAAACAATTCCATTGGAATCGGCCACCCGTATAACTCGATCCTCGCGCAAGAGTATCGATAAAATAGGCACCCACGTGTGTGTGTATATATATCGTCGAACGGCAACCATCATAAGCAAATCAGCACAGCCATCCAACGTTTCGGTTTTCAGTTAAATCCGACAACCATCGGTGTGCAACAATGCTGCAGATAACTAATCCCGTCTAATTATGCGTGGGATAGGCATCATATAACGCACGCAAAATTATCGCTCGTTTTCAGCATAGGGCTAAGTCTTTCTCTCTGAACGGTAATGTGCCGCGAGTCTGCTCGGATTTCACGTGCACGTGTACGCACACACACGCGTATACAAGTACATACATGCTCTCGCGATTTTTCTATCATCGCACACACGATTTTACCGACCTTTCGCGTTTTAATTGATTGCGCGATCGATCGATCTCGTAAATTCAACTTGTGATTTTTATTTTAATTGATTCATTCTCGTTTATTTACGGCTCGTGTAATCGGTGAACAATCGATGTTCGTTTAATAGTTTTTTTAGTCCCGGAGAAGTGAAATTTTATTACATGCGCTTGGTTCGGTTTACTTATTTAGCACTCGGTTTTAAGTATACGTAAAGATTCTGTCAAAATACGTTTTCTCTCTCTCTGTCTGCTTTATCGTCAAATGTTTGCTTCGCTGGAGTGAATGTAGTTTAAAATTTAGTTGTATCAATCGTTTCGTAGTTTCGATAAATGTAATTAAATCGATATCTACTCAAACGCGCTTAAATACGATTTTTTGAATTTTAGCCCAACGCCGCATCGCAGCTGCGGGATGAGTTTACCATGCGTGCCAAGTACGTGCCGCCATCTACCGCCGCATAGGCTCAACTACATTTCGAAAGGTCATCATCTAAACATTCATCAATGAATTTAATGTACAGTCATATTTCCACTTGTACGTATAAAGTAATTAATATATATACATACAACCCGAACGACAAACCTACGAATAGTTATAATTATGTCTTCTCGGTAAAATAATAAAGTTTTTTCTTTCTCATCACGTAGGAAGATAAATTAAGTCGTATAATCTGTGAAATCTCTCTCGAAAAAAAAACGTGCATCAGTAACAAAGTCATCCTCTGAAGTCGTTAAAATAAAAAAAAAACAAACTATTGCTATGTCTTTCCCTCTCTTCCTCGCGACAAAAATCGAAGACGACCCGCTGAGGAGGCGCGCGTTACATCTCAAGTAAAAATCTAAGAATCGTCCGAGGTTAAATAGTGCTCGCGCTATACAACATAAAGAGCCACCGCGAAAATTCACTGGTTTTGGAGATGCGGGCCCTCATCTGACTTTTGATTCAGAAGAAGAGAGAGAGAGCGAGAGAAAGAGTGAGATTGACTGCGAGATCTAAGATTAAAGATTTATATTTATACGTCTGGACACTTTTCTGTGTACGCTTCTGTATGATTTTTCGTTGCGATTCGGTTGAATTAACATATATATTTCGTTGCGAATGTGCAATATATATCTAAAGGAACGTTATAATAATTGAATTGCTGTACTAATTGTTATGAAAGATATACAGCTTTTAAAATAATAATATAATAATAAATAAATTTATCTTTTTGTGCATTACGAATTATTGAAATGTAAAGAATAAAATAAATATACGTATATTTATAATTAATTGTAATAGTAACTGAAAATTAATATAATTCAACAGTGCTTAGAGTTCTCTGTAACTGTTCACCAGATATCAAATAAAAATTCACAAGAAAATATAAAAACACGCATTATATTCACATGCCAATTGACTCAAAAATCTACGAGCCAGTTGAAAAAAAAAACTTTGACAAAGACTACCCCTTTCTCAAAAAAGGAAACACAGCATGGAAAAAAAGATACAAGACAGAGAGCGCATTCGTTCACACCCCGTAGGCGAGTTGTGACGCTATCGGTTTGCCCATCTGGGTCCCATATACATATATATATATATATATATATATATATATATAAATGCAGGATGCGGGCGCAACAGTCATGTGCGGTTCGCGCGATCCATCAAGTCCCGGTCGTTCTTCCTTTGACGGCAACGCAAAGTCCCCTCGACTCCTTTGACCTTCTCGCGAATCGTCACCTGTTCCAGGACGGTTGGCCTTCTGGAGATTCTCGTTTTGATCGATGAGGAAATCGGAGGAACCGCGGTTTTCTACTTACTTCCCCGGAGAGTTCATTTCTCTATTTTTTTTTCTTTCAATACGAAATAATCGAAGGGGATGCGAATCGATGAATTATTGAAATTTCTTTTGTACGCGCTGTATCAATGCGGTAGGATGGATTTTTTACAATAAATTATATTTTTTGTGGAAAGTTGGCTTAAGCGACGCTCGGTTATAGTACAACTGGTTTCATATACGCGCTAATGTTAAGTAAAAGGTAAATAGGCAATAATATCATAAACGTCTTTTAATTGCGATAAATCGAATTTAAACATTGAATTTCATTTGTATTAAATTTTACAATTTTTTTCCGGGTTTTATTCGATTTCCACTTATTTTTGATAATTATTTATTTCCTTCGGCGTGTCTTTAATAAGTGATATTTCGATCAGTTATGGCGTTAATACATCCGTGTTTCGGACTACCGTGGATTCGATGGAAACGGATTTTCCAGGATCCCCATAGTTTTTCCCCTTGGGCTAACCACAGATCTTCCGTATCCATTAACGACAAATATCCCTTAATCTTCACAGTTACATCCATAAAATCCAGTGTTTTGTTGCCGGTCTCTCGAAAGGTGCACAACCAAAGAAAAAACAGAAAGAACCCCGAACGTCTTGGAAGAGACATTCCCGTCCCTTTTAATCTTCCCTTCGCCTGTTTGTTTTTGCTGTGCAAAGTCACTGTTCTCTCTTTCTCATACAGCAAAAAGTGACGGATTACTCGCCCTCGATAGAAAAAAAAATAAAAATAAAAATAGAAATAAAAATAAAATAAAAGATAAACGAAAAGTACACCCCTCCCTTCCCCTTCAATTTTCACTCCTCGGGAGTAAGAGTTTCTTGCGAGTTTCCGAGCGAAACGAACGACTTCCAGGACTCTGTGTGCCGAATCATCCGTGACCAAGATGTCAGATGACAACTTAAACACCGATTTCGATCTCGTGGGGGTAAGCAAAAAAGTGCGTCGATCGCTCCTTTTTTTTCTTCTTTACTTTTCGTTGGTTTTTTTTTCTCGCGGGTAAGCTTCCTTTGTTAAGAGATTCAATTGCGGGCGTTTTTTTGCGCGTGGTCCCTTGTAACGACATGGAAGACCGGATAATCAGTCCTCGCTAAGAGAAACGTACCGCACACCGTATAATGATCCTTGTGGCTTTTACTTCTAAATTTTCTTGGTCGTCAACATTTTCTTCGTTTTTCTTATTTTTTTTCTTTCGTTAAAAATATTTCCAAGTAAAAAATGTTTTATTTATCGTTGAACCCGATATTTCAAAATTTTTACTTCGACTATATACCGGTATAACGTTGCGAGTTGGTTGACAATTATTTTGTACCAATATATAATTGGACGTACTTTCCAGAGGAGAAGCAAATTATTTTACGATTCGATTGTTCTCTCGTGATTTAACGCAGACGGCAATTATTTTCATAAAAATAAACATGAACCGATCGGTAATAACAATAATTTCAGACAGTCAGACTTGAAAAATAGAAAGAGATACAACACCGGATACATTTGCTTATGGTGTTGGGACAAATTAACTTCGAAATTCGTGTTGCATTTTTCTCGACGGCGCGTGTAATACGCGCCGATGCTTAATTTCCTCGTTCTCGCTGATGACAGGAAAGGTAAGAACGCGCAACGGAAATGGCGGTAACCCCACAAAATGACCTCCAATCGAGAATATTGTCACTCCTTGCATTTCTACGCAATTATATACTTCAAGATGTTTCTTAATTTCGTTAAAGCTAAGCTTAATTTTCTCAATATATATCGTATTGTCCTTGGCTTCATGATCATGTGCAATGGAAAACATTTCAAGTACAAATATTGATTCATTAAAAATTAACTGTTGATATATTTGCTTATATAAATTGTACACGATAAACAAACGATGCGCAAAGTAAACCATAAAATCAGAATTGTTACACCATAATGGCAACAAGGATTTCACGCGAAAACACGAAAAAAAAAGAATCCGAATAGAGATCCTATGTAAGTTCTTCTACACTCGTGTGACAATTAACATAAGAAAGACATTAAATCCCCATAAAATTACCATAGACACAGTCACAACTATCAGAGATCCAAGAATTTAGTACGTATAGTTTCCTAGTAGATGCGTTTTTCCCGTTACCAAGAACACACTACACGCGTATACACCAGTTGAGTCATTTATTTATATATATATATATATATGTATGTATATAAATGCGTAAATGTATATGGGTAGAGATAACCACACAAGAGAGTTGACCTCTCACGAGCATTAACATAACGCCGCAATCCCTAACGAGTCTAGTCTTGTTTGTCCTCTCACATTTTTCACGAGCGCCATTAGTTTGCGAGCGTAGTTTTTGCGCGTATCGGTGCGTTATGGCTGTCTGTCAATTTGCGAGAGATTAAGCGCCGGCGATTCCCTATATAGTGCATAGTCCTTCAATTTGCAAGAGTGAAAGAGGGAGAGAAGAGAGAGAGAGAGAGAGAGACTGTGGGGCTTGTTAGACTCGCGATGGGTAATTAGGTGGTTTGCGCGCGGAATATGATGAGATGGTTAAAAATTGATTCTAATCGATCTTAGTTATTCAACGTTGGTTTTCACCCTATTATATATACGTCTATGCATATTTTATTTCGCTTCATTATCCCGTGGAAATTAATTATTCGACAGCTTTTACCCTGGTGTCCCTTTTAGGTTTACATATATACGTGTACATACGCACACACACACACCACACACACATAATTAACCCTCAACTTGAAAAATGTTAATTGAGAAATCATAATTTATTTAAAGTTAAACCTTTCAAAATTAACAAAATGTACTTTCATAAAATAACTTACGTGCTTAACATTTTGTAATGCGGTATCGATTTTCATGAAACTCACCTGAAACATACGAAAAAACGTTTGATAATTAATACATACTTAATGTAAAAAAAATTGTGGTAATTATGATATATATTATATGTGGGTATAATTTAAATTAATGCATATCGGAAACCAATGACGTTCGTTCGATACTCGATTGCCTATCCTCACGGTATATGATCGAGAGTACGAAAGAAATTAATTGAATCACGCGGGGAACCGCGTTCGCGTAATAATAAGCCGGGTAAAAATAAACGTTAATCTTCGCGGTGATATAAAAACAAAGGCGGAAAACTTGCCAAAGTCGGTCGAGAGCTAATCCCGTAAATGAAACCCACGACCTTTGAATTGCTAGTCGAACTCTGATACTTTTACACTCACTTATACACATCCCTCGTGAATGGATTACGCATTTTGCCTATTTTTTTCCTTTCGGTTTGTTGGGTACAAGCAACCGTGATTAATTTACACTCACTCACTTCACCGATTGAAGATTGTTCAATAAAATATTTAATTGAGCAAATATTGCTACTGAAATAATTGTTATACGTATTGTCACGGACATCGCCGAGCGACTTAGGCATATGAGAAGGAGTCAAGTGACAGATAAGAAGTGTGTAGCTCGTATCGTCGATGCTCTGTCCGGGTCAGAGCGCGCGATTCGCACGCTGAGGTCCCGGGGTCGAATCCCGCAGTCCACCTTTTTATTTCTCGCTTCTCTCCTTTTCATACGTAACAAAGTGGTGGCAGCTAATGGGATACGTTACCATGTCGTCTCCGAAGATAAAAAGCCTTAAACGCAGAAAGTCCCTACCTAATCGTCATAAGTGAATATGAAGTATAAAACCCTCCGACCCGTGAAGTCTGAAGTTCCACGAGGATCCGAGCGGTAAAAATAATTAATTAATCGAGTGTCGGTAATGAAGAGTACATAATGTTATAAAAAGGAAACTAATCCGAAGATTAACGACGAGGACGTCGTTCTCTTGGCCGCCGGAGGTGTCACGGACATCGCCGAGCGACTTAGGCATATGAGAAGGAGTCAAGTGACAGATAAGAAGTGTGTAGCTCGTATCGTCGATGCTCTGTCCGGGTGGACGGTAGCTCGACGGTCAGAGCGCGCGATTCGCACGCTGAGGTCCCGGGGTCGAATCCCGCAGTCCACCTTTTTATTTCTCGCTTCTCTCCTTTTCATACGTAACAGTATGTATACGATAAATAAAGACATTAATTAATTTCAGCAGAAAAAGTTGTTTTCTCGATTGCGGATAAATGATTTCCAGCGCATATACCAAATAATATGTTTTAGTGCATATGTATATATTGAAATTTCGCTCGGACCGGTTGGTTTTATTTATATATATGTATATATATATATATATATGTTTCACAGCTAATCAAAATGTATTTTGCCAGCAGTTTATAAAGTGCAAAATAACCAAGGAGTCTAGAAATTGACTGAGCGATGCAGCATCTTTGTCCTTGCGCGGGTGTGTATACCGCGACGAAATCATGGTTCCGAAGAGTGGGTATCGCTTGCGAGACTTTGAAAGTGCTCGTCGCACTTTGCGCGGAATAAAATTCCCATTTCGCGTTTTGTTCGACGGCAAACTGCATCTCTCTTTCTCTTATATACTCTCTGTAGAATGGCGATAAAGGAATTGCGTGGGCGGATGTGTACGGATAAAACCGGTGTGCTGTCGCTCTTTCGACCCAGCTAGTTCGTTTTTCACGTTTTATCTTATTGTCCCCGTCGCTTGAGTCAAGAGGATTTCATACCCGTGGAAATTTATCGTGTAACTAATGAAAATTAATCGGATATAGTGTTATTAACTATTATGTTGCTTCCTTTTTTTTCTATTAAAAGTAATTAGACGTTTCCGATTGTGCAACAATGATTACATTATCCTGCGGCCTACTAAAAGTTCCATGCAATGCCGCTTCTCATAAATTTATCATTTCTGCTGAATAAAAGAATTGTTATTAAGAAACGAAATATGAATCTTTTAATGTATTACGAATAGTTTTGTACGCATATATATATATATATATATATATAATCGTGCAGAGAAAAGTGTATAATCTTCTTATACTATCTAATACTGAAATTTATCTGATTACATCAGATACTTCAAAAGTGGAAATACAAACTAGAATAAGTATATATGTACCTCAATTTTAAATTAAATCGGAAAGCATTCAAACGAAAGCTTAACAAAATATTTCGAGGTAGGTGAACGAAAACACGAGTCCCTGAAAAATACCACCAGTAAATTCGTTGCATTTTCACGCAGGTTTAACAGTGTGAATCCGCCTTAACGAGACTTTGGTAAAAAAAAAAATCTCGTCTGGCAGCTTTCGCAGCGAGTATAATTTATTTTATCGGGTGAAGTTCGTTCGCTAAAAAAATAGCCCTCAAATCCGCAACGGGGGCGGCTTAACTGTTTACCGAGTAAATTGGCGGCGGCGGCGTCGGCGACGGCGATTTTTTCACTGCTTCCCTCTCTATCGACCTCTCTTCTCGCGCATCGGGACGGCAGTTTGATTTTCGTGGACGCAAAAAAAAAGTGGAGAGCTCGGTGTTAACCCGACGGTCGAGCGGCGTCGAAAAGGATTAACGCGCGCCCGCGCGTCGGATTCAAAAGTCTGAAAACGGGTACGAAATCGTCCGGTGATCTTTTTTTAAATTCCAGTTTCTAGCTCTGTTTTTTTAAACGACGTATAAAAATACGTCCGACCTTTTTTAGTATAGATGAGAATTTTTATTCGGCCTTCCTTTGTAGATTGCAGAGTTTTAATCTTCATGCATATGTCGTTCGAAAAATGTTTCGGATGTATGTACGTATGTGCAGTAATGACAGGAAAATAAAAAAGAAAAAGAAACAGGTCAGTTTTATTTGAAATGAAAATTGCAATTTCAGAACATTCACTTGGAAATGCGCTTTGAGTAAACGAAGATGTAAACTAAAACAACGAGAGGTAAATTCCATCCATATGCATGCAATCAACGGGTCAACAGTTTGAATCCGCGTAGTCCAGCGTGGAGGAAAAGTCAGGTTTCTTTGGGTTATATGTAAGCCCGAATCCATCACATTCACATAATTTTTCGACGTGATTAAATGCATTAAACAACAGCTTTTTGTTAATGAAAACCGTACCCTATTTACACGTTTAAATGGATTAACCTGTACTCCGTTGAGTTAACGCAATGGCAATTTAATTTTTTTCCTCGACAGTTTCTTCTAATAAGCGAAACTGTAGTTTTAAATTGTAATTCAGTCCTTGGTATGTTGGAAACAATTTAAGAAATGTACTCACTGTCTTGTGGTTTGTCAGTATATCAATGAAGATTGTTAACCTACATTAATTGATTGAACTGAATTGTATTAGTTTTTCTTTTTTTTTTTGGAATGCGAAAAATAAAATTTATTACAGTGTCTATCTCATAATGCTCGGTATAGTTGGAGGTGAATAAAATCAATTAAACTGGCCATTCTGATAATTGTATAAAATTATAGTGAACGTAATGCCAGTGTAATTTTCCGTCATCGGAAAAGTATTACACCGTAATTTTACAGAAATTAATAGAGAAAAAAGTAGTGACAATAGTACTGCTTTAATTAATGAGTAGTCTAAATTCTATACGTTCAACTGAGCAAGGGAATTTGCCAAGTCATCGGTGATAATAGCTATGACTATTACAATTTTTTGCACTTAGCACAATAAACAAAAGTAACGAGATAGATTTATCGATAACCGACATTGGTATAATTGCGAGAAAATGTACATGTTTGAATAAATTATAATTTTATGATATGATTATTCAGGGTATAGATTTCAAAATTTCACACTTCATAAAATCAAGGAAAATTTATTGCAGCAATATATTTTGTTTGATGAAGATGCTGTTTACTTAATCGAAGTATTATTTCAAACAAAAATAATATTTATACACCATACTCATACACATCTATATATATATATACATATAGCCATATATCCCTAAGATTAACAAAATAAATATTTTTTGTTAAAATATTTGTAGAATTAAGCAATTGCTTTTTATGAATTAAAAACACAATGACGAAAAAACAATTAAAATCAATATGGTTAAACTCCATTTTCTGTTTACTCAATAATAACTACCAATATAAAATTAAAAAACGTTTATTCACAATTCATATCACTCATTCTAAAAAATTTCACTTTGTACAAATTGTTAAAGTCTCAAATACTACATTACTGAATTGAAATTTTGTAATATAGAAGCATGTAGTTATAAAATATTTAACTCACGCAGATATACGAGAAATAAAAAAAACTTGCTTTTTTTTTAAATATTTCAAAGAATATTTTGTGCGAAACTTTCAAATTGATCTATAAAGGTGAAATTGCGCGAGCAACTTTTTAAAAATGAAAAAGGAACTTTCAAGAAAAGCACTTAAGATTTAAGATTACATTTTTTATACAAACGTGCATGTATAACATATTCTTTATGAACTATTGCAACTTTGGTAATTCTCCAAAATCTGAATTTTGGCACACTGTATATTTTATTATACCCTCTCAGTTAATCAATTTCGTTAATTGCTATAAATATTGATGCGAAAATATTTATGAACGAGTGTGTAAACAAACTGTTGAACAATTCCTTTTCTCGAAGATTACAATGTAAAAGAATGTAAGCGCGCAACATGGAAAAACGATAAGTTTTTCCTCGCGCACTCTCCTATTTTTTTATCCACACGATCGCAATCTCCGATCGCAAAACTAAAGCCCCGAGGATCCAACATCACCTTATATCTACCGGACACGCGTACGTTGACTCTCCCCATCTCTCTCTCCCTCTCTGATTCAGACTCTGGTATCATATACATGTGTGCTTTCGTCTCGGCTCATCATCTTTTCTCGCAGTTGCCTCGAGCGACTTTCCCAAGCGTCCGCCGTTTACGCATTTTTCATATCCGTTCGCGTGGTGGGGAGGCGCGATTATTGTTATTATTCCACCGCGTAATTGCAGGGGGATTATTAGGCGGGGAGGGTAATTAAATGCAAGGCGTGAGGAAGTCGCTCGGGGAGGATTTTGTTGATTGTGCGGAGCGAATACGTGCTTATCTTTTTCGTTTGCTTAACGGTCGATCGTCCGTATACACACACACACGCACACCATTGATACATACATACATCCGGTGAAAATAATCAATGAAATTGTATCACTATCGTAAACACGAATAATTTCTTATTTTACAAATTGTCTATTATTCATTAATTCTAATCGATTAGCCTAATGGCCATAACAACACACCGAGATATATCGCATTTAATTAATAATAATGTATTTGCATACGCGTTTATAATCACAATGATTATAAATACCACGTATATGTACAATATATGTATTTGAAATGATTACGTCGGTATTAGTAATACTACCACACATATATTCGCATCTACACTAAAATATACGTAACTTTCCCAGAGGGGCTAGTTGGGCATAACTGAGCGCGCGCATATTTTTTTTCTAGGCGCGATTATTATGGACACTTTCTAGCGGAACGTGTAATTATATGGGATTAGGCGAGTTGTAATTAAATCGTCGTGTAGTATACCGCGAGCGCGCGTATAAAAAGTCATACGAGAAGAACTCTAGCGATTCGAAGAGAAAGAGAGAGAGAGAGAGAGGCGCTTAAATTTATTAGCGCGCAAAAATGTCTAAGGTGCAATTACTGGGATATAGTTTTATATACGAGAAAGACACCGATTCCTTCATGTAAAACAAATTTCGTTTCGAACTCTTGTATATTATTAATTATTGTGTTCCGGTTAAATTAGTGTATATATATATATAAATATACCGAATTAATTAACGTTGCATTTTGATTTATGTGAGAGATGCTTGCGCGCGAGTATTATAAGAAAATATATATATATAACGTTGATGTAATCATAGCGGTTATACGAACGTAATGAATAAATATATTTATATATGTGAATAAACAGATTGTTAAATAACGCATTCCTCGATGCGAGGAATCTTTTTATTTAATTATATCTGTAAAAAAAAGAATGGAAGCGTAAGAAAAATTAAATTATATGATTAAGTTGTGTGGAAATGTGATTCAATACTATATTTCGAATTATTTAAAAACTCGCGAAATAACAGAGTTGGAATGTGTGTTGTATGTATATACGTATCTATTAGTTGCTGACAAAACGAAAGAAAAAGAGAGGAAGAGAGAGAGAGAGAGCGAGAAAGGTATTCGACCACCTCGGAGAGAAGATTAAAGTTCCCGAACTGTTTCTCAAAAGTCCGTCGGAAAATCGTCGCACCCACAACCGCAGATATAGAAAGAGAGGAGAGAAGGGGGACCCTTTCGAAAGGGTTTAAAAAGGGAGAAGATGAAAGGAGGTCGAAATGTCGCTGGACGAAAAAGATGGGGTCGGTATAATGGTAGGGCAGAAGGCATTGATAACTATCGGGATGGGTCGATCGCGGGCCACCCGTTACTTATCGGGGAGGACCCAACGACTATCATTAGCTTCACCACGCATATATAGTTCAACAGACGACGACGTGGAAGACGCTGCGTATATATATATATACGTATACACAAGTGTAGGTACATATACATCTCTGTATATACATAAACATATACATACACGCAGGGCCGACTAGGAATTGCGGTAGTCGAGATAGCGTCGAGTCGCCTTGAGACTCCCTCCCTATATATGCAATATCTATCTGGCTTTGAAATTACCGTCTGGTTAATTTACGGGGATTTGTTTACGTGGATTTTCGAGATATTGCTTGCTGTGCTTGTCCTCTTGGATTTACTTATATCTTTCGTTTATATGTACTCAATATATACATATATATATATAACTATACGCATAAATATATCAATACTTTTCGGTGATAAACTGTGTGCGAATTTTATGAGTCATTCTCGAGATACATTTGAAACAACTTTACTTTACGTTCTTAGTTTTATATATCTAATACTTATTTCAAATTTTCTGAATTTATCATCGAAAGTTGATTTGAAACTAGAAATAATGCAGAAAATTGGTTGCATAATCGTGCAACATATTTTTTTTTACTGATATTATTTAAATATTATTTAAAATGTATATCTCGCTTCGAAACTGATAATAAATTTCTAACTAATTAAATACTTAATGCGTTGGGAAATTACAACTAATAGTTTTCTATATATACATACATTTTTTTGCAGTATTTATTTCGCGTGTACTATTTATGTAATATTAACACGTTTCTAGAAACGCTAATTTATCATTTATAGATATATCATTTATAGGAGTTTTGAAACTAATCGACTACGCGTCACTTATATTGGCAAAATAGTTTAACCACTACTTAACGTTTGACAGATTTCTTTCAATATTTTATTCTATATATAATATATATATATATATATATACACATTATGTAACACGTAAAATACTTAAAATTATAAACAGAAGTTTAAGGTTGATATTTTGATTAATTGTATGTAATAGCAAGAGCATACGCCAAATTTAATACAAGTTAAATAACATACCAGAAAAGTTTGTTAATTGTTCCTGAAATTTGTT
This sequence comes from Theocolax elegans, assembly GCA_026168455.1. Lineage (NCBI taxonomy): Eukaryota > Metazoa > Arthropoda > Insecta > Hymenoptera > Cerocephalidae > Theocolax > Theocolax elegans. The sequence goes on along the minus strand of CM047425.1, from coordinate 12,273,462 downwards.
AGTTATATATACACGTCGAAATTTCGTAAACTTAAACTACATAACTAAGCAGCACATGTCCGACATCCAACTACATATATACATATATATCTTTGCAACAGTTAACTTAGCTATTATAAACCAATATTTTAATCCACTTAACCCTCTTTTCGAAAAATTGAAACCAACTGGCGAATTAATATTCAATAATCAAACGTTCGACTATACGTATATGAGCTTGAAAACGAATTATATTCATCGATAAATCTTTCAAGTGAGACTACATAATGCCAGAGCGTTTCCTCAAAATTACACTATCCGCTAATCGGGCGTAAATCACGGCAATTAATAAAACCCCAGCCGCATGTGTATAAGGAATAAAAAGAAAAATAATACGTCGAACGTGAATTTCACGCGACGGTTCTTTGATCCGTAAGGTTTTTCGCACGGGCGCCTATATGTATATATGTGTGTCTGTGTACATGTATAGTGCACACTCCAGAGCGAAGATCGCGTGATTTATGCGACGGTGTACGTCGTGGTTCTGACCTCCTGACGAGAACTCGGCATGCACGAGTTTCCTGACCCATATAATTTTCTTACGGACATCCAAGCGAGAGAGTAAGAGAGAGAGGCTGTTTGGGGAATGCTGAGATGCTGGATTTCTTATTTTTCGTTTGGATATGTACGTATGCTTACTTATACTCGAATAGTCGATGATACTTTTTCAAAATAGAAAATATTTTGGCTTACTATCAAAATCAAGTTTTTGATGTATATATATATATTTAATGCGGAGTATTTGCAATATTATTTTATGCATTGCACCACAGTGAATAAGTTTTTGTTTAGAATAGAATAGATGGTTATTATCCCTGTTAAAATTATTTTAATAAATATTCAGTTTAAAAATTTTGTCAAGAATGTTCAAAATATCGTTTTAGTTATAGTAATTTGAAAGCTTTATATTTTCGTTTACGTTGAAACGGGTGCAAGAACACATTTAAAAAATAAAGATTTTGTACCTCTTTAATTTATGTGTAAACTTATGGATAAACCATTTTTTCGATTGACCTGTCTAATACGTACGTTGGAGTTTGACGATAAAAATTTTGTTGTATATAAATTCGATTTTTTTATTCGTAAAAAATGTAACGCAATAAAGGTAGATTCGAAGGATCGTAAGTGAAAATTAAACGTTAAATTTTAGTAAAAGATACGATCAACTTTGAAAAATGAAAAGTAAACTAACAGTGTTATTTTTTTTATAGATTTCCTCTCAACAAGAATTACGTCACTTTTCCCACCGAAAATTTTATAATCCTGTAGGTTTCATAAAAGCGCACCCCCGTAAAAGAAGAAAAAAATCCCACGTCAAATTCTCACACCGGAAAAAAAAGAATCGCAGCAGCAGCAGCAGCAGCACGGCAGCCGGCAGTTTTAAGGTCATCCGGGCGCGTCCCAAAACCGTTCTAAATTACCCAAAAATCTTTCGGAAACTGTCAAACGAAAAGCCCGAAAAGCTATAAATCTATGTGAACACGCAATGTATACGACAACACGCGGTTTGCCAAAAGGGAGCCGCAACGAATTGCCACCAACGCAAACAAACGCCCCTTTTTCGGAATGGAAAACATATTTCTTTTTCTTTACCTGAAGATGAACCTGGCCGTTGTTGTCGACCCATCCAATGACCATATCGACTCCTTCACGTCCATCGTCGCGCATGAAACCAAATCCAACGTATCCTGGTGTCTTGACCTGTACTTCGAAGGTCACGTCATTTTCACCAGGCGTCCACAGTACAAGGAAATTGTTATCGAGGACGGCGCTGTGTTTCCACTCGATACCATGGCTCGAGCCGATCACCAGGATCAGGATAAGGCACGACGCGAGTCCTTCCATTTTTTTTTCCGGCTCTTTGATTAGAAAGAGTGGAAACGACCGTCCGTTATTACTATTCGGAGGAACGTTAAGTGTTTAAGCACAGAATGGCGCTTCACTGCATCTGCAACCAGAAATTAGGAATTTGTCAGTTGCTTCCGTTATTTTGGCGAGATGCTTTTATCAGTGTAGTGTGTGTGTATTTTATGTGATTAAAATTCATTGTTCAAAATCGTAATGTATAAAACGCGTGCTATTTACTAAAGCAATATTTGTATATCCTATTTTTTGTGCGAACGTGATATTTTTCCAATTAATTAAACTATCCATATTTATTAAATCGCAGCAATCAAATTTCTACTTTCTTTTATAAATAAATGAAAGAAAAAGCGATTGTTTGCTTTTTTTAAAAAAAAAAAAAAAAATACAAAAATTCATACTTTACAGTTACACAACAGTAGCGTACGTAATTTTTCATCGCAATGTAACAGAGAGAAAGAAAAAACTAAAAAAACAATTGCAGAATGTTAAACAAAATACTTATATATATATACCCTATCCGCGTGATACCTAAATTTTGCATCGCAGCAAAACTAAAAAAATACAATTTGAAAACTAAACATTCGATGACTTCGTTTAAAATCACAGTATTACATAATAAAATATAGATAGAAATATATTTTCATCGGATTCGAATATAGAACTTTACGTAATAATAATCGAATGAAATAAACCACTTGATTATATCAAATCAAATTAAACACTTGAAAATATATCACTTTAAAGCTTTAAACATAGATGATCGATAATGCAATATTCAATAAACTATATGGCGCTCGATGCGCTTATAACTGCTGTCAAAAAATTTTTAATCATTTTTCCACACACACACACACACACACGCGCGCGCGTCAATATTCATTAACTTATCGTTACTTTTCAACAAACATGCATTATTAATATTTAGTAAACATTTCGAAATTCTACGAAATATTCAGTATTAATGCATATTGCAAAATGTATATCGTATATCATAAATTTAAAGTTCGATATTAAAGAGGAATTTAGATAGGTGCAAGTATTTAAAGTGATTTTGTGTACCGTAGAATTAACGAAAAAAAATATATATGTATCACGTGCGGTACGTGTGACTAGCCGTCGCTTATATGCACATCAACTTAGTTGACACATGTGTTAGAAATTATAATTTACACTTGCATAGCACATTTCTAATGAACCTTTATAATATTATTAAAAAAAACACCGACAACTATTGATTTTTCCTAGACTGATCGCGCCGACTTTATTTTAATTAGTTAATCAACTTTCTTTTGTATATTTATAGAACAACGTCCGTATGGTCTTCGTAACATTATAATACACGCAAAGAGTAACACATTAAAATTAAGCACTTTTTAAATAAATCTACGTAATAAAAAACGCTAACAATTAAGTAGCTTTGATTTCGACGAATAAAAATTCATGTAACTATAAAGCGCGTAAAACGTAACCTTACGAACACGTGAAATGTTCTTGAAACATTTACAACGAATAGTTGAAAAATGCAATAAATTTTGTAATATAAAACAATAAAAATGCAAAGTAAACGTTAATATAATTTAAACGCGCTTTATTCTAAATTAGATCGTACAACTTTTATTATTCTGGAAAAAAATTTTATTTTACACTAATTTTTTTTATTAAGTGATACACGCAATAATTTAAACAATTTTTCAGTATAAGTAATTTGTTCCAATAATACTTTATTCACTTCAACTTTGCGAAAAAAAAATTACAAATTCCACTTTTACGAAGTTTCGACGGTACGTACGTATATATACTGCGCGCGACTTAACGCAACATTCTTTTACTATCGACACGAAGCAGTTTAAAAGTTATAACTTTCTTCACTAAAAAATTTCACTTAATTCTACTAGAGTAATTGAAATCAATTTAGAATTTCGCAAATTAATAATAATTTTGACATTTTTACGGAACCGTACGCGTCGTTTTCAACAAAATATATGTGTAATTACTTTCGATTGTCAGTTACACGATTGTTTAGATTACATTATGTATTTGTATAAAAAGTAGTTTTAAATACCAAACGTCCAAAGTATTTTTTATCAAAATCGGTGCAATGTGTGTCTAATGAAAGAGAGATTGTTTTAAATGTATATTAAAGCGGTTTCTTCAATAATAATGAAATTTATACGATTACAATTTAATTAAAGATAACACGACTTTTTATTTGATCTTAGTATTTTAAAATTATTGTACATCTCAAGCATCTCTTTTAAAACGTATATATATACAAAAAAAATGTTCAACGTTATTTATAAAACAGTTTTGCAGAGCTAAAAACGCTTGTTGACACACTTCCGTAATTCATTTAAAATGTATTTCGGAATCTCTATTAACGTGTTTTTTAATACTTATAAAAAAAAGAGAGATTTTTATTATTGCATTTTTTTCCAGAAATTCTTTGATAAAATTTTTTGGCACTCGGCTCTTTTGTCTTTTATAAGAAGCGAAATCAAGTTTCTACGTGCATCGCGGAAAAAAATTACTTTTTCATAGAACCTACACGTAGAAAAAAATTTTAGCAATAAATTGTTACTCGACGCGTGTAAGAAATTGCCCCATAGTGTGGCATAAAAATAAAGTATACCATTTTAAAATCAAATTGAGTTTTAAATTCCATTTATAAACAGGAGTTTTCATACGGAACTTCACAAAATGAAAGTGTACTTTACGACGAAATGTCAATTTATGATACTATCCCTATTAAAGTGCATTATCAAAAAAGTAAGCACGACAAAAATTATCTCGTTTCGACATTACGCACAGATATGTGTACAACCGGTCGCGAGAGGAAAGAGTCATGAAGCGAAAAAAAAAATACCCGAAATAAAAAATAGTTGACAGGTACGTATAGACGCAGACCGATCGATAAATATCTCTAAAAAAGTATGAGCGTAATGTATAGACACAACGAAAGCAACATTAAAACCCTATCGTATTTTCAACATCGCACTATATATATGTTTACAAAACATAAGCCGCCCGCACGTCAAGACACTTTTAAATCACTGCCCACCTTTTTCAACAAAAACGAAGGTTTCTTCGTTCGGCAATCGCGAACAAACCACTGTACGTGTACAACGTATGCGTACGAAGTCACTATGAACAAAAAAAAACGTCGGTGTCTTCCTTACAAACAGAAGTAAAACCAATTCACAAGAAAAAAAAAATAACAGAACCACCACCTTAAAACACACGTAACGCGACCGGTTTTGTCACTGTATATCAACGCATGACACGCGATCTTCGCTCGTATACTCGGTTAGGACGAACAGTTTTAAGGGAGGGTATAACGCGCGCGACCGAACGGGGCGCAGGTATACCACACAAGTACCACCGTCTGTCCGGGAGGATGGCACTGGACTGAAGTCGTGGGGGCTATGAGATCCCTTGCGTGCCGCGCGGTCACGGTACGCGCATGCGCGAGCCTGCCTGACTCTCTCTCCCCCCTCCCCGCCGCTCCTTCTGCCGCTCGCTCGCTCGCTCTCCGGCACACCGACACCGTATAGACACTATACAACTCGAGCGGCGGAAGTCGGCGGTGCGAGAGGTCTCAACGTTGTTCTCGCTCGGCTGTGGACCGGTGAGTCGAGATGCTGATGTATACTTGGTTTACTTTCAGTTATCGACTGTGATGGATATTCCACCTCGATTTTTCTTAGACTTTGTCCTCGCTTCTTTTTCACTTTTTTTAGGGTAGTTTCTCATTAATTCTATATATATATAAATCGCGCAGTTCCTTCAAACGTTTATTATACTTACTCAATTTTTAATACATTTTCTAATCGCCGATGTTATTGCAATTACTTATACATATATATAAATGTAGCCCTTATTAGAAATTTTCTAACATATCGACTTTTCGCCGTAACGCTACTTTTCCGTTTAACGATATTTAACCAACGTTAATTTGACACTTGGAGACATCGTGTAAATTTTACCCGAGATTATTCAATCTAACCGATACGTATATAAGAGAAAGATAGTTTTACATTACAACGTTGAAGTGAAAATTACTAGAATTACGATAAATTTAGGAGACTTATAACACGTATCAGTTAAATTATAGAGTCTAAGAATAGCATTTTACTTATAAAACTTTCGACTTCTCGTAGATTAATAATTTTAAAATTACAACTCCGTTACCAAAAATTTACTTGATTAATACAATTTTTAGATATACACGCATATATATCGCGTGATCATTAATTATTGACTGAGATATATATGTATATATAAATTAGCATTGAAAATTTTAATGAACATTTGATACGACAGGTTAGTCAAATTCAAATCAATAAAATATAGCCAATTAATTAACGTACACGTGAAAAATTATACTAAAGCGCGTGTCATTCACGAATCCGTTTTATTAAGATTTATGTGTATGTGTGTGTGTGTGTGTGACGCAACTCGTAACATAACTGACGAACGATTGAAAGGTATTGAAACTTGTATATTAATTACTTGTGCAGATCGTTTCGAGTGATCGTATTTAAACCGTTGAATAGACGAGAATGTATATGTATAAACCTTATCGTTTATTAAAATTAAGAGAAAAAGAAAATGCAAATTATATTTTACAGAAGCAACCGGTCTCTAATACACGTATATATATTTGCATCGCTTCGAAATCCATGTCCCTTGGCTAGAGAAAGAATAGTGACAGTTTCAACGCCAGGTAGTGGCGGCCCCTAACGGAAAAATTCCTTATACGAGAGACTTCGTCCCATGGACCTCACGGCCTATCATAAATTTCGGCTTTTTTCTCGCTTGGCGCGGCATCATTCATTCTTAAGAAAAATATAAAACCGGTTCTTTTTTCGATTTTATAATATCTTCCTTGTAAGGTATAGATACACACACACACATATACACTGGGGATCTCGCTTTGTTTTCCATCTTATGGTGGTCTAATGAGAGATTTTGGAGAAAAGATTTTTTTTAAAGGTGTTAAAGATCGTTCAACCTTGTGATTTTCTTTTTCGAAAAAATTTGGTACAGTTATGTTAATTGGCCATCTCTCGAGACATTGTGTTATTTCCGTACAACTAATAATTATTATCATTTAATTGCGGTTTTTAAATAACTTACGCATTCCGTTTCAATCAATTTGTGCGTGCATGTTGATTCGCATCGATATTTTAAAATGCATTGAATAAAATTTAAACAAAATGTTATAACTATATAATTTTTTTATTCTGAGAAATATTAATCTTAAATCTTATATACCAAATTTTATTCTTCTCGCGAGTGAAACGTGACTAATCCGACGAATCGCCCAAAAATCTTTTACAACATAATCCTACTGCGTGTATAGATTGCGAAACAACGAAAAAATTACTCACGCGATAAACAAAACAAATTACTTTAACTGTATATATATAGATAAATTCGATTTAATTATATGTATACATACACGTGTTGAACATTCTTACTTTACGAAAAAAAAGAAGCTACCGCCAAAGCGGCTCTCTTTTCAAAAAGTATCCGAAAAAAAAGCAAGCCCGCAAAAAAAAAAGTTTGCGCGAGATGCATCCGCGCTTACTCCTCTTGCCCGATCGATTCAATTACCGGCCTGTAAATGCGTGCGCGGGGTTCGATGCATCAGCAGCTGTCGCGCGTCACCCCAAGAGAGAGGGAAGAGCCGCACACGTCGACTCTCTCCTGTAAAGCGCCGGCCGACATTTTCCTATCTCTCTCTTTCTCTCCCTCTGTGTCTGTGTGTCTGTAACCGGCGCTTGGAAAAAGAGAGTCCGAAACGCCTGTACGATCGACGCACAAGGATTTCTCGAATCGTACTCTTCTAATCGATTTTATTTTCATTTTCATGCTAATTGGATGGGAGTTTAATACTAACGGGTATATCGATCGATGCTTTATTTATGATGTAATGTACACTCGGTATTTATTCAAAATTTCAACCTTACTGACACGATATTGTTTTTTGTCTGGAGGGATCTATTTGTTAAACCTTCGTGTAATAAAAACTTAACGATAGCAATAATTCTCTTATGAAAAAGACTTATGCAAATTTTAGCCCATTATTGATATCTCTTTCGAAACAAAGAATGTTATTTGATTATTTAAAAGAAGAATGGATATTTCTGGCAAATGACGTAATAAATATATTATATCAAACGGAATAATGTTCGATTTATGATATAAATGTTCAATAGAGAAAAGTTCTTTTAATATATATTTTCGATTTCAAAATACAATTTGTTTATAATATACCTATATACTTGTTAGTTTTATTGATAAAATAAAATTTATTGTACGCGTATATTATTAATTAATCAAGTTTCGTAGAGTCAGAAACGCACTGGTTTAATTGGGAATAGGATTTAGGCATTTGTATATCAAGAAGGATGTAATTTAAATTTTATATTATTTACAAACAGAATTAATCATTTTACATAAGAATAATTACGTTGAAGTACTAGTAAAACTTGTTGATATATAAATCATGAAGTTCGTTGCTATGGAATAACTTAATTATATCATTAAACATTTACGTGAGATTACCTTGCATATATATATATTTATTCAGTTGTATCAATTTATCTTTTATATCGTAGAAAATTCTTAAGCAAGGGAACTTTATGTAATAATTAGTAACTCAAGCGTTTATCATTTAATCAAAAGTAACATCGTTTTATAAGGTTGAACTCACATAATTAAATATTACCATTTCTCTTTGTCGTATTCAATAATTTTCAATATACACGCAAAAGATATGAATAAGGGTTTCCACTGATAGTGTAAAAAGAAAAATTGAGTGTATCGTAGATAACGTGAATTACAATATCACCGCAGTAAATAACCTTTCTGACAATTACGCGCGTTCGCCGTTTTGAAACAATACTATATATACATTATACAAATTTATTAAAAATAATCGTAGAATCATTTAATTAATTCAACTTTTAATGTTAGTATTTCATGGTTTGCATTTTCACGGGCCAATATATATATACACGAAATGCGCGTATATATATACTGTATGGGTTTTGCTATTCTCGTATCTTAATTGCATAAGAATCGCTAATAACATGAGAAAAAAAATTTTATTAAAATACAAGAGCCAGGTGCACTTTTAATTAGAAATTATTAAAAATAATTAGTATACTGGCAAGGACATAAAAATATATAAGTTACGTCGAGGTTGGAGTATAAAAAATGGTTAATAGAGGAGCGCACAAACCGACGCAACGCGTATATATAATATTAATCAGGGAGTAATCTAATCAAGAGAATGTAACGCGATAAAGAAACCCTCGAAAACGCGAAGAAGAAATGATTTAATAGCTGAAAAATATCAAACACCAAGTTCGAAATACAGTGTACTCTTGGAGTGTGTGGGGGGTGGAGGGCGTGTCGGGAAATAAACGAAAAGTATAGTAAAACACTCGAGAACGGTAAATCAAAATTTAAAAAACACAGCCGAAACTGAGAGAAAGACCGCGGGACGTAAAGAGAAAGAGAGAAGAGAGCGCGCGGAAACTCTCGGGTTTGATTTGCGGCGTGTTGTTCAGTCGATTGCTCTCGAATTGCTTTCGGCGGACACGTACACGTGTGTGTGTGTGTGTGGAGTGCACGAGCGTCTATACGTATATTCGGAGGGGGTGACGCGCGGAGACCCCTGGAATTTCGAGTTCCCGCGGGCGTTGCGCGCACTTTTCTCTCGCGGGAAAGTTTCTATACTACTTCTTCTTCCGGTTCTTGCAGCTCCTCTCGTGAGGGAAAATCCAAGGGATACAGCCCGTTGGATATTGTTACTGCGGATTGTTTGCAGTATGACTCGGACTGAGATGTATAGACTCTCCTTCTCTCCCGCGCGCGCTCCCTCTCTCTCTCTCTCTCTATCCCTTGCCGGCAAGTCCCTTGGAAAATTATTGCACTTTTCGAGAGGTATGGCTCGAACATTTTTCTTGACACTGCAGCAGCGCTACTACGAACTCTCCCCTGTATTATCGTCTTTACTTTTATAACTTAACGTTAGTTATCGATTGTATTACTTTTTCAAGTTATTTCTCCCGCGCACTTCAATTACAACGTATTTATACAAATGATAATGTATAGATAATCGCTTAACGTTAACGTTAAAAGACGAATGATAAAGAAATTTGCACATGTACAGTGTGTGCATACGTGTACGTGTAAAAAATCTGGATAATAAATGCCTATGGACGGCACAAGACAACAATGCACGGTGTATACGAAATTAAATTATTATTTAGAGGGAATAAAAATAATTGCGACTCACTTTGGTCACGTCACACGTGAAAGACATATTGCGAAAATGCTCTTAGCAGCCACTTAACTTTAAATGCTGAACAATGTAACGTAAAGCCATTCGTAAGCAGTTTACGTGTCCGACGTAAATAAAAAGCCATATTTACAACCTAATATATCATTCGTTTAAAAATCCCCCTTCAGAGTTATAAATTAATCTCGGGGAAAATGATTTTATAAAAAAAAAAGGAAAAAAAAAAATAAATATAAAAAAAAATAGTACCTTCGAAGGGGTTATAAGAGAGGGAAGAAAGAGCGAGAAAGAGCGAGAATGCTTGACTCGAGTTTTTACCATGTCAGTGTTTAAGCCACACATAAATCGTCTCTTAAACGCACGAAACAAATCTTCCCTATTACAAAATTACCCGCGAAAATTCCGCAAGCGGGAAAAAAATACTCTCTTATGCATCGTCAGCCGTTAAACGAACCTCGACAAATTTTACGATCGAGCCGGAGGCTGGACTCGAAGCAATACAAGTGAACTGTATACAGTGCGGCATAGAGAAAGAGAGAGAGAGAGAGAGAGCGAGTGACTACCAATAAAACGAGAGAATGGGGATCCGGTAGAAAACAAAACGGGGAACAAAACATATATATATATAGAAAGGTAGAGGTACCTTTTGTTACTATCGACGTACTTGGTTTGAGAAGTTTCATCTAACGTTGATCGAGTACTATTGTCTTTACACTTATGATGATGTGGATTTTATGGTCAGTCCATAAATTATTATACGAGTGTCTTTACGAGTCGGAAAAATAAGGTATAATTATTTATATTTTATATCACAGTAAAATATATGTAAACAAATATCATTCTAACCCCCAACAGAACCAGGCACAATAATATCGGAATATATTAAGAGAAAGAGAAAAAGTATACGTTATCGGTAATATGCATCGGAACTATAAAAATTGATCGTTGAGCGTCACCCATTCAGCATCGTCACACATCAACATGCAATTTACCCGGGAGTTAAAAATAAAAAGGAAAAAAAAAGAGGTATTGGTAAACGGTAAATTCGCATCGACACCCCAGCAATTTAGAATTGGAAATATATCTCTCCGTGAAAATCAAAGATCCGAACGAGAGTAAAAGAGACTAGCATCAGCTGATTCTCTCCTCTCTCTCTCTCTCTCTCACTCCCTCTCTTGCAGTTCTCTAGTAAACGTCGGATCATCCACGTCGCAATAGTCGCAAGTCAGCTCCTCCAGTTGGAAGCGCGCACAACCTCGTCCAGCTCGAAAATGAAAGAGAGATTCCGTCGGATATGACCGAGTCAGCAGCCTCGCTCTTTCCCCCGTGTCTTGTCGCTTCCCCGTACGCGGACGTTAATTGGCGATTTCGTGGGGAACAGAGAGGGAGGGAGTAAGGGAGAGACAGAGAGAGACAGAGAGAGAGAGAGATGGTTCTCTCGTCAGGAAGTGACGGATAGCGAGCCCGATTAGCGTCAGACTGAGCGTCGATATTAGTTCGTTAACCCGCGTCGGTTTAACTTTTATATATTCGAGGTTTTCGCTAATTGACGTTACCCGCGTGTATAATAGAATATATCGTGTGAAATTTATTTTATTTCTTTTGTCATCTTTTTGCGGTGAATCTTGCGGTTGATCAGCGTCCATAAGCATATACTTGCGAAAAAAAAGAATTAATTCAGTTAGATGTCCGAGAGGATAGCGTTTCGATATTTGTCCTCTTTTAACATTGAATAATCGTAAAAGTTGATTTTCTTATAATAATAATTCACTTACTATAATTATATGGTCTGAATAACTATATAAATTGTATAAGATAATGATTTCGAAAAATAACTATTTTAAAAGATAATTTTTATATTTTCATATAAATCAATATTAAACTGTATCTTGAAAGGTATGCAAAATGAAGTAATTAAAATGAGACCTTTTCCACTTTATACTGCACTAATTGCAAAGTACTAATTATCTTCATTAATAATTAATGTACATCTTGCATACATATTTTGAAATTATTGCCATTCCTATATATTTAAGTGCAAAATACTATTACGTACAAAATATTAATATTCAAAGATGATATTATTTATGTAGTATATCCGACATAAAAAATACACATACCGTAAAAAGTGTTTAAAGAAGTTGACGAAACGTAAAAATATGTAAATATACCTCTTTAGCAACGTTAAAGTAAATAATATTTCAATGTATGTGGAGGGTGAGTATGTACACTTCACAGCTCTTTCAGGATCAAACTGACCGGAAACCCAATAAAATCACATAAATTCCGAGTTTACGCGAACCGTATATATATATAAATTTATTCAAGATCCCCGAAATTTCCATCATCAAAGAAGCCAAACAACTTCCCATATCCCGGAGAGGCCGAAAATCCCAGAATCATTTTTGTGCAGCCGCATATCAGAAACGTCTTTATATACAAGTATATACGTATAAACGGAGCTTCGAAAAACGTAGAGAAAGACAACATCAAACGAGTAGAGTACCAAAAGACGAATAAAATGTCGTAATGGATCCAATAAAACAATAGTAGTGTACGTAAGCTTACAAAAAAAAGACATATCCATGTATATATATATCGCTCTTCTCTTTGACTCGGACCGACTGGTGTATACGCGCGGCGGCGGCGGCGGCGGGTTACGTCTGTTTTTCCTTTTTCGCGAACTCGCGCGTGCTTTTCGGCCTTTCGCTCGCGCGACAAAGACGAGCACTCGCCGAGCTCGGAAGTCGCTAATGGAAAGCGCTGAAGGTCGTTACATGAAATAATTATGTATGTGCAAGAGTAGGAGTGAGAGAGAGAGGAGAGAGGGGGGGGGCGAGTTACGCGGGGTGCAATTAAGCCCTGACTGCACTCGGTACTTACTAATGACTACTTAGCAGATTGGTGTTGGTGCATTAACACGTATACCGACCACCTGATTGCGCTTGAAAAAGGCGCGCGAGCTTTTCCGAACGGTATCGAACAGCGTTACTTCTTTCACTACTTATGTATGTATGTACTTGTCGATGCTTAGTGCTCTAGTATTTACGGCAAGATTTACTTTTTTTTTGTTTAGTGCTCTAAATTGCTGATACGTCTATCGAATTATTATTTTCTTTAATTCGAGCACTATATATAAAACCTAGTTCTTACTTTACAACAGTACGAGATTTTATTAATCGACGCATAAATAGTTACTTTGTTTAAACGTAAACACCGAATTTTTCACTTTGAAACTCGCAAATAATACGTATATAACGTTATAAAAATATAATGCCGGCTAAACATGTAACTCTCAAAGCCAAAACAAATGGTAAATAGAAACATTAAACAAACCCACATATATTTGTTCCACTCCTCGAAAAGAAGAATCTAAAAAGTTTAAATATTTTAAATTATTCAATAGCAAATATAGATCGATGGGCATTAAAAGTTTATCCCATACATATACGACAAAACGGTTCGCATAGGATCTATAAATAACGAAGGACCGATCTGAAGAAAGCGCAAAACTCAAGGGAAGATAAAACTGTATTCTGAAAAATGCTTACTGATTATTCATCAAAAATTGTTTCGCAAACTCTAATGTTTTCATACTCATTCCCCCCCCCTTATCATTTCCTTAGGTTCACGAGCAAGAAACAATGTCTCGAGTTAAAGTTTGCCCTATAGCGGCAAGAACCCTTGATAAATATTGCTCGGCAAGCCGAAAATAAAAGACGTAACCTTATACCGAAAAACTCGTCGCCCCGCGAATCAGTCCCGGTGATGCGCTCGCACACGTAGAGTAACTTTTTGCTGGTCTCCTCGCGTTCGCGCGCGTGAAACTCCGTCCCAAAGGACGACTCGTTATTTAAGCGGCATTTGCCCTGTTATGGATGAGGCGAGTGGGAAATATTCCGGGGGGTGCGGAACTTAAGGAAAAATTATTTCATTTGTCTTTTCGGGCGTGACGTTACTTTTTTTTTACGGGCGATAAGAGTTTACACGCGCGTCTATTGCATTTTAATTATTTAAGTGGATTTTATGAAAGTATCGAGGGCGAAAATAGGAATTGGAAATTGACCAAGTTAACTTAATATTAATTTACCTTTAAATTAGACGGCGCGAGTTTTGAATAAATAATGAGGTATATTAATCGTCGCTTCGATTTTCAATAGATATATTAATGATTCTAATTGTATCTATAAAACATTGTATTATTCTTTAATACTAGGAATCTCCATTTAACTATAAACCTTATTTAAATTGCAAAATCTTATACAATACTAACGCTTTGTATAATAAATTACATTAAATTAACCTTCTCGAGATAAAATTTCATAGTGAAAAAAATAGCAACAAATCTAAAAAAAAAAAACACACGAAGAAGAATATTATACATACCGATTTGCCGAATGAACGGTTTGGCGCACAGTAGTAGGGGCAAGATTTAGACGCTAGAGCGCCAAGTTTTTCGGATCTGCATTTCAAATTCGTCCGGAAAACGACGAAGACTTGGTGGGATTGACGTCGCCGTTGTCTCTCTCTTTCGTCTACCTCCCTCCCGCCCTTCTCTTTTTTACCCCTTTTTCTCCCTCCCACCGTCCCGTGCTTTCGAGAATTTATGTCGCTACGACGTTACTTCCAATTCCGATGCATTTCCTTCCTTGCCTTGCCGAGCGCGTCGTCGCGGATGTTTTATGTATAGAAAAAAATGGCAACGCGGGATAGAGAGAAAAGTCGAGGATGCCCCGTCCCTTTTTCGAGAAAAGAAAAATGAAGGGTACTGGCATCTTGAGCATGGAGGAAATCGTCCCACTTTGCGCCCTCTCCTTATACCTTGTATATATGTGTAAGAAAGTTCAGACTCGAGGAATTAATAATTTAGCTGTAAAAGGTAGACCTGCCCTCGGAGTTGCAGTTGAGTAAATAGTGCGAGAAACTAGACGATAAAACGCACATTTTCAAGATTTCGATTGCGTGTGTCGCGATGGAGAAAAAAGTTTATACTCTTTTCATATTAAATAAGCAATTCGCAATTATGTTGTTTTCCGTTGATTACTCAATTTTCTGAATTATTAAATTGTTTACACTATATATTTTTGAATAAATTATTATTTATTACGTTGCGTACGGCGGTATATATGTATGTATTTCATTTAAATGTTATTTTATTATTTGCATTTGTGACTCGTAAACTTCGGAAATATTGATACTGGTGACTGTAATATATTTTAATTAAAATATTCAATTCAATTTAAATTTATACCTACAAAACGTAATATACATTTCTAAATAATTTATATATAAATAACAATTTGAAACTTGATTAATAAAAAATTAATTCTTATTAAATAACTGGGAATACATGTATATTCGTTAAATATAATATTAAAATTATTTTATTTACTTTACAGATGTTGTACAAAAATAATATCATTTATCACTGTTAGTATACGTAAATTGTGTATATATATATATTCTCCCAAAATTTATTAATTATTGATTTTTTTTAATTTTACTACAAGAATTCCAATTTATCCTCAATAAAATATTTTTGAAAGGAAAATGTATGGGTACTTTTCAACGAAAGTTTAATACATTCCGCGTATAAATAATTCTTACTTTCACATATACAGTTTTTGAGTTTCCCTAAATGAAAAAAGCTTATTCACGTACAAACGTCATAACCTGGTAAATGTGAACAATAGAGATTAAAAAAAAATTCAATTGTCAGCATCAGCTATAAGTACAACTGTCGCGCATAAATTTCAAAACAATAAAATTAAATTTCAATTATACCAGTATATCCTTGGTAGTTGAATCTCAAAAGAAAATAATTTTCAAGGCAATAATCGAAATAATTAAATCGCTTCGCATAACCGTTTATGGAAACATTTTATACGTATATATATATATATATAGAAGAAAATTAAAATGTTCGAGTATTATGTAGAACCTTGCACATAACGACAAAACTTATAATTTAATCAACTCTTCCCTGAACCCCTCGTCGTCATACCTTTAAACATGCATTTTCCTTTTTCTCTTTGTTCATCCACAAAACTCGACCTCGTTAAAATTGCTTGCTTTTTTACAATGCGTAGTATACACGTCGTATATAGGATATATATATATATATATATATATATATATATATGTATATGTATACACATATAGTTTGGTTAACTTTGAGGAAAAGCGGGCCCAAAGAAAATCACTGCGGCATTTTCGTTATGCAACGAGAGAAGCGTTTTCCATTCTCCTTCGTTCTACCCCCGTTGTGAAGTATGGCTGAGAGTTGCGAGGGCATAAGAAAACGACTCGCCCGCTCGTCGGGAAAGTTAAAAGTAACTCGCAGAAGGGAAGGAAAAAAAAACGAGCAAGAAGAAAGGAGAAAGAAAAACAGTAGTCGAACAGCCCCACTTCGCTTTCTATATACTCGCGAACTGTTTTAGCGCGAAAAGAGAGAGGGAAGTTCTTCGTTCGTTATACTGTATAGGAAACTTGCGATTTTTCTGGTTTTCTTTTGTGTACTTTTCTCGTGCGAGACTGTCTGTGTATGTGTCTATGTCGGAGTGTAACACTCGAATACTCTTCCGATTTTGATGATGAAAGTGAAGAACGCCGAGTCGATACTCTAAATAAATAACATAAGTGGGTGAAAGAACGATTGCTCTTAGATCATGTTTTAAAACCTTAGGTTTCAAGTGAAATTCGGTTAAGGATACACCAGGTATTTTTTATTAAGTTTCTACAGATATATATGTATATATATCGATAGGTGTAATTTTCAAATTACATTTTCATTAAATTAGAATAATCTCTTTATAATCATAACCTAATCTTTATCTATAATATTTATCTCATGTTTGTATCATTATTACGCAAAAGAATTTACTGCCCTTTATTTATTATTACGAGCGGAGAGTAATTTTAAAATTAGTTGCGCAATTAATATATTTCTAATACTTATTTTATGGTCCTTAATATATTTACTGAAAGATATATAACGGTAATTATAGAATAATAATATCATTTTAAAATATGAGGGAATGTAACTTTAACCTGTTATAAATTACTTCTTAATGTAAGATTAATGCGTCGGAACTGCAGAAATATACACACAGACGAGATGTTATTCAAACCGGAAAAGGCACAAAAAATTAGTCTACATTACGTTTTTAGAACAAAATGTCATCACTGCCATTTAAACTTCTTAAAGCCATTGAATCATTCGTTAAAAATTTTCCGAGAAAATATTATTTCTGTGACTTAAAAATAAAGATAACTATTATATTATTTTCTATTGCTACTGCTTGACCTACTAAATAAATTCAATTTTTAAATAAAATTTAGGATTATCGACGCAATTCTTTATAGTGTAATTCAATTAGTTTTAAATCAAAATTTAATAATTACATTAAGCAATAATATTCGTATAATAAAATTATATTGCGAAAACGATAGTATAATATTATTTGAAAACACGCTTTTTAATCAAGTCAACTGTATCTATATAGGTTGAAAAAAATATTTAAAATTGAATCCCGAGATTACGAAGATTTATAAATAAAGAACCTGCAATATTAAAGATAGAACGAAACATTTTGAACGTATAATCGAGGGCTTGTTAAATATTTCAAGAATGCACACGTTAATAAATCAAACCGGTGTATATAAACAATAAAAATACGTTTAATTATAAATAACACAAGAAACACGTGTGTCAAAGTGAAAAAAGTGAAGGTACTCGAGATCGAAGTTGAGGAGTTAAGCCTTGACTTTGGCGATCGATCCTGTTCTTCTCGTATATGTAATAATACTTTCACGAATGGCCGAAAACCTGTGGTGGTAGTGTAACCAAACAAAGCGCCGATCGATCGAGCTGGTCCAATCGAGCAAGGATAAATTAACGACGCGGCAAGACAGCAAAGTCAAAGACGAGTCCCACAAAGAAGCCCTTTGACACTGCGGGGACGACTGTTGATTCTGCGGCAGCCCTAATTATCTCGCTAATTAACGCCGGTTTGGTCAAAAGTGCCGCTTCGTTTTCTCGCGCCCACGCGCGCAAAGAGATTTAATTACGTTTCCCATGGATGGTCACATGTATATATATTCGCGCTTTTAAGTCTTCGAGAGGCCAAATCACGCGGTATACGGAGAAATCGAGTGGTCGTGCGTTTGTCCTTTCGTGGCTTAATTCGTTATGAATTTCGATTTTATACTAGCTGTTAATCTTACTGTGGCTCTGTTTTTGTAAAAGGGTTCGAAGAATGGTAGGTTATCTACTACCAAAAACAAAAAAATTTTTAATACGTACATGTACATATAATATAAGAGTAACAAAAAATACCCCTTCCTTAAGAGAATGTCGAACTCTATAATAGTAATATTCTTATTTTTTTTAATGCAATGTGGATCAATTTAAAAAACGTATACCGTCAGACTCTCGGGCTTTCTTGAAACAATATAAGCGATTTTTTAAAACAATTTTAGTGAAAAATTTCAACATGATTTTCGGGTTGGAAATATTGCTATTTTTTTTCGATTTAAAATTATCTACAAAACATCGGTTATTCAATATAATTAAAAAAATTATTTTTTGTTAAAAACCCTTAGACAGTTTCAAATGTTTAAATCTCTCTTGGTGAAATTTCTAGATTTTTAAATTACTTTTTTGAACAATACTTTTGAGTTGGAAAGTGTATACCCCTAAAATTTTTACGTTTTTTAAGTTTTTTTGAATTACACGTGCAATTTTTAATATATTATGTATTCAAAAGTGTTATTAACTAAATTAACAATAGTAGTTATTTTCGGTGGATCACTAACAAAATTCTAATTATAAATGACGATACGTTTACCAACCGTGAATAATAACAATGAAAAATTAGCGAGCGGAAAGCAATTTTCACAGGTATATACAATATTACCCAATTAATAAATCTATATAAAATTCCAGGATCGTCGATTCTTATCAACTTGCGCAAGACAACATTGAAAAGGTAAAAGAAGAAAGAAGATACACCGAAGGGGTTATAAACCTAACCGAAAATTCATAATAGGTCATTTAAGCCATGGAAGTCGTGCAGGAATGCGATGCGCGTATAATGCGGATCGAAGGAGTCTGGTTTAATCGATAAGCGATAATCCGCAAAATCGACGATAATGAAAATCAACGATGGACCAAAAGAAAATATAAGAGAGGAGGAGTATAAAAAATGAAGAATCAAGTCTCGACCAATCGGGTTTTAATGAGGGCTAAACCAATTTGCGAAAATGAGCTGGTTAAGTTTAGCTTTGTAACGAACTTGACTTGGTAATTAACGGAAGCGGTGAATTTGCGAATACAATCGGTTCGTCGTTAAATGTTTATTACCGAACGGAGCGGCACCCGCGCGCAGTAATTAGCCGCTAACGACGTAAAATTTTATCTCGACAAATTTATCTGAAAGCTCACTGCGAGGAAAAAGTACATACTTATGGATAACAATATAATATATTCTTACATCGATTCGGGTTAAACAGATCGGTTGGTCGTTTGCCGAGAAAGATCTCGCATATACTGCGCTTGTACAACGTACGCTCTGGTACCGTGTTGTTTCGCTTAAGAAACTTGGATTTTAAGTGAATTCGGCCCAACATCGAACCCGCATCAATATATACGCGCGAAACTTCTAATGCGGCTTTAACAACAGAGAGAACCCCGCATCTATATATACGTATACTCTCCGAGTTTGTACTTAAGGGAGGAGAAATAAACTGAATTTTGATACAATGTAGAAGCGCGGGTTGCGTCGTGCGTGCCTGATAGCTATACGGTGTATAATCTAAAACCTCCATTGTTTTCCTCCGTATATATGTAAATCAATATTTACGATTAATAATAATATACTCACTACGGTTTTATA
Source organism: Theocolax elegans (assembly GCA_026168455.1). Classification (NCBI taxonomy): domain Eukaryota; kingdom Metazoa; phylum Arthropoda; class Insecta; order Hymenoptera; family Cerocephalidae; genus Theocolax; species Theocolax elegans. The sequence goes on along the minus strand of CM047425.1, from coordinate 12,253,347 downwards.
TGTATAAGGGACGAGCTTAGTAATGGAGAGTCAATTATTTCGATATTATTCAATATGTAACGAGTTGATTAATTATCTTCCTATATAACGCACGTACAGCTTTGTTTAAAACTCTAGGGTTTGAGTTACGTTTTTAATCAATCTTTTATTGTGTAATACTTGGTTATATATTGTGATTACGTTGTTTTACATTCCACTGATAATAATTATTTTTCAAGAATATGCATCTTTTATTGATTTAATGAAAAATTTCGCGTTTGTTTGTGTAATACTAATACGCATAATTATTCTACACGGGAAAATTTTGTTTTTTTTAAATTACAATGGTGTTTAGTAATGGAGAGGTACACTTGACAAATGATAAATATTACTTTTTTCATAGGAACAATTTACTATGTATCTATTAATATTTACTGTATATGTCTTGTAAATTTTTTTATAACAAAATAGTAATTTTTACTAGAAATTTTTCTAAGTATTATCGATTATACAAAATTATTTGAGAAAAATTAAAAGTATGAAACCTATTATTCATGTTTATACTTATGTATCTTTTATTTACATTAATAATAAAGTATATATATATACAATTTATAATTAATAATTAATTAAGAGTATACTAGCAATCGTACTGTATTGTAGTTGTATTACAATTATATTATTGATTGGCATAAACTGATATTTTATTAAGCTTAAAAGAAAACTGCAAAAATAATATCAATATCACCTTTATATATTAGTTTAACTAACCGAAAGTTGTAATTAACAAACGTACACGATTGAAAAGAAGAGTAGACACACTGGCACATGAAAAAAGAGAAAGAGAAGCTCATAAAAGTTGAATTGATTACATATTCGGATGCACGCATTAATCCCCCAAAAATTCGGGGTAGAATCCACTTTTCCAAGCCGACACGAGTCGATCCTCGGAGAGTCTCGTCGCATCGTTTAAAAAATTCACAAGTCACGCGAGATGCATCGTACTCTTTCCTTCTCTCTCCCGCGCGTGTGTCCGATGCATAATGCATCGGTAATGCGTATAAATAAGTTAAGAATACCGTACGTTCCACAGAGGCTTCTGTTGTATCTTTAGCGGATGCACCAAAGGACAAGGCGACGTTACCTTTTTTTTTCTCTCGCTTCGAGGACTGACAACGATTGTACAAGTGCGCTCGAACGATTACTTATTCAATCGCGTACCGCGTTGTTCTTGGCTCCCGCGTATATAATGGAATAATGAATGCCACCGGGGCAAGGACGGATGCATTGTTTTAAACTTTTTTCCCTTAACTTTTTACGTGAAATTGTTGGTTTTATGGAATTGTATGGGCAACTCCTTTATGTTGCGTGGATTCTTTTTTTTTTAAAGATCGAGAAAATTGTGGATTATGGGTTTGTACATGTACTCTCTCCTTTGTAACAATCGAACGTCGAGAAGGATATTGTTTTTGTAATTTCATTATATAATTTTGTAATAAGTAATCGACTATTCTTTACTTATATAATACATTTTTTTTAAATATTGTAAGTAATCCATTGATGTACTGCTATATCGTTAATATATACCTTTTTGTATATTACATTAACTATTTGCATTAAAAGAATATTGATTTATTGAAAAGTAATTTTAGAAACATTTATATAGCTCTCGTAAAAAAGATTATACATCGCATAAAAATCAAGAAGTTTAAAATAAAAATTTTTATTTAGCATTTTTATTATACGCGCTCGCGTTACATATTACCCGAGTCATTTATATATTTCCGCAAGTTCGTATACGTTTTTGTCGATGTATCGATGTACCAAAAGAACGACCGGCGAATAAAAAAAAATTAATTATTTATTATCGACAAATAAAAGAAAAAGGACAAAAAGAATTGGTAAACAATTGGAACGTAAACACCTTTATCAAGATGAAATTCCGAATGAATTTATCCGAATGGTAAAAAAAAAAAATCTTTACCCATATTGTAAAGCGATATATATACGATAGTACACAATGTGGAATGAGAAAAACCGATCAAATCGGAAAATCAAAATGCCTATTCTCGAATCGTGAAAAATTTCTCAATACGTATACAGTCTTTGCACTTATTTAAATTAAAACGAACGCGAGCGCGTGATTTATAACTATCGAGTAGAGCTCGTATATATATACACTTGGCATTTCGTCAGCCGTCGTCGTCATACGGAGTATTTTTTCTCAACTCTCTGATAAAGGCCGGGAGCTGAATTCTCGTTTCTCTTAATGCGAACTTGGATCGATAGACAGAAGGGTAAGCGTCCTCAGCGACTGCCCAAGATCGATCTCGGGATGGACGATCGGTATGCAATTATCCTCGGGGGCTCCCTCTCTCTCCCTCTCTCTCTCTCCCTCGATCTTTTAAAGCAGGGACGTCTGCATGTACAGAGGGACGAGGTTGGATGGTTTTTCAGATTGGACGGTTTTCAAAGCGTTCGCCTTGTTCGTAATGCTACGAGCAAGGGAATCGTATGTTGATAGGTCCTTACATTTTCTTTTTAAAATTTAAATTTTGCAAATGTAATGTGCTTTTTGAATTGGATCAAGATGATAGAATATAAAGGAGTACAGATAAAATCTATAGGTTCTTAGATATGTACAGTCTGTAGTTAAAATGTCTTTAAATACGCGTAACATACTTTTAATATGTCGTTTAACGTAATTTGGGATATATATACTGTGTATAACGTTCGTAAAACGTAGAGGTTCCTTATAATTGTACTACTTTTGTCGACTCCAATTTAATTACAGTCTTTATCAACTATACTACTTAACGATTGGTTGATATACGGAATTAGAGGTTTTCATTGTATAATTCTTGGTTAAACTTAGATGTTTCCTCTTAATCGATATTTCCATATTACTAATTTCAAGAGGACATTGTATAAATCAATTGTGTTCAAAAGAAATGAAAAAGATTTCGTATCAAATTAATATAAAAACGTATACGTTTGTATGAATTATTACTATTAGTAATAAAGAATTATAATATTATATTTTATCTATTAGTATATAAATAAATGTAATACCAAATTTATAAATCAAGAATATTACAATAATTTTAAAGAAATTATAAAGTTTTTGAAATATTAGAAAGTAACTATTGCAACATGTATAAAGGAGAATGTCAATTGAATTTATTTAATTAAAATATCAATTATTTGCCGTCAAGAATTAAATAAACAATAGAAAAATCGATAGCTGATAAATTTCAAATCCGACACTGCTATAAAATTAACCAGTTGAAAATATTAATTGTCTGGCGACTAGGTTGAGTTTGGCTTTATGATAAATAAGTACAAGGAAAAGTTACTGAACAGTTCAGTAAAATTTAGTAAAAGTAAATATTATCGATTCACTTCTACTACTGGTCAAGAAATAAATATATATGATGGATAATATTATCAATTTAAATAAAATGTTATTCGTTACCTAAGCAACGTTTTGTAAGATAGAAATATATAGTTGTTTTTACTATATATTCTATACCATCGCAAAAGCTTTTCTTCAAATCTTTAAATATTCCTTTTTTGTTTTTTGTTTTTATTTTTTATTTTTTTTTTTTATTTGAATGCTTTTGAAGGCTTTTATATAAGCCTTATATCAGCATCTAACTTTATTTTTTTTAACTTTACATAGCTTAACATATTTCTTTTTTTACAAATGTCGTATAATATATCATATACATTTACAGATGTCGTCGAAAAATTTAACAATAAGTTTACAAATTTTTGATTTCGGATTTTTTAATAAATTATTTATATCTTGTGGTAATAGAATATTATGATTACATATTTTTTTGATTAGAGTCTTTCTCTCGCTATCGTATGCAGGGCATTGCCAAATGACATGATTTAAGTCTTCATCGAATTTTTCGCAGTTTGTACATATCGGGTTATCGGTAATTTTGATTTTAACTAAGGATGCCGCAAGGTTATAATGATTTGCTCTACATCTGTTAAGCGTAACGATTTCTTTACGAGATAAAGAGCTATAATAGAACCACGGTTTTACAGACTTTGAATAGAAATTTTCGAAATACTTCTTGCCTTTGTAATTATTTATTATTAATTCATTTTCTGTGTTTAGAAATGAAATTTTTTTAAATTCTTGAAACCTGTCTGAGTAAGGAATAATGAAACTGGAGTCAGCTGTTCTAGAGGTGTACTTTTTCGCCAGCTTGTCAACAATCTCATTACCTACTAACCCAATATGGGCTGGGACCCACACGAAATTAATATTTTTTTCAGGGCATTCTTCTGCAATAGAATTTATTATTTGTTTGATTTTAAGGACGTAATAGTTAACCTTTATATTTATTTTAGTTGATTTGAGACTTTGTAGCGCACTTAGCGAATCTGAGAAAATTGTAAAATCTTTAGAGTTACTTTTTTGAATTTCCTTAAGAGCTAGTAGAATAGCGTTACACTCGGCAGTAAAAATGGATACATTTTTTGGTAGAGCTTTTCCTGTTTTTATGTTTGCATTCGGGTAATAACATGCTGAGCCAACAGAATTATTTTCGTTCTTACTACCGTCCGTGTATAAAGCTTGCGTATTTTTATTATTGATAAAGTTATTTATTATTACATTTGGCTCTTTACTATTTTTCAAATTATAACCCAAGTTTACATCAAAATCAATACTTTTCATTACATCATTATACTCAAAACAGTAGATAGGAAAATTTTTAAGAGCTTTTATATTCAATTTTTCACAATCATTTACGCAGTCGATGAAGAGACGAGATTTATTGTCTTTCTGTTTTGCAGTAATTTTGAGACATACATTTTTTATACTTTCATAAATGTTTAAGTTTTTATTTGATAGTATTTTTGCCAGATATCTTTTACATAAGAACTTAGTTCTTTCGACCATAGACTGAAGTTTAGATTCACCTAAGATAATGTTTACTGGAGTTGACATTCGGTAACCCATGCATATTCTTAAACAGGCGTATTGGATTTTTTCTAAGTCCTCCTTGTATTTATTGTTTTTTGGGTAGTAAATAAAGCAACTATAGTCCATGATAGATCGAACAAAGCTCTTATATAGTGTGATAAGTGTACCGGGTTTAGATCCCCATTTTACTCCGCATAAAAACTTTATTATTTTAGTTCTATTTGCGCATTTTTGTTTTAGTAGCTCAATATGTTTGGCGAAAGTTAATCTATAGTCATATGTGACACCTAAAAATTTAGCAGTCGAGCTAGATTTGATTTTGCGATTTAGAATATCAATTTCCACTTTACTGGGGGGAATATTTTTATTGTTAATGTGTAAGAAGACTGTTTTGTCCGGATTAAAATTTAGGCCTAAGTCAATTAACTTTAAGTTTATACTCTTTACCGCTTTTTGCAATAATTTTTTAGATTTATCTATTGAGCCGAAATTACAATAGAGTGCGATGTCGTCCGCAAACTGCGATATTGTTACACTTTTTGGTATTTCTAAAGCAATATCTTTTACGTATATTAAATATAATAACGGACTAAGTACGCCACCTTGAGGTAATCCTTTGTAAGTGTATCTAAATTGATCTTTAATAGAGTCAGTATAAACGTATCTTTTGTGAGTTATAAATTTGATGAAATTTATGAATGATATAGAACAACCTATATTTGCAAGTTTGTTTATTAAAATATCACTATGTACGTTATCGTAGGCACCACTAACATCCATAAATATTGCTAATAGGCTTTTTTTGTTGTTTAGTGATTCTTCAGCTTTAAGAAGTAGTTCTAAATTATTATCCGTACACGAATAGCCTTTTCTAAAACCCGACTGGCTCTTAGGGATAATATTCTTTTTTTCACAATACCATTGTAATCGTGTTTTTAAAAGGGATTCGAAAAGTTTGCATAGACTAGAAGTAAGCGAAATTGGTCGAACCCCTGAATTATTAGGTTTATCGATAAAAAGTATAAAGGATTTTTTCCAAGCTTCTGGATAGGAGTTAGTTTTGTACATATCATTGAAGGTATCTATTAATTTTTCTTTATATACATACGGAAGGTGTTTGACAGTTTCGTAATCGATACCATCAAGGCCTGCTGCTGATTTATTTTTTTTATTTTCTAAAACGGAATTGAATTCATTCATGTTAAAAGGGTTATCAAAAAACTTATTTTCTATACACTCTGGTGTTATGTGTGGACTACTCTCACATGATGAAGGACAAATTTTGTTTAAGTTTTCTATAATTTTTTCAGCATTTTGTAAATTGCTTTTAACATTTATTGGTTGTATTTTAGTCCATTTGTCCTTCAATATGCTGCAAGTATTCCAAACATAACTCGGATCCGTATTTATATTTATAGATTCAGCAAACTTCTTATAGCTTTCATTCTTTTTTTTTTTAAAAGTGTTAACAAGCATGCAGTTGATTTTTTTATAGTTTATATGATCTTTTATAGATTTGGTAAAATTCCATTTTCTGTACGCTGCTTTTCGTAATCTTTGTAATTTGGCGCATTCCTTATCCCACCACGGTACCGGATTTTTAAATTTAGTAGGATCGACTGTTTTCTTTGTTGGAGTGCTCTCTTTCAGGCTCTTTATTATTAACTCTGCAAGGATTTCGTACTTTTTTGCTGCCGACGCGTTTTTAAAGTTTGATTCGGTGAAAGTTTGAGCTAAATTTTCTAATTTATCCGAAAAGCTATTCCAATTGGTGCGGACAGATTTTATTCTGAAAGATTTTTTAGTATATAAGTTTTTGTCTAAATCTATATTAATATAAATAGGGTAATGGTCCGACCCTTTTGTTTCATCGTCTACAACGCTATGGATTCTATGTGCAATGTTTATAGTCGATATAATTAAGTCAATGTTTGAGTGTGAGCAATCTACTGGGTTTATATGTGTATAGGTTTCAGTATTGTGTAGGAAAAGGTTGAATTTATCTAGACTATTTGCTATGAATTCGCCATTTTTGTCTGTTTTTTGGCAATTCCAAATATAATTGTGTGCATTGAAGTCTCCGGCTATCAAGGTTGGGAAATTTTGATCGATATTTTCAAATACATAATCATACATTTGTTGAGTTAAGCAGCCCGGGGCTCTATAGCACACAATTATATCTATTGCCGGTATTGTGTTTGTTAAACGTATCTTACATAGTTCGAAGGTAGGGTCCGGTGTGTTTATACTTAATTCTATGAACGCAATGTTTTTCTTAATCATAATAAGAATGCCTCCTCCTCTTTGAGATTGTCGATTTTTTTGGAGTTGTACATAACCAGGTGCTAATGTAGCTTCATGTGAGATTGTCTTGTTTTTATTAATTAATGATTCATGAGAATCTTTTTTATCACTCAACCATGACTCTACACATAAAAAGATATCGATATTTTTTAATATTATTGGTAACTCTTTTCTTCGTTGATTTATACTGCGTGCATTCCAAAAAAGAACTCTTAGGTTTTTAGAATTTGATTTATTTAATTGAGGTTCCATTTTGAGGAGATAAGAGTGGTTTATTAGAGTCTACATCACTGTCCACTTCTTCGAACTCACTACTTTCGGTAAATACTTCAACTGCGTTAATTTTTCTTAATTTATTTTTTATTCTGGTTAATTTATGTTTGATCGCTTTAGATTCAATGTTATTATATATTAATTCAATACAACGAATTATTTCACTGTTGTCTTTAGTTAGTTTTTCACTTTCCTGCACGGTATTAGCATTTAAATACGTATTTTTTATAAAACTTTTAAAGTCTTCAAAATTAAAATTGAAATTATTTTCTTTTTTATTAACTTCTACTTCACAGGTAATTAGAGCAGAATCAATTTCTTTCATTTTTTTATTGTACTGACTTTCATTATTTAAATTCTCCTTTTTTTTTTTAAGTTTCGGTTTGCATGGTTTGATATTTTCAGAGTCCGTTGTCTGAGTGATTTTTGAGGTTGTAGAACTGTTTGTAGGTGAATGGGGTCTTTTAAATCTTATGTTCTGCTCCTTATCATTCTCGATACCAGACATGTTTTGTTCAAAGATGTTATTAGTTTCCAGGTTATTACCAGTTGCTGTTTTGTTTATCTGACTAATACTATCGTATTCTGTAATGTCTGCTATATCGGTATTCGTAGGTAGATTTTCGATTAATTGAGTATTTACAAACAAGTTGCTTTGGTGTTGATCTTCTAAGTAATTAGGGCAATTTGATCGTTTGTGGCCTTCTAGTTTACATTCATAACAGATCATTTTAATCGGACTAGCGTAAATGAAAAATTCTTCTTCGTTATAAATAACTTTGAAAATCGGCGGAACTTTTGGTATATCTTCGGGATTCAAAAATACTTGTCTTCTAGAACTGAGAATATGTTCATATCCTATATTGTTCACACTCGATTTTAGCATAGTCACCGGAGATTTTTTGTTAATTTGAAGTTGTTCTAGGAATTTTTCTATTGCTTTATTAGGTATGACTGGAGCTACATTTGAGAAAATTATTCTTTTTGAGTTTGCAAGTAGAGGTCTAATGTGGATTTCGATATTTTTAATAATAATGGTTTGGTTTTTTTCGGTGATATCATTAACTAGTCTTTTGTCTTTTAAATATAAGCAAACTCTATTTTTAGATATTCTAGATGCAAACACAATATTTTCCGACCCGATCATTTCTCCTATGGCTACTGTATAGTCGGTAAGCGACAGTTCACCAGCACAAAACATGATTAAACCTTGGTCTTTCTTCGGGTATTTAAAACTGTCCACTGCATTTGCATAACTTTGTGTAATAGGGTCATTGTACACTACTGTAGGGATATTTGTCTCTTTGTTTTTATTTTCATTTAGATTTAAATTTCCGTTTGTAGTTTCTGTAGTTACACTTTTTACAGGAGTGTCACCCTGGGTTAATGGAGAAAAGGTCACGTCTGTGGACCCGTCCATGGTGAACAGGACGAGTCCACGAGTCTACGGTTTTTCACTTGAAGATGCGACACCGACTATATTATAAAACCTTTATAATACGGAATCCCATATATAGATATAACATATACACTACACTATATTTGACGTAGACCGATAAGACGATTTGTAAACACGTCTATTCCAGTCGGTGGTTAGACTGATACTGTTTTTTGTTTTTATTAATTTATATATTGATTATTACAATAATATATTACCATACTTATAAAAATATAATTCTAGAATTATTGTTTTGGATAACAGTAGAGATTATAAACAAAAGTAAGAAAATCGTCGTGCAGAACTCATTTTTATACGCATTTAACTTTTCACAAATATTGTCTTTTCTAATTAAAAAAAATTACTTTTAGTGAAGAAAAGTATATTTATAACATTATTCTAATAAACATTATATATTAATTTAGAATATTTAAATACACGAAAACATAATTTATTTTTTACAGTAGAAAGGTCAGTAATTTGAGTAAAGTGATTTAGCGTCTCCAGGTGTCTATAGGTTACCGCGGGCAGTTTATTTTCCATTTGCAGACTAGTTCACGGCAAAATTACAACGTTTCCGTCCAGTGAATATTTTATAAACTATATTCGTTACTTGGTACTATCTAGAATGATTAAAAAAAATGCGAATAATAAAATCGTAAAAATTTGAGCACATAAATCTATACCACACAGTACGAAACTTTCCTCGGAATGACCATCACACTTTTTTTTTCACGTATACAAGGTAAAAAGTGAACACAAACAAGTCAATCATCAGTATCGCATTATATACACCCCTCTCTTCTCGGGTTTGGATTTTACGATCGTATAGCATAGCCACAAGAAGAGCGACCAAGTCGTTTGGCACCTCCGTAGTCGCTTTCATGCTCGACCGATCGCTAATTCACGGGGGCGATCGGTTTGCGAATATAATGTCGTGCGATTTCGCAGGTGGCAGAGAGAGAGAGAGTCGTGCAAAAAAGACGCATTAAGGTATACCCTCGGAGATCGAAAAACGAGCTGGGATTATATTGTGGCGTTGCATATCTCGACAGGTATATATAGAGAGAGAGAGAAAGAGAAAGAGGGGGAAAGCAAAAACGAACCGTCCGATTCTCCTATTGAAAATTCACGTTTCAATTTGAAGTAGGGAGAGTTGGAACTGATCGATGATGATGTATATACGTATATATATATAAATTCAAGATTCGCGCTGGGAAAAATCGAGAGGAAGGTATTATCAAGTTCTTATGTGTGTTTTGCGTAATGCGATGAGAACTAGGTATGTATAATGGTGATATAATGCAAAATAAATGACTGCTTTTATATGAGATTTGTACGAAGAGGTATATAGGATTTTTATTATTGTAAAGGGCGAACTGTTATTAGTTTTCAACGTGTAGGTTTCAGCATTAGTAATAAACTGCGAGGAAATTTTAAATTTTAAGTTGAATATATTCGAACTAAAATTTTACATCACAACGTATGAATGGAACGGAGAATTGTATTTCTTTTATACTCACTCCTTAAGCAAACATTTATAATATTCGTAACAATGTTAATTTCATTATTATACCACAACTTAATATTTTCTTGACAAATAATATAGTCTACCATCAAGGAGTGACTACCCGAAATTACCTCAAATTAACGTTCTCTTTGTCTATTGTAAATGCAGTATATATACGCGTTTATTTGTCAAACAAACGTTAAACACACATTCGGACAAAACCATATCTCCACGTTAAGGTATAAAAATTATAGACGTTTAAAATATTCGTACAATTGAGGTAAAAAGAAAAAAAATAAATAATTAAGCGTCAGACATTTCGAGTCCCCTCCTCGTGCGTTACACACGCATCGACACATATATTCATACGCAGTGTACCTTCGACACGGTTTTCGAATACTCAAAGAACCACGCCTCTTGGCTTGTAAAAATGGCGAAACCGAGTTGCGATTGGACGCGTGTACCGTATGTATATACGCACGTGTAACTCGGTCGCTTGGACTCGCTTTGCGTTCATTTACGCTCCGAGAGAGGAGAGAAAGAAAGAGACAAGTAAAAGAGGGGCGTCGACGGCGAATGGTTCCTTGTGCGTTTTTCACGCACTCGTATATATATATATATTATTCGAACTAAAATTTTACATCACAACGTATGAATGGAACGGAGAATTGTATTTCTTTTATACTCACTCCTTAAGCAAACATTTATAATATTCGTAACAATGTTAATTTCATTATTATACTACAACTTAATATTTTCTTGACAAATAATATAGTCTACCATCAAGGAGTGACTACCCGAAATTACCTCAAATTAACGTTCTCTTTGTCTATTGTAAATGCAGTATATATACGCGTTTATTTGTCAAACAAACGTTAAACACACATTCGGACAAAACCATATCTCCACATTAAGGTATAAAAATTATAGACGTTTAAAATATTCGTACAATTGAGGTAAAAAGAGAAAAAAAAGGAAAAAAAATAAATAATTAAGCGTCAGACATTTCGAGTCCCCTCCTCGTGCGTTACACACGCATCGACACATATATTCATACGCAGTGTACCTTCGACACGGTTTTCGAATACTCAAAGAACCACGCCTCTTGGCTTGTAAAAATGGCGAAACCGAGTTGCGATTGGACGCGTGTACCGTATGTATATACGCACGTGTAACTCGGTCGCTTGGACTCGCTTGCGTTCATTTACGCTCCGAGAGAGAGAGAAAGAAAGAGACAAGTAAAAGAGGGGCGTCGACGGCGAATGGTTCCTTGTGCGTTTTTCACGCACTCGTATATATATATATATGTATATCTTTTTTTTTCCTCCTTTTTTCCCCCCCAACCATCACCTGCTCGGTTTCTCATCTTCGTAGATCTGTGCGAAATGCTAATTTTTTTAATTAGAAAAAGGTCAAGCCTTTAAACTTTTTGTTTTATTCGTGCACGCTTTGTATGCAAGACCGCTGGACACTTTTTTAATTTCAAATGCCAACTGGATTTTGACCGTTTACTTTCATTTTAACTCGCATAAATAGAGTAAAGTGCGAGAGGGTATAGGTTTAATTATCACGGGGAACTTTTCTCCTGTTATTTTTAATATTTTAACTCTCGAGGATTTATGTTCTCTCGAGTATTAAAATTATATATTTTTGTACGTAATTAATTATGTTATTAAACAATTTTTTTTTAATAAAATAAACGCACCGCTTATTACAAATTCTATGAAGTCGTTTCGGTGAATACATTATAGTGATTATCAAGAGCTATTAATTTTTATATACATAATTACCGTTTAAACAACAAAAAACAGTTTTCGTTGTCATTCACTTTAAGAATAATCAATCAAAGTATATTCAAAACTGTCTATACATCAGGTGGTACGAACGATTAAGACGTCCATTACGTAGTGAATTGCGAAAGAAAAACTGTACGACATTCTACACGAAATTACGAGCAGTGAGTTAATAAACGAAAATGTAACTTTTCAAAAAATATACACCTTAAAACGTCCAACGGAAACTGTCAAAAAAAACCACCCCGTGTAAAATAAAATTGAGACGGATGTGGACTGAGCGTTTCAAAACAGTCGTACGTAATTGCATATTAATACTAATAATTGCGGGAAGAGCAAAAAGAAAATAGCCCTGGAGCTCTTCGGCCATGAATTTTAATCCTCGAGTCGCGATGGCGTCGCGTGCGCATATACGTATATATATACATACATACATCTATACGCGCACATATAACTATATATCTCTTTTCTTCGTTTGCGCCGCGGGCACACCTGGCTTGTTTCGTCCCGCGGAAACTCAACTCGTTCCCTTTGACGTACGGGGGTATAAGCCATTGGCCGAAACCATCGCGATATCGGGTATAGGAATAGCGGTTAGATCCCAGTGTACACTGCGTGGGAGTTGGACAACCTTTTACAAAGTTACTTAAATGTGGTCTTAGTCGTGACCTACGTTTTTTTTTTCTTCATTCTACCCTATTAATAACACCATTTTTTTCTTCTAATTACACTATATATGTATACTAGAGAATATATATTTTTATAATTATTAAAATTTAATATTTTCCGCTTTCATGTTATATTTTTAACGATATTGTATTACTATTTAATTAAGAAGTTTTTCAAAATATATTCTTATTTCAGTATCTACTTCAACTTATGTATATATATATACATGCATAATTTTTTTCATTAAAATTCTTACCGTCTCATTATACGTACGGTAAACAAAATACTGCGAAAAAGTTTTTTAATTCTTTTTCTTTTTTTCCTTTTTTTTTTTTAAATAGTTATCCAGAACAAGCTATTCTGTAGATAATAATGACGATGCATTTTTTTTATAGCTGAATTGCTGAAAACTTTTTTATATTCGTTCGTTCGGGTTTAAAATATGAATCGAGCAATTTAATGGTAATTTGGTATTAAAATTTGCACAATCGTTAATTGCGCTATAAATTTAAACGGATTACCTGATGCAGTGTGTGTAGTGAAATTGTTTAATTAGCTTAAATGGCAATAGAATATCTTTGAATAATATATAAATTTAACTTTATATATACGTACATATATATTTACGTATGAAAATTTTACATTTTATAGACTAATAAAAGGGATGCGTATTAATAATTGCAACGAACGTACGGCGCAGTAGGAACGTAGTAATAGAATAATTTCGAAATGATAAAAGAATTGAGAGTATTAAATGCGATTAAAAAAGCGTTGAGGAGAGAATAATATTTAATTAATGATAATACTCAACTTTCTTCAATGGGAACGGAAAGTAATTTGTCAAGATGTATTTTAACTAAAGTAATATTAAACTTGATTAAATAATATATATTCCAATTTTAATTTTTTTTTTTCATTCGCGCACCTCGACCCATTCGAAATGAAAAGAATTTCGAATGGAACTTTCCGTTTATTTATTAATACGGTAATAAATATTTTATACGTGCAGACAGAAACAAAAGAAATTTAAGTTTACTTATTCACGTGACATCGGAAACTTTATTTGCGCTATTTTCAACTTTTACTGTGCAAACAAAATTCTAAGTAATTCAAATTGTTCTCTCTTTTTGAATTATATAAAAGTGGAAAAAGTTTCAACACGACGAGATAAATCTATTTACCTGTTCGCGCTTGCCAGCCAATTTAAGCGATCGAAATAATATTTAACTACATACACACGCGATTCAATTGCAACCGCATATACATATATATACATATATTTAAAAAATATTTGGTTGAAAAAACAGACGATCGTCGAAATGAAAGATAAAAAAATATTTATACTATGCGACGAAGGAGAGGTAAAGATCAAGGTTCCGATAATAATAATCGGGCTTCTATATATATAGATGTAGATACATACATACGTGTGCGTGTGATGTGTGTGTGTGTGATGTGTGTATGTGTATACTTGGTCCTTCACTCTCTTTTTCCCTTGAGCTACTGCATCAAGTCGCCTGATTATCGTCATTATTCAAATTATGCGAGTGTGCGCGCGCGCTCGTTCTCCACCTTTAGGATGTCGGTGTTTACACTGAGGGCCGAGTCATGTGAAAATATTGCACGTCAAAAGTATAACCCCCACGATTGCTATCGCATTCTTGACAATTAACTCGACCATGGGCTCCTTCGTTCTCTTTGCCATGCAACCGAGATAAGTGTCAGAATCGTCCTCGGAATATATTCTTAAAACTAATAATTTTACTGTAAGCTTTTTTATATTGTCAAAAGGAGCATACATTTTTTTAACACACTCGATTGCAATTTCATACACGAGCTCTGCAACCCGTAAAATTCTTACATTTTTCAATGATTTTCAATGACTTTATCAAATCGAGGACATTATACAAATAGCTACTGGAATATTTTGAATTGCGTATGTATATATACCTATATTTATAATAAAAATGAGTAGCGACAAAAGATGCATTGTGTAATTAAAATTGTCAATTTATTTAATTGAAATATTCTAGGGAAAAGTTTGTTTTTAGTATGCTTTATACTTTAGATACGATAAGACTTTGGGTCTTTATTCAACCCACGAAAGTTGTACTACAATGTAGCTACTTTAGGTCTCATTGTTAGTTTGCGCCGAAAGTTCTTGATCAAAACTCTCTGTTTTCACTTTCATTTCTTATTGTACTCGGAGGTACGCAACATTTTTCAAAAGTTCCACGCGTAATTTACGTTTTATAGAAATGATAGAACGAACGGTAGTAGCTCTTTTAAAATATTATTAACGTTAATAAATTGTGTAAAGTATAGGAACTGTGTGCACGATTTGTTTGGAATGATATAGCTTTCGTTGCTGAACGTCGTAGGTATCTACGAGTTTCAATTATTCAAGTTGCTTATTTACAATTTATCGTGTGTTTTCGTTCAACGAACCATATTTTAATACAAAAAAAATATTCCGCAAGCATTTGTAATTTTGGAAATATTGTACAACCGAATAATTTGATGATTTTTTTCGATCTAACCATGCTGTATAAAGCGGGAGTTTCTGATTACACACAAACAGAAAATAGTTCATAAAATTAGCTAACCTCAAAATATCGCGTTTAGTTTTTAAAAAATGTTGTGTACGTTGTACACTCGACAATAATAATAATAATACAACTATAGCCGAGTAACTTGAGCGCTTAATTTGAAAATTAAACTCGTAAAAGGGTTGCCTTCCGCAATGCAATTACCGAAAAGTATTTATAATTTTGTAAAACTTAGTTTAACATACATGTATATATGTATACGTACAGGGTTCAATACTTAATACACTCATCTCGCGAAGAAAAGTTTCTTCCATCAGCGGGAAATCAGCTAACGTACATACCTTCAATTAAACGAAAAGGTATATATGCGGCGCAAAACTGGGTCACTCTCTCGAAATGCCTTGTACATATACTTATACACATATATATACATACGAGTGAAACGAACCTACTATACTACCCCTTTCTCTCAAAGTAAACACGTTCAACTTTAGCCGCGAAGAACTCGGTCGTTTCCTTGGACCGTGGGAGCATAAAGTCCAGCATCATCGAAAGTGTCGCTTGGAGTTTGTGCAAGCTGGTCGAAACGTTTTCTAATTATCGAGAATGAGGGGGTGTATATATATATCTGACACCCTTTAAGAGGAATGGAAGGGGGTTGTTCAACGCCTCGGGCGACATTAGCTTAATTGGTGTACATATGTATCGGGCCATTCGTCTGCCTCCTCCTGCTCCTCCTCTCTCAGCTCACTCTATGTATATGTATGTCGTATGTCGGTGATGATAGGTAGTTCGATGTATTTATGTGCGTGATGTCGATGGAGCTTTCCGTCAGATATAAGCAGGTGGTTATATGGTGCGATATATGCAGTTAATAAAACTATAACAATTATATGCCCCTGATATATAAAAAATAAATCTTAACTCGCTGGTAAAACGTATATATTTTAATCATTTGGGTGAACGCAGTGTTTTAGAAAATAAAATACATATTTACATATCAAACACATGCATATTACACCGCAGAAAAATCATGAAACGTAAACGTATCACTAGAAAAAACTGGATTAATCATTAATTCCAGTATAAATCGATTAATTCGATTAAGTGTTTAAAAATAGTATTGGTTATAACCTAAAAAATTTGCTATTAAACTTTTTTCCACACGGAATACTCAAAGTATACTTGTAGACACGCACATACGCGAAATGTGCACAATTCTATATGATTCCGGTTAACCTATTTTCTAAGGGCGGTCGAGAATTGAAATGTAATGCTGCACGTAGCTGCGAATGGGTGTGCGTGTGTACGTCTGTCTCTATACATATACACACATAGATATTGTGTTAGCTATTTTCGTATATACATTTTTTTATTCTACTTTTTTGTCACCCTTGGTTTCTCTGTATATATATACGTCGACAACCCTCTGCACCCCTTGAGCCCGCAATTAACGGGGTGTAACGATTGCAGATGTAGAAAAACGAGTTCTATTTTTATTTTAAATGGACGTTGCAATTAGAGGACCCACGTTGAATACGAGTTAATCTCCGTTTCTTTATACACATATACGTATGTTTCCCTTTCGTTCTCAATAATATAAATATATATATATATATATATGTATGAACGTATTTTTGTGGTAATGATTTTACATTTATATAACAATTGCATGTCCGTCTACCTTTGCATTTTAAAGAATGGAATTGAAGAATCGTCGTGTATTTATGTATACGCGTGTAAAGTGTACGTGCGTTCCTTTGTGTATTGAGAAAAATCTTAAAACTTTAATCCTACAATTAGAAATTTAGCCGAATCCACTTACGGTTTACTCGCGTGTTCCTGTAGAAAAAAATGTAAAATGTGCGGAGCTTACCTGAAACACAAAGAATAAAAAAGAAATTATGTTAGGTATATTTTTTTTTCTCTTTTTCTTCAATAAAAAGTTATATACGTACACACATGTGTGTGTACGAGAGTAAGAAACACGTAATAGTATAATTTTGCAAACACGTATTTTCTTTTTTATATAGAAAATAAAAGGGGTTGTAACATTCCATTTATTATGGAAACTTGCCGAATGCTTATAAAGTATGTTTGATGAAAATTTGATTATACGCCCGAGTGTAATTTCTTTGGATGTTACACGGTTAAAATTGAAGTTTTGATACCAGTGTAGCTGCGTTGACCTAGTTCCACCAACTTCCGCTTGTTGTTCAACTTTTCAATAAAAGTATTAACATTACATATTTCTACCTACAATATAAACTCGACATTCAGCTAGATTATGTATATATATATATATATGGATATATGTATATATAAATGAGCGAGCACCTGCTTTTCTCAATTTAGCGCTACATCCAAATTCAAAAGCTAAATTAGTTTACTGCGGTGGAAGATCCTTCGTAGAAGATTTTATCATAATTAAATGTTATTTTTAATAATCGTAATTATACGCAATAAAATTAATTTAAACTTGAGTTTTATTGCGTTAAGATGTAGGATAATTTAGCAATTGCCCAATTCTTTCGACCAATTGTTTTGAAGAATTGGATCTTGCAAGACGTTTATGAAACGTAAGTTTCATACTTGAGTACAATTGGTAGAGGGTGAATTATTTTGTGTAATATTATCGATTAAGTATATTCTCATTTGTATTAGTTTGCTACAAAAGTTTTATAATGTGAAATCGTAGGATTGCATTTTAATAATTATTATATATTTATAGCTGAGATGGTACATAGATGAATTATTGATATAGGAAATTTTATCAAGGTTAGTTCGCGATAAAAAAATACTGCAAATAACGGAAATAAGCGGCGTAAAAAGTTGAAAAGAGCTCTAGAAATAAAGAAAGGTAAGCCAGTAATTGACAGCTCTACAAATACGAGGATTTTCAACCCGATTCCCAGTTAGAAATCCCGTGGAATAATCGATAAAAAAAAGAAGCGAGGAATCGCAAGCCGCTCGATCGTTGAATTCCGACCGGTCCTAGTAACTCGGAAACCTAGAGAAAAGCGCGGAAAACCATGGTTGCGCTCGGAGAGAAGAACGAGAGGGGCGATGTACACACACCACCCTCAAGAATGCTCGGGATAAAATGGCGTACTTTGTGGAAGGCTCTTTGTGCGTCTTCCAGTGGAGTACGCGCGTATAAGGGAAAAACACACGCGGTCTCGTGCACACGCGAAAATATCAAGGGGGTTTGAAAACAAGAGGGAGCGTAACGAGGCCTCTCGCGATGCACCGACCAACGGCAACCGTCCTCCACTCTCTCTCTCTCTCTCTCTCTCTCTCTCTCTTCGTACCTTTTGTGCAAGAGGACCCCACGCTTGCATTGTGCAAACACCCCGAAATTACGCGGACAAAAGGGCTTTCCGCTGTTCTTTCGAGGCGCTTAGCGCACGAGTGCCTCGCGCGACCGCTTGTTTTATGACGCGCGGCTACATACCCATCCGACGGAATTAGAACGAAAAAGAAAGAGAGGGAAAGAGAGTTATTGCTTTCGTTTAGAAGGTATATATGGCAAATTAGCCTTCCGAGATACGAGAACTGGACGGCCTGGTTATCATCGTATTACACCTATAGGTTTTAGGTGCTACATTGCATCTTAACAAATATAATTATTTCAACCTGATTTTCGCGCGCTTCAATCATTTTTTATTAAATACAACCTTTATTAAGTTTAACCCGCGATGTATATTATTCGTAATCTTTCTACATACAAAACATTTTAGTAGCATTAAATTGTTACTCAAAACTGTTTACAACAGACTTTGTTTTACATTTTCAAGAAATGAAAGGAGAAAATGTGGTAACTACGCAAGGCCGCAATAAATTTTAAAAAAATTAAAAACTGGTACACATAACTTTGAAATACATAAATCTTACAAAAAAAAAAAGATTTTCTGGAAATTGGGCGAAATTTCACGTTACTTAAATTATATTTTAAAACATTTTCGAAAAAGCGCTCGCTTTGCGCAAAATAAATTGTTGCACGGAAAAATCTGTCTAAATACCCTTTGTACACGCCGTATAAACTACGTCAAAGTAATAAATTAATAGAAATATATATGTGTATGTGTGTGTGTGTGTGTGTATGTATGTAAATTATTCTTTAAATAAGATGTAAGCATCTGCACTAAAAATAGCAATCATAAATATTGTAAGAGGAAGCGTTAAAAAAACTAGAATGAATAACTTGAGAATGAAATTTCATTTTAATATCTTCCAAGGGTTGTCCATAAATAAAAACATAGTATCTCTCTCTCTCTCTCTCTCTCTCTCTATCTCTCATATTGCTATAGAGGCGTACAAGCCATGTTCCTATGAGAAGAACTTTAGTAGCGGGTCCTAACGACATTTTCTTGCCTCCGTATATACACGAGAGGGAAAGAGCGAAGTTTAGTTATCGAGGCTAAGAGAAAAACATTTAGATACTCTGTTACGACAAATTTTGTAGTTGTACGTAGACCGATATTAATTATTTATGATAGAAAACATTTAATGTCCTGCTTTAATTACATCTTGTATCAATTTCGTATATATGGGATATATAAATGCATACTTTAAAGATTTTAAACGTTATTTAGCTATTTATTAGATTTACGAATTTATATATACGTTATTTTATACATTTAATTATTTTAAAAACGTTTTGAAAACTTTCGTGAAAAAGAAGTTTTACCCTATATATGCGTAAATGTTACGTGTATAATATATATGTATACCAACATATTTTATCAATATTTTTATATTTTACCCAATATGCAATTTATTCAACTAAATATGTATGATAATAATAAATCGTATACGAATTTATACATAAAATTTGACAATATAAAAATATCAGGATCGCGTGTGCGTATCCAAAAAATAAAAATTTGATCTCTCGGAGAGCGTAAAAGTAAATGTAATTGGTCATAAAATCCATTACTTACGTGCATTGATAAACACGTATCAATATACCATGAAATCCAATAAATTCACCTGAAACTATATGAGTTATCCACGATTTTCTACAGTATTTCACCTATAGCTATACGTGCTTTATAACTTAACGGTATAATATAAAAAAAAGATCCCCAAACGCATTCCCACCCACCTCCAACGTTTTTTTTTTAAACATTATATCACCACCTCAACATTTCAACTTTCCGACTCTTCGCCATTTCTCATCTACCCTACCACGATATCTCTCTTTTCCGCCATATATTTCGCGCATCCTTTCCTAGCCTCCGGTTTTTTTTTCACCCCCTCCCATGGAACCCCTTTGTTAGCAGTGTCGGCGATTGGACCACGCGTGCGTCGCCATTTATTTCGCCCTCTCGTTACCGCAGACAGAAAAGATGGGGGCACCGTCTCCGGAAGGAAAAAAGATATATGCTATAACCCCCCATCCCACCTCTCCTCCTCCACACCCACCCAACCACACGCACACACGAGAAAACATCTTTGTACCGAGCGTGCGAGAAAAGTGTACATGTGCAGCGAGGGTTCTGGAAAATGATCGGCGAGCAACTTACCGCGATATTGATAATTTGACGGTTTACTGCGTGCGCGCACGTATATTGTTGGATCTATCGTTTTTCCCTCTCCCCCCTCCCCCTCCCTCTGTATTTTATTCGCGTTTTAAGGGTTTTCAGGGATTTTTAAGAGGGAGGAGGACTCAACTTCCAATTCCCTCTCGAGACTGGGTTACGTCTTGTTTATCTTTATATTTTTTCTTATGTTGTACTAGGAGAAATTCGTTCCGTTGGATGTGCAAGTCGGATAAGTTTTCGTTCGACCGGGTTATCTCGTTGGGGCTGCGGTGGTGGTATATATATATATCGAGTCTTGTTATTTTTCTCTAAATTACTCGCGTATATAGAAGTACTTCTTTTTTTTTTACTCTTTTAATGGGTGTAGTTACGGAATTTTCTTTCGTTTATGGAAACTTTTCAAATTTTCTTTATATAAATATACTAATTAAAATACAATACATCAGCGTATCGAATATAATAGGGAATGGGTCTATCTAAAAATTAAAATATATTTTGTCATTCATCCGGTTAATATGATACAATTGAATTATATATAATAGTAAGAATAAAGTTGCAGACATATACATCTTGACGATGATTTTCATAATAATCAGTACAAAAATTTATAAATTCCATTGAACGTTCCTACAATAGTATAGCATTTAAAATTGATTATACTTATTTTATACAAGAAAATGTATACGATTGCACGCGATCGCTTACACAGCTAGAATGTTCCTAAAAATTGAGACAAAAGAATTTGTAATACTTTTTAAATCTTGCAGAAAGAGAAACGTGTATGTCAAGCTGTTCCTCGCTCTTTCTCTGTCTTTTTCCCTGATCTCCGTATAATTCGTAGAAAGCCCGTTAAAAAACAATGGTCGAAATCCGTAATAATTTCCCATTATTCAGTAAAAGTTCCCTTTGGCGCAAACCCGATATTACTGGGCTGCTGACCGCGAGTACTACCAATTACCCATAATGAAAAGAAAATTAGAGAAAAATGCATTATTACGGGTGCGCGCGCGCGAGAGAGAGACTGAAACAGAGCGTTGTAACACTGTTGGGGACCGTAAAAATCTGGCCGTAAAAAAAAGGCCATGGTACATGGTGTATACATATATATACGCCTGTTCTAATTCGCGGAAGCATAGCCGAAGCCACGCGAATACCGAGGAAATCGGCATAATTCGAGCTCGTTTCCACGACCCCTACTTCACAGGTGTCTGTGTGCACATGTGTGTGTGAGACAGAGAGAGATATATATATATATATATATATATATATATATATATAAAGAATCTGTATACTCGTATAAACCCAGAAGGGGAAGAGAGACAATTTACATTCGAAATCCGAATGCCCAACGTTGAATTGTCCTTCTCTCTTTTACCTCGTTCCCTTTCACACACACACACACACACACATATATATATATATATACATATATGAGCTTATGGTATAGGTATACATATCTTGGTTTTTACCTTTTGGTGCGCCTCTCTCGGTTTTTCTTATGCGCTCCGGCTCTCTTTGTTATACTTCGCATCCATTATGGCCGAGGCCTGTGACTAATTTTGAATCTAATTATCTATCTTGCATTTCTCTCTCTTCTCTCTCTCTCTCTCTCTTTCCCTGTCCCTCTCTTGCTCGTATTTTTAGCGAGGCCAAAGATTTATTGGGTTATTTTGGGCTTGCATTTTTATTTGGCGCATGAGTTATTACTCGGTTTGAAGGTGATCCTATATCATATTATGATGTTCAAATAAAGATGCATATGATGAGTTTTTAGTATATGATATCCTGCGTCTTGAAATATATTTTTCCATACATAACTATATTAAATATATTGCAATAAAATACCGAGTTTTTTTTTATTAATATATATCTAAATTTTTACACATACCTATAGCGATTAATTAAAATAAAATTCTAAATGTGAAATGATTGTTTTATGAAAATTAAAATAATACACATGAATGTATTCAACATAATCATTACATAAAATTGGATAACACTAAATATTAGCTGTTACATAAAGTTTGTTCATAAATTCCAACGTCGTGTCACTGTTACTCACAGTATCAACTTGTACAATAGGAACAACGAAAATCATTAATTTTCTACGAACGATTATGTATTATATTTTATTGTCCGGCATCAAAATTTCGGTAAGACTTAAGATTTTATACAATTTGAAGACTACATTCGGGAACGTAGTTTGTAAAGTTACATAAAATGGCAACACTGTGTAATTATAATGTTAGCGAAGTTTAAGACTCGCAGCTGAAGTTTAAGTTTCACCTAGTGAACAGGAAAATGGAGATTACACGCGTTGCCGTTTAATTCCTCAAATTATGGTTAGTAACCCTCCATGCTATATAATTTGCATTAAATATTTGAAATGATGATGTCAATTTAAAGTGTGTCATTAAAATACCGTGGTGTTTTTATATTTTTAATCATTATACAAATTATAATACGTGAATGTTTGTTTTTATATATATAGAGTACTGCGTTTAAAAACGAAGTTTATAATACATATTGTAGAAATAAGAAAACGAGAATTCGACCAGCTTATTTTGCAAAAATGGATTTTAATAGAAGAGAGTTGTTCATAAATGATTTTGCGTGACATAGAAAATGTTTTTATCTTCAATAATTTTTACTTTTTTAAGCAAGTTCCTGTAATATTCACGAGAGCAAATTATACGGTTTTTTAACAAATTTTTAATCAAATAATTATTTCCAAGTATATTTTTAAATCACTAACGAATTATTTTTTCAATCGCAACGAAATTATGTACTATTTATATTCGAACTACATAAAATCCCCAAAAATCAATTCGACTAATATATATATATGTATGTATGAGTCTAGGTACATTTCTAGCTGAAATTCGGACCGTACCCAAACTCAAAGAATTTTGTAAAATCCTATTCCAATATATCTTTTACAAATAGTAACTTGGATAATAGCCACGTCCAACACTCGCTTTTGCATACATCACTTTGCAAGTGCGCCTCTCCCTCCCCCGCGGCGTTTCTCCGTTACTCGCGTATCGAGAATACCCCGAAGGCTGCTCGCGCCGAGGAAATTACCGGCTACCGATTGCAACGCTCCAAAAAAAAAGTAAAATCCAACACTGTCCGAGAGCCGTGCGCGCACACATACACACACATATATGCAATATATACATGCATACACATAGATATATAATATATATATATATATATATACGTCATCATAGCCCGAAGCGCGCCGACAATTTTGCTGCGTTCGCGTCTCCGGAATGCCAGGCACTCCGGGTGCTTCTCTCCCTTTTTTCCCGTTCCTTCCGTGTTCGTCGCATTTACGAAAAAATCTGCCCGAATTCGATTGGATTTTTCCAATGCTTTTTTTCACTCGCGAATCTCGTCGATTATGTTCCTCGTGTCTCGTTATGCACGCACAAAGAGCACGTTTGGTACGGTAGTATAACTCTTATCCTTTTTTTCACTTTTATCTTTTGGAACAAGGTGAAAGAGAAATTTTACCTTTTTTACTTCTTGAGTATTTTCTTTTTTTCAGGAGTTAAAATACGCAAATTCGAGGTATTTTAGGTATTTAGAGAAGGATAGGTTAGAGATGATAAGTTGAAATTAGTTTTAAATATGAATAACGCGAATAATTAATTTGTATTAAAAGTTTTATTTCTTTATTGATTCTTTACTTGTTAATTGCGATTTTCTTATCCAGTATACTGTATGTATACAATACATATGGTGAAAAATGTATTCCTCGTTAATTACAGAGCTTAAAGAAATGTCGTGTAAAAATTCTAAAAATAACGGATGCGAGCGCACAATTAACTCGACTAGTAGATATTTTTAGAACGGTCTAAAATAGGTGCGAGTCGCCCGAAAAATATCATTGCGCATTAATCTCAACTTTTCTACAAAATTCAGAAGCATCGCTTACAAGAAAAAGTACTTAGCCCCACAGTGGAAAGCGTTGCGTTTCGAAATATCCTTTTTACTACTGCATCGAATAACAACTGGTGGACCCTTTTATATCATTTATATAAAAGCGTGACGAAATTAAATTTTGATCTTTAAACACTTCTCGGAAATGCTTTGGATTTTCATAGAATAAACGGTATAGTATCGAGTTCTTTAATATTTTGGTATACTTATAGATAGTTCGAAACGGACTTTTATGTAAAATTTTACGACGATGTAAACGCTTGACTTATCTCGAATCGTGTTCTACGTTAAAATGTTTAGTTTGTCAAAATTATAAAATTAAATTCTATTTATCGAATGGAATAAGAGAACTGTCGCCTCTGAATTAATTTATAATTAATTTCCTCGCTAGTATATACATATACAGAAATATCATAAATCTTACATTAATAAATATCCAACTGACCGATACGTTTTTTCAACGTTGAACGACCATTAAAAAAGGAAACGCTAAAAGACGTACAATCTCCACTGTCTATCGTCAAACTCGTTAAGCGCAGTTTAAACCCCGTAATCAAGAAATCTGATCAAGAAAAAGTGAGCCCACCTCGCGAACGAACAAAAAAAGAAACTCGGAAATTACCATGTTTAAGGAAAGAAATGTCAAAGTATCTTGACTTAATCGACTGTGAAAAAGTGCAATTACTGCATATATATATACGTACTGAAAGTATAGGAGTAAATGATAATCTTAAAGTCGAGTAGAGGAAAAGCCAAAGTCGTAGGAGCGCGGATTCCATAAAGCGCACGGGGTGATCAATCTCTAGACTCGTAGGTATACGCGCTTTAAGCGAAGTTCCGTGTCGGTGGTCGAGGCGACGGTGTGGACGCGCAAGCACCTGTCACTCGAATCCCAAATGCAAATGCGGAAGGATGCGCGTGGTATATATATACACACGGAGCAGTCTGACCTCCCGAGAGCCTTACAAGACTCTGTACTTACGATACGCTAGCCGCTAACGCATTCTTCACCTTTGCGGGACTCGATAATCACGCTCGATAATGAAGAGTTTTACTTTTTTGATCGATCTTCTATAGGGAATGATTCGTTCGATACAACTCGACTCATCGGCTCGATTCTCTCTGACCATAAACGGTTAGTATATATATATATATATATATATATACACACACATTTTAAATCATTCTAATCGTCTTTTCTTTCGTTCTCATATTGTGTATTACGTCTATTTTTTTTGTTATTAACATTTTATTACAGAAAATTATTTGATGGTATTGCAGAGAATATTCTGAGTCGTTAAACTTTGTTTTTGTCTAAATAAATTCAATAATAAATATAAAAGTATATATACACTAGATTTTGTCGACAGGAAAAAATGAACCTGATTTCAAGCTGAGTTTGTTGGAATTCGCGTGGATAAATATCACAAAGTACTTCAATTGGCTTTGCGTGGCTTCTTTTCGCGTGTTGTGCTTTCAAGACAACGAGCGCGAAAAGGAGATGTTCGTATATGGTGTGTTTCTTTACCTAAGTGCTCTATTGTTTTTCGGTAAACTAACAATGCATTTCCATTGCTTTCTTCTCTCCTTCGTTTACCCTCCTTCTTTTTTTTCCTTTCTTCAACGGTTTCCTTGAGTCTTCCTCGTTGTAAACGTTGTCAAGAATTTTCATGCATTTACTCATTTTCTTTTTCAACGATTAAAGTACTACGATAATTAGTAAGAGGTAAGTACAATCTATTTTCGAGCTTTTTCTTAATGAGTATTTGAATAAAATTTTGTATGTAGGTCGTGTAACTGAATTCTCGTACCAATTATACTGCACGTTAATAAAAAACAAAATGACTTTAGACTTTTAAAAATTAAAATGTTAAACTTTCGTTTTTTTTTATACGCAGGTGCCTTTTATTTTGTTGGAATATAAAACCGAGAAATATTTTCCGAGTTTGAAAATGAGATTAGCAATAACATTTTTTACAGCTCGAAATTGCTAGATTACTTTTTTTTAGAGCAATATGGAATTCGTGCTATTTTTATTTGTGACTTTAACTTTTTCTAAAAAATAATGATACTCACTTTCGTTTGTAAAATAATCCGAGGAAAGAATACATGTATCTTACATCACGAATATTAAAGAAAAACTTCTTTTAGGAAACACTTAAATTTTTTAAATACATTTGAATATAAATAAGGAAATAGTACGATATATTATAAACAATTGAAGTACGATATTTTTTATTGCCAGTGCATCATATACCTGACAACACTTGCCGCAGAAGTGAAAAATAGATATCGACTTCCGTTTGACTAAACCTGCCGTTAGAATACCGCACAAAATCACCTATACGGTAATAATTCATATCGGTTAAAATACCACAAAAAAGAATGAAAGTTACACGCGACTTTGTATATACTATCGGTACGTATATATTACGATTGAATATCTTCGAATGCATTGGTTAAAATGTCGATGTCGAACCACAGTAAACCTATTGATTCCTTAAAATCACAATTATTTGCACTTGGATTGTTCGCATTGTCCTCCAGTTTAACTGCACACCGACAATTTTCCCGTACATTAATCTCGAAAAAAAACCCGCATATTGTACGTATATATACATACAGGAAATATCATTCGGTTTTCCGAACTCGCCCCGTGTTTAATCCCCTCCTATACCTAATTTTTTTTTTTTTTCGAAGCGTCCCTCAATCTCAACCAAGGAAGTATTAGTTTCGCCGGCTTAAAGTTTTGCTCGTACAGGAAAAAGCTATGCGTGTATACCTGCCCTGGCATTTTTATAAGCGCGCGAGAGCCATTTATTCCTGTAGCGCCTTAGGGATTCCAGCGCGCATTTTTTTTTTTACTTCGCGCTTTATTCTTATACCCCGCACCCACAAATGATTCGGGTATTAAGGAATTATCTGACACAATGCTTGGGAAAATTAATCAGTTTTAGGCGGAATAATGACGTTAGATTCGTTGCGTTTTTCTTATTTTTCTTATTGTTAACCGGATGATCGTATAAACCATCTGCAGTATACGAGTAGTTAAGGATACTTGTTTAATTTAACTATTTAAGCGTCTTATAGAGTAGATATTCATTATTTACACCGGTTAAAGACTTCTTGGTAGCTACTGTAGTTTATGTTATTTTTATTTAATGTAATTAATAAGCGATGTATCACACATTTTCAAAGTATTTCTTTTTTGTAGGTCCAAAAATAGTGTTTTGTACCCATCGATAGAAGTAAATTAATTTACAAAATAAATAGAAATTGAATAAATAAAGTATTTATTATTTAACTGAATAAATAATTAGAAACTGACATTTTTTCGAAATACACTTAATTGTACTAACTACTCATAATATAAAAAGCATTTACAGTAAGTTTTTGTCAACAACTGCAGGCAATTTGACCAAAAACAGTTATGTCATAAACTAGTTTCACCGCAACGCTCCATTTCTACTAGGTAATATTTTTATAATTTGTATTTGTTTATAAAATATAAAAAATACGTTATATTTATCAAAATTTAAGAAATATATTTATATTTTCTTTTTAAGTAATAAATCTTCGAAATAAAAAATTTTTCCCGCAATTAAAACAAATATATTTACAAATTTATTTTTCATTTTTTAATACGTATACATGGACGTATATTTTTGAAATAGTATTTTCCAGGTTGCTGTAAAAAATAAACCATTAGAACAGTTAAATTATCGATTAAAAAGAATATATAGACATTATTTAAAAACTATAAATGAAATAGATATATATATTATAACTTAAAATATATATTCTTCAGATTAAAAAATTTAATCTAATTTAGTTATATCTTTTAACTATATATATAAGTATTAATCCGTCAATTAAATTAAATGGACAATTTGAAAAATAAGCGACGAATAAAAAGAATCGAAGGACATTCAGCCCTGGGCAATATTGATTTTGCAATACAGATATATAGGAGACAATGATTTGTTGGAGTGCTGCGTGTTTTAGAAAGGCTTACCCAATAAAACAGGAAACAGAGACATTTGAAAAAATATACCATTATTTACTTGGTAAATCGCACGCCTATTATTAAATTGTTAGTTAAAATTTAATTGTCATTTATCAGTCATTTAAAAAAAATTTCAAAGTTACGTTATTCTGTTAACACATTTATAAAATAGGAATTATAATTTTAAACTAAAGATTTTTTGTACTTTTTTTCATTTTTCGTAATTTTGTCCGATTTATTAGTAACTTTTCGAAGTGTTGGATTTTCTATGTACTTAATTTTGACTGTAAGACCGAAGTAAGTGGAATTTACGGCAGTCGACAAAATAATTGATTATTAATTACTTAAACTACAGAAATAATTTCTGCTTATTGTGATAAATTTTATTATGGTAATTTACATGTTTAACGAATAAATAGTTAATATAATTATTATATTTTAAATAA
Source organism: Theocolax elegans (assembly GCA_026168455.1). Taxonomy (NCBI): domain Eukaryota; kingdom Metazoa; phylum Arthropoda; class Insecta; order Hymenoptera; family Cerocephalidae; genus Theocolax; species Theocolax elegans. Next base: position 12,223,941 of record CM047425.1, on the reverse strand, counting down.
CATTGTTATAAATTCCATAAATAATATATTTTAATCTTGAAATACCGTTGCGTCGCGCAAAACATATTCGCACATTGAGCGTGTGAGATGAAACTACAAGTGCGTAAGAGTGACACAACTATAAACATCGTTTCCTTCGTCTGTCATACTAAGAAACGGGTGAATTCAAACTATTTTCACATAGTCAAATAATAATCTCGGAATGTCTTGGAAACAATTTTACCATATATACAAATACGAAAAATAAATAATTATCAAAGAACACGATAATATAATATTAAATTTGATTTTACATTAAAGGAACGAGTTGCAGTATAAAAGAAAGCTAATAAATTCCTCAAGAAAATCTTAAATTTTCCACACTGGTATATAGAGGGAACATATATACATATATACACGCGGTGCAGAGTAACAATAATATATTCTAAGAAAATAAGGGAATCTCATTTGGTTCTATCATTCAAAAATTTTATGTTTCTCTCCTCTAGCGTGCGACGCGCGCGCAGCGATAATTCCGCACAGTATCGTAAATTCCTTGGGCCCCTGGTACAAAGCCGAGGAGGTTATGTTTGTCCAAAGGTACGCGCAGCGCGCGTTGGACGTGAAGATTCAACGCGCGACACGTTCGTGTTTGTACTACGGGTCCCACCAACCAAGCGTGCTTTACGAGTATTTTCTTAAGAAATATTATCGGACGGAGAGAGAGAGAGAGAGTGTGTGTGTCTGTGTGTCCCACTGGAAAAATCGCTTTTGCGTCATACATGTGATTCTTCTTTGGCATACGGAATTTTTCGCATTTCACCGACTTTTTTATATAATATTAATTAATGTTAAAAATGTGCTGTTTAGTTATAAAACGAAAATATTTTATTGAATTCAAATTATACGATTATTCTAAAACAATGATTATGTAAGTCACTCGCGATGTAAAATATGGGAAAATATATATGACAAAGGAAAATTATAATTAAATGTATATTGCACGTATTTAAAAAGTTGTTGTATCTATTTTTCAGTGTCTTTTTTTTTAAAAGTAGGATAAAATGAAAATAATTTAAAAAGGTGGTATATAGCTGACTCCTGATATAGACCTAACAAGTACACTTATAACTGGCTACATCTCTATTGGACTTGTTACATCTATCCGGGATTCCAAAAGTTTCGTACCGCGATGCGCTCGAAAACTCTTGAAAGCTATAGATATATATGTATATATATGTATTTGTATGTATATATAGAAAGAGAGAGAGAGAGAGCGTGGGAGAGGAAGAGAGTGCGAACTGATAGCGAATAATAAAACGTTTTTTATTTAGTTGAAAATTGAAAGAGAATTTTAATAAATTCTGTGAAATTAAAATTTTATAGAGCTGATAAATCAGGTAAAAGGAATCGTTTAATGATTCCAATACTACAATCCATTGGAAAATAAATATATATACATATATACAAATATCTTATTTAGCTTAGGTATGTATATATAAATGTAGATAGATAAGATAGATTCAATAATCCAAGTAATTCTTTATTTATCTCATAAGTAAGTGGTAGACGGTAATAGCACCCTATATATCGTAGAGTCGCATAAAATTATAGTCGTCGCATGTATCCACGTATATAGCGAAAGGTTCGAAAAGGACGCTCGTAATCCCGCGTCTAAAAAGTCGAAGGCGTAAAGAGAAGCTACCCCTTGAAAGGGATATATATACAGCAGACGTTGCGCGCGCGCTCACAGAGAGAGAGAGAGAGAGCCAGATGTAGATGTATACGGTTCTCAAAGACGAATAGCGCCCACTTTACGAGGTAATCGCAAAGCGATTCCCTACCCTCTCTATATATCCATTTCTCTCTATCTTCCTTTCTGTTCGGACAAGGCGCGAGAACTAATATGAAGGACTCGAAATTGCTCCGTAGCCCTTTTAAACCGATCGACGAGGATCGAGAGAAAGTCCTGAGTCTCTCATCTCATCCGATAGGATATCTCATTGGTTTCTCTGCGAGACGTAGCAAAAAGGGATGACCTCGATCACTCTCCTCTCTCTCTATATATATAGATATATATCCATCCATACATTCGATCTCTTCTTCTCTCTTCCCTCTCCTATATACTCTTCTTCTGTGACCCTTAGTGCTTCTGTTTTCCTTTTTTTCTATCTATCTCTATCTCTCTCTCTCTCTTTCCTTTAGTTATATTACGTGATGTTTGTTTTATTAAGACCGAGTCGTACATCACGTAGTATTTCAAAATGTTTGGATTGTATATGTATATTCGGAGGTTTCCTTAGAGTTTATACATCGAAATATATATATATATGTATGTACACGTGTATAGCTTTAGAAAATCATTTTTGAATATTAATAAATCTTGAATTTTCTTTTCACAACGGTATATGTATATAGTGCGCGTTGACGAAAATATTCGGGTATTAGGTGCATCAATGGTGCGAGATAAGGAGAATGTATTTTCCAATAAAGCACATAAAATCTACTCGAAATTTAGTCTATATTTTATTGACAATATCGTAACAATAGAAATACTGTCTAGAAAAAAAATAGTAGATAAATTTTTACTATCTCGTACGATCTATCAAAAAATCATAAAATATTTCCAGCCACTGATTATAACGTCGGTCGTGTGCACGCTCAACCCAGGGCTCTTTCGCGTCCATATACTTCAAACCGTATGTGTGTGACTTCCATTTTTTCGTAAACGAGATAAAGAAAAATGCAACGTCAGTAAACTGACACGTACATCGGTATATATCTATACACGCGAGCAAAGAGAGAGAGAGAGATCGGTCAAAAGCCACCCGAAGAAACGCGTCACGTCCAATTTCAAAATATGTATTACACGATCTGTTTCCACTCGGAGGAGGAAGTTTCCGCGCAGAGGCGAACGAGAGAGATCTAACGCTCGAGTGTAAAATTTCTATATATACCGAGAACGCGCGTATATACCTATATAGGAATCGATGTTATCGCGAAGGAAAAATAATGATAAAAAAAAAATAGCAACGAAAATCATAAATTGCATAATGTAAAATGTGAGTGCAGCATTATATACGGGGTTTCGATTGATTAAGCTTAATCACTTATTTATTGGCCGGAGCGTACGTTCTACGAGCTGTTTATAACAATAAAGGTCCATAATACGGTTTTATCCAACAATACTGTACAATGAATTCAATTAATCTGGCTATTGTGATTTAAATGAATTTATGATTACAATGTTTCGCGCTCTTATGGATTAATTGCTTTTCTACTCGTATCAAGTTAACTTTAATATGTATATAATTGTTTATACGTTTATTTATATTAGTGCTAACTCTCATTTTTTGGGAGGCGCGTGCCGCTACGAGCCCGTATTGTTACGAGAGATTTTTGGAATTCGATAACGTTGCGTAGATAAATTATTTATTGAATTGTATAACGTTAACCGATGATAATAACGAGATATATATACATATGTTCGTGTATAACAAGCAATTAAATGAAATTTTATCGATAACGCGTATAGAATCTCTAAAATTGTATAAACCAAATAATTATTATTATTTACGCTTGGTGGATTGTTCTGTAAAAACTGTAATATATTATATATATAGATGTAGATACATTTTATCACGAGTCGTTTGTTCCGAAGTTAAACTAGCAAGTTATTGTATGTTTTTTTTTATAAATCTATATTTTATTTTTTAACTCTCACACGGATTTTTGTATACACCGAAGCATCCCTCGAGAAAAATCCGCAATCCAAAGCTTCTTTTACATTATTTCATGGTTAGCCATAGCATATTAATAAACAAAGAGAGAAGCCTTACAAAAAAAATATTAAAAAGTATATATGTATATCAGATCGTGAAAAACAATAGCCCCTCTTCTATTGAAAATCAATAGGCGATCACACGTATATATAACCATTGTCACCGTTAACACCAATACAATAACTTGGCGTTATTCCACATTCAATACCCAAACTCCCCGACGCACAACTTCATAACGAAAAAAAGTCCTATACCTATTCTTCAGGAGCATCAGAAATCCACGAATCTCTCTCGAATGGTATCCTCGTACTCGCAAAATCTCGTTCCCCCCTCTCTCTCTCTCTCTCTCTCTCTCTGCTTCTCTTTCGAAATAAAAAAAAATAGAGAAGCATCGGCTACGGATACTAAAGTTTCCTGAGCCCTGAGAGTTATACGCTAACACACAGGGGACGGGATTAACACGAGCAATGTTGGCACACCTGCTCTCCCTTCCTATTCTAAATGGTCGGGGGGAGGGGGGGGGGGGTCACCTCCCCTAGAACCTTAAGCGACTGCAGTCGCGTGGCTAGTGCAGCCTCTCTGTCTCTCTCACTGGAGGAGTTTAACACAGGTTACCCTGTCTTTGACAATACAACTTGGATGTTTAGGTTTTTCAACTCTGGATTACGTAGGTTATACATATACATATATTTATAGTTTGTTGTTGTTGTTGTTGTTCTTGTTCCTCGGTCGTAAGTGAGAATGATTTATGGGCATATTTTGAATTTTAATATAAATTTATATTATGTAAAGTTCATGCATTTAAACGGCAAATGTTTCCCAAATTTTTGTACATTTATATATATATATGTATATATACATTATTTTGTGTAAGATAAGAAAAATTGCATGTTTATATTATATAATACCAATTTTTCGTCGTGATTTATATTTATATTATACATAGTCACTGTAACGAGCAAGAGTATGTACTTATTTTAAATATTTTAATGTATTATTAACGTTGGTAACGTTAAAAATAGTGTAGCATGATAGTTATTTCTCATTTTTCTGACGTAGGATGCGTATGGATAGTTTTTTTTATTTAATAAATACTTTTTGAATAATTATTATATTCGTTTGTAAGATTGATGTAATTTATAAATAAAACTTGCGATAATCGTTACATCGTATAATTCATAAACTTTGAACGGATTGCAATTATGACTCTTAAAGTAATAAATTTATAGTATCGAATAGCAATAAATTAATAGTGTACACTTACAATTCTTTCAAACTTTAGTAAGCTTTGGTTTAAATTCAAGTTTTAGTTTCAATGTTTATTTTCTATTTGTATCGTAAAACGCGACATCGGTTTAACCTATATAAAATGTATTACATTTACTTCTTATAAGTCACTTAGAAACTTGATAAAAATTAAATTGTTAGGAAAAAATACGATAAAAATTCATTATATCGAAAATATAATGATTTAAATATTCGAGTAACGTAAAACACAAAAAATGCTCTTAATATCCTATAAAATGCAAAAACCATAAATTCTAAAATTCTCATTTTCCACGAGAAAAAAAAGCCCCACGAAGCAACCCAGGAAGCATTTTAATATTCAAAAATACGTATCTCGTATGAAGAGAATCATCATCCGCGATCCAACCTACATGTGTAGGGGATAAAAATCGAAAGAAGAACATTAAAATTCGAGGCCTACACCCTGAAAGAACATGCAGTATCGCCCTCGATCCTCCCTTCTACGAAGGCCATGGTGCACGTGGTGGATATATATATCCACAGCCCTTGCACGTAGCGCCAAAGAAATCTATATATATGTATGTATATTAATATATATGTATATATACACGTATGAATGCGTTGCATCGCAGCTCGCCGAGAGAAGAAAAAAGAGAGGAAGAAATCGTCATTATATTCCCTCGTAGTATGCACTAGATTTACCTCTTCGGCGATGGGGAGTTTCAAAAGTGCTTACGAGGATGGGTGAAAATTCGCCCTTGGTATGTGTGTGTGTGTGTGTGTGTGCAAAGGTACTCGAGCTAAAAGTCATTGTTTCTCGCTTCGCCCTCTATGGGGTGCTCAATCCTCCCGCGTTCTTTTTGCCTATGGAGTAATCAGAGAGTAATTTTGGAGGGGATTCAAGAACGTGCTGATTCTTTGGCTTATGTATGCGGAGGGAGCATGACTTCCTATATTTTCTCCCCTTTTCCCCCCTTTTTCCCTTCTTTTATACTCGAGATATTCGCGCGCGGGGTCCCACCCGTACTTCTTTGAGAGATTGTTTTAGTCAAACTTCTGACTTTTTCCGTTCAAATTAATGGATCGTGCAATACAGTACTCGTTTGCATTAATTTTTAGATGACAATTTTCGTTTTTATATTCTATCATAACATTATGATTTTTCTTTCGATAAAAATGCAAAATTAAAAAATTCAATCATCATAGTCAAAAATAAAAAATTATAAGTAATACATAAACTATATTGATATTTTTTATTACTCAGAATTGTTAATCGAATAATATATTATAAGAAAAATTAAAGCAGCTTCGTATTTATGCAATCCTATAATTTATAAATAATTATTATTAATTAATAATTCATTGTTAAAAATTATTGATTTAAATAGCCAGTCATATTAAATAATAGAGAATAGTGTTCCAAAGTTAATTATTTTAATGTAAATTTTGATGATGACATTTACGTAGCTTATAGGTAACAAAGCAAGTACAATTACATAATTCGCAACAAGCATTAAACAAAGAAATCAAACTTTTTAGTATAACCGTGGTTGACGTAAAATTTGACGTAAAAGTAACTACAGACGAACTAATAAATATTAAGTACGTTAGTTCGAGAAGTATTAATGTTACCTATAAAATAAAAAAGATGTATCCTAAAATTATAATGCGCTTGGATTATAGTTTCGACGAGTTCATGCAGTCTCGAGGCTATAGGAATCACTCGCAGATTGTAGCGTGTATGTATATAGGAGGAAACGGTGCATCTCGACTTGTCACGACATCATTCCTTGGCCTTTTCAAGCGCAGATAAAGGCGAACGTAGCGTTCCAGGAAATTCTTGAAACGTACCGGTACGTATGGTATTTTCCTCTTTCGTCCAAAGCCAAAGAGAGGACTTTAAAGAGGGCAAGACGATTCTAGGTCGGATTTGCGGAATGTAAACCAGGACAAAGAGGGACAACTGGGATAGTTTTCGAAGGTGGTATTACCAACTTATCGAAGACCTTTGATTCTTCATTAGTTAACTTATTGTCATTTTCTCGTACCATGTTTCCGAAATACGTGAAAGGAAATGCTTATGAGTATTAAATTGAAGAATTTCTGTAACGATATATTCAAAGGTAGTATTTTATGTATAGATACACTATTGTTGAAACAGAAATTATTATTTAAAATAATTAATAATATAGTAGTGCAATAGCTGATTTTTTTAAATTTAGAGACTCACACTAGAAAAGTGTACGTTAGTAAGAAAAGAAGAATTGTTCTTTTATAGCACTTTTTGTTACCTTTGTAAAAGTTTTGATACCCTTTTATTATTTGGTTTACTGGTAATTCTGTAAGTTGCTTAAAATTAAAAAAACATATTGTAATAATAAATAAACCAAAGGAAATGTTAAATTTACAAATGATAATTTTTTAATATTTTTTTTTATAAAGAAAAGAATAAATTTTTTAAATAATCCTAAACGCAATGCTCTTGGGCATGTTTTAAACAGTATACTCAAATTTTTCCAGATTTCTAAATTTGTAATTTAATTCTGATTTTCGCGTTAAAGATTCATGCCTTTATAGACCAATAATTACCGACCGAAAAATGTTTATTGTTTTAAATTACCCATATGAATTTTGTTCAGATTTTTAATTCAATGTTACCAACATAATTCTTGTGCTGAAAGGTATAGATTCCTGTAAACTGACATCCCGTTAAACATATCATTAAATTCATTATAATAAATAAATCTTAGTTATTTAATAAATTTTCTTCTGGACTATAAAAGCAATTTACTATAATAATAACTGTATGTATACACATACAAATAACCAAAACAAATATCACTAAAATAATTCTATATAATATACCTATATAAAAACTATGATCAAGAGATATAAAAAAATAAACAATGTAATGATACATACGTAATTTTTTAGATAAAAAAAATTGAAATAGACATTAACTGCATTAGAAAAAAATAGACCCTTCGAAAGAGCGAAAGTATACAACTGTCACAACCTGTATAGAAAGTGACGGGATAGTAACTCGAGATCGCCGAAAATCGTTTTTTCGTCAAGTATATATACATATTTATCTGAGCAAAAACTCCGAGATTCGAAAAACAAAGGAAGACAGACTGTTTGTGTGCGTGTATATCTATATATGTATATATATATGTAACAAAAAGTTTCGATTGGCCGATATAGACAATATCTGGTGCGGTCGCAGGCGGTGCCACGAAACTTTTGCGATATTATTGCTCACGGAGGGTCCACACAGTTTTAAAGCGCCCCAGTTTTCCAACACTAATTATTATCTGCGGTGTATATATATATATATATATACATATACAGGTACAGTACAAAGGAGACCGAATATATACATGTTCGAATGCATCTATACACCCACACCCACACGTATACAAAACGAGTGTTGTTTTACCGGATGGATTCCTTTAAAAGTTCATTCTTAAGGAGTATACACTCGGGCAAGGCTAAAGTTCGCAGAAAACATTCGCGAGATTAACTTTCCAACATTTCCACTATATATATATACCCTCGATTCCGCGTGTTTTATTAAATCGTAATTATTTTAAGCTTATTAATGAGAAAGTAATAAAGCGTTTGTTCGTTGTAAAACTTCGTTCAAGAATTTTCACGTGTTTCCTTCTCGAGTTGAAAATTTAATTATAACGTACTTTTTAAGTGTTATTGGTTAACTTGACTGTCTTGTTAGATTTAATCTTACCAATAATCGTTTATTCGTATTTCAGTTAAAAAAATAAACAACCGTCATTTCTTGTATGTAGCGAGCACGTGCAATCGTATATACGTACAATTTTATGAATAGATGTACACGTGAATGACACTTTACAAAGTAAACAAATCGTTAATTTAAAATCCGAAGTAAATTACAATTTCAAGTTTAATCGTATATATTGCACGTATCAAATGAAGAAACTATTCGTATTTTCAAAGTTTAACCATGTTGTATAAGTAGCACGTTCTAAAACATTAAAAATTAAAAGGAAAGGACGATTTAACGCATCTCGATCAATAAATCGTGTCGTTATTAACCAATTATCATAGTCAATGTGTGTATATACGATTTATATATATATATATATATATATACATATAGAGAAAAAAGAGAGCAAAAGCTCGAACGTTTTCGTGCCCGTCGAATCAGGCTAAGCGCAATTTGGCGAAATAGCTCCGCGCGCGCGTCGAGTATCGTTAAACGTCAATAGCAAATTACCGAATACACGGAGAGTTGGCGGATAGCCAAAACCGTCAAGCTTTCGCGCTAGAGCAAATCAGGCCGCGTTATAGGTGACTTTTACGAGGCCGGAAGTACGCTCATGTCCTTCCCGTCAGTGGCTTCTTCATCCGCGAAAAGATCCCACTATATATGTTTTGGTGTACGTACAAGTGCATTTCTTCCGCTTGATTTCGGATGACAGAGATCTGACACCGACCGAGTCAATTGAGGATAAATACGTTCCTTCCTTTAACGTGATTGATCAATTCTTTCATTTACTTTGACGATTCGACGATTCGTTTATTTAACCTTATTCTTCATTGATATTTTATGTAGACGTTTTTAAATCATTTTAAGTAATAATATAATACAAGTTTAGATTTACATATTATTCTTTATGTGCAATTAAGTATATGATTCTTCTTTATATAGCATCATTTTAAATTATTAACAAAATATTGATTATTAATATTGTTGTTCAAGCTAAGTACAAGTCCTTATTATACTCCTTATTATTTTTTTAAACTTAAATATTAACACGATCTAATATAGAGTGAAAATCGCGATAAAATAAAGTAGAACTTGATTAAGACTGAACTCTGAAAATTTAATTCGTTTCGAAATGAAAGAAAAAAGAGCAACGGTGTCAAGTCGAGATAAAGAGGAAAGGCGCGGTTGGCTAAACTTCCAAAATTTACGAACCTCTGTAACTTCTCTTGGGTCGCGTCAGCTTGAGCTAACGATATTCCCGTTCTCCTCTAACGAGTATCTCGCGCGAATGAATGGGAATATATATATATATATCGGAAAATAATTTTATAAAAAAAATTGAAAAGCTTGAATCAAGAGCTTTCGAACGCACTATATTAACATTGTTTTAAAGTCCTTTTTACGTTTTGACTGGTGGTTTTCTTTTAAAACACGTCTTTTCTTCAACTTTATGTATCTCGGAAGGATTAAATTTAAAAAAAAAATGTCTAGGAGAAAAAATGTTAGATTTTATCTTAAGATTATGTACAAATTTTTTCAGATTGTTTAGAATTTTTTTTTTTTAATATGATAAATGAATTGATTATAAAAAATTTTCTAAACTATATATAACTATATAAATTAAAAAAAAAAATTCTAAACAATCTGAAAAAATTTGTACATAATCTTAAGATAAAATCAAACATTTTTTCTCCTAGACATTTTTTTTTTAAATTTAATCCTTCCGAGATACATAAAGTTGAAGAAAAGACGTGTTTTAAAAGAAAACCACCAGTCAAAACGTAAAAAGGACTTTAAAACAATGTTAATATAGTCCTTTGAAAATCCGGGCGGTCCTTTTCCCATAGAAATATTTATATTTTCTTGGGAAATGAAGCGTTTTCCTTCGTCACCTGTCGGTCAGGTATAACCATTATATTATTCGGTTGACAATTGGTATTTTGCTTTTTCGGTTCATCGACGATAAAAGGAACGATTATATCCGTCCTCAACTCTTTTGAAGCTTACTTTAACTTAGGGCTTTGTACCATCCACGTATTTACACGAGGTAATAACGAGGATACAGTGCTTCTATTTTCCTTCTCCTTCGCCAACTCTCCTCTCTCCCTCTCTCTGTATGTATATACAGTCCTTTTTTTCTTTTCTCGTTTTCTGCCGTCCTTCCTTTTCGCGAAACCGGGGCGGACGAAAATGAAGTTTCAATGCACTGCCGCGTCGAGGAGACGAGCTAAGGGCGGATAATCGTTAAAGCGAGCTCAACCGGGAAAGAGGGGATTACTTACTATTTTGCTTTCATATTTAATTTCTCTTTCTCGTCACGACAGATGTATCATTTTTGTTCTCGTCTATATAGTATTCACTAATATTTTCTTTATGATTCTATATTAAGAAGTACCAATTGTTATATTTACAATATACGTAATATTAAAAGCTTGAAGCAAGAGCTTTTTAATGGTTTACCGTGCCTATTTAAATTTTTTGTTTTTTAATGTTTTAACTTAAAAATCAAAATGTATAAAATTCGGATTTTCTTGTTCGTCTTCATTTTAAAACTGCACTTCAACCAAACATCGGAAAATAATTTTATAAAAAAAATTGAAAAGCTTGAATCAAGAGCTTTCGAACGCACTATATTAACATTGTTTTAAAGTCCTTTTTACGTTTTGACTGGTGGTTTTCTTTTAAAACACGTCTTTTCTTCAACTTTATGTATCTCGGAAGGATTAAATTTAAAAAAAAAATGTCTAGGAGAAAAAATGTTAGATTTTATCTTAAGATTATGTACAAATTTTTTCAGATTGTTTAGAATTTTTTTTTTTTAATATGATAAATGAATTGATTATAAAAAATTTTCTAAACTATATATAACTATATAAATTAAAAAAAAATTCTAAACAATCTGAAAAAATTTGTACATAATCTTAAGATAAAATCAAACATTTTTTTCTCCTAGACATTTTTTTTTTAAATTAATCCTTCCGAGATACATAAGTTGAAGAAAAGACGTGTTTTAAAAGAAAACCACCAGTCAAAACGTAAAAGGACTTTAAAACAATGTTAATATAGTGCGTTTGAAAGCTCTTGATTCAAGCTTTTCAATTTTTTTTATAAAATATTTTCCGATGTTTGGTTAAAGTGCAGTTTTAAAATGAAGACGAACAAGAAAATCCGAATTTTATACATTTTGATTTTTATGTAAAAACATTAAAAAACAAAAATTTAAATAGGCACGGTAAACCATTAAAAAGCCCTTGCTTCAAGCTTTTAAATGAGCTGTCGAACGATTATTTATCTCAATTTTTACCCAAGTTATGATACTTTTTGTAACGGGTAAAATTGAGTCGAAGTGGGCAAAAGCAATTGACCGGTAGTGTATATATATCCTTTGAAAATCCGGGCGGTCCTTTTCCCATAGAAATATTTATATTTTCTTGGGAAATGAAGCGTTTTCCTTCGTCACCTGTCGGTCAGGTATAACCATTATATTATTCGGTTGACAATTGGTATTTTGCTTTTTCGGTTCATCGACGATAAAAGGAACGATTATATCCGTCCTCAACTCTTTTGAAGCTTACTTTAACTTAGGGCTTTGTACCATCCACGTATTTACACGAGGTATATAACGAGGATACAGTGCTTCTATTTTCCTTCTCCTTCGCCAACTCTCTCTCTCCCTCTCTATGTATGTATATACAGTCCTTTTTTTCTTTTTCTCGTTTTCTGCCGATCCTTCCGTTTTCGCGAAACCGGGGCGGACGGAAAATGAAGTTTCAATGCACTGCCGCGTCGAGGAGACGAGCTAAAGGGGCGGATAAATCGTTAAAGCGAGCTCAACCGGAGAAAGAGGGGATTACTTCATTTTGCTTTCATATTTATTTTCTCTTTCTCGTCACGACAGATGTATCATTTTTGTTCTCGTCTATATAGTATTCACTAAATATTTTCTTTATTGATTCTATATTAATAAGTACCAATTGTTATATTATTACGAATATAACGTTATAGTTGTCGTATAATATCGTTAAAATGTTTTAATTGCCCTTTAAGAAGATGTGACACTAAAGAAATTGAAATCCTTATTTATTGTTTAATTAACAATTGGTTAATTTTTTCCAAAAAGTCTTTCTGTAACGCTCTTCTACTTGCTTTGAATAGTACGTACGTATTTTTTCAAAATTTTTTATCTTTAAATGATTGAGATTTTCGCGCAGCTGCAAGGATCAATTTTTCATCTAATCATTTCCGACGGAAAGTGGTTATTAATTTTCAATTAATGTAAAATAAACTATTTAAAAAAAAATCTCTCTGTTAGCTTCTTATGTATTACTCAAGCGACGTGTATGAATTTTTCCAGATTTTTAGATCGATAATTGCAGAAAATTTTTAAGTTTTTAAAACTATCCTTATGATTAAAAGTATCCTTAGTTTTAAAAGATCCCTATGATTTAGCTATCACATCTCCTTAAGAGTAATTAAGCTGGCAGACGTTTATTATTAGGTAATTATAAATAATAATTATTAGTAATAATAATAATAATAATTAATTATTATTATTAATATTAATTTAATAATAATTAATATTAGTAATTATAATTATAACTACAGTTAATAAAAATAATCAAATTATAATATTGCGAGAAAGCGTTATTTTATTATACACAAGTACATTGTATAACAAAAATATTGAAAAAATCTCTCTAGACCCGTACACGATATGATCCGACACTTTTAATACAGACTCATCTCAATACATTCGAAATTAGCCTAACAGGCTTGCCAGACTAGTCCTTCAAATTAGAGAGGGCAGAATAATTGAGAAGCCGAGGAGAGACGTAGATATAGTGTAAAACAAAGTAGTGAAAGAAAGTTTAGCTTCGGAATATACATTTAGACACGAATCGCGAAGCTCGCGAATGTAGTTGCCAGTGTCTGTAACAGCAGACGTACAACCAAGTCCTGGATGAAACTACGGGAATTACTGCAGCAGTTGGACGGACCGTGGAAAATGAAAATCGTCCGGCTTCTACAGAACACCTTGGCAATGACGGCCACGAAAATTAAATTTATCCCGGAGGTTGCTTTTTATTTCTTTTTTTTTCCCCTCTCTGCGCCTTTCTCTCATTTCATTGTTGTACGTTTTGGCGAGCCTATTCCTATGACTTTTCCACTCGAGAGTTTTCGTAGGCGAACGGACAAAAAAATAATGCTGCCTGCATGTCGGTCGAAGAAAAGGAGAGAAAAAAAAAAGGGAAAGAGAAGTATATAAGGAGTTGAGGAAAGGAAAGTACTGCGCACGCGAAAAAAGTGCGGAACCGGCGAGAAACTCGGCGCCCTCTCTCCATGAGCTCGATCGATATGCAGAAGCGCGAGATATATTCTACATCGCCCTTTTTAATTTCCGGCAGCTCGAAAAATTCGAGGCTCGAAGTTTCTCAGAAATTTTGGTATTCCGGTCGAGCGAATCTTTATTTCTCTTGCTTTCGTGTAGGGTGCGCGAATCGTTTTTCCGAATTTCGTTTCTTTAAAATCTCCTTTTTTGTGCGAAATTCACTCTTCGGTTCATTTTAAAATGTTAGCACGAGGAATTTTAAATTTCGTAAATTTTAATTAGTGATCGACAATAGGGGTTGGAACTTGTAAAATGTTTATAAAGAACATAATGTATTTGTTTAAAGAAAAGTTATTACACGAATTTCATAACCGTTGAAACCAACAAATCATAATTGCATTACTGAAGTATAAATAAATTTATTTTTAGATCAACGTAGCGAAAATTAAACAAAGAAAATCAAATTTGACTTTAAATAGTTACATCTTAGTTTATCGCTGGCACTTTCAAAGTTCTATAGTAAACCAGTGAAATTTTAAACATTTCGAATTATAAATTTCGTTCAACTCTTTCGGAAGTATCGAATTTCTGTTTGAACTATCTCAGAAAGTCACTCGTTCGTATATATTAAACAATTTAGTACAGCCTTTTTCCAAGATGCTTAAAATATTGTAAGTTTGTTGAAAAAATAATCTCTACTTTTTACATTGCTAATACCGTTAAGTTGATGTTTATTACAATATTGTTAAATAATTATTCGAAACTCAGTAGTGTATTTAGTAATACAATATTCTAGGTAAATTCTCCTATATATCGTTCACGAGCATGGAGAATTGCATAATGGAATTTCAGGGGAATTGCGAGCTTCTCGCGTAGACAAGGACGAGGATGAACGTTGAAGTAGGATTAGATAAGACCGCGAACCGAGTGCTTCTATCTCTACTTCTCCTTTTTTTCCTCCTTGATAAAAAGTTATAAAAAGAAAAAGAGCGCATGATTTCTTTCTAGGCTAGTTTTCACGAAGTTCGTTCGATTTTTATTGATCCATTAAAAGAAAAATGAAGGAATTTCATAGACTTCACAATGTTTCATTGAAAACTATATATTACTTATTATTTTACATACGTGAACGATTTTACCTAGAATTATCATAATTATTGACGAATGTAAAAATGCCATGGTTTAGTAGATTTATTGTGGAATAATTAATTAAAACCCGTTTTTACTTGATAAACATTGTTTTTCTTTTGTAGAAAATCATGGATTTTCATAAATATTAAATTTTATTCTTTTATTCAACTGTAAAGAATGAAAAATTTATTAGTTTTTACATATAATTCAATGATAGCAATACCATTTAATATAAACATAAAAAAATAAATTTTCTTTGTGCAATTATTTCAAACGTAGTTGCAAAACCTAAGATAGAAATATTGATACAAGCAAAAAACATAATAAATATAATACAATGTAATTCGAAAATCAGTTATGTAAATTGGACATTTTATACATGGAAAATTTGTAGATGAGTTGTAAATGAGTAAAAATTTCGGTTAATTAATGATTTTTACATTCGCACCGCACCACAATTATTAATGTCTTATAGAATACTCGACAGATATATAAAATGCATAATTAACGAAAAAATATGAATACGATAATTACAATAATAATTATTGGTCGGCCACACCATTCAAAATGCACCATTAAATTCTGTAGTGTGCGGAGTATATACACAGAGCCAGACGAGACGATTAACCACCGTACTACAAACACTTGTCTGTTAATTCAAAACTAATCGATAACAATCTCGGCGTTAATTCAACGCAGAGAAAAACCATAGTGTGAATCGCCGTGAGTATCGGACAGTCCATTGCGCACGCATACACATGCACGTAGATACAAATATATAGCTATATATGTATACAGAGGGTCATGAAGAAACATTAAAAGCTCGAGGGCGGGTATATGTATATATATGCATACGCGCATGATATCGAGGCAGTAGGGGGTCATTAAATATGTATCAAGGCGGTACGCGCGTGCCGTGATCGTATCGGTACGACACGCGTCGGGATATCCTTTTCTTGCGAGCGCGCGAACCTCCAAATTCCAATTAGAATTCCGCGAATGCGTGAGCACCACCGGCTAATGGACTGAAGGAAGCGCGACTGATAAACCTACCGAGATAGTGCGGTGCACGGCGTTGCTTATACTTCTCGACACGCACCCCGCGCACATTCGATTTTCGACCCTCCTTGATCCCTTTCCTGTGTATGTGTGTGTGTCTGTGTGTTTTAGTGCACTTGGGAACCGCGGAAGTTCGCTCTGGAATTGTTGGGATTCTATTGTTATTTCTGTGGGTTCGTTCATTGAGTATATGCGGTTTACATTTTTTTTATAAATAGTATTTCATGTACTCACTGATTGAGTTTGCGTGTGTTTTTTAAACGCATGGTAAGTATAAAGATTATTACAGAAAATAGGATGTTTTTTTAGGTTATATCTGTATGATGTTAAAAAAGATACTTCTTACGGATTAAAGTGACGTTAATTTTTGGTCTTTTTAACAGTTCAAATTTATGTATTGATTTTTTAACGCAACAAATGAATCTCGTAATTTTAGCTATGCACGACTCGTTCTTGTTTGGTTAGTTAGTTGCATTGCAGGAATTATCGAAAGCGCACATCATAATACTTCGAGGTTATTATTGTAAATAAATATCTTAAAAAAAAAATAGGAAAAGTTTTTTAAATTTTCATTTCTCACCGCGTATTGCTCGTATGTACGATTACAATACCTTTTTCTTTCGAGACGACTGCTCCATCCTTCGATTACTAATTTTAATTGTTAAATCAGTCAAGCAGCAAAGAATATGTTCTTCTTTAAGAAAAAAAAATACCTTCGATAATAATAACAACCCGCAAAAACAACAAGTATATACCATCTCGTAAACAATACAACAAATGGTGAGTTAAAAATGTTCGCATCCACGAGCGATACCAATTAAAATAACACTGCACTCAATGTGTGTATGATAAAAAGCTTGCAAGTTCAAGTTTTTCCGTTAGAGCGGTAAGATGAAGCTATTCTCATTATACTCGATCGATTCACGCGAACCGCGACCTGTGGACGATCAAAATTCATAGGCCGTTTAAAACGTGAGCCGACGGTGAGTTCGTTATGCGCTCGCGCGCTTGGAATCCCCGAGGAAACATAAATAAAACGGCTCGAGTATATATAATGAGATTCGGGGCGCGATCGATCCCTCGGACCTCGGCGAAAAACTATATATAGGGAAGTCGAGAGATCCTCGCGGAACCAATCGTTGCGATAATTAACCGTACGAGAGATAAGTTCTTCAAGAATTTTTTTTTTTTTTACTCACCAATGATTATTTTCCGTAGGCTGTACGAGTTTGGTTAAGAACAACCGATCTCTTGGTTTTTCTTTTGATTTTAATATGAATTACGTATGAAGATACGAATATATACCCACAGATCGTACGTTGTGAGAGATCACGCGCTCGATTTTCTCAATAGCACAAAATCATTCGTAGCATACGAAGAAAACGACGATAAGAAAACGGACAATCCATTTGACGAATTCCAGAACCCTCGTAAAAATTCGAATCCAATTAATTAACGAGGCAAATGCCGCGTAAATAACGTTTGTTTTTGTTGTTGGAAAGCGCATATAGGTTAAAAAGGGAAAAATGATAAATAAATAGATATAAATCTGGAGAAATTCCAGGAGTGCGCGCGCGTGGCCAACAACTCGTTGAAAGCTCAAAGAAATCGATGGTATAATAAAAATGAAGTGGTGGAGTGGGCGGTTTTTAGCAAGCATAATTAATTGCTCGAACGAAGCGCAATGCATATAAAATAGGGGAAAACAAGTGCCATTGAGGTTGATTAGTGGAGCTCGTAATCTGCCTTTGGAATCTGAGGGCGCGCGAGCTCCACTGACTTTGAGTGAAAGAAAAGAGAGCCCATTAAGAGTTCCGTCCTTTAAGGATTGCGTGTGTATACGGTTCCACGATGGTGTGGATACCTGTATAGGTTATATGTACCAGTTTTCCTTCTCTCTGGTGTGTGTCGCGAGAGAATCGAAAGAAAAGCCGCACACGCACAAAACGAAGAAAAAGAGTACAGGTATATATATATATATATAAGCCGAAGAATGCTGTAGCGCCTCCGGCTCGTATGGATGCATATATATATATACCCTATCGATGGCTGTCGTGCTCTTGTGGACGATTCGTTGAGTGAGAGAGGGGAGGAGGAGGAAAAAAAGAAGGAAGCAATATTATCGGTTCCGCGTGTTATCCCACTGTATAATTTTGCACGAGAAAGATAATTCGTCTGTACTTACTCGTACATCGGAGGTTGGAAACGAAAATTTTCTTTATGCGAGAGATGTATTAAGTTTAATCGAGTAGGGGAGAAAAAATGTGTCTGCTCTGTGTCTGCGCGGATGCTCCTCGAATAATTCTTTCGTACGCTTTTCTTAATTTACGATACAATTTCAGATATTTTTAATATTCATGAGTACTTTTGCAAAATTATTTCTAACGCTTGAATTTCACATGACTCTTACTTTTTTTCTTTTTTAATTTTAGCGCATTCTATCATAATAATTAATGGTTTCTGCAAGATTTACATACACGGTTTTAGTCATTCAGCACTTCTGGGAGTTCGAATTTAGAGCGTTATTTTAAAAAATTAATAAAATACACTTAGCATTCGAGGTTTATTTTAGACATGCTGATACAGATTATAGAATCTGATAAATTAAAATTATTAATTGAAACTTTAATCTCGTGGCGTAGCCGAGACTTTCAAGAATATATATATAAGTTTGAAAATTAATAATATGTAATTTACTTCGTAGTAGTTTACAACACCCAAACACTATTTACGCTTTAAAAAAATATAAATTTTATAGAATTAAATTAAAATTACATATTATTATATTATTTATATTTCTTCAAGTATATTACTACTATAATAATTCGCAAACGAATGGTTATATTCTATTACCGTTTACAAACCCAATTACGGTAACTAATGCAATTTTATTAGATTAATGTGTCATAATTCTAAGCTTCTCTATGCTATTAATGCAATTTAAATACAATAATGTAAATGTTAAAATTGCTAATGTTTGAATATTTCGAATAAAGATAGAAGGCGTATCATTAAGTGAAGTATAATCAACATCAACAAAAAAAACTGTCTTCTCGAAACATCAACCCCCATTTGAACGTAGACACGTAGAAAAGTAACACGAAGAGAAAGAGAGAGAGAGCCCAGGAGAAAAATGATAAAAATAAAAGGTAAAGCCTGCGAGAAGAATGAGAGAGAAAGAGAGAAAGAGAGAGAGCGCGAGTAAGTTTGCCGGAAGTGCGGTCGGAATATCAATGCGGTAAGGAAGGCTCGTAAATACTGCGTCGCGGACCTCTCGCGGAATGAATAAAAATATTATACCAAGCTCTCTCTCTCTCTTTCTCTCTTTCGCGCGCGCGCTATTCGGCTCCCGTGTACGCCAAGGGGTATTAAGGACCATTATGCCCAGGAAATGGTGGTTTGCTCGATGAAAAGAGAAGGACACGTCGAATGTATATCGTTGGCGCGAGAAAAATGGTTATCTATGAGGGACGAGTATCTCGCTTCACCAACGTGAGAATTCACCAAAATATACTCCTGTATGAGAAATTGGCCAATGAATCGGCTTCCGGACTACGTCTTCGCTACACTCGTAAGGGGGATCCATATACGAATGTTGAGACCCAACACTCACACGTATATATTTATATTTTATATACGGATATATGCCTCCTTTTAAATTACAACCTATGCTCTTTTAACTTTATATTGTCCTATGCAATTTACATTTTTTTATTATATTCACTTTGGCATCGTTTTTATGAGAATAAATATATATGTATACATATAGATATACCAAATGTTCCTTTTTATTCTTTTGTTATTCTTCCGTACGTTGTTTTGCTAAGTGGATTTTGTATATCGTTGATAATTGCACGGAGCGTATTCACAATTACAATTTGTGTATTTAGTTTTTTATATATTTATAGAACGTTATGTAAACAATAAATTATTATTTTGTTTAATTCACGTGCATTAATAATATTAAATTTACTTTACTAATTATTTAAAAAATACATTATTGTTCACGATGACTAGCGTCGAGAGTTAGTTAACATTTTATTTATCGAGTTATAAATGCACATTAATGACAGTATATACAAACGTTATTTCAAATATTTTCTAATCATTTATTATTCAACTTTTCGTTCCGCGTTCACTTTCGAATAAATAGTTAAACGGAAATGAAAAATCATAAATCATCAACACTATATATATATTTCGAATACACAAATGCAGTAAACAATATTTATAGATTTGAAAGAACATTTCATTCGAGTATCCGCGGAAATCTAGTGAAATTTATATAAGAAACCTCTTTAATACTACGTTCATCGAATTCGGCAAAAAAAATTCAACAAAAAGAAGGAAACAAATTTCGCTGAACCTCCTGTCACTTTCTAAAAGACAACGTTATACACACACCGTATAGCCATCGAGAGGTTAAAAAAACCCCGATCTTCCAGTGAACCCGAGACCAAACAAACGGTCTGAGTATGCGCAGAAATATCTATGCACAATACAATAACGCCTACGCACTTTCACCTATGCGCGTATAATGAAAAGCAGAATCTATAAACGCTCAAGTGAACGTATATATATCAAGTAAAAATGTTATTTAAACGTTACTCTGTGATTTTATTAGTTTTGAGATTCGATCGTTAGACACTCTCAAATACCTTTTTTAACATAGTGTTTAATATAACGATAAATTTGATCGAATATAAAAACATCCGAGAGAGCGTATAGTTGACATTTTACGTTTGAAATATTTGCACTTACGATGCAATGAATAAATGAATTTTGCTTGCATTGATAAACATCGTCACTCTTTATGCATATATAATTATTTCGCTATAGCTTACTACCTCAAAAAAAAGTGCAGACCAACGATTCGCGCAAATGATATGTATTGTAATTTCATTTGACGCATCAAAAAAACGCGATCGGCTCATCTTCAAGGCGACGAAAATCGAGTACGATAAAGTTACGAATAAAAAAAGTTCCCATGCTATCAGAAGCTTTAATCCGTAAATATGTTGTGTTTTATACGTAACGAGAAATGGAGCTGCGCAGAGTCAAGGGAGGTATAGAAAAGGGAGATCTCTCGTATATATACTCGCGCGTGCCTCTATATACCCAAGCACATTGCGGGTTTCGGTATCGTTCCCACCATTTGAAACCTTATTCCGTTTCGTTCCTGAAACCAATTCGCCACACCGAAAAGGACTGCGCGACAGGAGAAAGGAGCCTCTCTCTCCTCTTGCGTTTTGTTTGCTCGACGAATTTTGTAATTACGTGAGACGCTTACGAATCGCTCGGGTGGTCCTTCTTATTCTTTATTTTGCCGGGGAGATGCAATTGATCCCTCGGTATTTTATAATTTTTCCTAATTGATCACAGTCGACGTTTTAGTCAGATCGGTATGTATAAAAAATGATTAAGTGATATTTATTTGTTTGTAACGACAACAATAAGAATTAATTTAAGAACTTTATTGGGCTCATTCGCAATATATTTCTACGCTTGGTCACTTCATACCTTGCGTCATACGTTTAAAAAACGAAACGTTTCGAAAAATTTATGAATATTGTACATTGTATATATAGGAGAGTACATGGGAAAAGAAAAACGAATGTACAATAACAAATTGTTTATTTACATTGGAAAGATTTGAGTTTGAGCGAGAGTAAAAGGAATAGTAATTTAAATGGCTGTTTTTGTGAAACAGTCGAGTAGAGTGAAATCTACTTGAACGCAACGGTATATACGATACGAGGTAAGTAAATACAGAAATAGAAGAAAGAAGCAAGTTCCAGAGAAATGTCAGTGAATCCTTTGGAATCTCTTTTTTTTTACAGTGTAAGCCATCCTTCTTAGAAGTGGAGTGACACTTGATATGCCGATATTTTCTTCAGTAGGTCTTGAAAAGATTCTTGATGGATATCCTACCCCACTGAATGTTAATTACTTTCTTTGTGTAAAACCTCCTGTACGTACACTCCGCGCATATAAAAACGTATTGAATTTAATCATTTCTGAAAGAATTTTTTCATAATTTAATGTAATATCGTCGATGGTTTTTATTATTCCCACGAATTAAAACGAATTTTCGATCTCACTAATTTGCCACTATTGCCAACTGATAAATATATTAAATAATTTGCCGATCGATCTATATAAATGTTGAAGATTCGGTTGAAAGAAGCATAAGGTCTCCTTGAAAAGGTAATGAAGAGTGTATATATAAGTAAAGCCGTTTGCTCGAAATAATGGAGGGTCCGTAAATCGATGAGCAGCAGCAGCAGCATCACACTAACCAGAAGTAACAAATAAAAAGAAGGAAAACAAAGTGCATCGTCACTGTTCGAACGAAAATCCAATTTTTCAAATTCTCGAACAAGGAGTAACTAACGAACGAGCCTCTCTTATTATACATAGTAGATCGATTCAAGTGGTAAATGTGAAAGGAGTAATCTATATAGAATGAATAAAAGGAGGAAAAAGAGGCACGTGCGACGAAAGGATGTCGCGGTATTATCGATCGATAGAGAGACCTTCTGTAAGGTGTCGAGCCGCAGGAGCAACTCTCTTTCTCTTTCTCTCTCTCTCTGCTAACCAGTCCGAGATCAGAATTTCACGGAGAGGGATGGTGTATCGACGGCCGCGCTTGGTTGGGATAAGCTCTTTGGAATCCAGGGAGGTCCCCTCTCTCTACCTCTCTACCTCACTTCATTTCTCTCTTTCTCTCTTTCGACCAGCTCGAACACGGCGAATTCAGTTCGGTCCGAGATTACCGAGGAGATTTAGATTTGGATTTAGATGTAGATTCCGAGTGAGCTAGATTCGCTGAGTGCTGCCAGGAAAACTTTTATCCCCAAACGCTGACTAATGTTCGTTTAATGAAGCAAATTCATCCGCGTATATATACGAGCCACTGACGTATACGTATATACCTTCCCTCTATAGGATTTGCGGTCTTTGTACTCGAATTTTCGTTTGTTCTTCAACGTTTTACTACGCCTATTTCCCGAAATAAGTGTAAACATTTTCCTCTTAATCTTCCGGTACTTCTATTCTCCTGTGAACATTGATTTTTATCTCCATATCTCGGTATATCTTGTATGTACCTCTATGGGTCTTTTTTGAATAATAAAAAAACCTAGTGCGAGTGCAGTTTATTTTTTGAGATACACAAGGAAGTCGATAATAATTTGCGTAAATATACATTTTTTAATATTATTAACGTGCACTCGAATCTCGGATGCAAATACATCAGATGACCACGCACAGTCCCTTACATACAAAATTTAACCATATAAATGTACTTCTCGAGTAAAGGCACACACGCGCACAGATTCACAGAGAAGAGAGAGAGGAGCAACGAGAGATTACGCCGCGAATACCAGAATTCGTTTGAGGCAAAGATGTGGAGGAGGAATGGTTATTTAGGCATGATGCACACACCACGAGAACTCGTGCGCGTTGCAAGGTGCACGAGAGAGGAAAGAAAAGAGGACCGCGGGCGCACGTGCAGTTTCGCTCCTTGGGAAAAGGGAGGAACGTAAGATTCCCTCCTTCTCGCGTGGGGATTTATACGAAATTTACCCACCCAGTGGCTCTCACGCCTATACACCGCGAGAGATTACTCGAAAATTAGTTCCCGCGGAAAATTTCGATCGAGTATATATACGTATACGCGAATATATTTTTTTCTTCTCGACTTCGTGACTCGTTACTCGATTAGTGTATATGTACATACATTTATATGTATATCTACACACATATATGCATATATATATGTACGCGCACGTGGTTTCCGAGGTTGATTACATTTTGCGCTCGCTAGCGCGCGCGCTTTAACCCGTTACCGGTCCACTTTTATCGAGGTGACCGATAGAGAAAGAGAGAGAGAGAGAATGATAATTTACTACTTGATTAACTACATTTATTACTGTGTAATTGCTTGGCATTTTCAAAATATAGTCATTTTTTTTATTTTATAGTTTTACCTACAGTTGATGTTGAAAATGTTATAGACAAAATACAGACGGTTGTTCGTAATTTGGGAGTGTCATATTTTTTTTTCGACGGAATGAATTATTTACATTAAAAAAACATTTTTGGTCTCAGAGGAATTTTTGTTAAATATGTCTTAAACGGAAAATCTGGTTACTCTAAAATGATTCTATTAAAATTAAGAGGTATACGTACTTGATCTTAGAATATTGGTTATTTTCAGTTTTAAATTTTCTTCAAAAGTATAGATTCCATTTAATTATAGAAGAATCTGCTTAATTACAAAGGAAAATTTTTGGAGCAAGCAGATTTTCCGTTTATGTCATATTTAAGAAAAATTCCTCTACGAACAAGAATCCATATTTTTTTCAGTGTAACTTGCAAATATCGTAAATTAGAATATTACGACACACAATTAATTTAAACGATTGGTTTTTCACTGTTTACGGTCAGTATATATATTTAAAACAACATATAACGTACGTTCATCAATTCGCCACTAAACGATAGCTTATTACCTCTTCCCCTGTTAAGACGGGAGAAAAGAAAAAGAATTTCCATATTTACCATATTTTGCACGAAAAGCCACAAAGCCCGGAAAGAGACGGTTAATTTTGAAATATTTGCATCGTTTCCGTATCGTTACGGCGTATCCTTTGAAGAGCAATATAACCTAGTTACACGATCACTAAGAAACTTTAACAGACTATAACATTTTATAAGGTATAATACACTTTTACAGACTTCTCCAACTACAAATCAAGTTAGCATACATCCCTCCCCAACTGTTCAAATGCAATATATATATATATATATATATATATATATACATATATATCTCACACTCGTTCGCTCCTGTGTAAGTAAACATAATGACATCGCAATTAGTTGATCCTATTCCCACTATAAATCATCCTTTACATGTATAACTATATACATATATATATAGGTATATAAGAGCTTGCTATATGTATATATAAAACACCTATACCTTTTTGAGGCGCTAAATAAACTGAAAGCGTAGTGTAAAACAAGCGACTCTGGCGCCTCATTAACTCTCCAGCATGTACCCTTACCACCTTTGAGAGAACCGCGTATTGTTTACTATATACATGTATAGTATATATACGCGTCTCGTGAAAAAACAGTACGGCAGCAATTTGAAAACTTTCAAAAGAGAAGTCACACTACTGTCTCTCTTTCGCTTGTGACGGACAGGCGTTGGTCGCTTTTTTTTTCTCTCTCTCTCTCTCCTACACACACTCGCTCGGCGTTCTTCGGTGGCGACAGTCGACACCGAGGTGTCATTCCCTTGTCATCCGAGTAACGCGCGAGGAGAGTCTCTATTAAATAAGGCTGCGCTTGTGGACAAATTTTCTACTATTCACGTAATACATGCGCGTGTACACCGAGATCATGGAGTCGACTGGTAATTTCGTGACAAAGTGTGGTAAAACACGTTGAAATTATACTTATTTAAATTTATTTTATTTTCAATTTTTATTATTTACTACTCGAACATATATATGCATAAGCCAGTTTGAATATAAGATGTGCAGTGTGGACGTAACAAGAGAAGACATATATAAGTATATTTTTTCTAATTCAACGAATGAAACGAATCTCACCAAGACCCTCGTAAAAATAACATTCGCGTATAACGATAAACTAATAAAACAAAAATTAAACTGTATAATGACAACGATGTCTGGGAAAAGTATTTCTGATAGACAGAAATAACCATACATGCCAGTTTAATGTTTCTATATAGATATATAATATACATAGGAGAGGGTACATATACATATACCTATTTTTTCACATATATATATATATATATATGTACTTATAAACGCGTGAGAACCACTGATTTTGCGTTCGGACGATGCTCCCAAGTTCCGCTCGTTGCTGCAGGCGTCTGCGAGATGTATACATATATATATATATAGCATAAGCCAGTTTGAATATAAGATTGCAGTGTGGACGTAACAAGAGAAGACATATATAAGTATATTTTTTCTAATTCAACGAATGAAACGAATCTACCAAGACCCTCGTAAAAATAACATTCGCGTATAACGATAAACTAATAAAACAAAAATTAAACTGTATAATGACAACGATGTCTGGGAAAAGTATTTCTGATAGACAGAAATAACCATACATGCCAGTTTAATGTTTCTATATAGATATATAATATACATAGGAGAGGGTACATATACATATACCTATTTTTTCACATATATATATATATATATACATATATATAGGTATATAAGAGCTTGCTATATGTATATAAAACACCTATACCTTTTT
This sequence comes from Theocolax elegans, assembly GCA_026168455.1. Classification (NCBI taxonomy): domain Eukaryota; kingdom Metazoa; phylum Arthropoda; class Insecta; order Hymenoptera; family Cerocephalidae; genus Theocolax; species Theocolax elegans. The sequence continues at coordinate 12,197,351 of CM047425.1, read as the reverse complement.
GAGGCGCTAAATAAACTGAAAGCGTAGTGTAAAACAAGCGACTCTGGCGCCTCATTAACTCTCCAGCATGTACCCTTACCACCTTTGAGAGAACCGCGTATTGTTTACTATATACATGTATAGTATATATACGCGTCTCGTGAAAAAACAGTACGGCAGCAATTTGAAAACTTTCAAAAGAGAAGTCACACTACTGTCTCTCTTTCGCTTGTGACGGACAGGCGTTGGCTCGCTTTTTTTTTCTCTCTCTCTCTCTCCTACACACACTCGCTCGGCGTTCTTCGGTGGCGACAGTCGACACCGAGGTGTCATTCCCTTGTCATCCGAGTAACGCGCGAGGAGAGTCTCTATTAAATAAGGCTGCGCTTGTGGACAAATTTTCCACTATTCACGTAATACATGCGCGTGTACACCGAGATCATGGAGTCGACTGGTAATTTCGTGACAAAGTGTGGTAAAACACGTTGAAATTATACTATTTAAATTTATTTTATTTTCAATTTTATTATTTACTACTCGAACATATATATGCATAAGCCAGTTTGAATATAAGATGTGCAGTGTGGACGTAACAAGAGAAGACATATATAAGTATATTTTTTCTAATTCAACGAATGAAACGAATCTTACCAAGACCCTCGTAAAAATAACATTCGCGTATAACGATAAACTAATAAAACAAAAATTAAAACTGTATAATGACAACGATGTCTGGGAAATATCTTCTGATAGACAGAAATAACCATACATGCCAGTTTAATGTTTCTATATAGATATATATATACATAGGAGAGGGTACATATACATATACCTATTTTTTCACACACAATATATATATATATATATAATATATGTATAAACGCGTGAGAACCACTGATTTTGCGTTCGGACGATGCTCCCAAGTTCCGCTCGTTGCTGCAGGCGTCTGCGAAGATGTATACATATATACATACATAGATGTATACAAATTCTCCATATCGTCGACCGTCCACGTGAAAATCGAGACCAACGTCTTCGAAACGCGTAGTACACAAACTCCAGCAGAAAGAAATATATACAAAAGTAAACACAAGCTGCGATTGAGTGCAGTGCATCTAATACCCGCGGTGTCGAATTGCCGAAACTCGATGTGTCTTTGATCGCGCGCGCGCCCGGGCCAACTTCTTCTCTCTCTCTCTCTACCTACATACTCTTTTATGTTTCTTCCAAATTATCTATATTATTTTCCATTTATTTCTATTAATTTCTCCGACACGTAAGACTCGCCACACGGGTTATAAGGCTGTAAAATCTTTTACGCACTATGGTATATGATACGTTAGCGCGATTAGAGGAAAAATATTATTGTGAATGGATTAGTTATGCCTTGGACGCTCGCTGCGCTCGCGACCGCGGCCCAACTACTATCCATTCACAATGATATTTTCCCTCTGATCGCATTAACGTATCATATATAGGTACGTATAATATAAAATGCGCGTGTTTTTAAATTGACTGGGTAACTTGTGTTACACGTGTTCTGTGAATGAAATGTACGTCGGCACCGCGGTGGAGCGTTTGTTTCTTGTTGAGAGTTATAACGTATATATATAGTTAGTTGCTGACAAAACTTTCTCTGTATTCTTGTCGACTTGATTTTAAGTACTACATAATCGTGCGGATCGAGCTGCGCTTTGAATTCATATTATATATATATATGCACGATTATATTTTTAGTGTCGATTAATCAGTCGTACAGCTGATTGATGTTGAAATACTGGATCACTTCTATACACACCCATACAGACGTTTCACTTGGTGAAATATCTCTGAGATTCCCGGTTAAATGTATATGGTTAATTCGTATGTTCAGCTAGTTTAATTCATTTCATTGCGATTTGACTCGCATTTTTCTTTTTCAATTAGTTTCTCTTTGCGAAATGTTTATTGAATTGTTCGTTGACGTTTTTTTTTTCACTAATTTATACCATATTTTATTAACATAAAATTTATTGCACCGTTACGTTTTAATTTTTTTTCTCTTCATTTTTATACTACACGGAGAAAAATGTTATAATAAATATTGTTACGTTGTTGAGGAATTTGGGAACGGAGTTTACAAACAAATTTTATAGTAAATTTTACTACGTATGACATAGTAATTTTTATGATTTGTTCACTCTGTTCCCAAATTCCTCAATAATATAACAATTTTTACAAGAAACATAGTCATTTTTATTATAACTGAGGTTTTTAATGGTTCCCGCGACGAAACCGATAAACTATACATTTTATTTATCAAATCGAGTTATAAAGTCCAATGGATTTTTAACAAAATGTCACGAAATGTATATGTATTTATCGGTTATGAGCCCACATATATATATATATATATATATATATGTATAAACGCGTGAGAACCACTGATTTTGCGTTCGGACGATGCTCCCAAGTTCCGCTCGTTGCTGCAGGCGTCTGCGAGATGTATACATATATATACATACATAAGCGCATACGTGTATATAGGTATTTACAGCCTACTAACCCGTACGGCGAGTCTTACGCGCGGAGCACGCTAAATTCGTAAATACATCTAATGCAACCAATTCGTGGCTGACTGTATGCGCGTGATTATATCGATTACTAGGATGTATAGAAACGCTACACATCCTAGTAAGATGTATACAAATTCTCCATATCGTCGACCGTCCACGTGAAAATCGAGACCAACGTCTTCGAAACGCGTAGTACACAAACTCCAGCAGAAAGAAATATATACAAAAGTAAACACAAGCTGCGATTGAGTGCAGTGCATCTAATACCCGCGGTGTCGAATTGCCGAAACTCGATGTGTCTTTGATCGCGCGCGCGCCCGGGCCAACTTCTTCTCTCTCTCTCTACCTACATACTCTTTTATGTTTCTTCCAAATTATCTATATTATTTTCCATTTATATGTATAATGTACGTAGTAATATAAAATGCGCGTGTTTTTAAATTGACTGGGTAACTTGTGTTACACGTGTTCTGTGAATGAAATGTACGTCGGCACCGCGGTGGAGCGTTTGTTTCTTGTTGAGAGTTATAACGTATATATATAGTTAGTCTGCTGACAAACTTTCTCTGTATTCTTGTCGACTTGATTTAAGTACTACATAATCCGTGCGGATCGAGCTGCTCTTTGAATTCATATATATATATATATGCACGATTATATTTTTAGTGTCGATTAATCAGTCGTACAGCTGATTGATGTTGAAATACTGGATCACTTCTATACACACCCATACAGACGTTTCACTTGGTGAAATATCTCTGAGATTCTCGGTTAAATGTATATGGTTAATTCGTATGTTCAGCTAGTTTAATTCATTTCATTGCGATTTGACTCGCATTTTTCTTTTTCAATTAGTTTCTCTTTGCGAAATGTTTATTGAATTGTTCGTTGACGTTTTTTTTTTCACTAATTTATACCATATTTTATTAACATAAAATTTATTGCACCGTTACGTTTTAATTTTTTTTTCTCTTAATTTTTATACTACACGGAGAAAAATGTTATAATAAATATTGTTACGTTGTTGAGGAATTTGGGAACAGAGTTTACAAACAAATTTTAAAGTAAATTTTACTACGTGACATAGTAATTTTTATGATTTGTCACTCTGTTCCCAAATTCCTCAATAATATAACAATTTTTACAAGAAACATAGTCATTTTTATTATAACTGAGGTTTCTTAATGGTTCCCGCGACGAAACCGATAAACTATACATTTTATTTATCAAATCGAGTTATAAAGTCCAATGGATTTTTAACAAAATGTCACGAAATGTATATGTATTTATCGGTTATGAGCCCACGTATATATACATCGAATACTAATTTAATACTGATCAATTTAATCCTTAATGCATTTCTCACGAAAATCTTCCAAAGTCTCTGTATATACATATATGGATGACGCAATTATTTATACCCGAATGACTAACTAAACGTATATCGATAAACTATCGATAGACGATAATTAGGACATGTATTACCGGAGCGTTCCATAAATTTATCAGAATATGTTATCCTTCACTAAATTCACATAGCACGCGCGTGTATGTATGGGTGTGTGTATGTGTGTACACTGTATCGATTTCATACAAAGTCTATACTTGAACGTATAATAAAATAATCCTCATCTCGTAGTCCCATTAATCTTCCCCCGATCCTAATTTCATCTCTCGTGGTTTCTCTAACGACGGACCGAGTTGTATGATATTCAATGGCCGTTTGTTTCTTAGGATCTTGCATTACGCAAGGTCGGGAGAATTGCAACTCTAGCTGCATTGTCGATAAGGCTCTTTCTATCGGTTTATACATATGCATCTACTTTTATTCCTTTTGCGACCATACGTATATATATATTTATATATTTATACTTATATAATATTATTTTTCGTTGTTCGCGCAGGATTGCATAAATTACGCGGAGAAAAATATGTATTTTTATTTTTGTAAATATATATTTGATAAATATATATGCATTTGATATATTTTTGTATCTATTTATTGAGAAAGGAAATCATTTCGATTGGAAGTCAATAGGAAATTATATCAAAAAGGGCCAGTTATAATTACGATGAAGACGTATATTCTTATATCAAAAGGAAAATCTTTGGATTAATTGTAACTCGAGGAAAATTTTCTTGTGTAAAATAAAAAATCTACTTATTAAAATAGTTTGGCTTATCTTTCATTATTCATAAATAAAAAATTGAGCTGAAAAGTGAGTTGGAGGAAAGGTTTACATTTAAATGTAAATGTATTGAAAAAAATAAACTTTCGTTATAGAGTATTTCATGCAAATTGTATAAGTATCGCAATATTCTACATTTAAAATAATTTTCATTTGATAGTAAGTTATTAAGTGTTTGCTTCAATTAAGTTCATGTGTATAAGATATCACCTTTTTTTATTCCTAATGGAATTTCATTGTTATATTAAGAAGAATTTCTGCTAATGGAATCCACTTATTTAAACAAACATCTTTTTCAATGTTAACATTAAATGACATCGGTAATTCCACTTTTTTAATACTTTGTTGAGAAGTCTGCTCTATATGTATGTAATAAAACGTAATTTTTGAATCTTAGTTTCCAAATCGTAGATCAGCTAGTCTTAAAGATCTATACACATGTTATACATGCCACTCGAATCGCACTTTTAATTTTACCAACTGCACGAATGCGATTTCATCTTTTTCACTTATTCATTTAAATTTTAGATCCGATCTTACTTCTTCATCTTATTTATCGTTACATCTTCTTCTGTGCTTCTCGGGGGCTGCCGTAAAAAAAAAGAAAGAAGGAACTTTAGAACGCGCACAACTTTCTTTTGTTTGGAACGTTTGAGTAACGCGGAAGTGAAATTCTTTTTCGCGCGCGAGATAATAAAATTGCGAAAGGACGCGATGATTGCGATTTAGATTAAGATTATTCGAATCGGGTGATATATTTTTTGCGATATGGAAAATGACCATCACGAATTTACGATTTGTAGAGGACTCGGTAAAATCGGGCTGAAACGTTATTTGGAATTCGAGTATATACTTTTCATTTTATTATATATCATTTTTGGTAAATATAATTTATGGGTGAAAAGATTTTACGTTAAAATTTACGGCGATAATAAATGAGCGTCTGTATTAAAGATTTCTAGTGTATATATACATATATAAGGATAGAATGATTTAAGGATATTTTATTGATTTGTAATTAACAATGTAACGTAATTTAACTTGGGGCGTGTATTAAAGCGATATACGTACACGAGAAATTTTATTGAATTATTCGCAGGATGAGCACAAGTTAGATGTGTATATACACATTGAAATTTCTAGTTCACTTTCTCATTCTCGAGAGTTGAACAGATGCCTCGCGTCAACCGGCAAACCACAACAGAGGCAATTTCCTGAAAACATCCTCATTCATCCCTGCCCAACCCTTCACTCCTTATCTATAATTGTGTCAAAACAGCACAAAAGACGAGTTAATCTCGACATAGCAAATCAGATCATAGGTCCGTTATATCCACTATTACTATAGGTATATACATACCTTGATCTACCGAAAGATATCGGTATATATTTACAGGGGATTCTTATATTGTCGGTCCTTTTGGTACAAATAAGTATCGGATAATTGATCGATCCCTTTGTGGTGATAAGGGACTTTCGCTGTTTCCCTTGATAATTTAATTGCGGCCAGCTCGTTTTTGACAGATCGATCAGAAAAGAGGGGGGGGGGCGCGTCCACGAGTTTCCAGTCGATGGGTTGATATAACCCGTGTGTGTGGGTGTGTGTGTGTGTGTTATCGGCATTCGGGCGAGACTCTCGTTTAAATGCTTCGAGGGCGAATCCGAGCACGCGCAAACCCGCGTTTTCGCGATTCCCATCGATCATCATTCGGGAAATTTAATTATACTTATGATGTTCAAATCGATTGTCTACTTTCCTAATTTTGCTAATTGATTATCTACTTTTCCTCGATAGGAATTATATTCAAAATAAAACATTTATTGCGGTAGTAAAGCATAATCTTACTTTTTATATTATACAGTTGGCATACTGAATTAATTGCTTGCAAGTAACAATGGTTGAGGATTTTTTAACAAGATCAAGTGTATTTTTATAAACTAATAAATTAAAGCAAGTAACCTCAATGAATCTGAAGACATCACATTGAGTGGTTGATTGAAGAGATTTACGGCAACTCACCTGCAACAAACAGATAATTAAAATGTATTAATCATGTTTTATAGATGTGCATATATTGATTAATGTATAACGATTTCTTTATAAGTACAACCTAATAAATTTAAGGATACGCGTTAAAAAGTTTATCGAAAAATTTTGTCCCAACGACTTTTTCAGTAATCCCTTTTAATGTATTGTCTATTTTTATCGAAATTCGATACCATCAAAAACTCGAAAGTTTCTTTAAGAAGACTTCAAAAAAGGTTCGTATATATCTTCCTCTCAATCTTTCAAACTTGTTTCCCAACATCGACAAATAGAGTACAACTTTTCTCTCTCTTTCTTCCTCTCTTCCTCTCGATTTTAGCACATCTATACGCACATACACACCTATAATTATAGATACAAGTAAAATAATTCTAAAAAAAAAACCATTTAAGCAGTAAACGAAAAGAAATATCGGGTGTAAATTAGGTGAGTAAATCTGTGAATTGTGATTATATCGGTTATAGGTATAAAGACAAGTTCTTTCGCCACGATTGACTGAACGGAAACGAAATCGCGAACGGATTAGTTTTCTTTGTCGGAGTTTTAGATTAGGGCCGCACGGACTTCTAATTCCTTCGTACAGGATCAGTTTCGAAACGACGCTCTTATCCTCGCAGACCTTGAAGTTCGTTACGACCCCCTCCGCTCACCCCCCCAAGTGGAAACCCCTTTGGCTTCGGGTTTTACCTAGAATACATAGAGAAGTCTTTAGTTAGTGGCATCGTGATTAGACTGTTTCGAATGTCGTGATGTCTCATTAGATTTAACGTCAAGCCTTTCATTATGGAGTTTCGTTTCGTCAACTGTATCGGCTCTGGGAAAGAATGAAATCTAGGTAGGTAGTTGTTACTCGATAATTAGTCGTTAATTTAGAATTTGTTGAGAGATCAAAGTGAAATCGCTTAGGTTAAAGTTTGATTCGTTCACGTTGTTTGGTTCGTATTATAGACCAGAGTAGGGTACCTACATAAGCTGATTAATTTAGTATTAGAAACGGTGTGTATGTACGATATTCTGATAGTTTGATTGTTCGTAATTGTTCAACGTATTACCCGTTTTTATTCAATCTGATGATTCTGCGTTAATTAAGTATTAATAACTTACATTACGAAACAGCAATATTTCTTTGAACTCTAACTAATACTTTTCTTTTCGATCGTTGATCTAACAACCTTGTTTTACATATACATGTGATAATGTAAAAATAAAAATTGTGATATATATGAAGGAGTGTTTTCAAAAATTTCGACACATGCAATAAGTTATCTAGATGTTAATCTTATCCAGGTACTTATGAATGTAGAAAAATAAAACGATACATTTCTGAAATTGAGATGTTGCTCTAACAGCATAATCTGAGGGAGTAAAATAAAATTTATGCGACAGAAAATAACGTGAACAAAAAACAGCGTTTCCAACTACTTACATTTACTTCCTTTTTATTTCTCAATTTCCATAAAGTATATATATATAATATTTCAAGAATAAAATTATAAATAAAATCTCGCTGAATATTCATCGTCGATGAAATCTACGTCCTACGTATCAATCGAAATTTCAAGTAATTACAAAAATATTAAGGGCAAAATATATACCAAAAAAAAAAGTTAATATGTATTACCCAGAAATTAACCTAAGAAGGAATATCATCTAAATCCCTTCAAGAGAAAAAGCAGACTCCCTCGTAATATCCATAGGAACAAATAAAAAAAAAGAGGAAGAAGAAATGAAAGTCGTAGAATATAAGCTTTTTTCGCAGACTCTCCTTCGTCATCTCACGCCTCGATTCTTCGTCGCGGCGAGTCAGCCTTTAGATTCTCTCTCTTTCTCTCTCCGCGATATTTCAAGCACGAATAATCCCGTATCATGACCGGAGCTTAGCTTCGACATCCGAGACAGCGGCTCTAATCCCGTGGAGCGAGCTTCTTCGTGGCCAAAATGTTACCGTATCTCAGAATGGGTAAGAGAAAAATTTTGTTCACTAGAGAGAAAACGGGAGGGAGATGGAAGTTGATAAATTAAGCGAAGCAGAATCAACCGAACCTCGATTACTTTTTCTTTCTCCCCGGAGGAATCATTGAAAAGTTTGACTATATATACGTTACAGAGCTTCTTTCCCCGATTAATTTTCGTATAAGCTTGTGCTAAGTGCAGTCGAACAGTTCTTGATATCAAATTCATTTTCGCCTATTTTCAGAGGATTTAGCTTATAGTTTTTTTTTTGATTCCTTGATTCGTTGGAATATCGAAAATTGATAAGCTTAACTTGGTATAAGAAGATTTATAATAAAAATGATCGAGTCCAAGTGATGCGGGATTATATTATTTTGAGATATCGTTTTTATCACTTTTATATATATTATGAGTTATTTAATAATTATACGTGATGTAAAATACAAGTACAATATGTTACGATAAAAAATGAACTAAAGTTTCTGTAATACCCACTTTCGTTTTGATGCAAATACAAAGTTAATCGTTTAATTTTGTCCTAATTTTTAAGATATTTACATAAACTACACATCGTAAGATAATCCAGTAGCACCGTAAATAAAATTATAATACAAATTATGTGACTTACTTAAAAAAAAGTTTGAATAAACTGCTCATAATTTCGTAATAATAATTTAAATTATATTAAAAAAAAAAAATTAAAATTAATCAGTAGTATAGATTCAACGTTTTTATCATCATACTTTTGACCAATAAACTCTTCCACACGAAATTTACGCCTCGTCGAGGTATACACGTTTATCGGCGAGCAGTTAATACCACTGGTAAAACAAAGAACCGAAGTCAATATCCTAGAGCGGCAATGAGAATACGTAGCCAAAAAACAGTGAAAATTCCGCAAGGTCATAAAAAGTAATAATCGGAATCTTTTCTTACACTCGCAAATCTCGAGAAGCTTAAAAATGATCCACGCGGCGGCGGCGGCGGCGGTCTTCGTTACTCGTGGCGTTGGAAGATGAGAGGAAAGGAAAGAAAACGAGAAGGCAAAGAAGGATAAAAAAGGTCCGGGGAATGCAGGTGGAAAAACCGCGCAAGATTATGCGCAAGCGGAGAGGAAAGCCGCGGCTCAAAGGCTTCCACGTGCCGCTATCTCTCTCTCTCTCTCTCTTCTTTTGTGTGTGTGTGTGTGTGGCTTCGTGTATGTGTTACGCCCGAGGGTCTGAGAAATTTCGTAATTTCGTGGATCGCGTCTCGAGAGGTGTACTGAATTCTTTTTTTTTCGTAGATTTTTATATATATCTTGTGAGGCTCCCAGCAAAATCTAGGTGGGAAAATTGTATTTCAACTACCGGAAAAATGTATCGACTCACTGTCTTTCGACTTTAGAAACGTTTGATTAGCTCGTTAAGAAAAACAAGGTAAAACTTTCATTTAAATAAATTGTTCTATAATACGTACAGTGAATAAAATTAAACCTATACGTATAAAAAATTACATATAAATAAACACGTTATATAAGAATGATAGTGAATGAATGAAACAGAGACAACGAAGCTCAAAAGTTATCCAATATAAAGTTAATAAATATGTGATATCGGGCAATCAGCCGTCAATAATTTATCAGAAAAAAAAAATGGTTTAGCATCACGGGTTCGTGAAAGCACAGCATCGAGCACATGTGTCTTGGAAAGAGAACAAGACGGAAGGGACGGCATTTATCCGCATACAGGGGATTCCGCAATACATAAACGTGTTGAATTATTGCTGCCCGTCTCATCGAGAGCTAAATCCCCCCGCAAGTCTCACCAGAAATGGCCTGAGGGTAGGTATAATATATATATATATACAGTAAGAAAAAGACGTTCACATATAAGAGGGGAATAAAGAAAATGACCGGGCTACAGTACTCTGCTCTCTACGTTTTGGCTTAAATACGCGTCAGATGAAGGTACTTTCTTTTCTCTTCTAGATAGTTCTGGGTGTTCCAAACGCAACTTGACCAACACACCGGACATTGAGGATAAAGCCTTGCAAAAATGACGTTCCACCAATTACGAGGGCGTCTCCTACATTGGGGAGTAAAGTGAAGGTAGTTCTTATTTTATATTTAAGCAATCAACTATAGAATTCAATTTCCATTTCTTTTTATTTGCTATATAAGAATTCGGTATATATATAACACAGTTAATAACCATTTTTTTGTTTCAAACAGAAAAAGTATACATAAATTATTGTGAAACAGAAATATAAGCGTTATTAAAAAATTAAATAAATCCAGTTAATCGGAAAATGTATATGTACTAAAGCGTAAAATGTAAATGGGTGGTCATTGAGGGATAAAAACTGGTAATAATGATAATCCGTATCCCCGGCTCGAGAACAGTAGATCCTAAGTCTCGATCTCGAATAACCAAAACAAAATCGAACGTTCATTCGAAACAATAACTCGGTAATTTTGTTTCCCTCCGAATGCGCATATATATATACCTATATATAGATGTGTATGGGCGCACAAAGGAAAACGATGGAAAACCGAAACTGTGGAGATCCATTGAAAACGGATGAACAAAGGAAAGAAAGAAGGAACGTATTCAAGTTGGTAGGCTCGTCTTAACGAATCCCAAGCGAAAACAATCTCCTCCTTCCAAAAATCGCATAATTAACCGTAGGAGATTGACAATGGCCCGCGTGCAGTTTACCTCCCTAAAGAGAGCTGCTGGTGCTGCTTCCATATATAGGTATATATATACACACCTCGAGAGGGAGTGAGAGAGGAGAGAGAGGAGAGAGTAAAAACGGACGTCCCTCCGCACAAGTTACACGCACAATCACCCGGGCGTGAAACGGACGAAGGGGGGTTTTGCGCTTGCGCGCGCTCGCCCGAGCGGACAATCGTCGAGGGAGGGAATGTGTATGTATATATATATGTATAGAAGTCGAGACGTTTTGTTTCTTCACCGGCGCTTCCTTCCGGGCCGTCGCACTCGAATCGACCTGTCGTCCCGACGCCGCACAACGGAGGTTATACTAACCTCGGGGATTCTCCGAGACCTATGGATATATATATATATATATTTTCCAGACGACGCGTTTTCTCGGAGTTCTCTCGCTCGCTCTCTCAGCTCGGTAAAAAGATGATGGAGGTTTTTGAAAGGTTCCCGGATGTACGTCTCTTATTTTCCTTTTTTTTAGGGATTAGGGTAACGGAGAATAGTTTTGTTCAATTTCAGTTTTTATTCAATTTTTGTTAGAATTTTTGTTTTTCTTTTGTTAGAACTCAACGACGTTGCACTTTTGCTGATTTAATAATGACGTAGAGAGCAACAAACGCATTCGAGGTATATACAAATATTGAAACTTCTTGAAGTATACAAATTTTATGTTGTTCTACGTACACTTCGGTATACAAATATATAATAAATATTCCACTATGATAAATGTTAATTTCGAACAAAAGAAAAATAATTACCAACAAGTACATCATCATTATTAAATATATTCACTATAGTAAGTTAATGATAACAGTAATTTCAATGCACAGATTATAATCATTGTTCATGTAATTAAAATAATGATTTTATTCATTTTAATAATGGTACTTAACGTATATCAATTATTATATTGAAATGATAATAAACAATTTTATCTTCGTATTATAAAAGTATAATTATATACTGTATTTACAGTTATACGAAATGAAGTATATAAAATATACCGTATTATAAAATAATATTATACCTCTCGATGGGGTTAATGTTTATCAAACCATTATTTTTATAGTTATTTAACATCACCGACTATATTTACCTTAATATATTATTCCGTAACTTTTTATAACATAGTAAAATTATTATATGTACTCACCGCGAGTATATATATATTGTAAAGCACAATTTATATGGACTCAGCAGAAAAAATGTGGGTTAAAATTCAACCTGACCCATTTGTACTTGAGCGTTATTTAAAATAATGAACTTATATATAAAAATAGAAAAAATATATGCTGTGTGTGTGTGTGATAAAGTATATTGCAATCTTCCCTGCGTTAAGACTTTTTCCACAATTTCAAAATGAGCCATTGTTTAAGTCTTTATGATATTTCCTGACTTAACTTTTATTTTGAATCACTGACCGTAAGTTTCAAAATGCTTTTAGTGCAAATCCGCGCGACTGTTTTAATGGAAATATAGGATTTTTTTTTAAACCTGGACTGTACTTGCGAAATTAAATTTTTTAAAGTATTTTTCATGTACTTATTTATCCAAATAATGTTATATTTTTAATTAACATTTTTAATGTATTTCATTGAATATTAGTTAGACTTAACGCGTTACGAAACGCTCAACACGTTTTTAATGCAATTATCATAAAAAAAATAAAGTTAAGTCGACTCCACGCAATAATTAACTCGACTATATTTATGTAATTATTTATCATTTCCTAAAATGTAGGACTTTTTAGAAAATAAAAATCAATGAAAATCGTCTTAATGCCGCAGTCTTATTAGCTTGCATATTTTTATTCTAATGTTACTAGTTTAATAACAGTCACATGTTAGAAACTCAAAAATAGCAATAAAATTAATTATTCACTGCAATAAATACACCTTTTGCATTTAAAAAGTGCTTATTCTTTTTTTCCCTTCACGTTACTTCTCAAATGATGAATGAGAAAATTATACAGGCTTAAATTAAATGCATATTACGGAAGTAAGTGAAAAAATATATATATATATACATATACACTGCGATAACTAGATTATTATATATTATGTAACTAATATTTTATTTTTTGAGATAAAGTACGTGAAATATAAATTAATTAATTTTAGTTATATATTTAATCATTATAATGAAAAATAAATGCATCACACAAAAAATTTCTTGTTTTTAAATATTAAAATACACCTTGAATTTGCTGAAATATTTAATATCAATCAAATATAAAAGAAAATGATCCATATATATTTATTAAATCATGAGTAAATCTATTCCTACCGTGGAAAATTATAATTCGATTACGTATGTAATAAAAATGCATGTAGGTTAATGCCAACCGCGTGTAATTAAAAAAAGCACCACGCGTCGATAAATTAAAAAAAACTACATTTATATATTAGGCATAAAATTATAAATGCCGAGAGGGAGGGAGGGAGAGAGAGAGAATAAGAAAACTGGTCGATGGCAGAAGGTACACTACATACCAAGAACAAAGAGTCAAGGGGAGCGAACGAGGGGTAAAAGAGAAACCGGAAGAGTGGAAAACTGTGCCGAGAATTTCCCAAGGAGCTCGCGTGGAGGCGAGTCATTAAAACAATTAGAGAAGGTTGGCTGGTACGATGGTATGTGTGTGAACGTAAGTACGTGTGCGTGTATGTGCTGCAGCTTCTTCGCCGGTCTTTCGCCTCGTTGTCGCGGAAACAGAGAGAGAGAGAGAGAGAGAGGAGCGGAAATAAATGTAAGACCTCGAGAGATGTGGGTGTATATATACGGAAAACAAAGTGTACGACAAAATAGGAGAGGCGAATAGATATGACGTAAGTAGAAACTATAGGGGTTAACCATTTTCCGTAAAATTTTCAAATTTCATATTTACAAAATTTTTTACTCTAATTTCCGTTAAACCAACCCTTGTTTAGTACGAGATACTATACGTTTCGCATAATATACATACACCGCTTGTTTGTATATCTATTTTTTTCTTCATTTTCTAAATTTATCCTGATTTTTTTTTTACAAATCTACATTAATATCTAGAACGTGAGTACTTTTAAATTAAAATTTAGTTAAACTAAATTTATAGTTTAATTTCAACTAAAATAAGTAAAAAAAAGTATATAATACATATACGCCACGTAGCTGGAAACAATTGAAAAAACGTGTACAAAAAAGAAGATAGCGAATGACTAATTAAATATACGACAAAAGTAACCCAGTTCTGAAATTTCAGTGGTACGATGAATTGAGCCGAGAAGAATTTAAGCTCGCGGTCGAGAATATACCCGTCGAAAGAATGTATACCTGAGGCAACAACAAAAAAAAAAGAAAGAAAAAAGGGAAGCAGCAGAAGAGAAAGAGGAAAAGAAGAAGAAAAGAAAATTGAAGGAAGCTCGGAAAGTAACAAAATAAAATGGTGGGGTAAGGTAGCAAGGAACTGAAAGGACGAGGGAGAAAGTTACAAAGCAAATGATAGAACGAGGAGAAGCGAGCTTTCGCGCGAGCGCACGATACGTGCCGAAGTCGTAAAGGACGATAGCCAACGCGCCCTGGCAAGAAAAGCTCATTAACGCCACGAAGCACTTCAAGCCGAGCGAAGTAATTGCGGAATCGGGCCGAGAGATTCGATTGGCTGAGGCTTCACCTCTCGCTCTCCTTCGTTATCGTCTCTATATATATATACGCGTATAGTTGTACCGCTGCTCTTTCGTTATTTCCTTTCTTCTAACCTTTTTTTTTTCAACTTTCCTCTCTTTCTCTCACCTTCCCTTTTTTTTCGAGTCCGCGTAACGAGAAAGAGAAATGAGCACTCGAATCTAAGGGGCTTTTCATTTATCTTCAATGACGCTGGTCGAAGAGGTGAGAGTATAGGGACCGACGCAAGCTCATTTCCTATTTTCCTAGACCTTCGGGGTACCAAAGCAAATATACGGAGGTGCGTGATAGCTTTTTTGATTTCTTACCGGAGGATCGGCCGAGTTAACGACAAGATTTTAATCATTCCATCGGACGTGATTCCATCGGATTTCGGAATCGACGAAAACGTATATACGTGTACGAATTACACTTTATACAGTATAATTAACTGTTTAAAATAATCATACAACGTCCTATTATTGAATAAGCAAACAAAAACTGTTAATTAATTAATAAACATTTGTATTTATAAACACACTATTTGTAATCGTGTAATAACGAAAACTCAATTCTATTTATAATACTAAAATAAGATACAAAAGTGTATAATTAAAATCGAATTAGTTCTATAGTACTAAATGTTGACTGTAACCATACAACCTATATATCGTTGATTATATTTATACGGCTATATTTAACCTTCACGTACATGCGATCGAATTTATGGTTGTAAATGTTGAGTTAACCGATTCAAGAGAAAGACAGAGAGAGACCAAGAGAGAGGGAGCAATTACTTAAGTGCAGTATATGTATATATATATATATATATATACCTATATATGTAAACAGAGTTGCCTCAATAGTCCAATTGGTAAATTCATTTATCACGATGTGCTTCTTGTCTTGAGTTTAAAGTTCAACCATCAGTTCAACAATTACCAAATCGATATAAATTAATTTACTGTTACGTGCAAAACAAATGGACGTTTGAAGCTTCTCTCTCTCTTCTCTCTTTTTAACTACACGCCGGCCGTGTGTCTATCAATGTTTCGTGCGCGCAATGTAATTAAAACAAACGAATGGAAATTTTAAATATGCGAGAGATTTTAAAAATACATTGTTTTTATTTATAACGGGTGTGTGTGTGCGCGCTCTTTTGTTTTTAAATATTAATTTCATTGTAATTTAAATTCTTACGGAACGTGTACAAAACACGAGTAGCTTTTTATTTGTGATTTATATTTTATTCCACTGCTTCTAAATAAATTACTAAAATTATGTAACGTCTGAGTGGTATGTATAGCTTTTATACTACAATTAGGAGGGGTCTAGTTTTGTTAATCGGCCGTTCAATTCAACTGGTGCGTTAAAGTGCCAATGATCTCATTATATCTTTGTTAACCACTTCCCGTCAAGATTTAAAAGTGGCTACTATCTTTCATCCAATTTTATACTCACTTTTACACTTAGGGGGGTGGCATACGAGGTAGGTTATCGACTGAGCAATAAAAGATAATTATTACATTTATTTAAAAAAATACATATAATATTTATGCAAAACGAGAAGCATTCGATCGTTCGATAATAAGTAATTGTACAAAGTTCCAGGTGAATACCAACGAGGATACCATAATAAATTTCTACAACCGAAATCGTACGGTTTTCTGTGATTTTTCGGTGCAAACATTTTTAGGGTGTCCTTGCTGTATTCAAGTTTAAAACAAACGTGTGTTTGTATATCTATACCTATTAATTTACAGCGAGTTGGCTCGTAATCCGAAATTTCCTTGTTGTTATAATTCAAGCGTATATATGAAAACAGATTTATATCCCCTTGCTCATAAAATCCTCAATATACAGAGTATTTGTCTTCGATGCATAATTACGCGGGAACGCTCGGAAAATGAGGGAGGCTGCGCAGAGTTCGTAGTTTTGCAAACACCGAGAGAGAGAGAGAGAGAGAGAGAGAGAGAGAGAGAGAGAGAGAGAGAGAGAGAGAGACGCTTTGAAAGATCCGAAATTGTCAGAAACGATGTGACGGGAAGGGTATGGGTGCAGGGACCAACGCGTTGTTTATACACGACGACGAAGGGAAAACTCGCATAGCAATAAAGCTTCGTTTTCCCGAGGATGTATTAACAAAAGACGACGACCATCGGCAGCCCTTACTGTCAAATATTTGCTCCTCTCTCTCTATATATATATATCTAGGGGAATATTTTCGAGCCGACTATGAATTTCACGATGATTTCTTTACGCGTTTCGGAATCTTATACAGTCTAATCAAAAATATATTCTTACCTTAATATTACTTTTAATATATTATACGATATAAATTTAAAAAATCGAATAAAATTTTAATATACATTTGAGCTTTTACCACTATCTGCAAATCGTGATTATTTCAAATCCTCTGGAAACTAACTTAGGTGAAGAAAGTGCTTCTATATTTTTATTATGAATGTTTTATATGTATAAATATCAACGGATTTCTTATATGCAGAATTTTAGTATAGTGTACAGGTACTCCAACAAATGTAAATAGATTCACAATACTTGTAAACTCGTAGTTCATATAAAAGAAACAAAAATCACGCTTACTTAATTTATAAAATATAGTCATCAATATAAAAAAAACTATTAAAAAATACAATATTGTTAGTATGGGTATATGTTATAGTACTCTCATTATACCCGATCAAATAATTCACCTCAATTTTCCAGCTTTCAGCGGTTAACAATAATAACCGATTAACCGATTACAAAGAAACCGGGAAAAACAGCGAAAGCCGAATACCCGTAAGGTCAATCGGTTAAGACCGAGTATATATAACCGTTAACCGGTTTTGCGGTTAATCGGTTATATTTTTAAGAGCACCACTATATATATACATATAAAATATAGAAAATGAAATTAAATTCTCCATTAGGAGTGGTCTAAGTATATACCATTCTATATACGCACATAGGCGTGCCTATAACGCATAACACATACATACGCGTAGTTCATATGTATACAACCCAGCACCAAACTGACATAAAATGAAAATAATAAATATATATTTAAAAGCATCTGTCATTTGAATATGCACGTGGCAAAGTTTCGCTAGATTAAACATGCACGTCACTCACTGAAATTCGCGCGTTCGACTGAAAATGTAAGCCTGTATATATATATATATATATATACACGATAAGCGACTGCTTAAATGATGTACAGGTGTACAATTGATGTACGGCTCGCTTGGGACACAATGTATTTTTTCCTACGCGTGGTTTTTACATATTTCGTATATGTACGTGTACGTATAGTATATATGTGTGTCTCTATATAGATGTATTATAGTATGCGTATATATAGGTACGGTTGGTCAAGTGAGGATGTATGCTATACACGTACGTCGAGGGAAATAAATCGCGAAACTAAACGTTTAGATGTACAATAATGATATATACGGCATAATGACAATGTACGGAGATAAATTATTATGTGTAAGATACTCATATCCTGATCAAAAGTCAAGTAATCAGCAATGGCAATTATCCATAACTAAAAATAAATTATAGTTTCTTCATTTATGTTACAAATTATTTTTCTATATATATATAAAAATATATGTATTTTTAAATTTTTATACAAAAAAAAAGTGTTTACGACGATGAACAAAATTTTTAATTATTACTCAATATAGATCTCGTTACGACTAATTATCACATTGCGTAATAATACATAAACGTAATATAGGTACATTTATCCATATATAAGCATTACGATATACCTATAGCTAAATAAACAAAGTATTAAGAGTCTAATTTATAGAAGCTTCATTCGTTTCGACTCTGACGATTATTATCGCTTTACAGTTGCATGAAAATTGATAAGTACCCTCCCAACATAGACGCAATTTTGTACGAAATTACATTAGTCATTCTTGGATCAAGTGACTGACGTATATATGTGTATATATATATGTATATATGTATACGCGCAACCAATTATTAATTCCTATTTTCTTTTCATTACGTTAAATTTTTTAATTTCGTAATCGTAGTAATTATCATAAGTACACAGTACAAAGACCCACGCAGTGCTTTCAAACGGATCCCCGCAGCTGCGTAAGTACGCAGCAATCACACATACATGCATCAGTTGATGTTTTTCGCAGACTAATTTCACGTTACGTAACTTTTACGGAACAGTAAAAAAATTATATACGCGAAAAAATGTGACAATCGGTTTAAATTCATTTATCTACGGTACGATACCGATATACCTATATTATATCATTTCGATCTAAATGCTTTGTACTTATCGTTTTAATAGGGGTATAATCACTATATTACGAACAAATGCAATTCACATGCAAAACATACTAGCGTTTTGTATTTTTAGAACTAGAGGTAAGCGTTTTTTTTTTCTTCAAATGAATAATTAATAACTTTGAAATTTTTAAAGGTTATTTTTAAATGACATTTATATATGTGAATTCCACTGTTAGAGTGTCGCGCAAACATATTTAACTGATTTAAAAAATTATTTTTCGCGAAATTCATAAAATGGGTAAAGAACTCGTGAATTATATCGTAAAATATTGAAAAATCAGATTCTCGGGACGAGAAGTTGATCGATTATTATTCTCAGGATAATGGATGGAGTGTACGTATATGTATATATATACGCTCGTAACAATAAACATAACGCATTGACGGCTCGAGCACTGCGCATTAATGTACCCCGCATAACTCGAAATATCCGTCTTTATCTAACTCCTCTTAGATACCGCAGGAGAGTCGCATAACGGATTAAAGTGCAGTACACACTGGGTGCTGTAATCACGCACCTCAAATTGCTTGGTGCCCGGTGCATCTAACGGTGTTGCAAGCGTACCTGAATTATACACGCACACATATGTATATATATATATATATATACATACAGCAAGGATCGCGCGCGCCCGTGAACGATTTACGGCGCATGCGCACTTCGTACGAGCATGCGTGCAACTTTATCGCGTGCAATATTACACTCGCACGTGTCTGTGTGCGTGGGTGAGTAATCACGAGCACATTAGACGATGCTCTCCATAATGGATTTTAAATAAGTCGATGTAGCCTGTGGAATTTTTCGTAATTGATCCCTTCGATATAGGACTTTCGTCCATTAAATGTCGATCGATTATCCTACTATGAATTTAGAATATAATTTATTCTAATTTGTTTTGAGGTTGTGTAAAAATTATTTAATCGACGTATAGATTACACGCTGACGTTTGATGCGATCGAGAATCAATGTGACGGACCATCGAAAAGTGATGCAATTTGCGTATCTACGAGTTAACTGGAATCATCGGTTGGGAAGCTAATGTTTTGATAAATTACTACTTAGGTAGTAGTAATGACCTATAAACTAGGTATTCTATCGGAAACTGTTAACAAAGGTGTTATTAATATACTTTTACTCGAGATGTAGGAAAGTGGCTTTCCGAACTACATTAACGTTAAAATAATTATCCAATTGAACAGGAAATTATAAAGTTTGAAAAGTTAGAATTAGAATTAGTTAAACATTTTAAATTTACTTCCCGGTAATAAAAAAATATATAGTTGTAAAATTTAAAGAAATATCATTTAGTACAATACTATACATAAAACACTGTATCGAAACGTAAAAAAAAAACTAAAAAATTGTAAAATTAAACGTTGAAAATGAAAATAGAATAGTGCGGGAGATAACCACAAAAATATAGAGAAAACGTCAAGAAGAGAGAAAATCGCTTGTATACAAGATTCTATAGGTTTATATTGTTCATTGGTTTAAAGCCGTGGTTCGTCAACAGTGCTGAGGAAGGTGTATACGTGCTTCGCTCAGATTCAAGAGGACGCGAAACGTTGCGCACGTGCTCGCGAAAAGCTCCTTCGAATTATGGTGTATATACGTGTGTTCGAATTTCCTATGGATATATATATATACATATACGACTGGTGGTGCGTTTGCTCGATTCCTATAAATATATATCTATATTACCGTTTAATCACTCGAGTTTATCGATTTTTCATGCTTAATTAACGAAGTTTCCGGGAAGGGGGATGGGACGTGTCGTTTGTTTGCCCACGGCGCAGAGATAAGCGGAGAAAATCGCACGAGTTTGTGTAAAGAGTGGAAATTCGAGTTTCCAAATTCTCTAAATGTATGTTTGTTCTTTAATCGCGAACCTTGACACACACACACACACATATGCGCGCACACGAACATCTATCCATACACATTTTTTTTTCTCGACTAGTCAAACAAACGAGTTGCAATTGACGCATGATGTTAGTTTATAATTAGAGGTTCCAACTAAAATTTTCGACGTGTTTCGTTAAATAGAGCTAGAGCTATATGTACGATACATTTATACATGTACAATGTGTAAATTTATGTAATCTTGTTTATACATTGAAATTTTAGATAAATACCAATAAAATTATATTTTATATCAAGTTGACGTGTATGATTTATTTGATATAATATTCAATTCTAGTCCACGTATTTGTTTACATAATTAGCCGAAAGGTCACTTATATAAATGATAATAAATTATGTAGAATTAAGTACAAAGTGAGATGAAAATTATTAATTTATGTAATATATGCATATATGTATAACGAATTTAAACACAATATACTAATATATTTTTACGACCATTGCAAAAAAAAAACAAAAGAATATTAATACTAAAAAAATCGTATATACTCACGTAACATAGCGCAATATTTGTATGGAGAAGAAATTTATGATCTGACATAACGCAAAGTCTCTTTCTCACATATTCATATAGGTAGAGGTATATAAATATACATATAGGATAGTATAAACGAGCGTAGACAGTGTCATTAATAACCCGTTAAAACTTCATAAACGATATCATCGATGACTGTATTCCAATAACAGAAAGAGCTTGCGTTTCTCGCGTATACGTATATTTTTCGCAAATCGAACGGAGCCGCTCATTCCAATTTATATATTTTCTCGCGTGTCATTTTCACGCGAGTCATCGTATAGCGCGAATTTCGTCTCACGCTTGTGTACGTGTATAATATGCACACGTCGTCGAGTAGAGACTAAATTAACAAAATCTAAAGTGACCGACATACACACCACCAAAGTAAGCTCCGCGAGTGTATCTCGAAACGGGTATAAGTAAACGTATACAAACACATTTGCATCTTGACGGGAGGAAATTGAATATCGACGAAACGAAAGTGTCCCTCTACCCGAAGAGGCTGACGTTTCCGGTTAACGGGGGAGTCTCGCACATACACGCGTTCTCTTTCGTCTATCCTTTTTCTTTTCCTTTGCACAATGCAATGTCTTGTCTTCCTTCTCTTATGGCTAATGGCATTCAAGAGAAAGAGAAAGACCAAGAGTAAGAGAAGTTTTATCTCTTCTTTCGGAGTGTATGTAAGGCGAACACAAAAATGCCCATTGTGTAGCGAGGTTGAGTGCAAAAGAGGGCGGGATTTTAGATGCGTTCCGTTGGGGAAGCTTTAGATTATTACAACGCTCGAGTTAACAACTGGATCCCTATACTCCGCTTCGTTTCCGAGGGTAGGTAACCTTTCGCGCACTTTTACAAGACTTATGGATTCGCGGAGCCCAGTTCCTCTTTTCCTTATTGCAGAATTATTTAATGGAACAAGCCTATAGGTTCAAATAAAAAGAAACTAGTAATTATTAACAATTAATCATTTTTTCCGTAACTAAAAACATTTCTTAATTTTTTAAACAAATTATATTGTATTAACTTTTCTTTTAATTTTTTTGGTTAATTTATATGTAACATAACTGTTTTAAATAATTATGAGACGATCCGTGCTCTAATTTTTTTCCATAATGGACTTACCGCAGGATATCTTAGGAACCACTTCATCGACTTGAGCTAAACAGACTTTGTTAGCATTATAATAAAAAATATTATTACCAAATTATTTCAAAAAATTGAAAAATGGTGTTAAAAACAGCTAAATAATTTTTTTATATGAACATTTACACTTTTATTGAAATTCTATTTCAAGTGGATTAAAATCATATTTAAAAATTATTGTTAAAATTTCAGCCTATTCGATGAAGTAGTTCCTGAGATATCCTGCGGTAAGTTCACTATAAAAAAAACAGAGTACGGATTGTCTCATAATTAATTAAAATATTTTTGTTAGAAATAAATTAGCTAAAAATTCAAAATAAAAGTTAATAATATAATTTGTTTAAACAAAAAAAAATGTTTTTAATTATTATGCAAAAAAATTATTAATTGTTAAATTAAATATCTTTTTTTCAATTTTAACCCAGGCTTGTTGCCTTAAAGATAGTCCGTACAGATTACAGATTTCTGTAATTAATTTTCAAGTATAGCTTTTAATTTTACGCACATCACATAATGTGCCTTAACTCATACAATTGAACAAATATATAAATTGAATGATAAATTTGAAAAATCATTTAATGTCGGTAAGTGTGTATTTTAAATGAAGGTGCGATATTCCCTTTAGAGAACATGGAATCCATCACTACAATTTACAATTTCTTTCAAAACACGTCAAATCATTTTGTTTAATTTATTTTACTTAATGTTCAATTTATACACGTGCGCATTATATAAATATTGTGCGAAATGCAGTTTAGAGGAGGTGTAAATTATAGTGTCAATTTATATTACTTATACAAAATTAATGATATAAGCAATATTTTCCTGCCTATAAAAACATAATATTATTCGTGTATATACTTATTAATATTAATCTTTGACTTCACTAAACGCTGATGAGTGGAAATTACATTTATGCATTTTATATAATCAACTGTTGAAGAGAAAAGTGCGTAATTGCATAAATATATTTCTTAATTACTGTGTATATATATTTAACGCAAACATATTCGAAGCGCGATTGCATTAATAAATCAAAATATTTTCTATTTGTTAGTCTCGATTCACGTCAGGAAGATACACGTTAATATGGTACACATAATATTAATTGAAATTATAAACGAATTGATGAATTCAAATAATTAACTGGTAGTATTATTATTGTGCACGTAAATTAAACTGGATAGCGCGAATCTATTAGAATGGTATAAAATAAAAATGTTAATTAACAGTGTCTATATATATAACTAAATGATTTAGATACGTTTCGTAGACATTACGTTCACTTTCGTCAATTTAATATCGATTTTATATACCAACATTCACGCTGCACCCGTGACAGTCCCCGTTTAATACACGTTAAAACCACTCTCGAGCGTTTATCTTGCTCGGTCAGCCGCGTCGACTCAAAGAGCCGAGTGCGAAAACAAAGCGTTGACTTCGAATGTAACATCTCTCACAGCTTATTATATTCTTCGTGCAAACTGTTACCGAGTTTAAATTTATGTGGCCCCTTATGATAATGCGGGAAGAGAGAGAGAAAGAGAGAGAGAGAGAGAGAGGAAGAAGAAAATCGCTTGTTATACGCTCGACCTCGGCGTGGAGAGAAAACGCGTGTTCCGATATATCTCGCGGTAATCTATATTTACGCGCGTAATCCGGCCATTAGAGCGGCGGGTTCGAATTTATTTAGCCCAGGGATGCATCGAATGCGATATAGATTTTTAGAGAGGGGCTGCGATGGCGTTGGTGCAGCTAGTCGAACCTAGGCTATCGAGGCCAATTGCACCAACTAAATCAAATGGAACCGTCGAGTGCTTGAATCTTTCGTATATATGGACTATATGTATATACCTTCGAGTATACGTATACGCAGTTTCTTTCGCTACTTTAGCTGATCTCTTGCCGGTTCACTTTATTTACCGATTATATGGGATACGTAATCGTATATGAATTTTTTCAAAATTACTGTAATTTTATATGCTAGAGTTTAATATGCTGATGTAGCAAAAATGAATATTATATACGTTTGTAAGAAAATTTAATAAAATACAACTATTTTTTTATACAATATTTTAAATATTCACGCAATAATTCATGATGGACGGTATATCATTCTATACTCCTTTTTACTCTCTTTAATCTCTTAGGTGATTTTTTATTCTTTCCATTCCACATATTTAAATGCACCGAGTCGTTAATGCTTTCCTTATCTACGAGTAGTATATTTAGTTCACATTTAATTACATTCTTTTATTCATTAAATCCAGCCCATTTGCCTTCCGTGTAATACTTAAATACTTACTCGAATTTTAAAACCTGTTATTTCAAAAGTAAAATGCAATTCTTCCCTTAAAATCAAATTAGTTACTAGGAATACACTTTAAGAAGCATTAATGAAAATTATTATGAAATGAAGTTTGATTTCAAACGGGATGTGAAAATATGGTCATTTAATATATTATTATAAAAAACCGTATGAAGTTTTAAAAAAATCCTGAACTTCAGGACCTTAGGCATGTTTTAAATAATATACTCAAATTTTTTCTGATTTTGAAATTGATAATAATTTAATTATCGTTCAAGATTACGCCTTTTTTGACTAAAAATTACCGGCCGTAAAACGTTTATTCAATATTATTAACAAAAATTATGTTTAAAAAAAAACAAAACGTCAGGCCTTATATTATGCTTTAAACTATCCGTGTAGATTTTGTCTAGATTTTTAATTCAATATTTTTCGGTAGAATTTTTGATTTGTAAAGTGTAGATCCCTGTAATTCGGCTCCGATATCCCTTCTACTTAAATTATACTCAAAACAACCTCAATTGATCAAAATTCTTTTCGTTCTCGGATTAGAGATCAATGTGCCGAGAAACAAAATATTCAACCACAAACCCCATAGTAAACATGACCCACGATACCACCTAATTTATAAACGCCAAATCTTCCCACAATGAATTTTCTTTATTTTCGTAGACCAGGTTGTAAAACCGCGGCTATTTATATAAACAAAAGGGATAAACGATCGAACGATAAATAATGTTCGGTTCACTCGATAGTTACATCGAATCGATAGGCATTTAGAACTCATCAATAATGGAAGGCTCTGCTTTCCCAGATAATTGTCGTCTCCCGAAAAAAACTGCGACCTCGCGGGAGGCAAAAAAAAATGTAAAAATATCCGCGACGCGGTCTCTCGATAATCCGATCGGACTTTTAATTCTATTAACTGGACATAAAGCGGAAAATGCGCAAAGCCGAAAATCAAAATATACAGAAGAGCTTTTATTCCTCATACAGCATCGATTAATGGTTTTAAACTCGAGTGTACTTCTCTCAAATATTACAGGTTATTTTTTTTTTATTTTAGACTTTTACGTTTTCACTTGATTATAATACCTTTGTCTAATATTCTACGGAAAAGTGGCGTAAATAATTCGTTAATCGTACTGATTTACGATTACACAATATTTGTTCAAGTAATAGTAGATGTGTTACTTATGAGCAACATAAGGTATATTACACACTAAGGATATAAAAATCAGTTTTGTTTAAAGAATATTTCATAACGAAACATATACTGGATTGATATTTACAAACAATTGACATTTTAATATAGTGAAAATAATTAGATAACTACGAAAATTTCAACCGTAAAACCATAAGGTCTTCCAAGTTAATTAGTCCTTTAAACTCTACTAAAAATCAGGTCGTGAAGAACTCGTTACCGTTTCTATCCAAACAAGTTTTTTTAAGCTAATCTAGCGCCTCGAAATCCAATTCGTTTTTAGTTAACTTTTTAACAAGTTTTCTTTTATTTGAAGCAACAACAATTCAGATTAAAAACTTAGTAATTTTCTCAATATAACGAAGTAAATTTTGAAAAATTAAGTATTCTCATAAAATACAATGTCATTCAATGAAACGTATAAAAAAATAAAACAAATATTTTAGGATACTTAGAAAATTGATTTTTTGCGAATTAGTCTTGAAATAATGATCGGTGAAGCTGCACGAGTGCGATAAAGCGGTATGAGAAATATAGACTTGATAGGCAAACTCCAAAAATGTTATAAAGAGGATTAGATCAGTTTAACCGCGTATTCGCGCAGATCAGCGCTTGACCTTAATTGACTATTATCAATTACTTACTCAAGTGGTAAGAGTTTAATAAACTATCTCAATAATCTTAATAATAATAATAATCCGTTACACAGTATTTTTTATTATATACTTCGTTCGACTAGGTAAAATTTATATTACGTAAATATTTTCTTTCATAACGATTTAATTTGCTTAATGCTAGGAATTATAACTACGTGTGTAATTATTAATATGTCGGGGTAATTTTATTTATTTCGTTAATACGCTGTTTTAATTTAATTAATGTGGGAGTGTATAAGCATTTTTCGACGAATTATGCGTGTATAACGTGTTTTAATTTAGAAAATTACGTTAATTTTAACCGTTTATATTGATTAATTTATTTCTAATTACGAATGAAAATAAAAAGGAGGATAATTTGTTTATCTACGTTGAGTCATGAATTTTCATGATGGTAATACCAACAGTTAGAGTAAGATATTGTATTTATTAAACGCATCTGGCATTTAATATTTAAACAACGATTGCAACATCATCGTATACGGTTAAATAGTCTTTTTCTTCAGTAAAATTGAATGAAATTCGTAATAAACTATCAATTTTCTAGGTAAATTGCATTTGATTAACCATAGATGTAAATTAACCATAGAGTTAAAATTTGATAAAATTGCAAGGATCATCGAGGCATTCAGTGCGCAGTACACATCGAGAAAGTAAAATATGCGAAATACGTCTCCGCGCACATAGCCGTAGAGAATATATGAATACGAAAGCGCGGTTTCACCTGATATTAACTCGGTGACAAACGAGCGCGCAAACGTTATCGTTATCATGTTATAGTTGTCGAAGGGCTGTACAATGGAGATCGGCATGGCTTCTACGGGTTTTGCGAATCATTTCGCCGATAATGCAGTTTCTACATTGCATCGCGGCAAGAAACACCGGAAACTGGGACGACCCCTTTTATTTTTCTCTTTTTAACGACGTTTTATTCGATAATGTCGTATATAGGTGAACGAATTCACGGAGGTATGATGAAAAAGGAATTGGCATTTTGACATTACCTGTTTACTCGAATTTTAGAATTTTATACGGTTTTTCTTTTTACGTCCATTCACTTCCGAATTCATGTTATTTAAATAGACCTCGAATTTGTACGTGATTTAGGTTTTGTTACAACCGAAATAGAAATTTAACTTTAGAGGTATACGATGAATTTTTGGGTAAACGTACGATCATGACAGGTGCGTTTAAAAAGTACATATATATGTATTATTGGCTGATAAAGATGAAGTTGAATAACTCGATATTGAAATTGGATCACGGAGCAGGCAACAATCAATTACGTTCAATAAAAAATAGAAAGTATCAATAGCTATTTAGAAAAAAATAGCGCAGTCCAATCACTCCGAAAAAGAAATAGCCAACGAAAAGAAATTCAATTCCTCTTTCCAGAAAGTTGGAATAAAAGAAAAATCCCTCGGAAATTCACACAGCCGACAATTTAACCCATAATCGCAACAACCTCCACACGAGCGCGCGCACACACAGACACATACACATTGTCGATCTCGCGCGTACAAGATTGCGATCTTAATAACTTACTTAAGCTTGCGCTCGCGCGCTCCCGGTTTCTACATGGTAACACGAAACTCGCGCGCGCCACACACACAGACATAGTACATTCACGTGCAAGTACACAGACACAGAGTAAGAAAGAAACGCGTAAGCGCGCGCGACTCCTTTCTATTCATTGGGGGTTTGCAATCGCGGGACAGGATGCGTTACTCTTCTCGTTCCTTCGCGCGTTCCCTTCTCTCTCTCTCTCTCTCTCTCTCTCTCTCTCTTCACTCTTTCTCTCTCGTACATATAAAAGGGAAGCCGCGTTCACTTTGTAATCCTCATCAGCCGAGTTATGGAGTGATATAACTGCGCTTTTTACGCGCACCCGTCTGAGGAACCTCTTCATTTGCTCCCCTTTTCCCAATGCCCTCTCTCACTCTCTCTGCGTACATACCGCGTTATGACGCTTCTTGACCGTAAAATCGCTAATTGCTAATAGAATGATGGGGAACTTTTACGAGGAGCTTTATGTCCATACGCGAGATATATCTTTCCTTTCTTTTCTTTTTGTTATTTTAACGGGCAAATGTGTTGTTCTTGTTATCAACGAGAAATTTTTACGTTATTTTTCAGGCACTATATTTTTTTTTTCTTTATTTTCCTCTGAAACTTTTATTATTTATTCCTTCAGGTTATTCGTATAGGTCTTTATTGTAGATACGAAGCAATCATTCGGAAATATTGCAAAAATTAAACGAGTTTTTAAAAATGTTTATAATATATACAATTACTATTTGATGACTGTCTATTTTTGATATTATGAATTTTAAAAAAAAATGACATTTTGAATATTTGAAAGGTTTTGTTATAGATTGCGCCCGCAATCATTCTAGTATCTATTTTCGTCTTGATTACTAAATAATTGTTTGAAACTGTTTTCATGTTCTCGTTTCGATTTGTCTCAATCTACTGAATTAATTTATTCAAGCTTTGTTAAATAGATTTTAGTACAATCTGATATGTAACAGTTCGATTCGATGCATTTAATTTAAAATATATGACGTTTTCAAAAATATGACAATTTCAAGTTTATCGATAGCGTTGTTAAATTAATTCAGCATCAAGTTATTCGGTGTAACCTTAGGAAAGTATTGACTTAATGTACCGTGCATATTGTGTTCGATGTAACGATGATATAATTTACTTGATAAATTAAATATTAATCGAGAGCTATTTTAAAAAAATGCACTGTCTTTTTAATCGTATAACTACTGACATTAATTAATATAGTTGCACGCTATGCCTATTATATATAAAATATAATTTTTTATAATTATCGAATATAAAATTACAAAATAATTAATGCAGTGAATACAGAAATTTTAATTATATAGGCAAATAAATAAAGATATATATTGTAAAATATAAAGATATATTTGAAATATCATGTAATTAGAACGTATATAGTGCAAATGAGATTTACACATCACCCTTGTGTATCAACGATGATAAAAGTAAGTTTAAAAACGGCGTAAGAAACCTACGTGGAAGATGAGCAACCTATTAACCACAAAACAAAAAGTTACTAAAAAAAGAAATAATCTCTCGTAGGTTTCTAACAATTTGAAAGCCGGTAAATAACAATATCCATTTCTCGTTAGGTGAAAAAAAAATAGCTAAACAGTTGCTCGCTACCTCGTCCATTCCCGGAAATCGTCCGCAGATGATCGCACAGAGAGCGAATTTTAATCTGTGCGCGCGGTTTTCTCTCTCTCCGCGTTCGCGGAACAATTTTCCTAGCGTAATAACGTAACGAGGCGCGTTATATTCCTCTTCCTCCCTCTCTCTCTCACTTTTGCGGCTCGAGAGAAATGGGTAGGGATGAAAGAAAAGAGCGAGAACTCGTGAAATTATTTTGCCCAGTAGTCAACATTTTTCCTACCTTGTTTTTCCTTATTACATATATAGGTATACATTTATATATATATATATATATACACATCCGAGTCTCTCTCAGTTTTTCGTTCTGCATACTTTTATCAGTTGTTTACGCTCGGGATTTTTTCCACTGCGCATAGTTTCACTCGGCAACACGGAAATTGAAAACTTATATTTTTTTTCCCCCATTTCGAAGTATGTGAAATTGTTTTTTTTTTTAACGGTAACGGTTTAAAAGCTTTTGTTAACTTCGTTATTGAATTGTTCGGCGGTTGAAGGTATTCCCTCATTGGATTTTTAAAATTTCAAACGTATGCGTATATATGGTACATATATATATCTGTGTACGGCATCGTTTTGCCAACTGTAATTTTTACAGTGAATTTCTATCGCGTATCGATCGGCAATTTTTATACGCATGCGTTTAATGAAGAATTTTTGTGTCTATTGAATTTATAGTAGTTTAGAATTCATTGAGTGTTTTACGGACTCAAATGACTATTTTAATATCGGTTCATACCTTTTCCTTATTATTAATTATTCAATTTATTCTATTTAAATTAGGTTAACAATTATTTTATTAGTGTCATCTTTTTCATTATTTATTTTATTCGCGTAATCAACAATCTTATTTTTCAGTACTATATATAGATATATTCAATTACGATTCATGATTTTGACTGTGCTATCTTAATAATTGAATCAGTACGTCTTCTATAGTTTTTTTTCTATTACTATATTTTATTTGATAAAAAAGAAAACGTTAAAATTATATAGGGATTTTGAATTTATTGTATATTTATCGATCTTTATTACAGTTTTCGTTACATATCGTATTCTATTAAATTCATCGAAAAACTATTGAATTTATAGTTGGCAATATGCAATATTTTAAAACAATGCAGATAAAACTAATCTAAAGTTTATTGATAAATCATAAAAAAATTTACGAGGTAACTTTAGAGTTTAATACCTCACCAATTTGTATTGCATATATATATATAAATAATTTGTCGAAATGAACAAACGGTTAGAAAATGTAAAGTTACCCAATAAATCTCGTTCTCATTCGATACATTTTACCAATACAAAACTCACCACTATATATATATATATATATACGAAAGGCAAAAACCTATTTGGAAAAGTGTTCCTGAAATAAGCGCGCACAGATACGCTCAATTTCCACTTCGCTTTTAAAGCCGTCCCTCCTCTCCCCTAGCGTTCCATCCAGGAACCAAAGACTAATGGAGCACCATCTCCATTCATTTTACACGCTCGTTCCTTGGTGAACAAAAAAAAAAGACGCTTTCAATCGTCCACGCGTCGAGAAAAACCCGTGTGCACTCTCAAAGAGTTCGCTCCGTAAAATTGAATAAACTCGCGGAGAGAAAGAGTGTGGAGGAGGGGGTGGGGGTGGAGAGAAGGAAAGAAAAAAAAAAGTTTACCGGCAAAGGAACTAAACGTGGAGAGCGCGCCATTAAAATTCTACGTACGCGTACGCACATATATACACGAGATCGAAGCAACGTTCGCGATAATAACGCACCGCCCCCTCGAGTTGCCTTGCGGCGGCTTTAAAATTCAAACGTATACGCGAGCGCGCGCGTGTAAGCCGGGACGATTGTTTCGGACTCGAGAGAGAAAGGGATATAAGGTATATATATATAGATGCTACGGAGCAAAGAAGAAGGCAACTTTTCGTAGCTCTTGGATTTATATGTGTGTAATGAGATGCAGAGTTAACCCTTGCGAGATTCGAAAATCTTTAAGTTATATTGACGTGTTAGTTAGATGGTGATTAATACTCGTTCAATTCGACTTTATATACATAGTTGGATCGTAATATCTGAAATTTACCCGATTTCTTTTCCACTTTTCTTATTTAAAATACGGTGTACTATTTATAAAAGAAAAATTCCTTTATTGCACGATAGCAACTGATCATTAATTATTTTCTCGGTCACATGTTTTATATAAAATTCTACGAAGCTATAGTACACTAGACATTTTTTTAATTAAAAAAGAGTAATCGAAGTTTCCTTAGGGAATGAAAATTTAAGGATAATTGCCTGATTATACATCGTTGTTACGGTAATTAACGTCATTTTATGGAAATATTTTTTTTAAAGGTAGGTTGCATACATTTATTGTCGTTTATATAATGAATGCGTATACTCTTCGGCTATAATGCGAAAGGAATGTTTGGTTTATTGCACATATAAGTGACATTCCTCTCTGAAGAAGTTTTAGCATCAGAGGGATTTTAACAAAAATTTCAGAAGATTTAGCTACTTTTGTCATTTGCGTATGGCCAAGTATACCTCGAAACCAGTAAAACACGAGGGTAATGAGAAACAAAAGATTTCTAAGAAAGATGTATATGTTTTTAGTGTCGTAAAGAGCCGGCAGCAGCCGTATCCGACGTTGAAGCAACGAGTTACTTTGCTAATTCAAAAACAAAACTATATACACTCGCTTGTTAAAACATTGGAAGAATCGATATTTCATTTTTTCAAATTGATAATGGGGCGTTCCCATATTTTTCCGTCAGCTGCATATAAAATATAAGGAATAAAAAAAGAAATACGGTTACTTTTTGAAAATAAACGTAACCACCCTAAATTACGAGAAGAATCACCTATAATTTCCTAGGTAATCAAATATTACTCGTAACAATCAATGTATAATAATCCACCCGTGGTCTCGATACATATACCCGAGGACGGGGTATATATACAAGTTCGCGAAGTCACTAAGAAACGGTAAATAAAAAGAAAATGTATATAAGAAAGATAATCAGGCAGGAGAAGAGAATCTAAATAACTACATTGGTCAAAGTTAAAAGTAACGAGACCAGTGGAACGCAAAAGGAGATAGCGAGGAGAGTAAAGTCCTGAGCGAGATGCAGATACGGATAAAAGTACGGGGCAGCGGGAGCAACAGCGGCACCACACCACTCTACCAACAGCAGCGCATCTGGTCCGTCCAGAATAATAGGGTAATGCAAGGCCTCGCAAAACACCGGCAGCCCGAAGGCACAACTTGCCATAATTGGTCGTCGACGATGAGGGCTACCTGCCTTGCTCTTCTTACCCGCTATTGTATTTATTCACGTACACACACACACACACACGCGCGCGCGCGATCGTGCCACTTTAACATTTTTGACTCTTATTATTTATAATTTTATTGGATTGAAAACCAGGACTTTTCGTGGGAAATCGTATTGGGAATGTATATATACATATAGACTCGTAACGCTACACAATACTGTTAGGTTGTAAATCGGCTCGGTATATATTTTTACGAGGTATGGATGAAAAAAACCGGGAGAATTTTTGCACGGATGTATAATAAAAGTATTTAGGTTCGTAGGCGTTGGTAATCACCAGTTTTATTTCGAACGATTTTTGTGAAAGTGTGCATTATATTGTTTTAGTGCCAGTTTTGCGATAATGTTTGCTGGTACGAAAGAAAAAAAAAAATTTCATCTCTTTCCTGATGTAACCTTATTAATTATAAAAAAAAATGGGACGGAGCGGGGGGGACTTTAATGTACCGTACTTTTATTGACTTGGGAAAGTATAAATAAATAAGTTTTAAGACTCGTGGAAAGTTAAAATTACTTGTTGTGCAACATACTCAAAAAGTAGGTAAGTAGCTATAAGGTATGTACACGAATGGTTTAAATTTTTATAATTTCTAGTTAGAATAAAACGACGCGTGTTAAATATACGGAAATGTATATATGTACAGTACGATCCCTCCCCCTGTTATTTTTTGAATAATCCCATATATTTCCAATGAACCACAAACTAAGACAGAAATAATTTGAAAAGCTTGTTTCTCAACTTGATTTAAGCTTAATCAGAACTAATACCACTCAAAATCTAACTTTCCAGGGGTTTCCGAAGAGGTCAACCCACCGTGGCATACCGCGAGATCGTAAAGTCCAAGAGGACTCGGAAAAATACTTAGCCAGCAAAGCTGCGGGATTTAAAGTTTTCGGTAGCGTTTCCTCGCTTCCTCTCTCTAACTCTATCTCTCTCTTCCTCTCTCAAGTAGGCTGTTTGACATGCGGGTTTATTGTGGAGCGAGAGAGAGAGAGAGAGAGAGAGCAAGAAACTGTACAAAAGGACTATGTGGTCGTATCTCATTTCGACTAGTGTATGTATATGCATAGATGCACCTGGTCTTTTGCCGAAAACCTAGGTTATCGATCCTCCCACGCGAGAAAGTGGCTCGGGCCACCGTAGTAGCCGACTCGCGAGGATTTAGTGTGCGACGTCGAAAGTCTTGCTATGTGCTCGGGGGGGATTTATGAGACTTTAAACGTGGCGCGCGGGCTTTTATATTCGTTAAATACCTTTCCGAGCCTCACTTTTTCGATTTCTACTTAATACCGCTACCGTTTACCATCGATTATTTATATCTTGGCTCATCTTGTATTAAAATGTTGGTGCGGTTATTTATCGCGTAGCCATCAACTTTTTACGTAGAGATTTCGGTAAGGTTTGAGTTTATGTAATATTTGTGTTCATTTCCGTTGTTATCTAAGCTGTAACTCTTTGAATTATATAGGATGTTTTACGTGATCGTCCTACTTTTACTAGCGCGATCGTCTTCAATTTAATCCGAGTATGAACACATAAAAAATTTAAATACTTCAAATATTTGTACAGATCTGTATAATATTAAATTATGGGACTTTCGAATCGCGATACCTGGAGTGGATAAAAAATTTAACTGAAAATAATATGGTTGTACTATCGACGGTACGGCAATGATAAAATATTTAAAATGACCGAAACTGTTTTCCTGCATAAAATGTATCATTTTGACTTCGACATTAATTACAATTTTGTTAACTCAGGTGTTTGGAATATTAATGCTTGCAACTAACTTTGTAAATCGACTAAATGATAAATTGGTTGCAGTTCTATGTGGAAATTATGCCGTAGCGAGTCATAAAGAAACTAATTGGAAACTGAAATTAATATTAAACAAATATTATATTAACTAATAATTGATTGAAAAGAGAATTAATCATTACATCATTCGTACATAGATATTATATATATGCAGTAGATTCAAAAATATAAACATAAACAATATTTATAAATTATTAATTTTTATAAATTATTTAATATTTATAAATTATTAAAATTTATAAATATTGTTGAAAGATTTTTTTCTCTTGTGCAAATATCGTTTAAGCTAGTCAAATGTAATAAATAGAATGATTATGAACTACAATGCTAAACAAAAATTATACTTTAAGTAGTATTTTAATATTCGTAAAAAACAGAAAAAAAAACACCAAAAAATTGTAATATATATATATTTTTTAAAAAGTGAACTTTTTTGAAACTTCGTTCATATATAGGTTGTCAAAGTAATATAAAATTATTGATATATTACCTAATGATAGTCACATATTAATCGAAAGACAATTGCAATTTTTTAATCGTTTTAGACATGGGAGAATATAAAGGTAAAAAATGCTCAAAAGGATAAAAATCTGTTTTTTTCAAGCAAGCAAGAAAAAAAGTGTATCCAAGTTGGCCTTTCCGAAAAGTTATTTATCATCTGGTCTGCGATTTTATTGATTCCAAACTCTTTACCAGAGGCGTTAAAACAATGTCACGTATAACGATTGATCGTACAAGATAATTATTTAAATAACATTATTTAAATAAACAAAACGATGTACGAATTTGTTCAAACTAAACAGTCTAAGGAAACGTTAGTTAGAAACTACAGTTCAAAGCACCCAGTAGCCCATAAAAAACAAGGCTGAACACGTCCAAATCAAAGGAACGAAGAAAAAAAGAAATCCGAATGTCAAGAAAGTATACAAATAATGGATTTGTACAAGTGAGATAGCGCTCGTATAAGTAAAATTGAATAAAAAGGAGATAGGCTGGAATAAAGTATGATCTATAAAATGAAATTAAAAATCGGGATTCGCCTAAAGGCAAAGCACTGGAACAAATAAACCCTCTCGTGGCGATCCCTTCCACTTCTCTCTCTCTCTCTCCCCCCATTGCAACCGATTTTAACTGCGCTAAAACCAAGAGCAACGACACTCGCCACAGTATGTGTATATACCGATGGCTAAGGACGGGAACGTGCTCGCGCATAATCGAGCATCATACGCCCGGGGAGAGTCTCGAGCTGATAGACGGCACCGCTGGCAGTAAAACAACCGTTATTACCCAACGCGTAATGACGCCGACGCCGCCGACGCCGTTGCATGAGAAAGAGCGCAAGTGAGCTCCTGGTGAGGCTTTCCCCGGTGAATATTATTATGGGAATAAAATCCCGGGTGTAATAGAGAAATAAATGATACGAAGGTGCGCGAGAGAACTTCATCCAAGGGACGCGCACACGTCTCTCTCTCTCTCTCTCTCTCTCTCTCTGAGGGTGCATGCGTGTGTGTGTGTGTGTGTGTAAGGACTTCCTCGTTTCGTCCATGTGCAACATTTTAGTTTTAGAGGATGGTAGGTGTAATTGAAATGACGCGAGAAAATTCAAAGTGATATTGCTATGTGGTCTACACGGTACATACGGTTTTCGAGGTCAATTTTATGCGCGTTCCGCAGAATTTCAATCGTTTGAAAAGGAGTATACCACTAACATCTTTATCGCGCGTTCTCAACTTGCATGCAAAAATACTTCCAGTTATTTATTTATTTTTTTATCATTTCGTCCAACAATGTCGACAGTTCTTTTATTAAGTAAATTCAATGTTTATATGTACATGTATAAATAATCTAAATGTATCATTTAAGTACGCATGTGCTACTTGCCTGAATTACAATTCTTTCTTAACAGCTCGGTAACTCGAAAAATCACGTGTAAGTGTACAACAGTTACATGAATTGCATCTAACTGTGAGAATTCGTGAAAGGCATAGGGAAATTATCTTTTGATTATTTCATTGGCGAAAGGAACTGTCAGGAAATGAAATTAACAAATAATTGGTTTGGCAAATTATTTACGTGTGTACAAATACTTTATAATGTTGTCTATACCAAATCTCTTTAGATTTAACATGGAAAATATGGTTGGAAATTTATTTAAATTTATGTAATATAACGAATTATATATCTTATTTGTTTTGATGCGCAGTTAATACCGTCAGCTTTCCAACCCATCGTTCGTAATTTGGTTTTCTCTTCTACACTCGTAACCTACAAAATTTGGTTATCTAAAATTAATATTTTTCTTCAGTTTATATTAAAACCTAATGTACATACATAATTCAAAATGTTTTTTCTTAAAATAAAGTAATTTAGTGTTATGTAAAATTTATAGTTTACCCTTAGTCTCTTCGAGTCAGCTCTTTTTTTTACATACGAATCATGAAATTAATTAATCTACAGGTCAAAAGAAAAATATAAATTGATGTATTTTAAGAGCATTTATCGAAATAAATAATCAGCTATACATGTTAACAAAATTTTTTAAGATTAAGTTAAAAGAACAAATACATCAATAACGACCTTTAATTATTCATCCTATGTAGAAGACGTTACGAATTTAAGAGTGAAGGAATTAAAATGTTAAAGCAATTTAACCAACGAAATCACTTGAAAAGTTAAGAATAAAGAAATATGCATATATATATATAAAATTGTAAAGCTTTGGAAACGTTAGCAGGACCGAGGAATTTCAGGAAATCCAAGTAAACCCTAGATAAGCCGACAACTCGGTGACAAATTCGCTCTAATTACATTCAAACAGCGAAAGAACCATCACACGGACAACAACGACGGTGCGAGAGAGCGGTGGACCGATGCCAAGAAACGATGGGCGATGTGGTGCATCGGATAAAAAGAAGCTATATACCCTCTACGACGGTGTTGGAAAGGAGGGGAGGTACTGGGGAGAGAAAAAAAAAGACTCGATAATCGGGTGCACGCCATTGCGCAACGATCGATCTGCCGGGATAGAAGCAAAGTATTTTTCCTTTTATTTTCCCGACCTTCCGTATGTAAAACTACTTCCAAGGTGGTGTATACGATGTATTCACTACCAATCGACGTTCGAGTTTTCATCATCGATTATGTGATCGACGATATTACG
Source organism: Theocolax elegans (assembly GCA_026168455.1). Taxonomy (NCBI): domain Eukaryota; kingdom Metazoa; phylum Arthropoda; class Insecta; order Hymenoptera; family Cerocephalidae; genus Theocolax; species Theocolax elegans. Next base: position 12,158,665 of record CM047425.1, on the reverse strand, counting down.
ATTCTGAAATTGATCGTTCCTTTTTATTACTTCAGCTTGAAATTTGATATTTTCACTTCGAAGTATATGTATAGCCACATTTCCTCCACTATTGTTCAACGCTATACGTTGTTTTTTTTTTTTACATTTTCCAAACAGAACCGTTGTTTACGTAAATTTTACGTCTGCATAATTGATATAGTGAGAAATGTGTTGTACAGCGGTATATTATTTAACGAAAATAGTTTATTGGAATACAAAATGTAAAAGAGAAAATGTAATAGAAACGATAAATTTTTTACGCGGACGAGAAACTAATTTATCCGAAATCCCAAGAGTGAAAAAGAAGCCGACAAATCAGTCGGTTCGGTTCACATTTCCAGCAAAAGATCAAGAAAAATTGTTTCTCGTACCCCCTTGGTATTTTCCTTTTCTCGTGCGCCCTCTCATCTTGTTATTCTCGCTCGCTCTCATTATCTTTAATTTTCTCCATCTCTATCTCCCTCTCTCCTTCTATTTTGCTTCCATACCGGTGCGTTGGAGTAAAGCCAAAAGGGTCGCGCGAGTTCGACGTCGAATTAAATCGTCGTCGTCGGGACTTAGCCAAGTTTCTCGGGTGCGTCTATACTTCGGTAGTGTCGAAGAGAAGATTCAGAGACGATTGGGTGAATGTTTTGTATAATCGATCTTTTGGGAAAGTTTATGGCGAAAGGGAGGAATGATTAGGCTTTAGAATTAAACTGAACAACTCGGCAGCTTCCTTCCTCTCTTCCTCTCTCTCTGATTAGTCGACTTTGACGATGACGAAAATAAACCAATTTTCTTCGGGAATTCGATAATTATTTTAATAACCGTCAACTTTCTTTATCCTATTATTGAATTAATTAGAGGTAGTTTATACTTTAATTTACAGTTTAAACGCCTCGAGAGACGTTTTTCATTTCACTGATAGAGAGGCAATTTTTGTTTATACGTGGAACCGTAAAATAATAGTTTAAAAAGTTATGCAATATCAACTTTTTATATAACCACAGAGATTTAATCTTTTAATATTACGTTAATTGAAAATATTAAATACCGCAATATATTTCTTTATAAATTCACGCGTAAACCATTTTTTCGCGTGGAAACAAGAAAAGCTTCCCCTCTGCTTTTTTTTTTTATGAAAGTACTATCTTTCACAAGGACAATCCATAACAATAGTCAGATTATCCATAGGCCCCTTTAATACATAAATGAAACGTATATATGAAAAGTGATTTATCGCGGCTCGTCGCAAATAATTTGAGCTCGCGAGGTAACAAGCGTAAAATTTATCAAAAAAAAAGAAAAAAAAAATACTACACGCACACAGGAGTATAGGTACATATAACGAAACGTCCAAAGCCCTAGCTCATTTTATCGTTTCTAATCAAACTTTTAACGCGCCCTCGGTGTAAAAAAAAGAACACGCAAAACGTAAAATCGATCGTCTTTCCCTTTCTCTCTGTCTCTCTCTTCTTTATTTGAAGGATCGTAGTCCAAAGGTAAATACTCCCTTTATCGCTCGGACGGTGAAAGCCTGGAGTACATGCGTGAGCTTTTCATGGGAAAGCCGCGGCGGCGCTAACGAATTGCCCGTTTAAAAAGGTAAATTCGCTCGTTACGGCACGTCTCTCTCTCTCGCTCCCTCTCTTTCGGTATTGGAGGGAATACGCGTGGGTTCCTATGACTATACCATTCGATTTTACACTGGTCGTTCGGTGTACACTCGCACACGCACACGTACATGTATATTCATCCGTCCCTTCTCGGAGTGCAGTGGCTCTGCTTTACGACGCGCGATGACCTTTCTCTTCCTCTCTCTCTCTCTCTCTCTCTTTCGTTCCTGTGGTTTCACATACGCAACCTGTGCGTTTTCCCTGCAAATTTTTTTATATTCAAAGTCACTTTTTTCGCGAGGACTTCGAGATATATATGGAGGTGGCGCACATTTGTATACCGTCCTATTTTTATTATTCGACCTCGGTGTAAAAGTGTTACACAACCTGCGTTGTTGTAAAAAAACATTTGCTTCGTATACAGTGTAATATATATTCTTACAAGTCCGAGGGTCAATTTAGATTGTAGAGGACAGGATATATATTTTTTTAATATTGATGCATGTGGTTGTATAAGATCAGTCACTCAGTATGTTTTTTACGTTCACTCCTTAAAGTTCCTTTTGTGCGGATTACATAAACGTATGATCCAAATATAGTAAAGATGAAATACGAGTTAGAATTTCGTCGTATCTGCGTTTACATCTTTAATTATATGATTTAATACGTATAATATACATATATATATCTAAATGGTCGACGATACAAAACTTCTACCGTACCTCTTAATCTCATAATTAAACAGTGCACTAAAAATAAACAACTCGTTTATTCGTCATTTCTATACATACACGCACCGGCAACGTGCTAATCGTTGCAATTCTCAGAGTGGAAATTTGTGCTTCGTTTACCAATTAATGCGTATATAGTTTATGCAAATAACCTATTAAGAAATTATACAATAGATTGTATAATGAAACATTTCCCACTCGAAAGCGTAATGAACGATGACCATATCCGATTTGTTCATTACTATGCTTTTCCGCCCACGTCATTCGAACAATTTGCTACGCTTATATATACATATATATATATATATATACACATATTCTTTCCTTTTGGTGCCATTCTGTAGTTCAGTCATTGCAGTCATTGTTTAGCTTGTAGCCGTTAGACGAGGAAGTAACTATCGTTGATGATGACAATTACATCGTTTTCTTCGGTCGAACTCGATGAGCACTGATCGCGCATATACACACACACACACTCTTCCTATGGAAAGTCATAAAGGTCTTGTTAACGAGGCACGGATCGATTTTCAATTCTTGATCATCTAACGACTGTGTTGTGAAAGTTTTTTTTTATTCCTCTTTTTTATCTTTTAGTTAATAGTCTTGTTCAATTTCGTTATTAATTATTTCATTAAGTTAACGACAAGATTGCAAATTACGTTATCCATTAGGATTGTCTACATGGTGAAATACACTTTTAGTATGTTTAAGAAGAGAGAGCATAGAAATGGTATATCTGAATTGTTACGTTATTGGGATTGTGAAGAAGATATCGATGCACATTTTGTTCCCAGTAATGTTCCGTGCACGGACAGAAAAATTTCAGTAAATCTTACGTACTGTATATTTACACTAACAGGGTAACAGACTGCCAAAACGCAAAAGGTTACTGAACTTTTAGTAACAAATTAGCAGAGATTCAGTAAAAATTGCTAGAAAGTTCAGTAAAAGTAGAAAAAAATTTCAGTAATTTTTTAGGTTTCGGCAGTGTCTGTTTTACCACGTTAACGAAAGTTTGGTAATATTTACTAAAAATTTTCTCTTCGTGTAAGTACAGTTTTATATAGAATAATTATTCTATTTAAAATTGAGCAATAGTTGTAATATCACTATATTTTATTCTCACGGATAAACCAATGTATCTTGCACTAACTCGAGAAGGAACGTGCTTTTGTATAAAATTTATTAATTATACCGGTTAACTAATTAACCAGATAATTCTAATCCGAAAAGAAATCTTTTCCGCAATAATAATTATCCAGTTCATTAGACTCTTTTCTATACGTATACGCAATATTCCCCTATAATATGGCTGAGGTTTAGCAAACTCTTAATTATAAGCAATCTTCATCTCGTACTGGCAACAAAGCATTAAATTCAGATTGCAAATGTATCGGGTCGGCGGTTAGTGGCGGCGGCGGCGGCGGCGCCCCACGATAACAACAATACGAAACAAAAGCCGATGCGGCACTCTTATCAAGCCCATCAAATTTCCAGGGTCCCCTTAAAAAGGTCCACAAACCATTTAGCCATTTAATTGAGCCGGTTGCCGCGCACTATTCCGTTCTTCTCCCATTTAAATCCGCGCACCGCCGCGTAATTAACTCTGGCCAATTCCAGGAAAGGTACACACGCGGAAAGAGATCGTTGGTTAGGTATGTATATATATATACGGATCCCGAATGGCACCGGTCCGTATACGCGGAATCCAAGCTATATCCTCAAAGAGATAAGAAGAGAGGCGCACGCTAATTATGCACGCGCGTGAGCGAGAACGTTCGAGACCTCTGACCTCTCTCTTTCTTGTGATTTGCCTATATCCCCGTATGTGCGTATACGTCTCGCTCTCGGAGGATGATCGGTAATGGAAGATTGGGTAGTTTTGTTTTGTTGCTTTCTATCGTAAGAGAATTTTCTGATTGTTGTGCTTTGTTGTAGTTGAGGAAGAATCGAGGAGAAGGGCACCAAATATAGAAGAAAAAGCTGAAATTATTGAAATTACAGCTGATTTTTAGGCAATTATTAGTTCATTTTGATCAAGTAACCTGATTCTTATTTATCGAATTAGCTAAATCTTAGGATAACAAAAGTTAGGCTAATTAGCTAATAAAATATAATAAATAATAGCTAATTGTCGGTACTGCAAATTATATTCATTTATTTGCATGTATGTAAATGAATATCCAATTATTTTATATTGAATTTTTATGTTCAAGAATAGAATTTTATTAAATAATATTTTATTATATCAACTTTATCACAATTATGTTACAATTATAGCAACATCCTGATATGTATTTTGAAGTTATATTCGTATATTTAAATATAATTTTATGTATAATAATACGCGTTATAAATATAGTGTCGTTCGATCTTTAAGAATATAATTGACTGACGTGTGTGTAACTAGAAAGAAACGTTCTACGAAGGTTTAAAGGTACGCGTTGTTTCTTAAATTTTTGGTTTATTAATTCGTCAAACGCGTAACGAGAAAGAGTTTTGTACGTAAATGAGCCTATAGTAAATGAATTGATAGGATGACGCATCGATCGATTGGTTGTTGGCTATTAAGTTGCTAAGTTGTGTATTGACCAATCTGAGGTTGATAGTACCTCTTGAAATAAATGTCACGCTGAAACAGCCACTGCAAAATGGCGGGAGATAGTCCCAAAAAGTAATTAATGTTCCCAAGTCGAAATCAAACGGATCAGAGCCTTGGACACACTCGATTCGCCCTATTTATCTATCCGTCCATTTACGTCCCCTCTTTTCGATAATTAGCGGTGGGAGGCTCGTTGCACGTATCGATCTTCGGGTCTACGTGACTATATGACTATGTGTGAGTACGAATTTTTGTCGAGTTGCGACTTCGATGTCAGCGCTTTTACGTGAGAAAGCCCTATGTCTGGCTCGAGCGGGAACCGCGACTCCAGTTTCAGACTGCGCATTTTCTTCTATATTTTTTTTATAAAAGTTACTTTTATCTTTGATTTATTTCACGTATTATTTATGCAAATAAAATAGTAAATTATATACCAAGTTTCATAAAAAAAAATCCGTTGAGAAACGAAAGTTACTCGATTTGATGATATTGTAGCCATGTCGAGTTGGCTATTTTGGATTTCCATAATGGATTTTGCGATTCTACAGCCAAATTCAGATACAGAGACTCAAAAAACTAAAAAGTACTAAGTTTAATTCAAATCGATTGGAAAAGAAGAAAATTATTTAATTTGATGATGAATATGATGGACTCGACTGTTATGATTAATAAATGATAGATTACTATACTATATCCATAACTAACATCTTAGTTTAAAAGATTAGTTCAATTCCTAGCAGGGTAAATATAAATAGCTCCAATAATATTAAAAATTAAAAACCGCCGTTAGTTTTTCAATCTTGCTATTATACCAATAAATGAATCTAAAACTCTTGAATAACGGAACAACGTAAGAATCTCCTTGTTTAGGAATAACGAATCTAAACATTCATTTTTATTGCATCCTCGGAGAAATATAAAATGATCGCTGTATAAGAATAACGGAAGCACCCCCCATATTTTCAGCATACTGCGTGCAAACAACAAATGACAAAGAAGGATGAAGAAGAAGAAGAAAAAAAAAAGAATGGCAATAACGACGAGTGAGTATAAAATATATACGAAAAGTCCACTAACTTTGCGGTATAATAAGAGTATAAACAAAACGTCGAGATGGTAGTTGCCAGTGAGGGCGAGACATTATTATTACCGCAAAGATTAAATTGTTGCGCGACACCGCACTGCGCTTTTCATTCTCAAAGGAGCTGCTCGTTCACCCGTTTATGCATTACGGACGCTAGCTGGGGGATGCGCGGTTCTGCGACAATGCGATTGCGACCTCGCTCTACACCGACGACGTCGTTTAAAATGTTGAGATTAATGAGATGCGGATTAACAAACTTGCTGATCTTTTTATCGATATATAGGTGTGTATATATATATATACACTCGCTTTTACCTTTTATTGATATAAAGTTCATGTCGAATGTTGTCTTTGGGATTTAATCCGCAAATCTGATCAAATTTTCGAGTAACGAGGACGTTATTATTATGAAAATCTAATGCACTTCCTGGCGTACGGACGATCGATAATGTATAATGAAGAATCTGTAAAGTTTATAGTTTATCAGTATACGATATTTCATTACGAAGCAGTCAATAATTATAAATAAAAATATACAAACTGTCGGTTATGGTACAATTATTTATTACTACAATTTTTATCATAAATTGCTTATGGAAGAGAAATGAAAAGAGTATCGTATATTCAATGAGATTTGTGCAATTAGAGAAGGGAATGTATATAGTAAGAACAAAATTTTCCTTTGATAAAATAAAAAGGAGGAAAAGACAAATGAATTAAAGAGAAACTGTAATTCTTACGTAAGACAAAGAGGCTCACTCGCAAATTACCCACCAAAAGAAACATAAATAACAAGGATGATTGGAGGAAAAGTTTTCCCTCGACCTGAGAGGAATAAGAAAAAAAAAGGTGAAACTGTAACGAGGAACCGACGTATAGTAGTATCGAGCCTGGAAAACTCGGCGAAACAGAAGTCGCTAAGTCACATTTATTATACGCTTTAAAGAGGAGCAAACGAAGAAGCTTTGAAAATACGCCTGCGCGCGGATCGGCAAAGAGAATAAAGCCGGATGTTTATTATGCGCGGTGTCCGACTGTACGTCTCGAGGCAGACGGATTTGCATGCGAGCGACTCGAGAAAATGAAGGTAAGGTTCAACGGAACAGCATCCTTCCCTCTATTTGGTCCGAGGATCATTTTCCTCGAACGAAAGGTCCACGCTAATTTTCGACGCGCGGTCTCGCTCTAATGAAGCGGGAGTTGAAGAGTTAATTGAAACCGGCGCGCGTATACGTGATTTATGCATATATATATGTACGCCTTCGCGCACTCGAGTGGAAATATCGTAAGGATCGATATTAATTAACTGCAAGGGTGTATCACCGACGCCAAATGTTTAATACGTTTTATCCGTCGAGGGAGTGAAACTCGCGTTCTTCCACGTTTCACGCATTACTTTTTGTTGCTTGTAACCTCATTTGTACATCATCCAGTGATGGAATGCTGCTATTCATTTGAGCAATCGCTGTTTTTTAAAACTACCGGACGAGGGGCTTTTTAATGGTCAGTCTTTCCTAATGGAGATCGAATGCATGCAATAATTGGTTCGAATGGTTTTTCCAAATTCTTGAATGGATTTTCTTCTATTTAATTGCGGTCGCGCAACTCATTTTTTTCGCCTTGAATTCGATTTGCACGCACGATTTTACTTCTTCTCAACATCTACCTGAAATTCTTACGTCCGTATCAGGTGAACCCGAAATATTTTAGAACATGATGAATTAAATTATTTATAAATTTTAATAAATTTTACTAAACTTTGATTAACGCGGTAACAGACTGCCAAAATGCATAAAATTATTGAACTCTTAGTAAGAATTAGTAGATTCATAGTAAAAATGAGTAGGCTTTCATTGAAAATATTGAAAATTGATAGAAACTTCAGTAAAATTTAATAAAAAGTTTAGTAATTTTTTAGATTTCGGCAGTGTCTGTTACCACGATAATGAAAGTTTAGTCAAATTTACAAGAATTTTTGTAAAATTCACTGAAACATTGCCGTCCGTATAGTTATTTAGTCATTACACAGTAAAATTTTAAGTTTCTAAATTTTGAAAGCTTATTTATTATACTGGAACAGGTTGAATCTGCATCTTTGTGTGTGCAACAGTGCCAACATCTACAAAGCTCTCATCGTTGTACTTGGAAACAAAAAGCTGCAGAGTACTCGAATTTTTGTGTTATTTTACGTTTTAATACGTTATTACTGAAGGCGAATAAAATAAAATCAATCTTCGGAAACAATTTGACAGGAATCTCCATTGTGAGTTAACGTTTAATATAAAATTATTCACGAGGGAGTAAAAGTAAAACGGGACAAAGAGGTGGACGAGGAAGAGGCAGAAAACGTTCTTTGCGAACTTGATTCACATAGAATGGCCAGTCCTATACACGAAGGATCCTCGTCGACGAGGCAAGAAACGTTCACTGTCACGGCATTGTTGTCGCTAAGGCAGATGATGACTCGACAGCTCGTCGAAGAGGGGGTCCTATAGAGTTCGAACGAGGAATTTTTTTTCTCCTTCTCCTCCTCCTTCTCTTCGAGTCCTTACTTGTCGATTTGTTGTCTAATAGTCCGGTCTTTCTTGCTCGATGAATTCTCGTTACTTTTTATCTGACCTGCCGTCCCCGATGATGTAATGAAGTTATTCAATCCTTTTCTAAACTTGCATGAAAAGATGATTCTACCGTTTTACTCGATCAGGTGTGATTAGTCGTCTAACTAGATGTATATATATATATATACACCAACTGTATCGTTGTACGGTCCGATTTTAACGTGAATCGTAAGAGAGAATATCGTTTTGATTTCCTTTGGTCGTAAGCGTGAATGCCTCTTCGAAATTAGGATATAAAAAGGTTCAAAGGGAACAAGAGTCATTGAACACTATTTATACAGTAAATAAATGTCACTTCGATAATAACTTATGAAACAGCTGTTTTAGATATTAAAATTATATTCACCGTGGTTTATCATTTAAAAATAGGAGATGTGTTTTACTTGATTTATCATGATCGCAAAAAGATTACGATTAATCAACTCTACTTACCCACAGATCGTCAAAATATTATGCAAGCTAAACTCTGAAAACTAGTACATTTTATTTTCAACTTGACCACGTGTATATACCCAAACAAAAAAAGTGTAGGGGAAAAACGATCGATATCTAAGGTTACCGTAATAATACGCATATTCGCTATCGACTATCTATATAATATAATATAATATAAAAGATCGGTTGAATTACGATGATCAAACAACGATGACAAAGCAAAGTGACCTCCCGAGACAAATTTAAAAAGCAACTGCGCGAGAGCAAATCCCACGTAGCAATAAAGCACCGAACAATACGCGCATAAAAATAACCTCAAGTCCCATAGCGTCACCGAAAACAATCGAGTCGTCGACAATTTTTCACCAAGTCGGTTAAAAAAAAAAGGTAAGAAAAGAAAAAAAGAAAATGTTGAAGCACACAGATTCCATCGGGTCCACACGGCACGAGGAAGAACCGATCCTTCCGCGCGATACATACCTCCTATCTCTCTTCTACGGACAGACGATGCCGCGTTCGTTCGTTCGCTCGCTCGCTCGCGCGTGGGAGCGTAAACGCGATGCCCCTGTGACTTATGCATGCACGCGCTCGATCCTCTCCTCGGTCTTCGATGTGCCCCGGCGTGACCCAACTCCATCTCTCTCTCTCTCTCTATATATATATATACACACATTGTCCTATATAACTTATTTTTTCACCTAATTTCTAAACATAGAAAACGTAAATCAATTCCTTATCGTTAATTACTTCATATGTAAATAACGTTACTGTAAATATATTGGTAAAAAATACGAATAATCATTGTCGACGTTTCGGTGTTTTATTATTTACATTAGTTATTTAATAAAATGTTCAAGAGATTTCAAACAAGACCCAATATATTTATGAACAATTTAATCATAAAATTTTCTTGGATATCACTGCGTTTATTCGATTTCTTACGGTAATATAATTTGGAATAATCAACTCCGATAATTCAATTATATCAAATTTAGTATAATTTATTTAAAAACTTGTTAGTCTCAACTCTCTATATAGACCATCGCGTAATGGATTAATTTCAAATCAAATAAAATTCATCAATTTTTTAGATTTTAAATATATTACTAAAGTCATTACGAAAAGTAATATTAAATATGCTATTGAAAATAAAGAACAATTGAAACATTACTGAGTATTTTATTTTGTCTACCTTACTTGTATCCACGAAATGCAATAAGTTTTCGAACCCAAATAGGCAAAATTGTAAAGAAACCTTACCAATCTGCGTAAATAACACTACAAGCAGATTAGTTTTTATTAATTTCTTATTGTGAATATATGCATGGCTATAGATACGTAATTAAAAAACTGTATTCTTAAATTATAAAAAATAATTTTAGGAACTCATAATGTAAATATTAATGTAAATATAAAAAAAAAGTTTTTATTAATTGAAACAATGAATATATTAAAAATTATAATTTATTTTCATATTAATATATATTAAAAAAAACATAAAGCACCTTTATCTCCTAAAAAAATTCAATTATAAATATAAAATAATAATCTTTTTAATAAATTGTGATAGTTTCATTATAAATGTATTTCAAGGCCTAAAAATATATGTAGCAATTAGAATAGTATTATCAAGTATAGAATTAAACTTGAATTCAACTTAATAAATATATGCGACTTCTTAACCGTCGAGCCGCGTCGCGTTGATCATGTATTATTTAAATCTGAACGCCTTTATCTGTAAAATTCTGGCTATTAGATTCAAAGGATCTTTTTCCTCTTCGTGTAATAATACAGTAAGTCACACATATACACGAGCTAGAAATATTTAAAGAATGTATAAATAATATTTTATACACAGTCTAATTTGTCGGAATGAACTCGGTATACATATAGGTATGTGTGTGTATATATATATATATAAGTATGGCGTTCCATATGCAGGCTTATTACTATGTGAAATCAAATTATCGTATAATATACCCCTAGAACCCACCCACATGCGCGCGGAGAACGAGTGAAGGCGTACGTGACCAGGGTAAAGTAGCCACCGCCTCGTATGTGCGTGCGTGTGTGTCTATGTACCAGTTTATGCTGCAAGTCACCGGAATGAACGCACGCAAAACCGCGATTATTATTGCTACTCTCTTGATTTATTAAAGTGCAAAGATTAACTTTGTCGGTTGCGAAAAATTGTTGGGATACTTTTGCCGATACGTATTTACTATATATATATATATATTTATATTTCGGTGCAGGTATATATATATATATATATATATATACGCGGATTAATGCTTAAAAATCTTTTGGATATCTTGAACGATATATTATTAATTTTTCAATGGTAAAAATGTAGTATGTACAACATCACTTTAATTTCATGGTCAGTATGCGGTATGTGATTGTCAATTTTAATATTTATCTAAACATTTGAAACGACTCGAACGCGGAAAAGTTTTGGATTTTAAAACGAGGATACGAAATCAAAGTTTGATCTATTATTTTACGTAGTACCGGTGCGGAGAAAAGTGTCTTTTACATTATATATTGATATAAATATGTAACTAAAAATATATATATATATATATACACGTATCACGAGTAGTTGATAAATTAAATGCAACAGTTGTTTATATAGATGTAGAATATTATTATGTAAACGTATATACATATAGCGTATATAGTATTTTTATGAAAAATTCATATTCCTATTTTCTGTTATATCCACATGCTCGTCTTATATAAGGTAGACGGTAGGTTACACGTTATAAAAAAGTGAATAACTAGGTCGTAACCTAGAACGTGGATAGTATATACGCGGAGAATATCAGGGAAAATTAGAAATTAAGTCTAAACTTACGGGGTACTACTCCCACACATTTATGGCTCAATGTACATATAGTAATATTATCTGTCTCGTTTACCTGAAACATACAAACAAATTGTTAAACAGGTCTATAAGTATAATGATAATTAGAAATATATTTGGCCATCCACGTATAATAAAAAAAAAGTAATTAAATAAGTAGTATAACACACTATATAGAATGTATAGTAAAATTAAGTGATAAACAGACGCGATGATACGCACGATTGTTTTTTCTACGGGGTAATTAAAACTCGGAACTATAAGGAATAAAGCTCTCAAACAGTGCAACACAAGGTCTATCAAACTTTTTGATTCCCCACAAAGATGGACTCGTTTTGGCTGGCCCTCTTTTATATAGTTGCAGTGAGCGCACAGTCCCAAATTCGATACAAGTTTCTCGTCTAAACTTTTAAGCAATCTAACTTCTGTTTGATCCATTTAAATCAGTTATTCCAAAAAGTTCGCGAACCAAGAGCCAATCCTGTATTGATCAGTAATGTAATCAAATATCGAAGTTTATATCTGTGTATGTGTGTATATTCGCGAGTTTATATATCAATATGATATTCGGGAATTAAAACAAAATAACGCGGAACAACAGACTTTTATTGTATTTATTTTGTATTTATTTCGTACATATATACATGTTTTATTAAAATAAAAATTTTGTACTTTTGCAGTATGTGATATTTACCGAAACGAATGTAACGTCAATTGTGTAAACGAACGATTTGAAAATGTATTTTTTACCTAAAGCAATTTCGTACGTTGAAATAAATATTATATTTAACAAAGAGTCTTAGAATGTACTAAATCATCTTTAGAAGAACAACTATTCGTTAAAATTGCATTAAACATTCAGCGAAAAATTACTGAAGATTTAGTAAAAATGAGTATATACTTTCAGTAAAAATTGCTAGAAATTTGAGTAAGAATTGACAAGAAGTTCACTAATTTATTAGGTTTTAACAGTCTGTCAGCAGTTTGGTATAAATTAACTAAAACTTTCCTCTCCGCGTATGTCTCACTCATTTTGAATAAATGGTTATAATTATGTACAGACATAACCAAGAGGCAAAAGTTGATCAGGTTCATCGGAATCGAAGCACCTAGTATTTTTCTATATATACACGCATATCTAGGCATTTAAATCCTCCTAGTATATATATATGCGATATATCCCTCGTGCATATGCATGGAAATGCATACATTTATACGGCTGCTCGACGCCGTGGCTACAAGCTTGTAGTTATGTTCTTATTTATGTATGCGGACATGCGCCGGGGACGCGCCGCGGCTCGCAGAGTCATCGCCTAAGCGCCAGGGCATGAACATGAGCAGTGCCCGCGCGCGCGCTTGCTACGGGAAGGAAGTTTCGAACGACTGTATACCTAAAACGCATACATATAAATACCTATATATATATACATTTCCAAGACGAGTACTCTTCGCGCAGGTATATACTTCTTACATTTCCTATTTTTTTCTTCTTACCTATATCGCTTATAGTCTCTCTCTCTCTACATACGCACTGTACCTTTTATATTCCTCATATATTTATTTCTCCGTATGTACGTTATCTCAGCAAATTTGTCCGTTTTCCACTAGATGGATCTTGCAAATGTACCAACGATTTCAATTCGACTTTCCTATTTATTTATATCGTTTTGTTCGTTATAACTGTGCGTATACACATATATACATATACATAGTAAATGAGGCCTATTGTTTGTACAATCGTGATAAAGGAACTAAATGTACAAAGTGATGTTGCCGTTTTTTTTTTCTTTTTTAAGATTACGTATATACCAGTATTTACGGATTTAGCTGTTTCGAATGATATCTTGATTTACGATTCACATATAAGTCGTTGATCGTCCAATGTTTATTCAGAGATATTTCTAAGAAGGTATATAAATTGTATACTTTTTATAATCAACTGTTGAATCGTCAAGTTTATCTTTAATAACTATGGACTTTTAACTAAATATTACGTGTTCTACGAAAAGTGTTGAAGAATAATTAAACTGTAATTATATATATTGACGTGTGGATATTAATCACATAATTTAAGGGTTGGTGAAAAATAACGTTTAATTAACGAGTTTATTAAATGTATGCGTTGCACTCACACAACCAGTGAATATAATAAATTAATTTATAAACCATTAATTTAATTTCATTTTGTACATATATCACTATCAATTTCATCAATGACAGATATAGAATGTGGCAAATTGATTAGGACGGTACTTGTAATAGATATATGCTAAGACTCAATCAATTTATGTAAGGAAATTCGTTTATTTCAGCAAGATTAATCCTGTCACTTTTAATTAGCTTCTAAATGCGTTACATTGCATATAATGTTAAATCTTATCGTAATATTATATATATATATATAGGTAACCAGCTTGTTTACGTTTCAATAAATTACATTTTATTATACACATTTTAATAACTATCTGCACTTGCGGTTATTTATTTTCTGATAATTATTAACCCACTCGAAATATGTAAAAATATTAATGTTTATTTCGACTGTGACGAGTAAAATGCATTTAAAAAATGTATATTTTTTAATAAACGCGATATATTCCGAATAATCGTATAAAATTGTCTAATATATTACCGGAATATCATGACTATAATTTTTAACGGAATATATCTCTGTACAATTTGTACGAGATGTATCAGGGTAAAAAATATTGAAAATGACCGTCGTGACACGTTAACCGTAAGATCATGATAAATTTTATTGACAAGTTTTTTACTTGGACCTTGCAAGAATAGTATATTTACGGGAAGTAAGTGTTTTATTCATAACTGGGATATTTTTTTGATATTTTCGAGACGATGTATAATGTATTACGTTTGTGTGCATTATCTACCTCTATGAAATTTATACCGTATATATATACCAAATGAAATTGTAACTGATTTTTAAACGTTGCGTTAATACATTTACTATATATATAAAACGAACTCGCGGTAATACTTATATGGGAAACAAACCGATAAATTAATGTAAATAAGAGATGCGAATTTAAAATTTGACTCAAATATATATACACCAGACGCGCGTTATATCCAAAACGATTTCCAATGTGTGTATACGTGTATATATATATCAGTCAAATCCTTTCCGAAAATCCATCGTCGCGAGTAGACATAGCATCGAGAAACTTTGCAAATGCGCACCTTGCAACTATTTGAAATCTAGCACATGCGACTTAACGTATCCCTTCTCTCTTTATCTAACCATCTATCTTCGTTGGTTGAATACATGCAGAGAAGGCAGAGAGCGAGAGAGAGAGAGAGAGAGAGAGAGAGAGGGTCTTATATGCTTGGGCCAGTAACGGTACAACGGTGAGACCGAGGATGACCCCGCCTGAGTATATATATATACAAGACGCACGACCTCACTGCCCACGACCGCTATCTCCCTTCCTTTTTATATGTTGTCCCCTTTCCCCCGTCTTTACTTCTATCTCGCGCGGATCTTCATCCTCTAGCTTGTGTCCTCGAAGGGGGCATCGGATAAAGTGCTTCGACGATTTTCCTTATATATTTTTTTATCCTCTTTCTTCTTTTCGTTACGACAGAGGGACATCTTTTATATATATATACACACACACATACACACACACACATAGCGCGAGGGGAGGGATGGGAAATTGAAAACGGTATATACCGCTAGCTTTTCTTATATTATTTCGTGAAGTCGTGTAATGCGATTTAGGACGTTCACGGAGATGTGTTTAATTATTTATGAGGACAGATGAGGGACGGAGGCTAAGTAGTTGCATTAAACCTCTCTTAAAAATATTTAATAGCTTAGCTTTTTAGGGATTCTGATGTATAAAAAGGTACAACTTGTCGTGTATTTCTTTTCTTTCTTTTTTTATTCGGAAAATAAAGGTAAAATCCTTATACTGGATTTTATGAAATAGTTATTTACATTGTATAATTTTGATGTAGAGCGAGTTACTTCACTATTAATACGCTCTCGTATAAGGGCAAAAGTTTCTTATACAAGGAAAGTACATGTATATAGTGATTTAACAGTTCAAGCACATGGATTTAGCGAAACTAATTTTTTTTTCGTACTTTGCACATGACGGTGAATATATATGCGATTTTAATTACTTTACTGTATAATAATTACTTAGAGGGAGAATAAAGAAGAAGAGTACCGTTTTATTTAATTGATTCACTTGTTTTACTTAATTCAATTATTTTATACTCTACACCAGTTATTAACTATTTTTAAACTATTTTGTAATACAATAATAAAAAGATTGTCTTTTCTATATCCTCCTGACGAGACAAACATTGTTCATATCATTTCTCTCAACATTACAACGCTCATTACGACAAATTTGTATTCTCGGAATACACCAAAATAACATACAGTTACAACGAAATTAAATATTCATTTCGCGCAAAAGTAATTTCCCTTTCATCATCCTTCGAAATTCCGGCTATACGTGTGCATATATATATATATATTTACACGTCCACCCTAAAAACATCATATTCATTTACCTTCCCGTTGAAACAAATTCATAATAAATACATTTAAAATCGCGTTATACTCGGAAAGCAACCCCTAACAACGTTTGACGCACCCACAAATTTAAAAGTACCATTTTCCAATCAAATCTGACGTCGAGGAAGAAAGAAAAAAGTAAAACGAAATTAAAGAAATCACCGTCGTCGGTCCCCTTCACTTAAAACAAAAAGTGAGCGCGATCTCCATTAATGCCAGTCGATCCCTAAAAATCAAAGCGACGCCCGTAAAGTATTAAAGAAGAAAACTCGCCTCCCCACCACCGTTCCCCCCAATTTAACGAGTAAAAACAAAACCAACCACCCCCTCCCCCCCTCTTTTGCCGCGAAATATTTACGGCAATTACACGTAATTGGTAAAAAGGCATCTGATGCAATGCAATTTTCTCGTCGTATACGTAATAACACGCACTCGAGTCGTACGACAAGATCCCTCGGGAAAATCTCCGTGAGGTTCCAAAGGAACTTGGTACTTGCAGGGGGAAAACAAGAAAACGACACCCGAAGGAAGAGAGAAAGAGAATAAGGCGGTTCATCTTTATGTCTACCCTTATATATCTATATATATATACATATACCTTCTTTCAAACGGGGAGAAAGTGGAATTCATGAATGTTTCTTATATATATACCTTCCTTCTTTCTTTTGTAACGGTACTTTATTGTCAATTTTTTAAAGTTATTGTCCGTGATATTTAAATGGCGTGTTATTTATCGTGAATATACCGAAAATGGATTGCCAAAGAAATTTCAGCGGGGCACGTGTGGATGACATCAGGTACCGATCATTTTTTAACTCGTACCACGTATAAATATATAGATGAGTAAACGTATATAAGTCGGTTTTAAATATCGTTTATTAAAATACTTTAAATTATGTCATATCATTTTAGTCGTGTTCTATTCGAATATTTTGATGAAGTATTAATAAAATGAAAATAGAAAGTAAGTGTTTTGATAACTAAAGTTATTGCATGAAATTAAGTCGTAATTCCGCGCTAAAAACTATAATTATTTTGAATTCCAATGAATCATGCATCTTCACATATTATTATATATATATATATATAAATATCTAATATATTTTTTATAAACAACAAAGATCACGTAAAATATTTACCACTACCTTGGAATATACAACAATTTCAATGTGTATCTTTGAAAATTCGTAAATTGACTTTTATTAGAGTTCAATTCAAATATACAACCTCGACCAATATTTCGCTTACATATCAATATTTTCATCGAAACACGCATACATATATACTTTCAATCTTTGTCGTGCATATATGTACAATAGAATAAAGTACGCAACGATATATATTCAGAATGCATCAATATTTTTCTCTAGACTTTCACAGAAATATAATGTTGTAGCAATAGAATCCTGAAGCAATTTGCGATTCACTTAATTTCCATATGCGTGTATTCCATACTTAAAACAATAAAAAATGTGAATTCTAAATTCATGTGAAATTCTACGAGTGACGTATAGCAGTTTAATAAAAATTGAATTAAAAAAAAAAAAGAACCATTAAATCCATCTCCGAGTGAAACTAAAAGAGAGCCCATTTAACATTTCTCCATAAATTTCCATCAAAAGTATAACAAAGAAAATTTCGAATGTAATTAATGTTTGAGCCGTAATCCAGCATAAAGCCTCGAGCGAGTTAAATCAACCTTTTTATCAAATAAAAGCTCAAGTTGCGAGCGCGCGCGCGCGCGGGTACCAGGCCAGACGCACTCGAAAACTACTTCCCTTCCCAAATGCAATAACGGGGACGAAACCCTACGGTATTGCCATGGCCATTTCGCCTATATATATGTGATACACACACACACACGCACGCATACATGGACGCACACAGCACGTGACCTTCCATAAGCTATCGCAAAAACTCTGCTGACATTGAATTCCATCGGAAGAACAATGAGAGAAAGGAAAGAAAGAAAATCGTCTTTGCAAGACTTACTCGTCGTTGACTGAGCGCTCTCGAGATGAGAGGATATATACACACGCGCAGAGACACGTGTGTATGTGCGCGATAAAGGAAAGTTCCGGTGATAAGGTATACCGAGTCACCCGACGATAAACACTTTGGATGTCCAAACGAATTTGTCTCGTGCGATAAGCTTAACGTCTTATCACCGGAAAAGGTCGGCATTCGTCAGACGGGGTTGGAGAGATCCTCTGGTCAAATGATGTATTGGGAGGAAAGCTACACGTGTGTCTGTCTCTTTCTGTGTGTGTATGTACGTTATCGAAATTAAAGATTGTCGAGTGGGAAGACGACGCACCTGCTGATAACCGAAGTAAATAACTGATTTTTAGAGATTGATTCGTCAAACCGATCAACGTACTTTTACGTGTATACGTATATATACTTTTAGATCTAGATAAATGTTTGAAAAATCGCTTACGCATTGGGCAAATGTTTCTTTATTGATTATTATATCGGGATTTATCATTTTTAAGAGATATTCGATTAAGGGGACAAGCCTGGGTTAAAATTTAAAAAAAGATATTCAATATTAACAATTAATAATTTTTTTCATAATAATTATAAACAAATCTTAATTATTTAAACAATTGTATTATACTATTAATTTTATTTGATTTGTATAGCGTAACTATTTTAATTAATTATGAGACGATCCGTACTATGATTTTTTTCCATAATGAACTTACCGCAGGATATCTCAGAAACCACTTCATCGAGTAGACTGAAATTTTAACATTAACTGTTAAATACGATTTTAATCCACTTGAAAGAAACAGGCTGTGATAACATTGTAATAAAAAAATTATTCTTATGAAATTATTTTAAAAATTCAAAAATTGTGTAAAAAACGGCTAAATCATTTTTCTAATAAACATTTAGATTTAGATTTTTTGCAATTTTGTTTCGTGTAAGTGAATTTAAATCATCATTTACTATAATTGTTAAAATTTCAGCCTATCTAATCAAGTGATTACCGAGATATTCTGCGGAACGCCCATCATGGCAAAGAATCAGAGTACAGAGTGTCATAATTAATTAAAATAGTTATGTTACAAAAAATTAGCTACAAAATTCAAAATAAATATTAATAATAATACAATTTGTTTAAATAATTAAGATTTGTTTATAATTAATACGAAAAAAATTCTTAATTATTTAAACAATTTGTATTATATACTATTAATTTTTATTTTGAATTTTTTAGCTTATTTATTTGTATAGCGTAACTATTTTAATTAATTATGAGACGATCCGTACTATGATTTTTTTCCATAATGAACTTACCGCAGGATATCTCAGAAACCACTTCATCGAGTAGACTGAAATTTTAACATTAACTGTTAAATACGATTTTAATCCACTTGAAAGAAACAGGCTGTGATTTGATGAACATTGTAATAAAAAACTTATTCTTATGAAATTATTTTAAAAATTCAAAAATTGTGTAAAAAACGGCTAAATCATTTTTCTAATAAACATTTAGATTTAGATTTTTTGCAATTTTTTTTCGTGTAAGTGAATTTAAATCATCATTTACTATAATTGTTAAAATTTCAGCCTATCTAATCAAGTGATTACCGAGATATTCTGCGGAACGCCCATCATGGCAAAGAATCAGAGTACAGAGTGTCATAATTAATTAAAATAGTTATGTTACAAATAAATTATAGCTACAAAATTCGAAATAAATATTAATAATAATACAATTTGAACCAGTAAAAATAGTTATTTGTCATACGAAATATATTGTATTTATATAATCTATTATTTAGCTATATCTATTATAGCGTTTATATAATGTATTAGATCGAATTTACCAATTATTTGATTCACAGGAATATTATATTAATTATTACGAAAAAGAATTAATTGAATTAGATCTGTTTATTTACAAATAGTACAACACGATAATTATATTTACAAAACCGAAAATATCTTTGCATATACTAAATATATATCCACATATTTCATGTAAATACGTATTTGAACGATAATAATGTAATTACATTAATTTACGTGTATTTATCGGATAAGCAATAACTTTTGATGCATTGGAACACAATGTTATAAAAAATGTATCATTGAAAAGTAATCGTTCAATTCCGGTGCGTTCTCTAAAGTTTTGACTCGATCCTTTGTCTAATCCTCGCGTACTACAATGCCCCTGATTTTATAATACTTTTCTTTGAAATTCTCTAGTGATGCATCACGAAATACCGATACAACATATAACATAAAACCAATCGAACCAACAAATACAAATAGCGTCCATTTCTCAGAGCTAAAGATAATGAAACCACAAAGTCTAATCCGCCAGTTGAATTCCAAGGAACCGCGCGATACTTAACACAAACCATCATTTCACCTCATTTACAATCTCGATGTACTTAATTTCTATATAAATAACGAAAAAAAAAAGTAAACTGTCTATCGTGAACGATTGTGTATATAAATATCTCTTTTATGTACGCTTACTCGTCTATATATATATAGGTATATAGAATATCATGATCGACAAATACAATTATATCGATCGCGATTCGGTACACAAATCGAATTAATTATTCGTCAGGGGAATATAATTACTTTTTCCTCATCGCGTCAATTTATCGGGCCCACTTTATTAAGCCTCCTTGGCGATTCATTACAAGAGCGGGTATACTATATACCGAAGGAGCTTTTAATTCTCTTTGGAGCCGCGAAATTGAAAAAAAGTGCGCGAGCGCCCGCGATCCTGCGTTATTAATTTCCGTGGCGGAGAGGGAAAGGAAGAACGAAAAGGAAGATAAAAATATAAAGAAAATAAAAAGGACACGAAGACGGACAAGGAGGTCTTGGGCGTGCATCGATACGCGCCGCTTGTAATTACGGCCGGCGTGCGGGAGGTGTGCCGTCGAGGTGCCTCCAAGTGTTACGTTTGCAAGGCTCGATCTTTCGAATTTTCTTTCTTCTTTCTTGCCCTTCCTTTTTTATTCCCCTCTGCAGACGCAACTTGTACGTATATACGAACGTTCTTGTACGTTTTTTCCTGCGTACGGAAATAAGCCTTTGTGTCTCGGGGGGTCTGCATAATTAATTTTAGGGTGGAGGTGAGACAGGAACTATGCTCAAGTATCGATGGGAACAATTTTACTCTCTCGTGGAAATATTAAAATTATATTTCCCTTTTTTTCTTTTTCGTGTAATAATTGGTTGGATCTCGGTATAATGATATTTTTCACGACGAGTATTATACGGTTCATTATGAAAGATATATAATTATCGCACATTTGGCTTAAGAAATATTTAAATTATTATTTCAACTTTACACTGTTCCAACAACATATTACTGCACTTGGTTGGTAAAATCGTAGTTTTCAATTATATCAATCAACAAATTGTTGACAGTTCTTCCCGAATTCAAAGTTGTCGTTTGCTGAAGTTTACAAAAGTTTCTAATAAACAAAT
This sequence comes from Theocolax elegans, assembly GCA_026168455.1. Classification (NCBI taxonomy): domain Eukaryota; kingdom Metazoa; phylum Arthropoda; class Insecta; order Hymenoptera; family Cerocephalidae; genus Theocolax; species Theocolax elegans. Next base: position 12,136,686 of record CM047425.1, on the reverse strand, counting down.
TGACCTATTTCTTTAATCTCAAATTACGTAACGGCCCATAAAAATATCAAGTTGCGGAAATTCACTTAGCGGAGTAGAGTACTCACGATATAGGAAATCGATCTACAAAACCGAGGAAAATTAAATAAAATTCCCCGATTCTTTAGACTATTGACTATAAATATATTTCAAAGGTTGAGTGATCCTCGTAATCGTTTTGTAAGTTCACTGACCTTTACGATAAGTGACATCTACTTTTCAACAGCACAACTCGCTAAAACACTGCGTTGCATTGATTATCTTGACCTACAATTTTTTCTTACGGCATACAAGCACATTTCAAGCATTATAAAATAAATCATAATATTAAACTCAAGTAAAAAGATTTTTTAATATTTCGAATGACGAATACTGTCAAGTTACGTCAGTTTCAAAGCTTCCACTATGCCGAAGTCTTCTAAATATTAGTTATTCTAAATGTTACCTAATGCAATTGTCCGATTGTACACTGGCGAGACAAACTCGACGGCCCGCTGCAAGAGAACGATATATATAAATAATTTATTACGTCTATATTAATCTCAACAAATTTAAATTTACGAAGGTTGATTTAATTAACAGGTGAATAATGAAATTTAATATTAATTCAATAATCAATCGATATGCAGTAGAAATGTTTTCTTAAGTTATATAATTGTACAATTTAAATTTATAGATAATGCGTTTGAATTCATTTAATTAACGCACATATATATATATATATATATATATATATATACGTCATAGAGTCGCTCTACAAATTGTCTTTGAAGTTGGTACAATGGGTGAACTACTACAATGCAGATGAGAAGTAACTTTCAAATTTTGCATCAACTTGGAAGTATCGCTTTAACAAAGATTAATTACTTGGCGTTTAATCGATTTATTAATATATACATATATAACTCATAGACGAAACGCGTATTATATTGCAACATTGAAATTTAAGTAGTTCATTATTCCTCGTGTAAAAATTTACCTCTGTGAATTCGTAATTATAATTTACTTTGTTCAAATTTCATTTTTTTGTACCCGAGTGCAAGTACAAAAATGTAATGACAAAATTGAAAAAAAAGTACACATTAAAATTCATTATATTATAAACATATTATTTACAGAGAGAATGTATAATATTGCGTTGGGTATACGTTAAATACAATTCATAAATCTCTAATTGAACAATCGATAGACACTTTGAAACGTGCAATCGGCTATACGTATACATAATGTTTAGCTATATACAGAGAAAAAAGAGTAATTGTGCAAAACAAACAAAAAAAAAATTAATAACGTGACAATACCAACACAAAGAAAGTGTACGGTAGAAAAGGTATGAAGGAAAGTAAGTATATAAGTACGATCGAATCATCGAAGCTAAACATTCTAACCGTAATTAACATTTTGCTAAAGGCAATTTGATTTATCGCGCATCAACTACAGATCTGACTATTCCGCGTAGCAATAGACCGCGTTACGCAACGACTCCGTCGCGCATCATCGATTCAATGGACTAGAAGGATGAATCCCATATCCATTCATTCGGCAATAATACGCTAATCAATAATAATATCACAATGTTTCACCTAAATCATAAACGTCTGTCGATGCTATACACACGGGCAACCAACGGGTGTAAGCGTATATATATATATTTACGAACCTTTAAATTGAGATAGGCGCGTCCTAGTAACTTTGTATTTTCGACAAAGGCATTTGTCCAACACCCTCTTTTGTTCTTTAAATACACACACGCGCATTATCTATTTACTGAATGCCGACACATGTATGAGATTTCATAGTGTAGGCGAGTTGTGGGTGGTGTTTAACCCGTACAAATCTAATTACACGTACAACCCGCGTCCTATACGCGGCTTATATTTATCGTTCGTTAATTTCTTTCTTACTCGTTTAATTTCCATTGAGATATATCATGCTTCTCTCTTTCTCCCTTCGCCCTGTTGAAAGATATACTTTCTTTTTTATTATTTTCATCGCGGTACAATCCGAGTCATTGGTATGTGTTGTTCGTATTCAGTGGAGCCTTGTAATTTGTTTAGTCTCCGTGTATCGTGCGTGTGTCTGTGTCTGTGTGTGTGTGTGTGTGCGTAACCACCAAGACAAATATTCCAATCTCTTTAAATTCATACACGGCGAGAGTGGGAGGGTTTTTAGTACTTATAATTACTTATTAAAAGGTAATGTTATTTATTACCGATCGATTCTTTCAATATTGTTTAAACCATCGTATTGTAGTGGTTTATCTCGCTCAGAGCTATTAAACGACGTTTAAATCATCGTTTTTTCATCTTTCATCGCGTTGAGAAAGATTAACGTTCAATTTACAAACATGTTTTGCAATGACGTATTAAACGTTTAATCATATTACTGACTACGCAATTGTCCGTGTAATAACGAATACTTTATTTTTGTCGACTATACTCAATGTTAATTTTTTCACTCAATAAACCATCTAAAAAGTCCACATTTTTTTATTTAAAACTTTTCAGTCCCAGGACTTACTTTTTAGTCCCCGCATTCACGTCGCCGTTAAATATAAAAATATATAATAAAAACAGGAAAATTTAAATGATGCACAACCAAAATTAGATTAAATTGTCGTTTCTGTCAAATTTCGGACAGTAACTTGCACACGCGGGAATAAACAACTATTTCACTCTATTAGTGCCCTATTTTGAAGTTAATCGAAATCATTAATTACCAACTTACTCGTCATTTCTGTTCAAACCGTGAGATTTTGGTAAAAAGATGTTCTATTAAAGCTTTGATTTTTACTAAATAACGCCTAAATAATTATTAAATATTATTAATCAATATAATTAATCCTTTATCAGTAATACCCGTTAACATTATACATACAGTTGTAAACGCGTGAACCAACGTTACCCAAGAATATCCGTATTATAATTCGAGATAAAGTTTTCACCCGCGTTAAAGAAAAACCGTTGGCTATACAACTTTCCGAGCGCAAAACTGTCCGACACATCGTAATTAAATTTTTCCATCAACGCTTCGCGGCAAAGAAATGTATATGCATCACGCTCGGTTCAAAGAGGCCCAGGCTCCGTCAATCTTTCCCAACGTCGTACGCAATTTGTAAGTTCCTCTCTCAAAGTCCCCAAAGAATATATATCGGCACGCTAGAGAGATTGGCGAACACGGTATATACATATTATATATATACGCACTGATCTCTCTCTCTCTCTCTCTTTCCCGCCACAACCCCGCAATTACGATGACTGAGAGTTTGAAAGGGAACGTACGCAACGTCTGAGGGGGAGATATATCGCGATATGCATTTTCAATGCGTTGGCTTTGTCTTGTGTATCGCCCTACAGTACTTTCCTCGCTACCCTTGAGAATCTATATAGTTTTTCTATATATATATACAGGTTTCGACTCGGAAATCTAGATGGGAAATCATCTTCCTTCGTCTTTCTTCTATATATATATATATACACGCTCGATTTCGTTCTTTATGATTTATGCAGAATGTCTATCGTCTTTCGGCACGGAGCTTGTTTTTGTTTCGCGGGTATGGTACAGTCAATATTTCGGGGATATGTTTTGACGTGATATCCTTTTCGATTTATTTTTTCATTCTCGAGGGGTACGGTGCATAAGTGGTTAATGTTTCGTCTACACATTACTCACTGGTGATGATGTACGAATTTGCGATACTTTTCCACAAAAAGACAGTTTACATTTAAATTTTAGGAATTTTACAACTTTGGGTCTAGATATCAAACGATTTTTTTTCCCCAGTTATATATAAATACGTTCAGTTATTTATGTAATATAATATTATAATTAAAGGTTATATCTCCGAGGAGAGTTTCAAAATTGAATTTCATATTGGTACAACGAATTCGAACGCGTGGAACTACACGATGTTAAATTTAATATCTCTAAAAGCGAGTTACCGACCAGTAAGAATCACCGCGCAACAAGCACATCATACATATACACATATATCCATCAGATTATTAATTCACTTGAAAGAAATTAATATCGCATGCCCATCATGTATACCGCCTTCCCCCTCTCTCTCTCTCTCTCTCTCCGAAAAAGGAAGAAAAGAGGCGTAAGAAAAGAAAAGCCCTTATCCGAGCGAGCGCGCGCGCATTCCGAGGTATAACTCCTCCCTCGGCCACTTGTCCGTGCATAATCCGCCGAGACAGACGCTTCCACCTTGACGCGCGCTCGAGTCTTATCCAATTATCGCGCGATTCCGTTATGACGCGCGACCCCCGCTTGCGCCCTGGCTATCCAATTAACTCTGTAATTACGAGCCAGCTGGATTATCCTCATTAGGAATGGCTCGCGGACGGCTCGGGTTAGATTGTGCCCTATTCGAAGGGGTCAGCTATACGCAACTTCTCCAAATATTCTAAATTGTTTAGCTTACCGAGATTAGATTGATGTGGTTGTGATGGTCGCGCGTGTAAGGCGCACCTACACCAAAACTTCATTACCATCGCCAAACGAGCGCTCTTATTTATATTATTCTTACGCTCGTTTAAATTACTCGTATTCTCCGTCAAATTTTATTAAGTATCATTCGCTTAATAAATGTAACTTTATATATATGCGTGGTTCTCTATGAAATCGAAGCTGATAAAAATGAATATTGCTGTAACTGTGGGAATATGTTTTTTAGAGGTATCCAGTAGTTCTCCTTATCATAAGATTAGATCGATACTGAAAAAGGTGTAGATGTTTTTTTACCACTCCAAGGTAGTATAATATTTTTGTAATAATCGTGTCAACAGATTCATCGTTGTAGGCAACAAATATACACTTCTATTAATATTTCGGGCATTTTTCCAAGATATTTTGATCAAAAGTGGTCTTAATGGTTTAGGCCTACACTGAGAATTTATAGAGGCACTTTCTGACTATGAAAAGGCATGTTTCAGGCAGTATTTGATTTTCAAAGTCCGGAGCAAAATTGGTGATTTTCACTATTTAAGGTTTAAATGGCTTACAAGAGTGTGATCAGCATACATTATGACTTTAATAGTACTTTTGAATTAAACATTTAGAAAAATTTGACAAAAAAAGTATTGCTTATGTTTAAGTGAAAAATGTATCCTCTAGGAGCTATGAATTAATAAAACTGGGCATATAATGCAAAAAAGATGCTAAAATAGCAATTTCGACTCTCTATGACTTAAAATAACAGACCCGAAATTCAGGAGTACTACTGGATACCTCTAGAACATATGCCCACAGTTACAGCAATATTCATTTTTTTCCATCTTCGATTTCACAATTAAATATTTATTCCTTCTCTGAATATATCAAATAATTTGTCTTTGCATTATCTAACGGATGTTTATTGTTTAATATTCTTTAATAAATTAATTGAAATAATGGTCGAACAAAAAAAACTACAGATCTACCACATATCCTTAATTAAAAATATTTCCTACATGAATAAAACAATTTTAAATTATAAATTATTTTACATCAAGATGTATAATTACAAATTCGTCTATATAAATCTCGTATATTTTCTAATATGGATACACATCGATAATTAATTTATTTATTTTTTACAACCCCCTCCCGTTAACGTAACAGACACCGTTTTAACGTAGCGTTAAGTGGCGCAACGTTGGAAAAACTGTAGCGTCTCGAGTGTCTGATAATTGTCCAATTTACGTTAATTAATAAAACCACGCGCGACTTGTCAAAGGAAAAACACCGGCTTTGTTTACCTTTCTCCTAGTTCATAGCGTTATAATTTATTAATATACTACTTTAGTTGTACTAATTTACAGAAGGGCATAGTTCTTGGTGTTGGTTATTATTATTTTATTTTTCTTCCTTTTTCTATAGTGCGACTGGTTGTCGAGTAATTAGCGAAGAGATTGATAATTAAATAAATGAGTTTCTTGACTCTGTAAAATATAACTGTGTAATTTTTTCAACCATATATATACACGGTGATTTTTATTATAATAAATATGTTTAATTGCGCTAAAATATATATGTATACTTAAGATCTAATCATATCTCGATGTACATTAATAAAGTTTGAAAAGAATTTTTAAAAATATTTTTTAAAATATATACCTATGACGTTTGTTTGATTGTAATGATAATTCAGTAATTGTACATACAATGTATATAGTTACTTATATCAATAGTAAATAATCTTATAAAAGATATATGCTTATTCAACGAACGATAAACCATTAAGATATTTCTAATTGACATTTCGCAATTCCAAATTGAATACCCTTTACTCACATGTACATATATACGCTTCGCATTGCGTTTCATAAAGTTAAAGTAATAGAAAATTTATTCAAAGAGTGCATTAAGTATATCTGTGTATCGAAGTAAATGAAAATTAAGGGTGTTACCGCACGACATTAAACAAAAAGTTGGGACCGCCCACGAGTTTCTCGTATGTATAAATTGTAGAACGCAGTACGGAATAATCAAACGACGAGTCGCGTTGAAGATACTTTCGAAGCAAATGTATGTATATACCTATATGTATGTATATACACACGCGTACAAATTTTACGCCGTGAAAATAAAGAGTTTCGAAGAGAAGGAGGATAATGCATTATTCGAGATTGCATATTGCTTATTATAAGCACGCCCACGCAACGAGACTCTTTGTTGAAGTATATGGGACGAAACATGAAGCGATAGCTCGTTTTGGTTAAAAAAAAATGAATCTTCGAGAGTATCATTTTTTATTGTTTTCTAAAATTATTTTTCCAATATTATTGAAGTTTGGTGTAACTCGTTACAATTTTTTATAGAAGTGTTTCAGTCACTTATTGGGTTAAAATTATTGATATACAAATGAAATACAATTGTTTTACAAAAGTATTTTCCAACTGTATAGCAGATAGCCTGATAAAGCAAGTGTATACTTGAATTTTTATGCGACACGTTCACGTGCACCCGCGAACAATCGCTTAAAAACCTCGGGATTAATAATAAATACGTGGGCGAAGTATTAGCCATGATATATTTTTCTTTCCCAGCAGTAAAGTGAACTAAAAAGACAAAAGGAAGCGAATGCGCATCCTGAAAGTAGATATCGTAGGAAAGGCTTGACTGTGTCTTATAGCCGTAAAAGCCCCGAAGACGTGAGCGCGTGCCAGCTTGCGAAACAGAGCCTCCATCGAGAGACCTAACCTAACCTCCCTCCTCCCACCTCACGAAGTGAGTGCCGACTTCACTTTCTTAATCTGTCTGCCTTTATCTTGTGCTCCCTTATTCTCTTCCTCTCTCTGTCTCTCTCTCTGTATATATACCCACTGCTCTCGTTTTCTTTAGAACGAGCCGAACGAATGAAGTACAGTATACAGTCTTGTCAGGATATTGCCATCATATATATACCGTCGCATACCCAATTGTTGATCAATTAAGGTAAATCCGTACAATCATAGAATAATTTTATGTTAAAAAAGATAATAATTGTACATGTTTTGATGCATACAGAAAGCATAAAATAAGTATTAAACTACCTTTTAGCCGTCTCAGAAAAATAAAATAACTGCTATTTTTAAAGTAAGTAACAATCTAAGAAAAAAAGCGGGAAGTACCAATTTCTGATCAGTAAATTTTCGTTATACGTATTTCAATTTCTATAGTTAAGCCTATTAACCTGAAATTATTGATTGTTTAACCTTTAAATTGTGCGTAGCAAACATTTATTAGATTTATGTAAATCTTATTATTTTATTGAAATAATATACTGATCAGAAATTGGTTCACGATCAATTATTGGGTACCTTACGGTATATACATATTTTCGTTAGGTTATCATCGTACGATTTGTCTGTACATTATCGAGAATCCCGATTATTTTATTCGATTACCGGTGAATTCTAAGCTATACCGCGTAACAAATTTTCTTGGGTGTGTAAGAAAAAACGAAAGACGAGTCGCTAGCAACTTATATCGCTCTCTCGACGTTTTAACCATATATACGCGATCAATTCTACATATATATATACCTCGTTCGTACGAGTTACGTTATTTTATAACAGCGAAATCCTGGTGCGTTGATATCCTCGTCGTTTCCGAGCATAACAATATCATTTTTACTGGTGATTCGTATTTTTATATATTCCGGAATAACCTACCAAGAAACATGGACGATCGCGCCCAGATTTTTATCTTTAACGCATTACTTCACTTTTGTATATAGTCGAATTTTCTCCTCCTTTTTATACCTTTTATAGATTATAAAGTAGATCTGGATTCGCGCAGACGTTCTTCTTTAGGAGATTTTATCAAAATCGTTTCGCGTGGATGATCGATGTATCTGTAGTACAATATTAAACTTATTTATTCCATTTTTGGTGTACGAATGTTTTTAAATTACGCGAATGATTAAATTGTAAATGTCACAATTTACCATACGAACAGTATTCCTTGTATACACTGAGAAAAAAGTTGTAGTAAGAGTGACAATACTGTCTAGTAATCAAATTATAATGACTGTCAAAATTTTAAAATAACTGTACTGTATAGTAAAATTTACGCTATTTATTGTAAATGTTACAAAAATTATAGTATAAAAATTAATAGACTTTTAGTCAATGTTACTATTTACAGTATACTAATTTTTTAAATTTTGACAGTCAACATTTTACTACAACTATTCTTTCTCAGTGTATTTTATTTATTTTCATAAAATTATTCGACTAACCGGTAATTTTTTCAATGCAAGAATATATTACGTAAATGCAAATTTAGCAACTTTCTAAATATTAAATCAACTCCTCGGATATATATACATGACACTATACATTTGAAGTAACGATATTTTGATTTAAACCTGCCAAGCCTACTTGTTTACGCGTATACATACTGCATAGACACCTATATACCTCAAACATTAAAATTCCCGTCGATCGTACACATTTATATATACAGTATAATTCAACGATAATTTATCATATTCAAAATATATCAGTTAAAAATAACGTATACAGACAACACCTCGAAGAATCCAAGAAATGCTTACGGGACAATCTGGTCATAACGTAATTAATGGCAAAAGCGCGAAAGAATCTCGTAAAACGTTGAATGGAGACGTAATCCTAAATCCTTATTAGCGTAAGTAGATAAGCCGTGCAATAAAAATCGGCTAAACGCTCGAATTTATACGTTAATAATTCAAGTGCGTATATATATATATATATATATATACATCCAAGAGTCGAGAGGTAAGATGTCTCTCGCGTTGTTTCGCTATTTTTGTATATATATATACATCCGAGAGAAAGAGAGTGAGAAGGTTTTACGGCAACGCTGACCGCGACCGGTTCCTCCTCCCTTGGCACTCGACGATTATATTTTACGGGACGACTTCTCGCGTTTTTATATATATATATATATATATATATATACATGTATATGTATATACGTTCTGCGAGAAAAACGTCCCGAGGGAGGATAATGACTGGGCGAATCTTTGGCCTTTTTAATGTTCTCTTTTTATGTTCATTTAAATGTGCGATAGTTTCAACTTTTATCTTTACAGTGTTGCTTTTAATTATCGTTAGTCGTTTTCGTTATTTAACCTGTATAATTGAAATTATAGAGTTTATTATTTTTAATTGATTTAACGTCCCGTTAATTAAGACCTATATTATCAGATTTTATTTCTAAGTTGTTTCAGATGTAATGTAGATTAAATATATATATATATATACCGAAAATTATATGGAGATTAACAGATTTTTCTCTGATAAAATGGGTAAAAGTGTTTCACCTTAAAATTAAATCAAAATACTCTCCTCGGTAATAATTGGTTATTTATATATATACGCACGCATGTATTGTAATAAATTGTTACTTTCCGTGCCAGAAAATATATCACTTAGTTTGACTTTTAGTAGAAATTTTACAATGTTTAAACTGCAAAACCATATCATAAGAGCTCGAAGGAAAAATGTGCCATTTTTTTTGTTGGTGCATTTTGTAACATTTTCTATAAATCTTCGTTTTCGTATTTTATTGATAATAATTAATGTAACGGGGTAAAGAATTCACGGTACGCGAGCCATAAATCATTAAGCTTCGAATAAATATTTATGATTTAATATTATTATATATCCGAGCAATGAAAATGAGTTATACAGATTACAATTGCTGATATTTTAATTTATATATTTATACACATACACATCCATATTTCATCATCTTTTCTGTGAAATCAAAAATACGGAAAAATAAGTAAAATATTTACGTAACGAACGCTGTACGTACAGGAACGTTCATTAAAATATTTATGATAATATTCTTTATTATTTAAACAAAGTTTAGTTATATAATTCTTGTTAATTTTTTATCAATAGTTATAATTATAACAAATTAAAATATAATTGTTATACGGTTTTAAAGATTAATTTGATTATGCTTGATAATGATATAGAAATTATAGTTGTTAAATATTTCACGGTAAATAAAATGTACTCAAGACACAATGATAAAAGAAGGGTTAAAAATAACGTAAAGTAATGAATGATGACACGCAGCTTCACACCAGGTATACAACGTACGAGCGAAGGTTATCCTCGCCTCAGAAAAATTAATCAGATAATTAGCAATAAATTCCGTGGATCCTGAACGAGATCTCGGGAAAGGTTTTCTCTTCGCTTGTACGTCAATCGAAAATCCTTACGACTCCCCCTTCCATAGAGGGGAGAGAGAGAGAGAGAGAGAGAGAGAGAGAGACAGGTGGCGCGAATATCCGGAACGCGTCGCGTATATCACCGGCAGCTCGTAACATTGTTGACGGTTTCCGCGTCGCGAATGTTACTTTTTTTTTTCTCTCGCGCGTTCGCGTCGTTATACCCGAGAGTCGCTCATTAGTGCTCGACGTCCCATTACTATGGCCAGCTCGTAAAACGACGTCTTACGGGACGCGTTATGGCTTTTGCGCCCGCGTGTTATACGGCTTGCAATTCCCTACATTTTTTTTTCTCCTGCTTCTGTGATGCGCATGCGGGCCGTTTCGAAAGGATTGACTGTTCTGGTTATGTGGAAGGACTTCGTTAGTTTCCCTCCCTCTTCCCTATCTCTTTCTCTCTCTCTCTCTCTCTCACATACTTTCTGTACTTACTTTCGAGTTCAGTAATCGTTCGTCGACTAGTACGCCTTATAGCTGTATAGATTTTTAGTACTGTTAATGAATTATTTTCGGTTCTCGAACGTTTTCTAACGGGGCTTTTATTTGCGTGTTACTCTACTGCAGGAAAATGTCCCTTTTTTTACTAGTTGCCGTGCTTTTCGCGAAATTGCCTTCGAAGTAATCTTTAAATGTATATAATAACGTTCACGTACGTAATAATCAGTTAACTTTAAATTCGCACAAGTTAATGCATTGGTAAAATTTGCATTACTTTTATTCGCGACGCGATTCAGACGAAAAGTACTAAATTAAACCGTGTGCACCACAACTTGTGTTAATAACGATATTATTATAATATAGATAACGTTAAAAAAAATTATGTCGCAATCTTAGCATCCCAACCGAGTGCTAAAAAAAATATCCGTAATAATATAATCTCCCAAGATACAATACATTTTATCGTGGAATTATGCAAAACTACAGCGAAACCTTAAAACTCCTCACGTGCAAATTCGATTGTAATTAACGAAACCCCGTACGATAATCAAGCCCGAGCATACATATAATAATAAAATCGGACGAAGACAAATGTTACATGGTATATATAATGCATCGAATCCAAATATAAGAAGAAATAAAATAAAGTAAAAGATAATGCGTATAGTGAGTGAAAGAGGGAGAGGGTACCATACCGATCAGCGCACGTAAATAATTTAAGTTTTGTTATTCTACAAGCGCAGACCATAATAAATAGCTTTGCTTTCTTTGACGCCGGGTTAATTAGTTTTCGCACGCGCGTCTTGCGGTTCTCTTTATCTTGCGTTTATGAGACGTGGGTTTTGAGCGACGCGCGAATGTTCTCCCTATAAACCCCTCCCCCCTCACCAACCCTCTTCCCACTACCCTTTACGCGAAACTCGAGCGGTTGCGGAATTGCTTTTGCCCGAAATTGCGATTGTCTTTGCACGACTACGCCTCACAATCCCAGACGTTGCTGACTACGGCCGCTTATGTTCGCTGATAAGAAACTTTGGGTGTGAGATAAGATGCGTAATGGGGATGAGTCTAGTTGGATTAACGTGTGTGTAACTTTTTTTATTCTATACCTATCGTGGAAAAGTCAAGGATGAATGATCAAACTTTCTTTTCGAACTCACACCAATTATTTATATATACGATTTTGATTAATTGTTATTTTTGATATAACAATGTGCAACAGTTCTAACGGTTTTTTCGTAGCATTAAATCAATTTTGAAATTATGTATCAATATGGTTAACTTTTTATATCGCTTTTCTTTTGATTATATTGTAACAACGAATTTCGTTTCCATGTCTATAATCAGCTTATAAACACCAGTTTAAAAAAAAATATATATATAATGCAAATACGAAAAAATATATAACAATACGTTATTATTACATTTGCGTTGCGCGTAATCCCAAAATATGAAATATTTGAATCGAATGTTATTAATCTAAGACAACAGTTCATCGCATTCGCGAACAACGCGTAATTGTATTAAATAATAGATTTTGAATATATTTACACGAATATAACGTCAATACAATTGGAATATTTGTAGTCTAATATATTGTTGAACGAAAAGTAAACTTTTGTTCGCATAAATCTACACCGTAGATGTAAATGGAATAACAATGGAAATATATTTAAAAATGAAAGCTTCGTGAATAGTAGAATACATTTTTTTCGGATAACGAACACTGATATTCTCTTTCAATTTATTAGCCTATTATTAACAAAGTTTATTAACCTGAAGTTTACTTTGTTACAAATAAAAAAAAAGAGAGAGGGTGGGGTTGTATATTTAATCTAGCATAAAAATAAAAGTCTTCATAAAATAAAATGTAAAAATAAAAAAAAATCCTTCTTCTCTCGTGTATTATATTTATGGTAACATAAAATACTACATCCATTAGAATTTGTCGCTAAAAATTATATCTCTTTTACACGCGTGTATTCATCTGCATATGTACAAAAACCTATAAAGTGCAATAGATACAGATATATATATATATATATTTGCGTGAAAAACTCTTCGTGCACATTTTTTATCTCTGTTTTATTTCGTTCAAATGAAATTTAACTTTGCAGTACGTTATCTGAATCTCCCAGTAGTGTAAATTTATTTGACTGTGACTCTTAGAGATAATAACTATAATACATTTTTAACAAAAAATTATCTCTTTGATATTCGATTACGTACGATGTATTAAATAATTATAAACTGTATTTTACTATTACGGAGATCAGTATTGTGGACCAAAATTTCCAAATGGTATAAATTTTACACGGTTACGGGTCATGTAAATTATTCCATACATTATTACAAGTGCTACTTATCACTTTCTATGATGAATGCATTCAGTGAATCTTCCGTGTAATTCAAAATCACTCTCTCGTTGAATTAATTACTGATCAATTCTCTACAAACTCCTACAAAATCAATTTCACTCGTAGAATCGCAAATTCAACAATTTAGTGCCCTGGTAGAAAATAGCGCAGATTCTGACCAGAATTTCTGGTCAACACATGTTAAATTGGTGTATATCTAGAAATTCTGCAAATTTTCTGAAAAGGATTTCTAACAATATCTTATTTTCAAAAATTTTTACCAGAAATTCTGACCAGAAATAGGCTCAATTTTCTACCAGGGTGATATTACCGTATATTAACCTAAATTTCTTTTCAAATTGAAACGTCAGTGTTAAAATTGTTTCTAAATTTATTCTTATATCCGTTTAAAATAGTTCGACGCAGTAAAAAAAATATTTTGCCCATGAATTTAATAAACTCCACATAGTATAGTTTATTTATCAAAGTTCGAACGCATCCACCTATATATAAAATGATTATATCGTATGTAAATAATACAAAAATTCTATCCAAAATCGTTAAATTTATCAAAATACGAAAGGTTAAACAAAAAAAAATGTATACTCGAAGACTAAAAAAAATCCAATCTTCCCGTTGGATAACTTTGTGAGAAGGACAATAAACCGACGCCCCCTTAATTGCAGTGTCAACCCTCCAAAGAAAAATGCGCAATCATACCGAGCGAAAATCATATTCCGGAACGTAGGAACGAAATCGACATAACGCACACCTCTACCAACCAACTGCAAAACTAACTGACGTATATTATTGGCACGTACGCATTTAAAGGCACTCGGAAGGTTTCCCGAAGAGAAAGAGAGTGAGAGGATAGGTATGGTACGAAGAGCTCTCGCAGCTTGGCGGCCGTTACCCCTCGGAGGTTAAAAACGCCCCATAAATCACATTACGATGAGAAATGCCCCTTGCCACCCGCGCAATCCCCTCCCCTCCCCCTCCCCTCCCTGAGAGAGCTGGTCCCTTTCATGGGTGTCTGCGTTTCATGTGGCTCGAACGTATAGCGACCCCGATCCCTTTCTATATGTACGTGGATCTTTCGAGGATACGCTCTTTTCTTTCTCTAACTCAGCTCACCTCGCACTTTCTCCAACTGTTCACTCTCGATTCACTTACGGTCGGTGCATCTTTCATGATTCGATCGTCTTTCTCGAGGTTATATTGTTTTAAACGAGATTGAATGTTTCATTCTATACCTTTCCGGACTATGCAAATTATTCTACTATTCACTGTTATACATTTTACGGTTTCGTGGTAATATATTTCGTCATATTTATTGAAGCGTTATTGTAATTATACTACTAACGTTTGCATAGGTTTATCATAGTTACATTTATAGAAATACAAAAGGATTTTTAAATATTAAATACCGTAAGATAACCAATTTCTGATCGGTTTAAGACAAATTCTTAATCGTACCTTAACGCGTATAAAACTTGACCTTATCTTCCATTTTATATCGTAATAAATGCATTATAAAATTAATCCATTACTCTATATCGCTGTTAAAATATTTTAATATTGAAAAATTTGTTTCCTTATAAGAATTATATTAAAAAATGATCGACAATTCGATGCTGATACAGTAATACTGAAAAAGATAAATAAAAAGAACACGTACAATATTTCAATCGCTTTTTGTATAAAAATATAGTTTCCAAAATTGTTTCCTAAAATACGATATAATCATCTCAGAAGATTAAATATTTATAGTGTAATAAAATAAATGCGTTAAAATTATAAAATCTAGAGTGATATACAAATTAAACAGAGTTTCGCACGGAAATAAAATTAGTTTACAAATATAAAGTAAAAAGTTGGTTGAACTAGATATCTAGCTAACAACGTCAATCAGTCAAGTAAAACCATATAGACTAACTCCATTTACAAACGTCCTAAAACCCATGGATTAAGCAATAAATGTTAATCGCGTCATAAAACCGTTGAGTTACGTCTGCGACCACCAACTACGCCGGACACAAAAAACCAACTTCATCCCGAAATTTCCCCGAGAGAGCGAGAGAGGAAAAGTCAGACGGTGTGGGCCGCAAAATAAGCAAAACCGCAGAGACCATCTCGGGTGAGTCTCATTAAGCTTAGTTCTCTCTCTCTTTCTCTCTCTCTTTTCCTCCAATTCCCTCGTTCGCGTCTGTTTAACCTCGGGGATGCTACCGGATTCGACGGCCCACGGGACACACTCGAGGGTGGCGAAATAAATAAAGAGACCGACCGAGAAAGAAAAAATAGGGAGAGGTTGGGACATAAATCCAGCGACCACCGAATACACCGCTCAATGGCCTCGGTCATATACCAGCGGGGCGCGGAAAAATATTTTCACAGGCCGAAACCAGACCTTGCACTCGTAGACGCGCTAACCCGTGAACTCCGTGTCTCACTTTTTTTTCTGCACGCCTCCCACCAAGTTAGCAAAAAATTATAACGCGGCTGGTATTCTTCACATTTTTTATCAATATCGTACTGTTTCTTTTGTTCCTCCTTTAAAAAAAGGAGACGATAAGTATTTTTCGTTTCTTTGCGGATTATTAGTGTTGAAAACACGCGTTTTTTTGGAATAGATGCGAGAGAAAAGGGCTGCCAGAAGGTCAACTAATTTTTTTAAGGATCTTGACGCTACCGAGTCGTAAAATTAAATTACGGGAGAACTTTTGAGTGTGATTGCGTATGTTTACTTTTTTCTAAGTATATTCTATAATAAAAAAAAAGATCTTCAAATCTTTTACTTTTTAACTCGCACGCTCTGAACACAACACGTTCCAAATTTATAACGTGTACACAAAAGTTCGTTAAAAAAATTGTTATCTTCAACAATTAAGTTCAAAGAAAAAGTACTTTAAATACGCACGTATCATATACACTACAAATCTGAAGGAGTATAATAAGAAAAAAAAACCCTTTTGAAAACAAAAATGTTCGTGACCTCCTTATGATCAAATCCCCCCTCTTCTCTATCAAATCTCGAAGAAGTTTACTCACGCTCGTTTAAAAATACACTGGCATCCCTATATGTCCAAGAGGAGTTCCCACACACATAAGACCACGTACGATCTGATTTCTCGAGGTTCGTACGTCGTATATGTGATTTCAAAGGTCTGATCATTCGTCGCCCATATCGTGCACGCACGAATAAAAATGAAGAAACGCTACATAGACGGGGTTACGCAGATGAGCAGTGGCAAGTCCATCGCGCGAAAATATTTTTCCAGGCCCTGAGGGAGCGCGAGATTGGCTCTTGTACAAAAATATTCGGGAGCTGATCGCCTCGTGTATATACCACGTCTCTTCTTCACCCCCTCGTGGCCTCTCCTTTCTAGCCAGCTCTCGGCAAACAAAAACAACCCTATCATGCGGATATACGCAAGGAAAAGAAAAACACTTTAGGGATCACGATTTAGGCTTGAACACGTACGGTATCGTTTCGTAGATTAATACATATTTTAGATGTGAATTATTAGCACAACCTTTTGAATGTTTATCACAGCGAGTTTTTCCTAGATTTACAAGTAAATCTTATATACGAATATAAGCGTTTGAAACGTTATCAGAATTTACTGTTTCGCAAAAGTAAACGAAACAGGGAATAAAGAAAAGTCATCCCCCACATATATTTGTGGGAAGCTCCCCATAAACAAAAAAAAAATGTTGAAAACAGTCGGCCGCTAACGAATATAAACCCATTACTGTCACGAACTTGAATTCACACCGTTCATCAATCTCCTTAATTGATTTCTTCTCTTCCGAAAAGTAATATTCCCCTATTCAAAACACGAATTGACAGGACAATTTAAATCGATACGCAGACATACACACCCACGTTTTCCATATATACCATACACCATAGCCTCACCGATTCGGAGCCGGAAGGCGCGGTTTTTCATTTCATTTCAATTCGCACCCTATATCGACCAGCCTCTCTTTCTCTCTCTCTCTCTCTCTCTTTCTCTCTTCATCCATCCACGATTTTTCGGGGGCCTCCGCATTGTCGCACGTCCGGTGAAATTTTCGGCTGGGCGATAACGACACCAACGCCACGACCATCTGTCGAAATCGATTTTGCATTAACGCAAAAACTTCCGCCAGTACATATATACGATTTCCCGTTTCTCTATATATATATTCTACGCGTTGTTCGCGTTGACGTGTGTACTCACACACACACGCAAACGTACCTATTGATATACGTATTTGTGTTTCTGTGTTTTTTGGATGTATATCAATATATGTGTGCATTTCCGTCTTTATATTCAGGACTGGTTGATTCTCGTGTTCGTAATTCCTAGGTCTGGTCGAGGGTTACCGTGCGATTTCGGTTTAATCCTTTTTTTACTTCGTTGGTAGACAATATAAATGTTTTTGTGCTAAAAAAAATTGAAATCTGTATATTTGTAACCGGTAGTAAGTCGTATCGAAATTTTCGAACTAAAATCAATATGCAAATTATTCTTCAAATTACTGCTGGGTAAGAGGAACTTCAATTACATAAACTGACATGTAAATTGTTAAACTACATCTCAAATAACTTTAAACCATCAACAAGTTTTCGTACGTATATATAAAATCCCATAAAAAAACGTATAATATTTATTAAAACGAAACATTTAACTAAAAATGAAGAAAAACAAAATAAAATCCATTCCAGAGGAGTATATTAAAAATAATTCCAATAAATTGCACACAGAAGGATTAATAAACTCATATTTCGAAAATGGTAAACGTATACACACTCAAATACGTGCCTGTCAAATATTAATAAAAAAAATTGTTTCAAAACAATGCAATTACAAAATAAAATTTGGTAAAACTCTTAACACCCAACATTATCGACCGAATCGTCGAAAATTCAAAAGCCAAAGTTATTTACATAGTTTCAGGTACATATGTCTATGAAAATGCTCAACTATATGCAATTTTGGTTTTCCATGTGCAAAACGAATATTTTAGTCCTATGTACGAACTTCGACGAGAGTTGTACGAACAGTTGTACGAACGTGTGTACGATGGGACGTCACGTGTGCGCGCGGCTCGAGTTCCCGCAGATCTACGCTCTCGGACGAGTTCACGATTTACACGTGTTTTACATTGTGACGCTTCGCTTTCGAACTTCCAGATCGATTTTCGAGTATATTTTTTTTATGACGGCAGTTTATTTTTTTTTCTTTCTTCTTTTCCCCGTTATAATACTGTATAATCCAACTTTTCCAAGGAATTTTTGAAACTTTATTTTTTTTATACTTATGTAGTGGACTCACACTTTTATAATACAACATTATTATTATTATTATTATTAAAAGTTAATATTGTTAAACTATTGATATTGATATTAAGTTGTGTAGTAATTAAATTCTTACTAAAATAATAATTTTATGTTGTAATTTTACAAGGATTCACTTACTTTTACTTAACCAGAAGCGCACATTCTAAAATTACGCATAAAATGGATGTATAAACGGTCTGCTTACCTGTAACAAAAAAACAAACAAATGCTGTGAGAAAAAGTAAGTGAAAAACTAAAAACAAACTATATATATATATATATATTATTCGTTTATTTCTTAATATAAATAAAACAAAAAACGCACACCTCTTATCCAGTTTATCACTTCGCATGAATCTGAAAGGAGCGTAATTATTATAATTTCTCTTGTTTTGGAAACGAACGAATCGTTGTTCACTGCTGGACATATCTCAGTAATTAAATTTGATTAGTTTATCGCGATCTTAATAATTCGATGTACGAGAAATGGAATAAATATTTATACACACGTATTTATTATGTTGTTTGCGTAAAATATGTATATACTCATTTTGCGATATATCTTTGCATTTCATATCCGAAAAAATTGTTTAAAAACTCAACTCCACTCATTGATGTATATAAATATGTTGATTCTTAAAAATATCCGAGTTCTTATAGCAAGAAGAAGTGCGCAGTTGGCCATAAATCATTCGAAAAATAAAATATTGGCCTAATAGACACGTTTAGCGAGTCCATCTTCGCTCGAATCGATAATAAGAAATATGTGTGTGTGTATATATATATATATATAATAAAAGGAAAAAACAAATCAGGGGATCGACGCGTACCGCATAATTATACACACATTAATGATGACCCTTACAGCCTTTTCAATTAACTTTTCAATTCCGGCGGAGCGGCCGAAAAAAGTCGCGAGCAAGCGCATTAAGATAATTACCGTAGCGCGCATTAACGCTATACGGACAATGCATTTTTGCAAAGGGAGAAAGCAAGAGAGAGAGAGAGAGAGAGTGAGAGGGAAGAATTAGCATATATAAAGTCGCATCTCGCGAGCCGATCGTTCGGGTCATTATGTATCTGAGGGTAAAAGGGGAGAGACCCCCACGCATTCCGATGAAATTGCGCGTTCCCACTATTTTGCGATCGACCGATAACGAGGGAGGACAATTGACCTGGTGAATCGTTCGAGAAAAAGAGAAAGAGGGAGAGAGTTATGTAATTGCTGGTATATCGCGCCAAGAGGATGTTTTAAAGGTGATACAAACGATGTGATAACGTTAGGAGAAAATACATTTTTCGTTCTTTCTTTTCTTTATACATCCTAACTTTTTTTGCTTTTGCTTTTGCTTTTCTTTGACGACAATTGGATGGGACAATTAATTGCAAGGGTGTGAATTGCGTGACGAGTTACTAAGGATGTTGTGTGCAGTAAGATAATTAATGGGCAGCTTGGAATTTTTGTATTAATTATGTTATTAGCAAGTCTTTGTTATTATTCGCGAGACTGCATTTTTTTGCGGAGAAATTTTTCGTTTATGCGATTGCAAGTACTGTAAAATAAAACGAGAAATTTCCGTGATTCAATCACGGGCGCCGAGTAATAAAAAATATTGTTTATGTGTCTTTGATACGCAAAATTACTTATAAACACATTAATTTACAATAATAGATTTACACTGAGGAAAATATTATATAGTAATGTAGAGATATACTCGGATTATTATATACATTTTTGCTATATTTTATAACAAATATTCATCTGCCTATAGTAATTTTTCTTAGAATTTATAACAAAAATTACTATAAAATATAATAATTTTTAGGACATCATTTTTCTTAGTGTAGTTGTTGTAGTTCAACGTACTCAAACTCACATTCGTATAATAATTCAAATTGCAAGCACTTTAAGAGATTTAACGCGTGTATTATCCAATATATTTCATAAACATAAAAGATAACAAAGAAAGACGGTCAATCGAATCACGTAATAGACATCAACTCGTACCGATGAGTATATCAATGTCATCGGTTTACTTTCTTCTCCCACCGTAATTAATCGAATCTGAGTTCAAAATGACAAATGAAATTTTTTTACAAAACGTATACACACATACAGAGAGAAAAAAAAAAGAAGTTTTTTTTTTGATACGCTCCTCGAGCGGTATATACTTTAGGCGCTCGCAATATTGTTTCTCTCGTATATACCATTGAATTTTTTTTATTTCCAAAGAGCGGACACATATAACTGTTATACGACTTTGTGCGAGATGACAGGTGTTAAGAAAAATGCTTGTCATGGCTCGTAAAGCTTTCTATATAACCGGCCGCGTTGTACTTTATTGTCGAAATGTATCCACTCAGTGTTATAAAGTATTTAATTTACACTTGAGTCGACGCTCCCTCAGTCTATATTTTTATTGCAAACGCGCGCGATCGCACGCATTCCTCCCACAATGACATTTCTTTTTCTTTTTTTTTTTTTTCTTTTTTCTATATACCTTGTATATACTAATTTGTTATTTTTAACGCCCACTGCGTGAAACAAACTTTAATTACTTTGCGTTTGAAGAATCTTATGCTTAGTGTGAGTTACATCCTGTTATTATATTGCGCGGATCTCTTGCAAGATCAAAGAATTATATTTAATGCTGTCCATTACGGTTGCGATCTATTGTCATTAATATTTTTCTTTTCCACGATTGTTGCAAGAAATATTTAATCGCATTAGACTTATAATTATAATAAATACTTTCATATTATTTGTACATTAATTTATCTAAATTTGGAATTATACTCGATATCAAGAAAATATAGTGTCACGCGCATTAGTTTTTTAATATATAATATATACCAAATTTAACACTAAGACTGATTATTTTTTGTAAGGTGGAATACCTATTTGGTGGAATATCTTCACTCTTACGTTTATAATTGAATTGTTAACTTATAAAATTTTTTAAATAATTAATTATACGAATACTTGTATTAAATTTTCGAGATTTCTTTATGTCTTTATACGGCTTTATCCCTCTTTATTTTTTGAGCCAATAAGTGTGTAAATTATTTTTTACTCAAATCAGTTTATTTAATTTATTGTATAACCTAACGTTTTTCTTTTTTTCGATTTATTAAAAATATAAGTAATATTCGTTAATATATAGATTATAAAAAACATTTGGAAACTCTCCATCTAGTTTTCGACGCAACATTTTTTAATTTGTTACCAATTTTTATAATTGAAATGAAAAATTTTATTATTATTATAAATATAAGAGAGATAATTATGTAACCTTTGGAGAAAGTTTGAAAATCAGTCTCTTGGATCGTAGTTAGTGCAGAGAGGCGTTTATGGGTCAAATATTGATTAAGTATTAGTTAAGACTTAAGAAGCATTGACGGTTTAAAATTTCATCTAAAGTAACTCCCTGTCATACCTGACTGAAAGTTATTAACTACAAATTCTCGTAAGGTAATATTGACATTTTAATCAAAATGTAAATATTATCGCCTTTTGTTTAAAAACTGCATTTCCATAAATTTGCAATTTAAAAAAGAAGCGCATACAACTCAACTCGTAAAAATTTAGCAACATTTTTACACGAATTTATATCGTAATACACACATATATGTATATATATTTCGAAAAAAAAAATATATATAGAGTGGTGCATTTATATGTTTATTCTCCGTTAACAAAAATAAAATTTCAAATATAAATGCCCAGGCAACAGAGTTTCGGTACAGCGAGCACGAACGCCCCATAAAAAGTTCCAAGCACTTACACTCGACAAAACAGCTTGTCCACGAAAAAAAAAAGGGGAAAAAAGAATGTAGAGCTGAAAAAACGAGTAATTCACACATGTGATACGCGTTCTATAAATAAATCCTTCAAACGTTGCACGTCGACGTTTCAAAGCTCTTTCCCCTCTTACGTCTCATCTGGAGACAAAAGAGGGACAACACACGCCGAGAGGTTCGAATCGTCGTCGTCGACGCCGTTCGTCGTCTATGTGCCACCCGAAAAAATCGATCCAAGGCGTCGACGTCGTATATAGTTTTGAAGGAACTTTGACAGAATTCAGTCGACCGATGATTCCGAGCTCCAAACGCGAAGGGAGAACGTCGAGCATGCACCACACAAAAGTTTCACTCCCGAGGAATTATGGGAGTTTTGTGTTTTTGCTGTCTTGCGCAAATGTTTGCTTGTAATATACAGAAATACTAGACTTATTTCAAACTATTTTGCCGAGTCTTACTTTTTTTTTCATACAGTTAGAAAAAGGTAGGGTAAGTAGTATAGAAGGAAGAAAGTGAATAATAATAATACCTATATTTACTTATGATAAGTTATAAGTGACTTACTTATAACAATTCGACATTCGAGTTGATCGATTCTCATTAATTTACTGGTTAGTTGTATGGATAGTTTTAGGAAATAACGTAATTAGATTATAACTACTCAACGTATTCATTTTAATTAGTGTGCATGTATGTTTTTGAATTTATTCAATGTGGATCTATTATTATCTATTATGCACACATACTGCGCATATCATAATTAATGACTAATTATAAATTTATACCGTTAGATTATCGAATCTCAAAATTGGGATGTACTATAATTGTTGTTAGATCATTACAAAATATTTATTCTAAATATATATATATACCATGCATTTCGTATAGGTACGTTCAATTTTCAATATATATAATTCGAGTGAAATATACGTACCATTGAATGATCATCCGTTTAAAATGTGTTAACGTACGTAAAAGCTTTCGATTTCTCGTTCATAAACCACTACGGTTCGTCTTTATTAATATCTTGTAATTTGTAGCCTGTCGGGTTAACACGTCACTTTTCCGTGCTTTGAATTCCACTAATTCGTCCGTAACAGCTCAGTTTCACAACTCGGAAACTCCCAATAATATCGGGAGACGATATTTCTCATTCGTTCTAAATAAAAAAAAGCGCTACTTCTCTCCGTGGAGCTCATCATCGCAGATCGAGTCAACTAAACGGTAAATCATCGAGAGCTGAAATTTAGCAAGAAAAATGTATAATACCGATGGTTATTTTCGCGTATCCGGCAGGCATTTCTAACTTCCCAAAGCAATACCAAGGTAGTTTCGACAGTCATCGCGCGCGAGACGCAAGCCGCGTCGACGTTTGACGCGACAGCACCCGTCAACTCATTAGAAGCTCGCGCTTTAGGAGAGCAATATTCGTCACTCGTCGAAAGACGCATCGTCGCGTCATGTGGCGCTCGACACCCTCGCGACCCTTTCGCCAAGTTCTCTTGACGAGTTTTCGTTTCCCTTCGCTTCAACTTCCTTCGATTCTTTTCTTTTCTCTTCTCTTCTCCTCTCTTCTCCTCACTTCTCTTCTCTTTTTTCTTTTCTAAGACGCGAATAGGTTTAAGCCTTTCTTAAAGGGTGTGATGAAACGTTTTCAAAAGTTGAAATGAGGAAGTGGAGTGCCATTTTTCTTTTAGAGAAAGAAGGAGAGAGAAAGATCGTTTAAATTTTACTTTTTGTTTCTAATAAACTTTCCGTTTCAAGTGACGTGGTAACAGAGAGATTACTATTTTCACGATACAGTGCGGATTCGAACGTTTTTACAATGCACATTTAAAACAATTAAATCAACTATGATCTGCAAGGTAACAGTTGCAATATTCTCGCTCTAAAAGAAGGCACGTGTAAAGCACCGTCAAACGGAAAATACAAGAAACGCTACTTAAAAAAAATGTTCACTAAAAACGTTTTCTAAATTGCAAAAGTTGGTGGGAGAAAAAAACTCATTCGCTCGTCGTCTGCGAAGTACACTCGAGTAAAAAAACAAAATTTAATGCAGCAAAACTAAACTAAAATTCACTTTTAGATCGCGACCGCTACGAAGAGACACTTTCAACTCGATAAAACGCCCATCTTTCGCGAAAGAGGAAGAGAGCGAGGAAGAGGAAAAAAAAAGGTACGAGGGTGCACCAGGCGGCAAAGTAAGCCAATTAAAAGCTCGTAAGCGGACCCGGCGCAACGTCCGTCGTATATATACCCTGTCGGTCGGACCTTCGTTCGATGTTCTTAAAGAAGGACCGCCAACGTATATATAACCATCTATGTATATATATATGGTATGTATGTGAACTGTTCCTTTATCCCTCCTTCGATTTGCACGTCCGTCATTACGTCGTTCAGGTTTTCCCTTTCAGATCGCTGCGACATCCATTTCACTTGATATATACTCACGGGAAATTCGCGAGTTTACCGCATTAATGCGAATTTCTCCTTTCAAGAGATGGAACGAGAGGCAAAGTGACGATTAGTTATTAACGCGTTCAAGCTTCCTTTTTAATGCTTTTTCATTAACCGTCTTTGATCGAGATATTATATATTTTTATTATTATAGTGAATTATATATTCTTGATCGATCCTATTATTATTACATATAATCTTACTATTTTACACTAATAAACAAATAATACATAAAGTCGCCACTGAAAAATATTTAAGAAAATCGATATATGTATTCGACGACGTTTTTATAATTCGAATAAAAAGGAAACTTAATTATCAATTGTGAATATTAAATAAAACTATAAAGGCAATAGGGCGATAAACGGTGGATACTTTATAAGTTAATAAAAACCGTAATTAATTATAGAAAAACCGCTATATAATCTCTGTATTTAAAGTTAAAAATATATAGATTAATCTCGCATTAGGCAATGAAACCTTGAATTTTTTGTTGCACAAAGGCGTCCTTTTTATCATTATTATTATTATTATTATTATCATTATTATCATTATTATTATTATTATTATTTCCAGCTGCGCTCTTTCTCGCTTCTTCGTTTTCTTTTTTCGACGCGAGCGAGGCAAGTTAATGCGCCGGTTGCTCACACTCAAAGCGGATGCTTTTATAATTTTATTGTGACGTAAAGTTTGTCACTTTATATCGTCGGTTCGTGTGTTTCCGTACTTTGCAATGTTTAATTAAGCGTTATAAAATAAACGTAAAATACTCGGTGCTTCTCTTAATTAGGCATTCAATTATACATTAATTGTTTGATAATTTTGACATACTTCTTTTCCAGTATTTAAATTTTAAACGCGCCGTAGTTAATGATTTAAAAAAAACGGCGTGCACGTACATCGCACGCACCAATGAAAAATGCAGTTTTATTTACACATAGCTATTAAAATAATACATAGATTATATTAAAATTTTTAATGCGTTTGATTAAATACGTGTATATAGATTATTTTAAGTATCCGTATACTTATTATTTCTCGATTAACTTTTTCGTATATTCTGAGTTGTTTTTCGTGTATAATTTAATTGCAGATATTGCAGTCTATAAAATAAACATTACAATTAATAGTAATTGATAAAATTTATTTAAATGGATATTGGCTAATGAAATTCCGATTTGAAGATAGTTTCGTGCAAATTTGACTATATATATATATATATATATATATTGTAATTGGCAAGTGAAAGAAAAAAGGAGTCTCATGTGTTTATACATTTCCTTTTGGTTTATACTTATCTACAAATATCACATTTACTATTGAGATATATTAATAAATTAAGAAATATTTAAAAAATTTAAGAAATAACACAAAGTACTGCCAGCAAAATACATTTTACAACAGTACAACTAAGTTTAAATCAACATAATTTCGGAAAGAACCAAACACACATGAAAACAAGGATGATCAAATTAAATGACGTAGGTATGTGGGTAACTTGGCGTTATCAAGGGAATTTCCTTTCGAAAATCTTATCAATAGAAAGTCATCTGCCGGTGAAGCGTCCGAGCCTCTTAGTCTCAAAGAACCGATTGTTCCACAAAAACAAGACAATCCTCCTCCTCGCCCCCCCCTCCCCACTTCACCCCCCCCCCTCTCTTTCTCTCTTTTACAAGAGAGTATCCGCAGTACTAAAAGTGGCAAATGTCCGATTTAGCAGAACAAAAGGCACGTCGTCGTCGGAGGCACAAAGCGCCGAACCTTTTCATCGTATATAGGTATATATATATACGTGTTCACCTATACCGTCTCTCGGTCTCTTTCGCTTGGATCCTTTTTCCCGCGCGATACAAACTCGCCCACTCGGATCTTGTATATAATGGACCATCGCGACTTTGGCCCGGTTTTGCCACGTCGTTTTTTGTGCCTTCCTCTCCCTCTTTCTCTCTCTCTCTTATACTCGAGAAAATGTCTGTGTCGTCCTCGGCGAACGGGGACATTAAAAGCCCCCGCGAAGAAAGGCTGAACAAGTGCAACGTTAAAGAGTGCAAGGTGTGTATATATATATAAGAGGGAATGACTGTATAAGAAAAAACCTCGAACTGATGGGCATTGAATTTATTCTCGAAATTTCGCGGTTTCTAGAAAAGAAACAGACGTTCTCAACTTTTTGACTCGGGCTTGCTTTCTGGTAAAGCGAACCCATTAAATTACGCGACGACGAGAACCAGTTCAACGTCCGGTCTAGAAAACCTTGGGTATTACTTAGAATTATTAAATACGGTTCACTCCTTTTTATTCGCGCGCACCGTACTCACGCTGTAAAAACGTTTAACTTTTCTTTATCGCGCCAACCTCTCTTCCCTACCCTCTTCCTCCTCCTCTTCTATTTTTTTGGGGTGATATTTATGGGACTTTTTAACAAGCCTTTGAGTCATTAACTCCGTTAAGTTGTTTTATTCTATAAAACAAATATTTAATTTGTTTAATAAACGACACTCAACTCGAGAATAAAAGAAAGTCAATCAGAGTTATATTAGCGTCAATAAAAAGAGCGTTAAAATCTAATGACATCTGTGTATTCAGTTAATTGTATAGATACGAAGAAAAGTATATTTACACAACTACTCTATTATTTTCTTTTTTTACACAATGGATAATACTAATCGATCCATATCGATTGATTACTAATATATAAATTAACGTTACAAACATCAAATCAAAAGTATTAACTGTAAGGTAGTATCAAATCCCAATCTAACCAGCCCCCAAAGAAATATGACGTGAAGTAATAATCTATAAGAAAATGCGTGAATCAAAAATAGCAAGACAAAAAATGTATACCAACATCACTCGTGATTGAATACAAGACTGAAAGGACAAATTAGACGAATAAAAAAAAAGGGAGAATGACAAAAGAGGTGCAGCTGTGAGGAGGAACGGGTGAGGAAGACGAGAGGTAAGGAAAGTGCCACAGAGTAACAAGTCGTTGAAGAAACCCTCCAACAATGGTTGTGAGAATAAGAAAGCAAGGCCCACATGTACATTAGTTCCGAGTGAATTTATCCCATGCACGTGAGAGAGGAGGAGATTCAGAGACATCGAGACAATGATCAATCCGATCTGTATAAATATCAATTTGCAAATTACATTTCATGAAATTATAATAACGTGATATTGTCACATCTGTATATACGCGATGGTATCTATTATAATCGGTTTCTTTTTCGTTTGCTCTTTTTCATCAAACGCTTTAATAAAACCAAACGTGGGAAGAATTGATCGTTGATTATATAGACGGGACGTTCGCACTGTAATTTCGTTTTTTAAACTTGGTGCAAAATTAATTGTTTATATACACTCATCTCGTGATACCTAAAATTAGTACCGCTATTCATTTTTTTTAATATTAAATTCTATTTATCAAAAGATCTCTTTGTAACGCTTTTCTTTCCCTCAAAGATCGTCTAAACAAAATTTTTCAATACCTTTATCTGAGATTTTTTAATATCACAAATCTCGATTTTTATTCAATTCATTAAAAGCGATAATTATTTCGAAAAATTCGTTCTGTAAGCATCTTTCACATTGTTTAAGCATTACATGCGAATATGTTTAGATATTTAGTTTTACATTTTATTTACAATTTTCAGATTTTTCAATGAATATCTCTATAATTTGACTATCACATCACGTTAATAAAATCTGCATATAAAGATATATTAAGAAAATATTGCATCTATTCTTTCACTTTAAAGTAGCGCATATAATTGGTCGGTCGTAATCAAGAAATTTTTCAAAGTCTATATATATATATATATTTAGCTCGTTTGAATCACCAGCAAAGCATCCAGACAACATATCTCTATAGTAGAGACTGGGCAATTATCACTAATAAAAAAATATTCATTTACGACACTCCATAAAACCTAAAGATAGATATCTATCAGGATACTTTATAGTAACTCGCTTAACACCAAATCGTTAAAGAGTCGATATATATATATATACGTATACGATCGCACGAAACAAAATCAATTAAGATTTTACTACACTTTGCAACTAATTAATGCCCCTACCAATAAGAAAACCTAAAAACCTCATCTTATCAGCTCTCTTATAAAGCATTAAAAAAAAATAATACCTATATAAATTCCTTCGAACCATATCGTTTAAGATATGTGCATCTCAATTCTGCATCATGTGGTAATTGCGATAAGAAAACCTGATAAAAAAAAAAGTGAGCCGGGGTGTACCTATGTGTGTTCTTGACGTTTCCACGGAACGAGTCTCTTCTCGGGACAATCCTTGAATTACGCGCGCGTGTGTGTGTGTGTGTGTGAGCTCGTATAGACGAGGAGGAGGAGGGTGGCGTATTCAATGCCGGCCGCCCGCACTTGGTACAAATGCGCCGCACTGTGCAGTCAACGACACACAATACGCTTACTCTCTGTGCAGAGGTTCCTTTACTTCGTCTCTCTTTCCTCTCCTTGGTTAGCTGCTGCCGTCGTTCTCTTTTGTGTAAGCGACGAGGCCGCGCAACTCGGGTCTCGAATGCACACGACGATTGTCGCATTATCGGCGCTTTATTGTGTAATGACACGCGGACGAATTTACCTCTAGACGTCGTACATGTATAGATATATATATATATACACAATACAATCGTACACCATGCGTACCTATGCGTGTGTAAACTCGCGTAATTAAAGAAAACATTAACTTTCAATTTTCACTTTGACTCGACACTTTTTTTTCGTTTTTATCCTCCACATAGACGAAAAATAATAAATTACTGTACAAAATACGATTTATCGCGAGATTATAGAAAAAGTCAACTCGATCAAGATTAACGCGCATTAATTTCCCTCTAATCCAAGTACATCGTTAACAACACTGAAACATCGTGTATTTCCGAAATTGTGAACGCGTGAAACTCTCACAGTGTAAAATCGAGCGATCGATCAAACGTATAGTGAGAGAGAATAAAAAAGAAAAAGTAAGTCAAACGAAACAAGGGAAAACGAAAGAAATATACGACTGCTGAGAATTTCCCTCTCTAACATTTTCATCACGTGCTAACTAATCTCGCTCGTGTAAACGCGTTTTTAATTACACCGCGAATAATATTCTTTTCCCCCTACCTACCTACCTCCCTCCCTCCCTCCGCGGGGTCGCGATTATATTCTCAAGATAGAGGGATCAGAAGCGAGAACAGGAAATATATGTACTCGTCGTCCACGTGACAAATGTCGCTATGGGAATATATATATATATATATGTAAGGATGAGAAAGTGAACCGAGTGTCGCTGTAGATCATCGGGATAATTATATTATTCGAGCGCTACCGTGGGCTCGCGTATATTTATAGACTAACGCCGCGAGCGCTGCCAACCGTGAGCTCTCTACCCTTTGAAGTGTTAGAGAAAGAGCATCTCTCTCTCTAAATATAATCTCTATGATTATAATATCCCCAGGTCGTATCTGTATGTATGTGTTTGTATATATATGTGTGCGAGCGCGCGCGCGTTTTTATATGCGATTAAAACGAACTTCGCTTGCGCTTATTCACTTGGGCTTGTTTAGCTTCAAGGGACAAATGTATAAACGTATACGCGGTGCTAAACTTTTCCGTCTCGTGAATTCGAATATATATATACTTTTCTACATTTTATTTACTGTACGTCGTGTACCTACAGTCCTTTTTTTACATCGTACGTTTTATCTCTTATTGTTTATTGTAATATTGTTAGTAAAGAAATTTTTTAACTCGTAAACACCTGCTAAATAAAGGAAAGCAAAATTTGTGTGAAAAAATGCATCATTTCCATAACTATAGATTATGTTATCAGACAATATCAACGAATAATGCAAGGATTGCAGATTAAAAAACAATTACAAACAACGAAAACTTCGCGCACTAACCTAATAAAATTTATTAACTTGATTGGACTACGAATTACATTTAATTCAAACAAATTCAACGAAATAGTACATTTAATCATATTAATGTATTCTATATTTATATCATGTAAATAAGTATCTATTTATATAAATGTACATTATCATAACCATAAAAGTGTAAATAAAAATGCAACCATATTTGTAATTGCGTTAATACCCAAGAAGGGAATGGAAAATTAAATAATTAAATGAAAAAAAAAACAAAACTAATTTACGTTTTTTTACTTTTTTTAAACAAATTCGACCAGATTTTTATCAGTACTAATAAAAATATTTCTCTTCCGAGAATAGAAGTGATATATTTATGAACAACATTTGTAATTGTAAATGAGCTATTGGTATATACAATGTTTAATTAAGAACCTCGAGAGCCCAAAAAAAGGTAAGGCTCTCTCTGTCCGAAGGGAAAAAAAGGAGTCACCAACGCACAATAAGAAGAGTCACGAAACAGGGCTACAGATAAATTGAAAAAGTTAGCCTCCTCGGAAGGAGGCCATTTTTAAAGTGAAAACTTTCCCCTTCTCCTCGTGAATGTACGTCGAAACTTTTAATTGACCGGCATTTTCGACGTCGCGCGCACTCAGCTTAATTATGAAATTCCTCGTGAAAAGCTCGCCAAGTACCGTTTGAATAGCCAGGTGAAAATCCATAACCTCTAAGCTAATAGTGTACGCGCGTGTGTTGGAATAAAATTAAACCGGCCTCTGTAAAGAGAAGGTCTACCTTCGACCTCTTCGTAATTGACCATTGATTTTCGTTACGGGTACGCTGCTTATCGAAATCTTCAATACCCATCCAAACTATCTCTTTTTCTGCATTTTATTATGATATACATGCTTTTCTGTTTAGATGATAGGCCATCTTAATGTTTCATTTTTTTAAGATTTTAATTTTAAAAAATTAGAAAATAAAGGCTTTATCGTTAAACGCATATTTCGCGTAAGTTCGATTATTTGATTATAGATAAAAAAAATGTATTTCACGTGCTTACAGTTGAATGACAAAATACGTCATTTCATTGCCAGATTAACATCTGTGATTGTGATTTGATAGATTACATATTTGCTTTTAGGTTTTCTAATACTTGCCGTAACTAAAATTAGTATTTAAATTACTATTATAAAATATTAAGGAATTTATGATTCATTTATTTCTTGCGTATATATATTAATAATGCATTAAGGTGGATTGATAACGCTACGAAAATAGATTGGAATAAAAAAGAAAATTATAGTGAAAAGACATAAACGTATAATTGTAACTCCGATGTTAACTGTAAAAAGTAGTGCAAATATATATAATTAGAAGATAAAGTATATACAAAAATAATATTTATAAAATTTAAATAACAATTACAATCTAATCAACTACTCGATTAGTTTATTAATTGAATTCACCGATTAATACCTTATTTCAACGTTCTCTTTCAATGTTTAACAAACAGCCTTTATAAACTTTATATCCAATAATTCACTTTCTTCATTTCGACGGTGCAATCGAATTTTGCGACCGCTTAAAAAATATAAGAAAATAGTTCGAATCGAACACGCGGAAAAAAAGCGTCGGGTCAGCCAATATACGAGAATAAAACTCTATAACATCGTTTCTTTATCTCTTTTCCTCTCACCTCCTCGCGATTCTTTCCTTTGCTTTTTTTTTTTATTATTCGTTCGTTATCAGCACGACCGAATCGCGCCACTCGAGTAGTTCGCGCGCGGCAGCAGAAAATGCGAAGAAAAGAGAGTAAGCGAGAAGAAATTCGGTTCCTTGGCGAAAATGCCGGCCTAGCAGAAAAAAAAGCACGCGCGCACCATCGCTTGGGGGCGAACTCAGCTTCGACGATTGCAAAAAAATTCGATTCGTTTATATTAGAAAATTGTTTAAACTGCCGTCATTGACAATCTTTTTCGAGTTGAGTGAAAATTTCACCGTTATATTGTTTCGATTTGATTGTATATATATCGACAAGTGTTCAACGACGTGTACAATTGTATATACCCTAATAATTTTCTGTGTATTCCATTTTTCAAATAGGTACATGTGTGTTTTAATATTATAATTATACACACCTGTATACAACAAGCTTTTTATAAATAATAAAAAAAAACTGTAATTATCGATAACCGATTAACTATTTTAATCGCCGAAGATTATCTGATATATGTGCAACGAGAAGAGATTGCACATATATTATAAAATAAAAGTATTTAACAAAAATAATGTAATATATGAAAATTAATTTCGTTACGATGCACGTTTACAACGTTAAAACAATTTGAGACAAACAAGATTACTACGAGGAAAAATGGTGTGCGACGCAGTTAACACCCACACATGTACGACCGAAAGTCATTTTATAAATACAAAACGCTCGGTAATTAACTGTGAGTAAATAAAAAATACCACGTAACGATTCACCAACTATATTTTAAGTAATCGATAAGACAAGATTGTGGAAACCTTGCGAGGTGACCATAAATCAATAACTCGTAAGCAGGAAATGACATAAACTTTTTTCTTTTCCCTCGAAATTGTATATATATCCGATCTTCGGATAAGAAACAAAGCAAAATTCAAAATAACACTGTAAAAAAAGGTGTAAAGAAAACGCATCGAAATATATCGAGGTACCATGTAATATATTTTTTCGGATACTCTCTTTACACTTATTTTTTTTGTCTTGTTCCTGCAAACTCCACGAATATATATAACCACCTCTTATTATTTTTTTTATACGGTAGGAATGAAACTATCGCGGTTTTGCTTCCGAGATCAATCGCGTGCAGGCCGAAACAACAGGAATAACATAGTCAAGAGGTGGGGCACACGATTCAATATTGGGGTCTTTCGGCTTTCTATATCGAGACGAGGAATCGCTATATATACCTATATATATATATATATATGACCACAAGTATGAGAAGAGAAAGAGAGAAGCGAGAGAGAGAGGACGTAGAGAGTATGATTGGAGTACATAAAGAACGAAGAGATAAAAAAAAATATATTTACTTTTGAAATTTACGCCTGTGTAGATCGAAAGGGAAAAAGTAATTTAATTTGCAACTACGACGAAGATTCCTGAAATGCAATTACGACATATTTTTATTTTTTTAATTATCACAATTATGTATTAAATTAATAGAGTTATATCGGTTGTCAATGTGTATTTCGGTATAGATAATTGCAATTAAATTATTTTTGTAACGCTGTGTCAATATTTCTAATAGATAAATAGACGATACAATAAGCGATCGATAAGAAAATGAAAAATAATATTGATATATTTGATATTAAATGTATATAGACAAAATTACCAAGAACATTACACATGTCAATTTCGACGAATCGATTAATGGTGATTTATTTAAAATGTGTAAATAGACACTTGATTATTTCCTCATTCTTCAACAGCCATGCCAGTGCATAGAATCGGTAATAAATATAAAATATTTATTTGTACTTAATGTACCAAATTCATAAATAATAATTTAATATTAGCGAACGATAAATTGGCAATTGAATGAATGTAAAAAATGTATAGATAATTGCAGTGTGGTTGAAATATAAATAATAAATAACAATAGAAATAAATGGATGACTTAACAATTTACGTAAAAGATAAATCGACGTGTGGAAAAAATGTCAATATTATATATTTGAGAAAGGTATATATAGGTGTACGTGCACGTATATGAAAGAAAGCGAAAGAAAGATCGAGATGTACATATGGCTCATACCTGAAACAAAAAAAACAATGGAGCGAGTTATATACTTTATTGTTTCGATACGATTTATGTGCTACTCGGTAATATATTAGTCAGTTGCATATATACGTCTACGTGTGTGTGTGTGTGATTTTATACATGCAAGTATATAAATATCTTGTGGATATATTATACACGAGGGGATTACGAAATTTTAAGAACGGCTTCTCATATTGTGGATTACAAATTGGGCAAGATTTTATAACTGACATATTACTCGCTTATAAATTTATGATGTCGTGCAGATATATATGCCTATGAGAAAGATGACATTTGTGATCTCCAGTACACTACTCGTAGACGAGGAGTTTTGATATAATTTTTTTTAATGCGTCTGTTATGTATTGTATTTTCTGAGATTTAGATTAAATACGTAGAAAAACGGTGTGTATATATTCATGATTATATTTATATAAATATATCTTAACGATTGATCGTGAATACGTTACTTAGTTTTTAATTGATCAACGATTTTCAGATTATTGTGAATTTAATTGCGAGATGATGATATCAGCGTATTTATTTTTATTTATTAACCTCACTCGGCAAACTGTAATAACATTATAAATTATCACTCAAACGTTTTTCGACGTCACATTTAGCGCCATAATATTTGCGCTTCATTAATTATTCGTGTAAATATTAGCAGGGAGAGAATAAATTTTAAACTGCGCGAGTTAGATTAATATATATATACACATATTAGACTAATTACATTTACATTCCCAACATTTTATCTTTTTGTTTGACGAGTAAACGCAATATATTACGATATGATGCAATCAGTAGAAAAAATTAATATTCGCGTTCGTCTATAATGAAATAAAAACTTGTATTTTCACGTAACGCCTAAAATTCATCGATATTTAACCTGAATTAAATTTAGTGTATTGTTTACACTTGATACCAATTTTAGGTTCTCGGAATTTTTAATCAATTCAAAGTCGGTCAAACGAATTATAATTACTTGTTTTTTAACTTGTGCACGGAGAGAATTTTCCTGTATAAAAATTACCGTGTCAGCAACGGCAAACTTGGAACGTGTAACGCTGTTTGACAAAAATTAACCTAGAAAGTAATAATATTAATAAGAAAATCTTCATAATTTTTACTACGCTGCTGCTCTCATAATTTTTAACTAAAAATGTTTTAAGTTTATCGTGCTGGTTTGGTAAATGTTATAATAACATATCTCTCCCTCTAGTATTTATCTTTAATAAATTACACAAAAATTTATTATGATTTTTTAAAAATAATTTTATTAATTAAATTTATATTACATTAAATAAATCTTACAGCGCCTTTATAAATATATTTTAAATTGTAAAATGTTTATAAAATATAAGAAAATAAACGCATAGCGTAAAGATTACATATTTCTTGCAAAATGCAAAATGCATTTTCTAGAATAAATCTATCGTGTCGATTGTTTAATGTCGTTGAGGATGGTAAGGTCCATCTCCAACTGGACGTCGGTCACTTCCGGGAGCTTGAAGTTCCGAAATAGGGACGCACTTTGCTGCGTAAGTAAGGCAGCGTAATCCACGGCAGCAATCGCTGTATACCTGGCACTGTAATAAGGGTTGATATTAAATATTTTTGGTTGAATAAGTAGTTGTTGGAGTAATTTAATTTTTTGTTTTATTTTTGGTACTTACAGGTCCTAACCAAGGGCTGCACGAATTTCCTTGAGCCAAAGCAACGGTGGCAACAAGGAGAACAGCAAGGAAAAGGTAAGCGAATTTTGCCATTTTTCTTTTAATAATGTTTTTTAGGAATCCTATAATTATTACAATAATTATTTTAATAAATTTAGTAATATGCACAACAAGTGATGTTATAAATACAGGTATATATAATATGTACATTTTGAAAAATTTATAACAATAAACTTCCATCTTTAATTAGCGTCGAACAAAATGTATTAAATTATTTAGTCGCTATAATGAATTTTAAAAATTAATGTTAAAAAAAGAGTTTGTACGAAAGTATTAATGGATTAATAATTTTTAGGAAATAATAGAAGTATGAAATATTAATTTTTGTAAAAATTTATCGTATGTTAGTAGTAGATTTAGTGCTGTATACTTACAAGTAATAGAATTGTATAGAACTAATGATTTTGGCATTAGCCCCCCATCAATATATACCTATCCAAGTATTAGGCTAACACAAACATAGACATAAAGTGGGAGATATTGCTAACGTATAAGGATAGCACAGTCAATGACTTGTGAATAACATGTTTAAATACCTATATGATTAATTTTATTTGACATTTTAATACATTTCTAAGAATAGCAAATTTTGCATTTTTAAAACTTCAGTGCAATACGATGATGAAATTCAAATATTTCTTGTATCATTGAAGTGTTACATCGAACGCTTACTATAAGCCAGATTTTATGATAAATTACAAATAGATAAATGTAAGAATGTAATCTTTCTTTTTCAAAATAGTTTTTATTGATTATTAAATAGCAAATTTCTCTATGGGAATGTCCAGTTTATTTGTGCAAGAGAAATAAATTTGCCCTTTTAAGATCGACTAATGAATTAAAAATTTAATCATTTTTTTTGGTCGTACATATTTTAAAATATTATTTTGTTAAACATGTATTAAAATTCATTATTAAAAGATTTTTATGTTAAATTTGTATAAAGATTTTAATTATTTTTTTAATAATGTTACTAACCTATCGGATTGACATTGGATAGAACAAATATGTGCTTCGAAAATATTAAAATTAAATTTGAAAGAAAAATATTACTGTTTACTATCAATATAATCGATGTATAATTTAATTGGATTATTTTTGAAAATTAATACATTAATTTAATGGAATTGAAGTAATATTTCTTTACCGATTCAAATCAGGTAGAAATCAAACAGAGATAACAATGTCTACTCTTAAAACATAAATAATTACTTTGCACTTGAAAATTTAGAATAATACGATGATGTTGAAATCAATTTAAAATTCCTTCGATATATTTGTTTCAGTTGTGCTTGTGAACCTATTGTCATTACACAGTCATCTAATGTATAATGTTAATATATAGATAAATCAAATGTCGTCATAGGATTAATCTCTAAAAAGATAATATTAGTTGCAATTAAACTGTGTGTTACAAATTATGAGTATTTACAAATTTTCTCGCGTGTATTGTAAATTTTATTTTGTGTTAGCTTTGAGGTTTGATGACCAAAATAAATATATTTTTAATACATTTATATTACATTTCCATCTTATCCATAAGCAACATTTATTTCTACAGTTTCACATTCATTTTTTTTAATTACAGTCAGATGATAGATAATATCCAATTAAAGTATCAGTAAGTTCATGGTTTTTAATAATACAAGCTACGATTAAATATATATATATATTTCATTAATAAATTGCCTAGATATTGATATCTACATCAATAACTCCCACTCAACCTTGCATACAAGTTTCGAATGATCTTGAATCACTGAAAAGTATAAATATGTGTGAGTATACGTATCAAACCCGCAGTTTGTTATTTTCAACAACACGAAACAGTGAGTATATATAATCACTCGAAACTAAAGTCTCTGTAACGTTGTAAGAAAAATTATTCATTAGTTAAATATACTTGGTGTTTAAATCATAAATATTCGCATTGTGGGAAAACGCGATTGGCTATACGCGGCAAAGTAACATAATTGTTTATAGTTTGTAGGAAAAATTGTCTATGTGGTTTAATTAGATCAAAACAATCTTCGAACGTAAATTACAGTGACATATTTATTAGTGCGGTAAAACGTAAACCTATAAAGAAGCAGATGAGTATATTTATAAAAACAATGGAGAATTGTTAATATTTATTAAAGTCGAATGAACCATTTATATTTATATCAATTATTTATATCAGTAAAGTGTACACAAATTAATAGATTTTTATCGATGCGAAGGTTATTAATAGTTTTCCTATTGATAAATGACCTATAATTTATTATTTTTTTTACCTTAACTATAAATTTAATTAAATAGATTAAATAATCTATTTTAATAATGTTTGGACTACTAGAGTACAATCAACAGTTTCTCGTCCAAAAGTTAGTATTTTCACTTTGTTCCGTTCACATTAATCTAAAAATAGAATAATCTAATCAATATATGATAAAATATTAATAAAACTGTTGACGCAGCTTCTTATTACAGAGTCCCTTATAGACATCCAAGCATTAGTTAAACGTATAACGCTTTTTTGACCAAAAAATGACCAATAAGTCTGTTATTAATGGCGAAGTATAATGGTTTTGCTAATTTTAAAATACTCAATTTCTACTAGGGGTAGTTTAATTTTTGTTAATATAATATCTATAAATGCAATTTAATTATTTCAATAAATCACTCGTCGATGTTTCTTTTCTAGCGTAACAAACTGCAATTAAGATGTCGAAGATAATTTATTTTTCATTCCTTCTTCTCGTAATCGCTACCGCCGTTTTGGCAGAGGAAAAAACTTGCAGTCCTTGGTTGGGATACGTAAGTTTATACCGATAACTAATACAGATTTATTAAAAATGAATGTGCCTCACACGTTGATTTAAAAATTTGCAGTGCCAAGTGTACGAAGACTGCTGTCGTGATTTACAATGCCTCGG
The DNA here is from genome assembly GCA_026168455.1 of Theocolax elegans. NCBI lineage: Eukaryota > Metazoa > Arthropoda > Insecta > Hymenoptera > Cerocephalidae > Theocolax > Theocolax elegans. The sequence continues at coordinate 12,097,225 of CM047425.1, read as the reverse complement.
CTACGCTGCTAAATGTGTACCTATTTATGGAATCAAAATTCCAGGCCAGGATACGAGACCAATAGGCCCTGGACCTTATCCTCCAAAAAAAGAATATAATGTAGAATAAGAACACTTTACGTACATGTATGTATTAATGTAACCGAAAGTATTTTGTCGTGCATTTCTGCATTTAAATTTGAACATCTTTTATATATATATATATATTTATGTATATTAATCGCTGTTTTATTATTTACATAATTAATTGTTATCAACGAGACTTGGTAAAATCAGTAAAACAGAAGATTAATTCGAAACTTTAATAATATAATACAATTTCTACTGTACTATGTAATAATACATTGCAAAATGACAAATCGAATTAGATATTTGTGTTTTAAGTTTGTCTCAAATTCTCACTACCTCATTGATGAATAATGATGTATATCTAAATTGGAAGTACATGATATATTTTGGTGTGTGGTTTGTCATTTGTTATTTGGATAATGAACTATCGTGAAGCGCTTTTGTTAGTAGAAGGTTAACCCAAATCTCTATTTCATTAACCTTAACATCTTTATCTTTTAATTTTTATATCTGACCGTTCGATACAATTAATTGATTTTTAATAAAAATAATTTTAATTACTTATATCGGAGCAATCAAAGTTTAATTACGTTAAATATATTTCTTATAAGCTGATTATCTGACATGACAAGGTGTAAGCTAATATTTTCTATCATGGATGCTTACGCAACTAAATGTTTTGACATTTTCCGTATCTTAATGTTAAGTTCTGAGTAACGTAAGACACGGGTAACTGTACTTAAGCTACAATATAAATAAAATATCAAAATTAAATTAATTTTGTTATTTACGTTAAATAACATAACAAATATTTACCACTTCTTTGTGGTTTGTTGTGTGGTGGTTTTGTGAACGTGGATTTTGTTGAATGGTGCGATTGGAGTAAAGCAATGAATCCTTTTACTATGTTATGCATTTTGTTATTGAAATTTTTAAATAACACTTTATGTATCTAAGAGGATATTCAACCTACATTAAAAAGATTTGCCTTTTCCAACTAGGAAGCAATGCTGAAAATTTTACTTAAAAATTCTTGCAAGTAAAAACATAGGTTAAGGGGGTGTCGGACTCAGAATAACTAAGGCCTAAACATCGATTTTTACACTTTTAGGTTAGGGTATCTCAAAAACTTTATGTACTAGTGCAGTTGTGCGGTCGGATTTTAATTCAGCGCCAAAAAATTGACAAGTGACATGTCTTATTCACCTGAAAAATTTTTGTCGAACGCAAAAACCGAAATATATTGTTATTTTCGAAAACCGAAAAAAAAATAAAAAAAACATTCTGTTATCTCATTAGTAAAATAACAAAAATAACGGAACGTTCGATTATCTTATCAATAACGCAATTAAAATTATAATAATGTTTTATTATATTCAATATAATCATATCGTAACAAAAGTTTAGTTGCGTATATTTCCTACATTTAAATAAGCGACTCTTGATATACCTAACATAGTTTACTTTTATCAGCAGCGCAAAATAGTAATTATAGAATAAAATTTTTTTTTAAATTCTGTACGCCATGCTCTCATGCATGTTTTAAACAATATATCCACATTTTTCCAAATTTAGTTTAGATTTTTAGTTTTGAACTTATAAACTTTAGAACTAAGTATCTCGAAGAAAAAAAACAGATATTTGAACAAACTCAACGGCATTTGAAAGAACAATACTTGCCGTTTAAGATGTTATGTCTTATGTCTAACTTTTTGAAGAAAAAATAACATTGGCGATGCTACATAACCTCAAATAAGGCCAAAACGTCGATTTTTACACTTTTAGGTTAGTATATCTCAAAATTCTTATGTATTAGAGCAATTGTGCGGTCGAATTTTAATTCAACGCAAAAAAATTCACAAGTGACATATCTTATTCACGTGAAAAATTTTTGTTGAACGCAAAAACCGGAATGTATTGTCATTTTCGACAATACCGAAAAAAAATAAACGAAATATTCTGTTATCTCATTAGTAAAATAACAAAACTTGATATACCTAACATAGTTTACTTTTATCAGCAGCGCAAAATAGTAAGTAAAATAACTTGAAATAAAATATTATTTTGTGCCAATTGATATTTTGTGTGAATTTTAAAAGTGGTAAAAAACTTTATTTAATTAACCCATAATGTCATAACTTCTTCTGCAATGGACAGATAATTAGAGGTCATATCGACGCCTCGGACGAAAAAAAAGCACAACTCAGATTTTCTCATTTAAAATAACATTACAAAATCTGGAATGTGCTTTTTTTTCATACGAGGTATCGATATAATATATTTTTTTAACTAATCTTATTAAATTTTGTCATTGAGTAGATGTCGGACCCAGAAAATGGTCATTTTGTACTTTTTTTTATAAACAAATGAATAAAGTTTTTAAAAAACGCCGAACGTCAAGCCCTTAGGTATTTTTTAAATAATATACCCAAATTTTTCCAGGTTTTTAAATTCATAATTTGATCACGATGTTTGGGTTGAAAGATGATGCCTTTTTAGATCAATAATTACCGACCAAACATTGTTTATTCAATTATTGTTTAATAAATGCTTTTTCATTAAAAAATCAAAACGTCAATCTCTTCCTTATGTTTTCAGCTATCTGTATGAATTTTTTCAGATTTTTAATGCAATATTTTAAATATAATTTTTGGGTTGAAAGGTACAGATTCCTGTAATTTAGGTCCGACATCCCGTTAATTTACTAGGGAAGTGTCACATTTCCGGGAAATGGATTTTTAGCGAATTCTATATTATGTTTACTACTATAAAAATATGAAGAAAGCTATAAAGTTTTAGACTCTAACGCTCTGTTTTACGATAGATGTAACTCAAAAACAAATAAAGGTCGATACTCAAACCTAAGTTCAAAAGAAAGCTAAGATCGAGTAGTTTATGTTTAAACTAAAAGAAGCTTAAATATCTTGATTTGATCTATATATGACTATTTTGAATTAAAAAGTTTACTGTTTAAAAGTTTATCGTAAAAAAGAACGTTAGAGTCTAAAAAACTCTATAGCTTTCTTCATATTTTTATAGTAGTAAACATATCCTATAGAATTTGGTAAAGATTCGTTTCTCACAGTTCTGATGCTCTCTTTCTTATAGTAAATTGTCTTCAAATGGATATGCGTTTTCAATAAAAATTCTAAATATATTTTTTCATTGATTAATAGTAACGATTAATAAGCGATTTCACTAAAGATGTTGTTATTAAAATCATTTTTAATTATTATTAGATAATTATTAATAGATATTTGTCTTTATTTTTACCCGAGTTACAATAAAAATGGCAAAGATCGTGTACTTCCTGCTCGTAGTTCTTCTAATTGCAAGTGTCGTTCTGGCAGAGAAAAAGACTTGCAGCCCTTGGTTGGAACACGTAAGTTTAATATTATAATTGTATTGTGGAAATTAATGGATTTTAAATTATTATTGATATAAACTTTATTGGACTCGACAGTGCCAAGTGTACGAAGACTGCTGTCGTCATTTGGTGTGTATCACTTACACTGGCCAATGTGTACCTAAAGGTGGATTGGTTGTTCCAGGCCAGGATACGAGACCACTAGGCCCTGGACCGTACCCTCCTAATCAACCTGATGTTGAATGATTACTTATTTTGATAAAAAATTATTCTTAATAATATTTTTATTCATATAACTGAAATACGGTGCTTAAATAAATCTAATTATTCATAAGTTATTTTTAATCTATATAAAATTGAAATAAAATTTAAAAAATATGGTTAAAATTAGTTAAAATTCTATTTTATTTGAAATTCCACATTTAAGGTCTATCAAAACTTGTTTTCTTATAAAATTTACCGTGGAAAAAATTACCGAGATAGTACGATAAAGAATGTAATGATTTAATATCAATGAATATTATAACTTTACAGGTAAATTTTTCTTCAACAGTTCATAAGTCCTATAAGTTTGCCGTGCTCTCACCTTCATATTCATTAGAAACTCTCTTCTTGTGGATCTGGAAATTCGGAACTTATTTGTCTAATACACTCTTTGAATAAACATATTTTATTTTACATAATCACATTTATACAAATTAATATAAAATGCATGTTGTTGGTTTGATTTTATCACACGGTGGTTTTTTTTAATATTGATTGAACAAAAAGGAAAGAATGCGTTAAAGTTTTTTTCACCTTACCCTTTCTCATTTGACTCCGGAAATTCGATAAAATTTTCAATCGCATTTAAGTTGGAAAAGATGAAGGTAATACAAAAACTAGCGTAAGTGAAAGAAAGGAAGATCGAACCTAAATTTTCATATTTTCCTAGGCGTCAACGAACGTAGTTTATAGGTGAGTTTATCGTAGGTTACCTTACTGCAAAAGAGGAAGATGAAACGGCTAATTTACGAACAAAGACCGAAGCGGCGCTGCCACTGGAAAATCTAGGTCAAAGCCCATTCCCCGTTTTCTCTCTCTCTCTCTCTCTTTCTCTCTCTCTTTTCCCTCATACTTTTGCGCTTCTATGGGCATCTCACTCTTTCGCCGGCAATTGCACGTGTCGCATGCCCGATTGCCGCCGAGGCGAAAAAGTAATTTTCCGAATTGACGATTTTCTGCCGCCACTATGCGCCGCGGCCTGAATGCCAAGGCTTATCGGCCCGTGGTTCAGACTCTGCCAAGGTATTTCACTCTAAGGGGATGCAATTACGATGAATTGGAATTTTCTTTCCCTGAGCATTCGAGCGTGCATTTTTCTGTTTTTCAGTTAACCTGCTGCGCACCGCCCGTTTCCACCCCCACCCCCACCTCCCTCTCCACGAGACTTTTTATGGGTCAATGATTATGAATTTAAAGTGTATATCAAACTTGAAAGGATTCGATCTAATATCAAAATTTAAAGAGTTAATCGCACGTCTAGAATTTGATTTACTTTTCCTTTTTTTTATTATATACAAGTAATTTATTAAACAAGAATTATAATGCGTTGAATAAAAATCGTATAATATTGTTTTAACCCTGAACGATGAAAGTTTCATGTTGTTGGGTGCTTCTCTCTTTTTCTTGTTTCTTTTTTTGCTGAGTTACTTAAACTTATTATTTTTTTTTAAGTAGGAAAGTTAGCATTTTTATTTTGACGAGACAAACGTTGTCGGTGTACATTAAGTTCATAGCACGGAATCTCCTTACTTGTGAGGCTACGTTAACATAAAATACTTTTTATGCGAAATATAAACTCTCGACTTTTTCGCAAGTTTAAAAAAGTTGCCTCTTTATATTTCGCATAAATAAAGTTCAAAATACGATTTTATGGGACATGCATCACTCTCTTGATAAATTAGCGGTGGAGGAATGTAAATTTGAAAAATTTATTTTACCTAACATCTAAAGCAATTCTGATAGTCGATATTCTACAATCATTTTTGGAAAAAACGTAATTAAAAGTTAAACATTTAAAATAAAAGTAAAGCTCCTTTTTCATTAGATTTCTAAATGTAAATTAATTTTGTTCAAAACAACGGGAATATCGAGGAAAAATTATAATGATTCATACACACAAGAGTTTCACGTGAAAGCTAAAGAATGATTTTCTCGCGGTTATCTAAGTACAGAGAAAAAGTATAGTCGTGCATCTAAAGTCCTCGGGGAGAAGAGGAGAAAAAAAGGGTACGCAGTCAAGATGTGTACGTATAAACCATACGAGTCAATGCTCGACTATTCAATTTGTATGTTCAGCGTGACGGGTTGTATATATATTCTATAGCTCTCGAGGAGGATCGAGTCGTAGTCCATACGGAAACACAGTCATTACCGCCTATATTAAATACAATTTTTATCGAGCCAAGTGCACGTTTGCGCTGATTAAAGGTTCTTGCAGGAGAGAGAGAGAGAGAGAGAGCGAAAGAGAGAAATTTATTCGGCCTCGAACGGTGGGGGTTAGACGAAGGCCAGAAAAGCGCTCGTGGCCTCGATCTATAATTTGGCCCCCGGTGCGGAGGAGCCGTGCGTATATACGACGGAAAAATAAAACAACTTGAAAGGAACGAGAGAGAAATAGAACCCGCGCGCGAGACCAACAGAGATGGAGAATGAAACATTCAAGAGGTTCAGATAGAATAGTGAAAATATCGTCGAGAATAATCTAAGGATATTTTTTAATTTTTAAATATCATTTCAATCCAGTTATTTTTAATTTATTTTGATTAGAATATTCATTTAGTGTAAACGTTCTAATTAATTTTTCTTCTATAGATTAGTTCTAACTTCCTGAGAGGAATCTTTTTAATATCAAAGGACGTCACCCTCTACGCTCTGATAAGGAGAGCATAAATAGCTGCCGTATCGATACGTCTGAGTTGGGTCGAATGCTCGGGTGTAACAGTAACTTCTACAGTGTATTGGCAAAATGTTTCTCTGTAAATGTGAAGTTAGAGAATTTGATTCGATTTTCTGACTGTTCGTATTTACTCGATGTAGCAAAATCAGCACTGAAATCTCTTCGAAAACTCGATTTCAATGCATTTAATAATTAATTCAGATCATATATATTATATAAGAAGACTGTAATGTTTTTTTATTATTAGGATCAATAAAATGTAATAGTTAAATACTTTTAAATGAATTATAATATAATATAAATGTCGCACGGTAAACATAAATAAATATTTTTTTCTCATTTAATATTTTGAGTCGCATCACCTTTGTGTATGTCGGATTTATAAAATGGACATTCTTTGCTTTTTTTCATAAACAAATGAATAAATAAAAAAAAAATATCTGAACGTCAGGCCCTTAGGCATGTTTTAAATAATATTGTATACACAAATTTTTCCATATATTTTTAAATCGATAATTTAATTATAATGTTTGAGATGAATGTTTACGCCTTTTTGACTAATAATTACCGACCAATAATTGTTTATTCGATTATTATTAAAAAAATGATTTTGCTTTTAAAAAATCTAAACTTCAAATCTTTCCGTTTTACGCTTTACGTTTTAAGCTATTCGTATGAATTATTTCAGATTTTCAATTTAATATTTTAGATATACTTTCTGGTTTGAAAGCTGCAGATTCCTGTCATTTGGGATTGACATCCCGTTAAGATTGTTTGTTAGATTTGAATCTGCATTTTCTTCATAATGTTAAATTTTATTCACAAGTGCTCTATTGTAATTTGAGTTTTACAGTGTTAAGAATCATTTGGTGGTTTTTTACTTATCAAGTGCTGGTGAGTGAGTTGCACGTCTTAAGCATACCCTAATAATAATTACTTGAAAACTCATTTCTTACCAAACAATTCTTAAATAAGAGAAGTATCTTACTTTAAGAAAAAAATTGGGAATGGGTAGAAAAACATATTTTGTTGTAACAAGGGAGGGTAAACTAAACGACTAATTATTTAATTGAAAGGCAATAGAGGAAAAGGTAAATTGAATTATTAACTAAGCTCAAGATTTGCAGATGAAAAAGTCACAAAAGTCGTGAATGAACCAATGCCAATTTAAATGTGTGGCGGCCAGTCAAGAGCGAGAAAGAGAGAGAGAGATGCCTTGAGAAACATAAAAGAACAGTCGAGAGGTTACACAAACAGGAATACCAATCCAAAGAAAGGAACGCAGCTAATAAGAAGGAAAAGACGAGAGAATGAGAAAAGAAAAAGGGGCACAAGTTTCGAGAGACATGAAAAGAGGCAGGCAGATGATAGAGCTACATAGCATAAAGCCCGTAGCGCACTTACAAATTACGGCGAATAGAATTCGAATAGGATGGACCTAGCAATTTGGTATCAGGGCGCGACGTTAGATTAAGTCGCGTCAAAGACCGTCATTTCTCCCTTTCTCGTTCCATCCCATCCTTTTCCACGAGAAATTATCATGAAATTAGAAGGGAGGACACGTCTCTGCGCGACTTGGACGACGAGGACGACGAGGACGACGACGACGAAGAACCACCGACTTTTTCATTTTATCGATACGTGCGTGATGCAGCTTCGTTCTCATCCCTTTTCTTACCATTTGCCGGCGTCACTTTTTTTCTCTCCGTTTCTCTACATATATTTCCCATTAAACGGTTTTAAAACGTAAACCACAGGCGTTAAACAACGACCGTTAATTATTTTCAACATTGTTTTTAAGAAGAAACTAATCAAAAAAATTATTGTATTTACAACAGTATTATCACGCTGATGGTACAGAAAGATTTAATTTTGTAAATCACTCTTCTCTACAACATTTGTGGAAATAGGTAATTAAACGAGTTACAAATAAAAATAAACGAAACATATATAATTACACTCATCAATCAGACGTAGAAAATATAATAACGATAGAAAAATAAAGTTTATCAAATGACTAAATTTTTATTTTCTCCATCCGATAATGATGAGATAAGAAGAAACTTCTCGAGAATATTTTCTTTGCTTAATCAAGAATCAATGCTGACGGTACGGAGAGTCGCACAAGTCATTACTCTCAAGATCTTTGCGGTCGCTATTATCCTCGTAAAGCCTGAAGCAAACGAGCCAAGGGAGAGAGAAAGAGAAAGAGAAAGAGAGAGCCTAATGAAAACATGAAGCAACAACAGACTTGGTCCCACTCATTCGTGTCAATTAAGCCGATCGCGTACAGGGCTAATATAAAACTCGCCTCTCATATTTCCATTTTTAAGCAATTAAGTATTGGATCAACGTCTCGTGTTCTTTAACTTTAATTACTCGATAAGGAGAGAGCTTGGGAATCCAACGATTTTGTTGAACCAAACGAAAAAATTTCATCGACGCAGGCTCCACGTATATATATATACCAAACGGTGTTAATTTAACTTGAATTAATTTTCCCCGTATTTTTTTTTGCGTATGCGTATTGCATTTTTAATCTCGTTCAAATTAATTATTATTTTCGCGTATATTACACACGCACGCGTATTTTCAAGAACTATTATATTAATTATTTTATCTTAAAAGCATTTTAGTTATACACCAACACGTTCAGCTGGGTAGAACATACGTACATTATGCACATTATGATTTAACACATTATCAGTAATGATATTTGAGCATTAAATTTTAATTACAAAACAAAATAACGAATATATTGTTGTGTGTATAGATATATATTTTCTCCGTGTAATATGATAAACTTTGAAAATGCAAGTTCAAAGCCGAATTTTACGTATATAATGACTTTTAATTACCGTTCGAACAATCGTCAGTTTAATTAATTTACGATGCGAATATTTTCTGTAAATAAATGAATGTTTATATTTTTCAAAGTAGCATAGGAATTAATCAAATTATACGAAATGACAAAAAATATATGTGTTTACGTATTAAAATTGAAATTAAAATTTAATATTTGTTTACGATTAAATAATTTATGAAAAATAATAATACATCCACTAAGGTTATTATCGAATACTTTTCGTAAATTTTCACGATAATTTTGTTAAATATACAATTAATTATTGAAAAATTAACTATATATACTAATATAAAACATTAGTAAATTTTAACACAGCGTTTTTTAAAACGATCCACGGACGAAAAGCGTCATTACCAATAAGTCTCAATCAGTAATACCCGAAGTAACGAACCACACCCACAATCAACAACGCAAATCGAAATCACGAGATAAGCTAATGAAAACATGAAGCAACCGTCCAGTACAACCTATACCTCAGTAAATGTAAAAGTAAAAAAAAAAAGAAAAAAGAAAAGTGAAAAGGAGGTGATTCGATTCTCAAATTTCCATCTTTCGTCAATTAAGAGCCAGGAGTCCACGAGATCATTTGTCCTCGAAAGTTTCGCAAACATTGAATGTATATATAGCGAGCGTCTATCGCGATTCCCATTAGCGGTGGAGCAAGTCGCGGAAATCGTGAGCGCGTATATAGGAGGTGCTCTCGAAAGCTTAGAAAGGAAGGAACTCGAGAACTCTCCTTGGCGTAATTGTAAAATTCGTCACGAACCGCAGCCGGGCAATCGCAAAACGATAGCGCGTTCTATAGTGATACCAACCGATCGTTTTAGGGTAATTAGGCTTTATGTGCGTTCATTCCGTGCGCTCGACCAGCTTTTCGGGTAGATCCTCCGGCAAAACTCGCGGGGATTTCGCTAATTGGAATTAACGGGCGTTTGAAGGGAATCGAAATTGATTTAGGCACTGATTGCCGTCGTTTTCGCGCAACACGATTTTACCTCCCATCCCATTTTACTCGAATCTACGTCTTCTTTCTCCCTCTTCGTTCGACACACCGTACTTTTTCCTTTGAACTTGTACGTCGACGCGTTAAACCACTTTCTATCCCTCTTTCGTCTATCATCATTTTTTCGATTTATATATTATTTCCTCGATATTATCACTGGGTGTTACGGTGTAATTAGTTAATATATACAAAATAAATAAAATACAATTACTCGGGTTGATTATACTAACAAAAATCTCCATTATTATTCCTCCGTAACGAAAGATACGTATATAGACGGTAGACGATTCAAGTAATAAATGTATAGCAACCCTCAAACTTTAATAACGATCGAATCGAGCTTACCGCACGGAGTAAGTTCATTAGGAAAACAATATTTCCGAAGGTTCGGGACGCAAATACCGTAAGCGTCAATCATCCACGCCCTTCGTAAATATCAAAAAAGAAGCGTCGATGAGAGGAGAAAAAAAAGGAAGAATTTCCCTTTAGGAAGTTAAGGGAAAGCTTTTGTCTTCCCTCTCCTATCGTCCCCCTGTTGAAATACATTTCGTGACCTACGTGCTGTACCATCGAGTACGGAAGGGCACGTTTAATCTCCTTAAACGATGGGAAATCGGAGGTTAGCCTTCCGTTTCAGATGATCTAAGCCAAAATCTCAAAGTTTCTTCTATGTGGATGCTCTGCTAATTGTGCTAAATCTTTTTCTTTCTATTATTCGGTTTCTCGTTATATTTACTTTTCCTTGAATTATCGTGATTCTCCGCTAACATATGCACGGTGAGTTTCGTATCAGCTTTTGTTCATTTCTCCTTAACATTGTACGTTATTATTACCACAATTATTTCATAACTATAACCTTTTCCAAAATAAATGCGTTACACAACTTTACCGTTTAACCGATGATATTTTTACAAATGAAAAAGAAATATACTTCTATAGGTGCTAAATGATATGCAATTTTACAACTAAAAACATAAATATAACTACATATTTACAGTATCCTAACGGATATCTATATATTTATATTTATACCAAAAAAAGGAAACAAAACTTGTATATATATATATACACTTCTACATTTTTTATACACATTGTTTTTACAGAAAGAAAATACTTAACAGAATTGCACAACGCTTTTATTCCAAAATGAAGAAATATTAATATTTATACATAAAGAAGTTGCATCTCCATCTCGAAAAGTATATGATGATTTATCGACGTACACATTGAATAATTCACTTGCTTGGCTTGCACAATTTAATTTAATATTTTTGTACTCGCATACACGCGTGTTAAACAATATATGGCGTGCATATACAACCTGCATTCTCTCTTGATAACAAAAAGAAAGAGTATACCTCAGAGTTTAAAGTTTATTACGCTCAATTTAATAGTTACTGTATAAATGTATATATATATAGGAAGAAGCGTGTATAATTTGAGTTCCTACTTAAAACCGAGTCGGCTTCTCGCGAGTTGAAGCGCATGCAGGTGTGCGTGTGTGTGTGGGTGTGTGTGCGCGCATGTAAATGTAACATTTGGAACATGGGGTGGATTCGCCTCGACAAGCATAACGAGTGTGTCCTCTCCGTCTTCTCTTTTAGCAAAGAGTCGTTATTCAAAGGGTTACACTTACGCAACGTTACAAAATCCCTTTCTCAATGTTTCCCTTCCAGGTATGTATATATACATATATATACGTGTACCATCCTAAGGAAAGAGGGAATATATCAACGAAACACGTGAAAGGTATAATGTGTTTTGGGGAGGGCGACGTTAAAGGAAAGCGAAAACACTTTTTTGGTCACCTTTAAAATCCTTACCTCTTCTTTTATTTATAACGTTTACTTCCACTGCTAAATCTTAACAAAATCTTTTTGTATATATACATGTATATACACTAGGATTTCGCGTTTACGTATATGTTAAATCGGTCTTGTTTTTTACATATATACTGTGAAGCATTTGACTCGCCAAAAATTTTGTGGTCTATAGTATAACTTTTGTTTTCTAACAACGGGACGTGTATTACAATATTTATATATGGTATCAACACACAAACACTATATTTTAGTTTATACACGCACGATATATGGAAACGCATGTATACGTATGCATGTATATATATAATATTTGCAATATGATTTGTGAATAGAACGACCCTCTCAAATTAATATGTAATACTATAATTTGTATTATATATTTTGAAATTTAGCCAGCATCACGAAAATATGGACTAGAAACCAATTTCACTGCACCTGAAATTCAAGAGCACTCGCATTCGGAATTTCAATCCGCGAAGTACATAATTTAATTTTATATATCGTATCTATATATGTTATATATATACGTATACGCGAGCGCGCGCGCGCGTGTGTGTGTATTATATAGCCTTAAATTAACAATTTGAAATATGAGGGAATTACATTTATGGAATATCTACTGTCAGTACAAACACACTGGATGCTCGTGTTTGCAAAACGATTATCTAATTTTACCTCGAAATCCAAGTATACTAAATCAAAAGTGAGATTTCAATCTGCCGGTTATTATTTAAATATACAAACACACGTCACTTGTGGTTTCGGTCAGTTAACACGTATTTTACCATTATATTTCGTTAAATTATATCATTTAAATATTTTTATACACATTATGTAACAATTACAATTTACGAGAGTGCAATTTTAATTCGTTTAAAAAAAGAAGAAGAAGAAGAAAACGCTTCGTTCAAAGTGTCGAGGAAGGTAATTTTTTATAGCTAATAATCGATTTCTCGGTTAGAAGAAATTCTGCTGGAATGAAATGTGAAGGGTCATACATTCTGAAAATATTGGTTAAAATGTGGATAATTGTTTAAACGTCAATATTCCTAATTAATTTTCGAATTTTATTGCGAGATAAACGAGGTTATATACCGGAACTATATGTATAGTCAACCAATAAAATCACTAAAATGAAATTTAATTTTTTTTAAATTATAAAACCGACCTCACCGTTAATTTTACCAACCGATACCTTTTTAAAAATGTAACCGACGAACGATCGAAAACCTCTGTATTTTTAGAGATCGGAATTTACGAAAAGGCTAACCTCTTCTTGCGTCGCAGTCACACATTCGCGAAAAAGAACATCTAGGAAATAATGCGGAAGAGAAAAAGAGAGATAGAGAGAGAGAGCGAAACGGTGCATTTAAATGAACACAGAACCGCGAGCAGAGGTGGGGAAAGAGGCAGTGGATGAGAAGGAGGAGGAGGAGGCGAAGCTCGCGGATATACCGGAAGAGATACAAAGTGCGATATTAATGAACGAAAGAGAACAACCGAGAGCGAGGAAAAAGAGGAGGTAAAGGGAAATACGAAAGGGGCGGAAACGACCGGCTAACCCAGCGGCGTGGCGGCAACGCCGGCGAAAACTGTATATATGTATATATATATATATAATGTAGAGGGGCGGCGAAAGCTTTAAAGGAGATGTTCGCGAAACCCCCTCTTGAACGTATATAAAACCTCGGTCTCCTGATTATCGCGAGATGCTTTTTCTCTCTCCTCCCTCTCTCTCTCTCTCTCTTTCGTTTCCCTCTTTTTTTCTTACGAGAGGATTTTTAACCGTTAAGCGTTATACGGTGATTTCCGACGCGTCGCCGATATTTTTCTCTCGAGAGTCTGATTGTGGGATTTTGATGACGAAGAGGTGCTTCATTTTATGTATTTCTTACACACCGTTTATTGTTCATCTGTATATCTAACTCGTGTTAACAAAAATTGTAATTAAATTACTTATTTTTATTTTTTGTTTAACGAAATATACGTATATATGCGTAACGTTTGCATGTAACGTTCGTAATATACGCGTGGTGATACATTTACATTTCGAAGAAAGTGCAGTAAAACTTATACACCGTACGTGTAAAAGATAACGCGACGTTACGTGCAATATATCTGATAGAATTATGCGTTATTGCGCAAAATCTGTATTAACATCGTCTACAATGTAAAATACATATATTACGTTATTATAGTATTATACAAATATTGCAAGCTACTAAAAAATTATGAATTATTCTTTTTTTTTTATCAACGAACGACCCTTTTATACGTCCGTTCAATTACACCGATTGTTCGTCGTTGTAAAATCGAATTATTTGTTGAATCATTCCGAAAGTACACACAAATTAACAAATATATTCACACGGGATCCGACTCGATAACGAGAGAAAAAGTTTCGATTTACGCAATCGATGTCGCAAACGATAATCTCGAACGAGAGTATAATGGTTCGAAGCATTAAGTACAATAAAAATCAATAAGTGCTCATATACGATCGGGATAATTATATATATATATATCTAAACTTTCACTTTTAGCGCTTTGAGATTTCGATCTTCCCTTTTCTCTTGCGATCTTTTCTTCTCACACGTGTGTGCGATACCAACGTTTCAGTCTGGCTTTATCTATCCATAGCCCTCTCTATCTCTCTCTCTGTCTCTCGACTACACTTTACGCATGAAGAATTTCCCCGTCAAGCGAGCCACTTACGCGTCCGGCCACTTCCGATTTATGTCAAATTGCCTGTCAGGGTCCTAAAGACTTTTTCGCTCCCGCTTCCTCTTTCTCTCTCTCTCTCCGCTCGGGTCTCTATCTCCGTAATATATAGTTTTTTCTGATTGCCCGTCAATCTACTGGACAATGTTTTATTGTTAATTTGACGGAACCGCTGACGTTCCGAAGGTTCGTTAAAATTTTTCAATTTCGCCTGTTTGCAAGATCTTCCCAACGATTGCCAATTTTAATTGAAAAAAAAAACATTTTTTTTAACGTTTGTATTACTCGATTACGCGTGGTAATGTTACTAAATAATTTAATGTTTCATTATTCATTAAGTTAAATTAGTTCACCGACCAATTTTTTTAAATTGAATAGAAAATTCTGTTAAATGTATATATCATCATCCGGCAAATATATAGTTTACGTTTCACACACATTTATAGATAACGCGTAAATTTAAAAAAGAAAGGAAAGTGCGATAGTCACGTAAAAAAAAAGTTGACTAGAAGTGACAATTCAATTTTTATCAATATCAAACAAAAGCCGAGTGGTGCATTATAATGTACTTGTTATCGCATATATAGTTAAAAAGAAGAAAACAGCCGTCGAAACGTTTACAGAGTGCGTTACATTTATCTAAAAGAGCAACGGGGGGAGAGGGGGGGGGGGGACATGGATTTTTGTTTACAACATCTTTAAGCCCTCGCCTATTTGTATAGGATTTAAGATAAGATTAAAACAGATAGCAAGGCGCGCGCGCACGCGAGTGCAAAGCTTAAAGGTACACATTGTGATTTCCCTTCGAGAATCAACGTGTTTACACGGGAAACGCCTGTATGAACGTCATCTGGAAAAATGTCGACGATGTATATATATACATTTGTTTTGCCCTCCTTCGTATACGACGATTCTCGATTGAAAAATTCGGATGTATTCGAGTGAAATAATGCAATATGGAATTGATTACCATCTGCGTACATATATTGATAAATTAAAAATTTATTGGATTCGATGAGAAAAACACCGGTGACTCGATTCGCACGTAACGTCATTTTCGTTGATCGGCGTATACCGTGATAATCGAAAGAAAATAATTGTTAAAAACTCACGTGAAAATTAGCGCTTTTCTTTTTTCATTAATATTTTCAACTCACCTGAAACAGAAAGATATAATTTATTATTATTAGTGCATAATATAGGAAATAAGAAAGTAGATTTATGAACTTTAAACGTTACGCACCACTACTCACTCTTCTATAATGTAACCGTCACTCAAATTGAAATCTGATGACGGTTTTTCAATATATCGATTATTTGTACATGAATATTTTAATAAGAAAATATGTATATACGTGAATAGTAAATAATTTCAAAAAGTTACATTTTTATGCAATTTAAGTGACTTGTAGAGATTTAATTCGAATGTAGGTATACTATTTTATGCTTTAGAATAAATGTTCTTTTTTTTTACACATCTGATGTTACGGGCAGCGATAAAAAATTTTACAGTTGAATTAAGCAATTCAATATCCGATACATTAATTGACAATTTAAATGGAATTATCTGAAAAATTGATTAGTCAATATTTGTGATAAAAGTGAAAAGTCGACAGAGGAAATTGGAAAAAGAGAAAATTCCATTAGCAAATCATCGTCTGATAAAAGTAAAGGTATACAGACGTATTTCTTTAAAAAAAAACAATTACAACCCGTATTAAAGATGAATTGTGTTTCGAACGTAGAAATTATTATAAACCAATTTTTACGATATTTTGAATCTAGGTCGTCTGTTTAATGTCGCTCATCGAAGCATGTATAGTATAATTAATTAACGTTAAACTTTAGTGCGAAGCATAGTTTAAAATTAATCATCAGGTTCGACGTAATGCACATTATTGACATGTATGTAATATTGTCGATATTACTTTTTCGATGGTGTATAAGTCATAATAATGTGAAAATAAATGAATATAATTAATAAAAATAATCTACTTAGCAATCGACGAACTTGCCGTCTCAGAAAATTTTGTGATATCGAACCCTGTCAACAGAGTGGTTTTCTAATCGTGAACCGTCTAAAAATTTCTCATCGGGAAAGGAACCATTAATAACACTTTCACGCTTGGCCATTTTTAACTATCTTTCTCTCTCTTTCTCACTCGAGAGTCTGGAAAGGAAAAAAAAAGAACATCAGACAAGCTCCCACGTGTCACCCTGTATATTTATTAAAAATTGACTCTTCGATCCTTCTTCATACAGCGGTGATCTTTTCTCACTTTAACCCTGCTGGCAAGCTATTTTTCAACTTATGGAAATTGCACTAGACCGTTATATATATACATATATAGTATCTACGCGATGGTAAAAAAGGAAAGAGAGAGAGATATAGAGAAAAGCCAAGTGTCTTCGAGAGTTCATGGCACCTGTCTGAGATTTCCCGGTGACATTTTTTTTTCCTCTCGTTGCTCCTGGAGACTCTTCGCTTTATGCTTTTTGTTTCTCTCCACTTGTTTTGTTTCGAGCTACAATTTTTTTTTCTTATCTTACATTTCGCCTGCAAGGTCTTTTTTAATTTTTATCACTTTTTTTATAGATCGACAAGCGGGCTGTTAACATTTTTCGTCGCGGCATCTAATTTGGTGAAATTATGATATTTCAAATAAAAATTGCATATCACTAAAGATCGCATTGTAATTTATTATAAAAAAAACTAAATGTGAAAAGTATAAAGAATCCTTTATCACATTAATTGTTACTCAAAATATGATTAAACTAATAACAAGAATTTCGCTTTAAAAAGCAACAACTAAACTTGTAAATGCGTTATTTTAATATTGAATATTTGGAGAGAAGTTTCGGCAAATCCGCACTCGGGCATCAATCCTCGTCCATTTCCTCGACAATTTCATCTGGCATTTCTTTTTTTTTCCCTTTTCCCCCGTAACTTTTGACGGCGTCTCCGGCACTTTTTCAGGACCCGCCCTTTTGTCTGCGAAAAGCGGAGAATATGAGGCACGCAGAGTCGCGTCCGCGCGTTTTCCACGAGATTTATAAGGGGTGGAAAAACGTGGTGGGTGGGTATAAGGCAGACTGGGCTAGTTCCGAGACGTCCAACTGGAAAAGACGAAGGAGAAAGAGAGAGAGAGAGAGAGAGGGAGGGAGGAGGCAGAAGGAGGAAAAAAACTCTTTCTTGCGCGGCCCTCGCATATTATATAGCCCTCTTAGTCTCCCTTATTCTTCCACCCGAGACTTTGCACTCGTACGTATACAGTCTCTTTAGCGCAATCTTAGTTCCTTTTTATTTTTTTATACGAACTAAACAATTTATTTGTCTCCCAAGTTTTAATATTTATGGTGATGGATTCAACTAATATATCGAGCATACCGATAAATATATAATGATATATATACATTCACTTTTAATTAGCGTTATAAAATGAAAATTTGAAATGTACAAATGGAATCTGTTGATAAAATACACATAGCGCGTATATAATTTAAAAGTTTGCACAAGAAAGTGAAGAAGGCATTTACTTAGCTCTGTAATCTGTAATCGTTGTGAGAGAGATACTTATTCGAAAGCCAAGTTTAATTAGTTACACAGAAGTTATGAAGATGAGCCGCAAATTTCAAAGAATTCTTATCTGGTTGAAATTCAGTACTGTACCTACATACCTGGCTACAGGGACAAAGTTCACGTTAAGTAGAAACTTCCAATTTTAGATAGCAAACGTCAGATTATTTGGTAACGCGTTTTAAATACATAAATTTTGAAACGGGGCGACATCGTAATAGTAATGTGTAAATTATATATTATATGTTATACATGTACGCGTGTCGAGGAAAACTAAATATTAAGCATAAAGTTAGAGTTTCTGTGTTGGTAAAATATGTCTTTTAAAGGCTATTTAGTAGGAATTGTACATTTCGAGGCTAATCACGCGAACTATGAATAAACTGCATCTGCACGGTAAATAAAACTGTGTAATAAAAATTATTATGTTATTGAGGAAAGAAGCGGACAATATTGGCTAAATCATAAAAATAACAATGTTGTATACAAAAATTTACTATAGATTTTACTATTTTTCGATAAATTACTAAAGTAAATCTTACTATACAACGTAGTTACTTTTATGAATTGTCCGGGACCGTTACTCCTTTCCTCGATAGCATAGTAATTTTTATTATAAAATTTTTCTGCTTCTATGCGTCTAACAGTTACTAATAATAATTTATTAAACTATTCTATAATCGCACTATAATGTATATACTATTTCATTCGTACCAAAGTATTAATCGATTCTTTTTTAAAAAATTTACAATATCATACATGTATACTAACTTTTCCTGTACAAATGAACGAGTTGGACTTTCCTATATGAGTTTTTTCCCTTCAGAAAACTTCTTAATCAAATTCATTATAAAGTATTATAGACGTTTATACAGCTGAAAGGGGTTCGCTTTATGCATCCGCGTAAAAATTACTTAAGAAAAGAAAAAGAAGCGAAACGATTCGTTTGCGTATATGTAAAGAAAGTAACAAAAAAAATTTCACTTTTCGTCGCGAGCGAGTAAAATTTTCACTTAAAAAAATAAAAGAACAAAAAAAGAAGAAGAATAGAGAAAAAATAAAAGAGAAAATTTTAAAGAGTTTTCCGCGCTTCCCTCGTACAGCCGAGCAACCCCCTCTCACTTGGCACTATCTCACAATTTTCTCAGCGGCCGAGCTCTCTCTCTCTCTCTTTCTCTCTTCACTTTATCTCAGCTGCGCCGAGGTAACTTTTCTTATTTTCCCCGCCGACACGACAATGCTCTTAATTTCGCCTGGGCGCACGACGTCGTCTAATACAGGACGACGAAAACGAGGACGCTTGGAAGTATAGCGGATGCCGTGGCTAATAACGGACGGCCGCTGGATTATCTCGTCTCTCTCTCTCTCTCTCTCTCTCTCCCTCCCTTTCTCTCTTTCTTATATACTCTTACTCTTTCGGTTGTTAATTAATCGAGTCACGAGAGGACATCGTGCCTCTACGTATACATGCGGCTCTTATGACCATCTAAACGCGCGCGCGCGAGAGAGAGAGAGCGCGATGGAAAATTAGCGAGTCAGAAAGGGTATCGATGCCAGGAACCCAAGTAATATCATTCGAGTGATGGAATTTTCGTGATGATGTCGGTAGTAATTAAATGCGCGTCGAGGTTAGCCGTTTTCTCTTTGAGTTTAACATTTATTAACGTTTAAAGTCAAAGTGTAATTGACTGAAAAGAGGCTAAATGTTACATGCGCCTTGTATTTTCTCTTGTCCATTTTTTTTTAAATAAAATTTATACCTTTTCAGACGTAATTCTAAGCAATGCTAATCAATTTATATTACGAATGATTTTAATACTCGTATACGCTTTCCCTTACATAATTACCGCGCGTATACTAATAATGTGGATGTACATTAAATTATTAAAGTAATTAAGTGCTCAAACTCCGCGTCGCTTTAATCTGAAAAGATCAATATTTTTAAGTATATATATATATATATGTACATGTAAAACGTAAGCGGTTAAAAGGCAAACTGAAAAACTTTTTAAACTATACATCCTATACCGAGACATTCTACGGAATAAAATTATGGAACATGAAAAATCGTTTTATCTCAAACTTCCAATACCATTTCATCGCTTATTTTAACTTCGAAGCTCCGAATACACACGCGCACGCGCGCATATGCACACATTCAATGTAAATAAGTATCATACCGACAAAGTTAAAATTAACTTGGAAACTAAATAGAATAACTACATATTAAATGCATTTTAGAAAGCTTATCGTTAATGCTACACCTAAAACACCCCTCGAACGAGCAAGCAAGCAAACGCAGTATTCTATGTATTCATGCGTCCGTTCATTTTCACGTTATAATCTTTTAACCAATCGGTAAATTCACGAATTTAACAATGAAAATCGACGGTATATACAATATTAAATAACAAATAATAATTCTTATGGTATGAAAGTGCCGTGATTCGATTGATATCGAGCCAAATTCTCTTTGGTGAAACAACAAAGTCTGCAGATTAATTTTCAAATGCAAAAACCCGAACAAAACCTTATATATATATGTGCGGACACATACACAAACACACATATGTATATAAATCAATAGAAAATCAATTCGGTATTTAACAAAGCGTTCGGTACAATTCAAGTCGACCGCAGTCCATTTAACTCCGCTGTGCAGTTCACACTCTGATAAAACGAAACATAATGCAGATTTAGGTAAACGACGCGATATCAAGATTTATATAAATTTTATTTATTTTTATGTTTAAAACAATTAATAGTATATACGTGCAATTATTTGAACGCAAGTTTTGTATTTTCTAAGCTCCAAAGAGTATTTATTTATATCGATGTATATCAAAAGTTATTGGATCAGTTATAAATAGCAAGGTATTTTTCGGTCATTGGCTGGTTTGGCTTATTAATATACATACGAACCTGTACCTAAAGTCTCTCTCTCTCTCTCTCTCTCTCTCTCTCTCTCTCTCTCTCTCTCTCTCTCTCTCTCTCTCTCTCTCTCTCTCTCTCTCTCTCTCTCTCTCTCTCTCTCTCTCTCTCTCTCTCTCTCTCTCTCTCTCTCTCTCTCTCTCTCTCTCTCTCTCTCTCTCTCTCTCTCTCTCTCTCTCTCTCTCTCTCTCTCTCTCTCTCTCTCTCTCTCTCTCTCTCTCTCTCTCTCTCTCTCTCTCTCTCTCTCTCTCTCTCTCTCTCTCTCTCTCTCTCTCTCTCTCTCTCTCTCTCTCTCTCTCTCTCTCTCTCTCTCTCTCTCTCTCTCTCTCTCTCTCTCTCTCTCTCTCTCTCTCTCTCTCTCTCTCTCTCTCTCTCTCTCTCTCTCTCTCTCTCTCTCTCTCTCTCTCTCTCTCTCTCTCTCTCTCTCTCTCTCTCTCTCTCTCTCTCTCTCTCTCTCTCTCTCTCTCTCTCTCTCTCTCTCTCTCTCTCTCTCTCTCTCTCTCTCTCTCTCTCTCTCTCTCTCTCTCTCTCTCTCTCTCTCTCTCTCTCTCTCTCTCTCTCTCTCTCTCTCTCTCTCTCTCTCTCTCTCTCTCTCTCTCTCTCTCTCTCTCTCTCTCTCTCTCTCTCTCTCTCTCTCTCTCTCTCTCTCTCTCTCTCTCTCTCTCTCTCTCTCTCTCTCTCTCTCTCTCTCTCTCTCTCTCTCTCTCTCTCTCTCTCTCTCTCTCTCTCTCTCTCTCTCTCTCTCTCTCTCTCTCTCTCTCTCTCTCTCTCTCTCTCTCTCTCTCTCTCTCTCTCTCTCTCTCTCTCTCTCTCTCTCTCTCTCTCTCTCTCTCTCTCTCTCTCTCTCTCTCTCTCTCTCTCTCTCTCTCTCTCTCTCTCTCTCTCTCTCTCTCTCTCTCTCTCTCTCTCTCTCTCTCTCTCTCTCTCTCTCTCTCTCTCTCTCTCTCTCTCTCTCTCTCTCTCTCTCTCTCTCTCTCTCTCTCTCTCTCTCTCTCTCTCTCTCTCTCTCTCTCTCTCTCTCTCTCTCTCTCTCTCTCTCTCTCTCTCTCTCTCTCTCTCTCTCTCTCTCTCTCTCTCTCTCTCTCTCTCTCTCTCTCTCTCTCTCTCTCTCTCTCTCTCTCTCTCTCTCTCTCTCTCTCTCTCTCTCTCTCTCTCTCTCTCTCTCTCTCTCTCTCTCTCTCTCTCTCTCTCTCTCTCTCTCTCTCTCTCTCTCTCTCTCTCTCTCTCTCTCTCTCTCTCTCTCTCTCTCTCTCTCTCTCTCTCTCTCTCTCTCTCTCTCTCTCTCTCTCTCTCTCTCTCTCTCTCTCTCTCTCTCTCTCTCTCTCTCTCTCTCTCTCTCTCTCTCTCTCTCTCTCTCTCTCTCTCTCTCTCTCTCTCTCTCTCTCTCTCTCTCTCTCTCTCTCTCTCTCTCTCTCTCTCTCTCTCTCTCTCTCTCTCTCTCTCTCTCTCTCTCTCTCTCTCTCTCTCTCTCTCTCTCTCTCTCTCTCTCTCTCTCTCTCTCTCTCTCTCTCTCTCTCTCTCTCTCTCTCTCTCTCTCTCTCTCTCTCTCTCTCTCTCTCTCTCTCTCTCTCTCTCTCTCTCTCTCTCTCTCTCTCTCTCTCCCTCCCTTTCTCTCTTTCTTATATACTCTTACTCTTTCGGTTGTTAATTAATCGAGTCACGAGAGGACATCGTGCCTCTACGTATACATGCGGCTCTTATGACCATCTAAACGCGCGCGCGCGAGAGAGAGAGCGCGATGGAAAATTAGCGAGTCAGAAAGGGTATCGATGCCAGGAACCCAAGTAATATCATTCGAGTGATGGAATTTTCGTGATGATGTCGGTAGTAATTAAATGCGCGTCGAGGTTAGCCGTTTTCTCTTTGAGTTTAACATTTATTAACGTTTAAAGTCAAAGTGTAATTGACTGAAAAGAGGCTAAATGTTACATGCGCCTTGTATTTTCTCTTGTCCATTTTTTTTTAAATAAAATTTATACCTTTTCAGACGTAATTCTAAGCAATGCTAATCAATTTATATTACGAATGATTTTAATACTCGTATACGCTTTCCCTTACATAATTACCGCGCGTATACTAATAATGTGGATGTACATTAAATTATTAAAGTAATTAAGTGCTCAAACTCCGCGTCGCTTTAATCTGAAAAGATCAATATTTTTAAGTATATATATTTATATCTTATAAATAACGGACGTGTTTCGTTAAAATTTATCCGGTTGGAATTAAAGGAATTTTCGTAATCGTAATCTTGTTTGAATCAAAGACCAATTATTTTAAACGGTGGATGTATAATTCAATTAAACCGGATATACTATTATTGGTTTTAAATATTATAACTTTTCATTTACTATGGAAATTTTTTTTTTTTTTATAAAAAGTATCTATAAATGTTTTAGGTATAAATATTTTAGTGCGTCCCCGTGTGAAAAAAATACTATTCGGTATGATAAAAATTTAAATGTGATTTTCTATTTTTATATAATGTTCTGGACAAAAATTACATAAACAAGCTAATATTTCGGTTATTTTTATTCAACTTTTCTCTCCGCGTGTAAAACGTAAAACTAATTTATTCGAGACATATCAGTGTGTAATATTATTTGCAGCGTTATAACAATCGAAATCGCGTTACGAAAGTATTAATGATGATGTACAGCAAAATGTCAAAATATAACTTTGATGCATTATTCGCGATCGACTTAATTAAATTTGACCTATAACTGCAAAGGATAATCTTAATTCTATTTAAATGCGATATCTCATCAATTATATCCTAACCGACTGTGCAGACGTACGACAGTTAATCAATATTAAAGCGATATCTCAGAGTGTATGATATTTTTCACGATAATCATCTTAATCGGTCATTTTGTCAACGGGCGCGCGATAATCCGCAGCAGTCACAGATCGATTAATGCAATCGCGTAGCTACAGTATTACACGACAAAGTGGGGGAGGAGACACACACAGAGTGAGAGAGAGAGAGAGAGAGAGAGAGAATCACCAAACCACAAATACTTCTAGACACACCATTTTCTCGTTCCTTTAATTGACTCGACGTATGAATGAAAGGAGAAGCGCGAAAAAAAAGAAAGAGAGTGTGTATATATATATATATATAATACGCGCGCGCGTTCCGCTGACAGTCGCATAAAAGCTTGGGCACAAAAAAAAGAAAGAAAATAGAAGAAGTTTAATTTCATTCGAAACCTATCGAAAGCATCTCTCCCTCTCTCTCTTTGACCCAAAAATCATCTCTAAAAGCCACTTTTCACAGGACCGCGTGTGAAGAGTTTACACACACACACACACACACACACTGGAAGTCAAGTACGGCTGGGTGTGTGTGTGGTGCACGCGAGAGAGAGTGCGAGAGGCCGATTCCGATCGACGATATTTCTCAATGAACGTCACTCTGAAATATTTCAAACTCGACATAATACCTGTCGACGATCTATCGATCGTTTCGCAAGGATTGGTTTTATATAAGTTACCGCGAAACGATTAATTGAAATTGCGCTCAACATCAAGGTGGAATCCACGTTGTTTATACAACTATGTGTTTATATGTATGTATACAGTGTATCTATATATATATGTACATATACACGTCGCCGATATATATGTAAGTAGGAAGGGTTTTAAGAAAAAGCGTATCTGGTTATTTAAGTGTGTAAACGGCCAGTGTAAATAAATACTATATAGCTCACTTTTTGTTTGCGACGTGGAATGTTGTACCGCATCGACTGGGTATATATGGATAGAGACAATGGGCGAGGGAGAGAATCCGAGGCCGCGACGCGTTTCAGAGGCCTGGGTCATTGTTACGAGGATGGGTAGATAGGTATAGGTAGGAGGAGGACACTCGAAATGGATAGGAATCTCTCGCCTGACCAGGCGTCAAAATTACCTCGGATGCCTTACGCGACCTGGGGGAGAGACTCGGTGAGTCCATTGTGCATCGGAGACGATTCACACAAATCGCTCTCGTGAGCGTCACGCGGACGAGTACAGAGAGAGAGAGAAGAGAGAGAGAGTATCCCATGGCACACTCTCTCCCTGCGTCCAAGCATTTACGAGCTTCGAGTGCGCTTCGTTCAAATTTACCGAAATCCTGCGTTCCTCCACTTCAATTTCGAGAATGCCAGCTTATACTTTTTACTTTACTCCAAACTTGTAAATTATCGCGTTTTATCTACATCTTTAGCACAATTATTTCAAATAAGGATTAAAACTGCTTGAGTAAAAAAGAAAATCTAAATCATTATTCAATATATAGATTATTTTAACGCATTTGCGCATTTTGTAGAAAGGATTGATACTTATAACGCGCAAGAAAAGTAATTCAACAGCATGCCAGTGAATCGAATTTGAAAAATAAACATTTTTTGAACCACACGACTATAGGAAAAATGCATGATGCAGACTTTCGTATACGTATACAATGAAAATTCCAGGATTATTTTCTTCCTGTTTTATAAAATATCCTACGTTGGACCTTGGGCCATCGTTTCATCTTCTTCCACCTCGTTTCCGTGTAGGCTCCCCATATGTATGTGTATACGTATTTACGTAAATATGTCTGTATCGAAGGGGGTGAGAGAAAGAAAAAGACAAAACGAAATAAAAGAGAAGGAGAACGGGGGAGCGCACCACGGATGCTTCGACCCGTAGTGTTGCAAACGTATGTATATATACATATATCTATCTATATACATATGCACATATATACACCGAATATACATATACACCGACAACCATACGAAATTCCGAGCGAGCTCGGATCTATACGGATTCCGACCGTTACATTGGACAAACTCGCGATTCCGGCTTCTTTCACTGAGCCTATACCTCGGAGTTACGTAGCTCGGGTATTTAATTTTCCTATTTTTTTTTCTTCTCCCTTAACTCTTTTCAACTACCATTTTTCTTTACCACGATTGTGACCATTGATACTTCGGAGATCAGGCGTGAAAAGATCTTATCTCGAAATTATGCACCCAAGACTTTTCGAATCTGGTATATATACTTTTGCTTTCTCTATGTGTGGCGTGTGTGAGTTTGTATACATATACGCATCACGGTTTATTCTGTTATTTATACATATGAACTTGAATTTTCGTGTTGGTTAAACAAGAAGCTACGGAATTTTATCGTGCCAGGAAAAAAGTATATATATATTTATATCTTATAAATAACGGACGTGTTTCGTTAAAATTTATCCGGTTGGAATTAAAGGAATTTTCGTAATCGTAATCTTGTTTGAATCAAAGACCAATTATTTTAAACGGTGGATGTATAATTCAATTAAACCGGATATACTATTATTGGTTTTAAATATGTATAACTTTTCATTTACTATGGAAATTTTTTTTTTTTTTATAAAAAGTATCTATAAATGTTTTAGGTATAAATATTTTAGTGCGTCCCCGTGTGAAAAAAATACTATTCGGTATGATAAAAATTTAAATGTGATTTTCTATTTTTATATAATGTTCTGGACAAAAATTACATAAACAAGCTAATATTTCGGTTATTTTTATTCAACTTTTCTCTCCGCGTGTAAAACGTAAAACTAATTTATTCGAGACATATCAGTGTGTAATATTATTTGCAGCGTTATAACAATCGAAATCGCGTTACGAAAGTATTAATGATGATGTACAGCAAAATGTCAATATGTAATTATAAAGTAAAATATATTGCAAAAATTACATTATAATAATAAAATAATGGAACATTTATGACACTATATAAATATTCATTACAGCAGATTAAATATATTCACGCGAATCCTAAAAAAATATTTTGTAACAAGACAGAAATAATAACCTAGAGGACAATTATTAAAAAAGAACTATTCTTCATATCTATCAAAGAATCATGAAAGTCGGTCATCGCATCCTCCCCTTTCATCGGGAAAATGAAACTTCCTGTTTACTAATATATACGCATACATACGTCAACAACGAACTTCCTTTACCATAATCATTCACAATTTGACTCAACCACACGGTTCACTTTGATAACTGCCCGAACAAACAAAGCTCTGTCAATTTCCGTATTCTCGTATAATTCAACGTGATATATATATATATACTTAATTCCTAGATAGCATACTGTTTTTACAATGACAACAGCGAGAGCGAAAAAGAGAGAGAGAGAGGAATCACCGAACCACAAATACTTCTAGACACACCATTTTCTCGTTCCTTTAATTGACTCGACGTATGAATGAAAGGAGAAGCGCGAAAAAAAAGAAAGAGAGTGTGTATATATATATATATAATACGCGCGCGCGTTCCGCTGACAGTCGCATAAAAGCTTGGGCACAAAAAAAAGAAAGAAAATAGAAGAAGTTTAATTTCATTCGAAACCTATCGAAAGCATCTCTCCCTCTCTCTCTTTTGACCCAAAAATCATCTCTAAAAGCCACTTTCACAGGACCGCGTGTGAAGAGTTACACCACACCCACACACCACACACACACACACACACACTGGAAGTCAAGTACGGCTGGGGTGTGTGTGTGTGTGCGCGCGCGAGCGAGAGTGCGAGAGGCCGATTCCGATCGACGATTATTTCTCAATGAACGTCACTCTGAAATATTTCAAACTCGACATAATACCTGTCGACGATCTATCGATCGTTTCGCAAGGATTGGTTTTATATAAGTTACCGCGAAACGATTAATTGAAATTGCGCTCAACAATCAAGGTGGAATCCACGTTGTTTATACAACTATGTGTTTATATGTATATATACAGTGTATCTATATATATATATACATATACACGTCGCCGATATATATGTAAGTAGGAAGGGTTTTAAGAAAAAGCGTATCTGGTTATTTAAGTGTGTAAACGGCCAGTGTAAATAAATACTATATAGCTCACTTTTTGTTTGCGACGTGGAATGTTGTACCGCATCGACTGGGTAAAACGGATGAGGTTGCTCCGTGATTGTTGTGGACTTTATGATCGAACGGAAGTTGTAATGCGTTTCTAGATGTATCGCAACCTGACGAATGTTACGTTTAAATGGAGAAATGGATTTATCCCTCTCACTCTCTCTCTCTCTTTTTCGAGTATAAATTACCATCGGTTCAATCGCACATAATGTTGATAACGAATTCAAAATACGTATATGGGTTTTGATCGATATGCCCGCGTGTATATTGTCCAAGGAAATTAGGAATATCCAACGGGAGTGTAAATGTATCACAACAAGGGTAATATTAACGTTGCGTTATAACGGTGATGTTTCCAATATGCGCGTATATAAAAATAAATATCAGGACATTGTAATACTTATACAATTGTAATTTTGTTATCATTTCTATAATTTAATGAGCATAAGTATTCATTTCTCTCTCGAAAAATTAACTCGATTATCCAATGATCAATATTTTGTTAATCGATAACGTTTATGCGCACACATTCACTTTCCACTTTTTGACAACTAGCGTATTAACAACCATATCGTCGTAAAATATAAAACACGCGTTATCCATATAGACTAAACACTGGATTCCTCTTTTACGTTTGGTTTTTTGATAGTTTTTTTTTTCATTTATACGCCGTAACAATCGATATATATTCCCTGTGGATATTCCGAAATACGTGTATAATATACATACACGCACATTTTTTTTTGGGCAAAGAAATCTACTTTGCACGTGCCCCTCTGCGATTCGTATCGTTGAGATTTTATCATGATATATACGTATACACGCGTCTTTTTCTCTCCTTTTCTCCGATGACTCATCGACATTTAATCAATACAATGCAACTCATTCTCATGTACATTCGATATCCATTACGACTCTCTTCTCTCTCTCTCTCTCTCTCTCTCTCTCGTATTAGCGCAAATAATACTTTCAATATCATTCACACGAGAGATGTCGCATTTTTGTGTTCGAGGGTGGGAGCTCCTTTTGTCCCGACGGTTAATATGTTTGCGAAGGGGCGCGATCGAGAATGTACAGCGTTTGTTTTGATGAAATGCCAGTTTCCTTTTTTTTCTCTCGTGCCCGTACAGTTGTTAATGCCATACGCGCGAGATCGATGCGTCTGATAACGCTAACTTTGATATCGGCCACATTTTTTTTAAACCGAAAAAAATCGTTCTTAACTATTCAATGTTTGATTTGATTAACCGCGTACCTACATACGACGTGAAATGCATAAAGTTGCAAAAAGAAAGAAAAAGAAAAGTGAATCGTATATACGGGTTCGTCGAGCTGGACGACAAAAAGTTTTCCCGGAAGATAGAAATATGAAAAGGCTTCAAAAGAAAAGGGAAAGAACAGGAGAGCCGATTCTCAAGCTCATCGGCGAATGTACTGGGATATATATATATATATAAAGAGAGGAATGAGGTGAAGGGAAAAAGGGTATATAGTCGAGTTGCTCGCGCACTCACTCGTTTAATCGATTTAAACGTTATATCGCGGGCAGCAACCGGTTAACTTCCTGCTGCACTGCCGTGCGGCGCTTAAGCGCGCGCGACGCGCATAATGAGCTTTCCTATACTCTCAGCAGCGCACCAGAGAAAATTTGATGTTTTAGGGCGTCGTGTGCGAGTCATGTTTCTCAATGAGTCCCAGAGTTTCAACTTCAGTCGGTAAGGTTTTTAACAAAGCTTTCCATACTTAAACGCGGATTAATACTATTTTTAAGTCCCTTTGTTATATCAAATCGATGTAATTGTATTATGCAATTCAGTCGTGAATTGCGAGTGAAGTTACATTGTAAATAATTTCTGTTAACGAGGTGTTTTATATATACACTTATCGAAGTATATAATCGTTAATTATTTGCAATTTTTAATCTACGTGTTAATTATGGTTCAGAGACTGTTTGAAGGAAACTTTTGAAATGTAAAAAGTTAATGCGTGGAATTAAAGATTTTGGTTAGATTGTTTTGTTGTACTTGAGTGAATTAAAAGAACAATTTGTAAAGTTAAAATTGAGAATCACCACTTTCCTACCTGCTATAATTGTGATAAGCAACATAACGTTTCCTATAGAAACTACACATGATATATAGTGCAGTACGTAATTATTAAATAAATAAACTAATATATATTACACTTACTAAAACTGAATAACGTTGCAGTACTAAATATATGTATCACCTAATCAAAATAAAATCGTTTTTAATCAAATAATAATTAACTTTAATATACTATTTCAAGCCTAATATATATACAGTGAAACGCATGTATATACATATAGGAACAGGTGCAACCAACAAAAATATTTATCGAAAACGATCGGATCGCGGTAAGAAACGTAACAATCGC
Organism: Theocolax elegans; assembly: GCA_026168455.1. Classification (NCBI taxonomy): domain Eukaryota; kingdom Metazoa; phylum Arthropoda; class Insecta; order Hymenoptera; family Cerocephalidae; genus Theocolax; species Theocolax elegans. The sequence goes on along the minus strand of CM047425.1, from coordinate 12,066,617 downwards.
GTAATAAAACATTCGGAAAATCCCAATGTAAATTTTCGCGTATACACATACATATATATACCGATATATATATATATATATATATAATAAAACGTCCCGTAGAGAGCGCAACAAGGGCTTCTCAGTACCACCCATAATAAGCGCATAATTCATGCGGCCATGCATGAAACGTAAAATTTGTTCCGACCGCGCGCGCGCGCGATCCGCGAGAAAAGATAGCCGCGGCGAGAAGAAAACAGAGAAGAAGGAGGTGAAGGAGAAGTGAAGAAGGAGAAGAAGAAGAAGAAGAAAACCGACATGTAACTTATACACACTTGAGACTCTCTAATCGATTCGCCGAGGCTTAGAAGGTATTTATATACATATACGCGAGCGAAGCGCAACGCTTCTTTCAATTGCCCCCTCGATTCTCTTCAATTTTTATCCAAAGAGCGGTCGGACGCGATTAACGTCGCTCGTAAATCGCCCCGGTGATTGAAATCGCTCGATTAAAAACACGTAATGATCGCCAAGGGGATGAAAAACCGCGAGTGAGCGGAAATTTTTATTTACTAGAGGTTTATATATATATATGGTAGAGATACGATTATATGTCGCGCGCTCGCGTGTGTGTGTGGGTATTGATATGGGAAAATCGAGACGTTTTAAACGTTGACTATACACCGGGGTGACGGTGCACTGAATCATTTACTTTTGACTTTTGACTATATATAGAGGATGTTACCATGTGTATACATATATATACGTTATTCGTCGACGTCTTTTTGGTATTCTCGAGTGGTATGTGCCGCAAGAACGGATTCCGGGTTTGTTCGACAAGGACGCAGAATCGTGGTTTTCCATGAGGTGGTTTACTATATATATATATATATACATGTACGCCGGAAGGGCTTGTCTCATTTTGCATGCGACCATTTTTGTGGTTGAGGATATGTGCCTCGCGTATTTGTACATACGTACCTATGTCGGTTTCTTCTTTCGGTGTATACGTATATATTACTCGATCGCAATAATTTTCATTAGTCGAAGAATGGTGTAAGCAAAATAGTGATTAATGCGGTTTTAATTAATTACTATATTTAATTAATTAATTATAATCGACGCTATTTCGAAAATATTTGGCACTAATAACAAATAAAAGGAGAGACATTTTATATTAAAAATGACAATAGCTTTTTTTATTAAGAAATCAGAGATTGACAAACTGAGGAAAATTACTATAGTTTGTATTACAAATTTACGAAAGTTATATTAAATATTACAAGAATTGTAGTAATTTTTATTATAAACTATAGTTATACACTGAGAAAATTGCTGTTTTAAAAATAACTATATTTTATGCTGATATTGGTATATAAAATATAGTTACAAATTATGATAATCCAAGTATATCCCTACGTTACTATAACAATATAGGAATCTTTAATACACCATTTTTTTCAGTATATTTTTTCTAACTTATCATCTGTGATGTATTTAATAGAAACTATTCCAATTTTTTATTATAACTTTTCCTTAGTGTACTTTCAATTTGGAATTACCTAACGATCAATGTATTCAAATTAGAGAAATACGTGTAATTTAATGAAAAAATATTTAATCAAAACTCCATAGAAGAAAAGAGGGAAAATTAACAGTCTCATTGAAATGGAACGAACGAACAAGAAATAACGAAGAAGAAGAAGAAGAAGAAGAAGAAGAAGAAGAAGAAGAAGAAGAAGAAGAAGAAGAAGAAGAAGAAGAAGAAGAAGAAGAAGAAGAAGAAGAAGAAGAAGAAGAAGAAGAAGAAGAAGAAGAAGAAGAAGAAGAAGAAGAAGAAGAAGAAGAAGAAGAAGAAGAAGAAGAAGAAGAAGAAGAAGAAGAAGAAGAAGAAGAAGAAGAAGAAGAAGAAGAAGAAGAAGAAGAAGAAGAAGAAGAAGAAGAAGAAGAAGAAGAAGAAGAAGAAGAAGAAGAAGAAGAAGAAGAAGAAGAAGAAGAAGAAGAAGAAGAAGAAGAAGAAGAAGAAGAAGAAGAAGAAGAAGAAGAAGAAGAAGAAGAAGAAGAAGAAGAAGAAGAAGAAGAAGAAGAAGAAGAAGAAGAAGAAGAAGAAGAAGAAGAAGAAGAAGAAGAAGAAGAAGAAGAAGAAGAAGAAGAAGAAGAAGAAGAAGAAGAAGAAGAAGAAGAAGAAGAAGAAGAAGAAGAAGAAGAAGAAGAAGAAGAAGAAGAAGAAGAAGAAGAAGAAGAAGAAGAAGAAGAAGAAGAAGAAGAAGAAGAAGAAGAAGAAGAAGAAGAAGAAGAAGAAGAAGAAGAAGAAGAAGAAGAAGAAGAAGAAGAAGAAGAAGAAGAAGAAGAAGAAGAAGAAGAAGAAGAAGAAGAAGAAGAAGAAGAAGAAGAAGAAGAAGAAGAAGAAGAAGAAGAAGAAGAAGAAGAAGAAGAAGAAGAAGAAGAAGAAGAAGAAGAAGAAGAAGAAGAAGAAGAAGAAGAAGAAGAAGAAGAAGAAGAAGAAGAAGAAGAAGAAGAAGAAGAAGAAGAAGAAGAAGAAGAAGAAGAAGAAGAAGAAGAAGAAGAAGAAGAAGAAGAAGAAGAAGAAGAAGAAGAAGAAGAAGAAGAAGAAGAAGAAGAAGAAGAAGAAGAAGAAGAAGAAGAAGAAGAAGAAGAAGAAGAAGAAGAAGAAGAAGAAGAAGAAGAAGAAGAAGAAGAAGAAGAAGAAGAAGAAGAAGAAGAAGAAGAAGAAGAAGAAGAAGAAGAAGAAGAAGAAGAAGAAGAAGAAGAAGAAGAAGAAGAAGAAGAAGAAGAAGAAGAAGAAGAAGAAGAAGAAGAAGAAGAAGAAGAAGAAGAAGAAGAAGAAGAAGAAGAAGAAGAAGAAGAAGAAGAAGAAGAAGAAGAAGAAGAAGAAGAAGAAGAAGAAGAAGAAGAAGAAGAAGAAGAAGAAGAAGAAGAAGAAGAAGAAGAAGAAGAAGAAGAAGAAGAAGAAGAAGAAGAAGAAGAAGAAGAAGAAGAAAACCGACATGTAACTTATACACACTTGAGACTCTCTAATCGATTCGCCGAGGCTTAGAAGGTATTTATATACATATACGCGAGCGAAGCGCAACGCTTCTTTCAATTGCCCCCTCGATTCTCTTCAATTTTTATCCAAAGAGCGGTCGGACGCGATTAACGTCGCTCGTAAATCGCCCCGGTGATTGAAATCGCTCGATTAAAAACACGTAATGATCGCCAAGGGGATGAAAAACCGCGAGTGAGCGGAAATTTTTATTTACTAGAGGTTTATATATATATATGGTAGAGACGATTATATGTGCGCGCCTCGCGGTGGGTGTGTGGGTATTGATATGGGAAAATCGAGACGTTTTAAAAACGTTGACTATACACCGGGTGTACGTGCACGAATCATTTACTTTTGACTTTTGACTATAATATAGGATGTTACCATGTGTATACATATATATATACGTTATTCGTCGACGTCTTTTGGTATTCGCGAGTGGTATGTGCCGCAAGAACGGAGATTCCGGTAGTTGTTCGACAAGGACGCAGAATCGTGGTTTTCCATGAGGTGGTTTAACTATATATACATGTACGCCGGAAGGGCTTGTCTCATTTTGCATGCGAACCATTTTTGTGGTTGAGGAGATGTGCCTCGCGTATTTGTACATACGTACCTAGTTCGGTTTCTTCTTTCGGTGTATAGGTATATTACTCGATCGCAATAATTTTCATTAGTCGAAGAAGAATGGTGTAAGCAAAATAGTGATTAATGCGGTTTTAATTAATTACTATATTTAATTAATTAATTATAATCGACGCTATTTCGAAAATATTTGGCACTAATAACAAATAAAAGGAGAGACATTTTATATTAAAAATGACAATAGCTTTTTTTATTAAGAAATCAGAGATTGACAAACTGAGGAAAATTACTATAGTTTGTATTACAAATTTACGAAAGTTATATTAAATATTACAAGAATTGTAGTAATTTTTATTATAAACTATAGTTATACACTGAGAAAATTGCTGTTTTAAAAATAACTATATTTTATGCTGATATTGGTATATAAAATATAGTTACAAATTATGATAATCCAAGTATATCCCTACGTTACTATAACATATAGGAATCTTAATACACCATTTTTTTCAGTATATTTTTTCTAACTATCATCTGTGATGTATTTAATAGAAACTATTCCAATTTTTTATTATAACTTTTCCTTAGTGTACTTTCAATTTGGAATTACCTAACGATCAATGTATTCAAATTAGAGAAATACGTGTAATTTGATGAAAAAATATTTAATCAAAACTCCATAGAAGAAAAGAGGGAAAATTAACAGTCTCATTGAAATGGAACGAACGAACAAGAAATAACGTAGAAAAATAAAACAATGTTTACATGTAAATAATTCCATTGCATGTCAAACCTGTTATAAACCTCGTCTTATTAACCACATGTTTATTCCAAGAAACCCAAATAGAAATATATCTATACACCGTACTAAACTTTTCATTCGTATTTTTCTACTTACTCTTGTTTTTTTTTATTTCTTTTTCTTTTTCATCTCAACCATAGTTATAAACCAGTAGTGAATAATTATTTGTAGAAAACTATATATATGTATACACTCATTTTGAATGCAACGCTTAGTTATATTCTTTTACGAGTCCAGATACATTGAATCATTTATACTTTTTACATTTGATTTGCAATGAAAACTCGAATCTGGTTCCCGTTTCTAGTTACATATATCAACCAGTTACCTCGTATATATATACCCTTTTTATTATTGCGTTACGAAACTCGGTGCAGTGCTTTGACTTTACATTTACTTTCCGACACTTCGATTTATTTATTCTATTGAGAAAACAGCGCGGATCACCTGCTCGATTAACATTTTAATCATCTTTTAACGATTACTTCGTGATTATTTATATTGTTAATAAATAACGTTGATGGCATTGTATTTATTGCTGATTTCCATGTGATTGTATAATCCTAACCATAAATATAAAGATATATAGATTTCCGTATGTTAGTTGCGTACAGATGCAGATAATTTTTGCTTTTTTAATAATTTATTATTGTTCATACGTATAGTGAACGACATCTCTATTAGAAATTTTAAATATTCGATAAAAAAATAATAGGTATATAATACTACTGCAAACATTTCCAAAGTACGAGTATAGATGATTATTCTCGAAGCATCTAATAAATATTAACAGCTCTTTATTTAGAAGCAAAAAAGATACTCAACGGCTGTACAGTTTAAAATTTCACATGGTACGAAGCCATCGTTTTTTTTACAATAAATATATATATATCCTCACCGCGACTCTCCCTTAAGCTACGTGTGTGTGTGTGTGTGTGTATATATATAAACCAGCAAAAATTCATCGAACGCCCCTCCCCCTCGAAAATGCAAAACATAAAAAGACGCGCGCGCGTGCACACAGTCAACTTCAAAACTTAATAAGCTTGCATTCGACACGGGAGCGGGATGTTTTTTATCAAAGCCACCGACGGATCCTTCTCGGCTCTTTTTACCATCTAGCGATATATAAACCGTATAATTCAATCCTCAAACGAAAAGGTGATTTTTAACGAATCCACAAACGAATCGACGCAGCAAAAAGTGCGTCAAATTTACCATTTTTCATCGTATATATATATATACATATATACGACAAGAGGACGATTCACTCCAACTTACTTTTCTTTGGTTATAATAATACCATTGGGACCGCCAACGATCGGTCGATCGCTATTTATATAAAAGGAATTAAGAAAAAAGGAGGTAATGGTCGTTTCGCTAAATTGATATTGAAATGTGTATATATTAATGAAAGAGCGGACGATCTTTTTTTTTATTGCATCGTGTTATATTTATAGATTGGGAAAAATATATTCTTTGTGGCTTTTAAATTTGGTAATACCGGAAAAATTATTATTCGGGCAAAATAATTTTAATGGTTGTAGCGGCTTTATTGTTTTTAGATTAAATAAATTTTTGGCATATATTCAATGCAGATATATACATATACAAGGAATAATTAAATTATTATGACTCTTCTTCGAAAAATTTCGCGTATAATATATATATACAAAAGTCATTTAAGTATTGAAAATATAAAAATCCATATAAATTAAATATTAAACTACGAGTATTATTCGAAATTAACGTGATTTAAATTTCAAATTGAAAAGGGATACTTTTAACCTATTCTGCGCTAATTATTAATAAATTAAATAAATACATGATCAAATCATTCAACATCGATAATTAAACCCTCAATTTATTCCGATTAAATGTACATCGCTCGCGTTAAATATTAGATTAACTATTAAGTATCGTGTACTGAGAATTTTCCAGTGAGAATTTGAAAATATTTATAATCCTATATAATTATATCCATTCGTTTAACTAGTATTCGTATTATATATATTTTTAAGTAAATCGAGCTTGTTTAAAGCAAACCAATGATAATATTACGTTTCTCCATGCCATTATTAGCGACACTCGTGTACGAAAAATAATTAATTATTTTTGAGAAAAAAAAAATAGTATGGTTTTTAATGAGATTGTAGTTACATTTTACAAGCACAAAATGTAAGTGTATTGTTAAAGTGAAATAATAGCGCAGATTAAAATAAGATTCGGTAGGTTGAAACAATAATCCAATTAAACTAATTACCGCATTTATTATAACTGATATTCGTAATGTAAATATAACTTTGAATGTAATAGGAAATAAATGTGGGGATTTAATGTGCTTTATTATCCATTAGTACAGTATGTAAGAAATTGACAGGTACAATTGTAAAGATCGGATAACAAATGTACACGTAATTATGTTGAAAAATAAAAATTTTTTACTTATTATATACGTAAATCTTAAAAAATGTTAGAAACGTGATATTGTAATGTTTACTTGTGTAACCTATAACATATGAAAAACATTAAAAATAATAAAGAGGGTTGTATTATTTAAAAAAATATTGATTAACGCATTTTAGCTCGATAATACCGATTAAAATCCATATATTACTTTCTAATTAAAAATAATAGTTGCGTGGATTAAAAAAAATAACAGTATTATCATTAAATAATAAAACAGAATGTCAAATAAATTCTCCTTATGTGCCACAAAATGTGTGTTATGCCTTTGCACCTGTGAACAAGCTAAATAAATTCAAAACCGTGGAGTAATTCATCGAAAGTGATAAATGAACGAAAATTGCACCTGTCCTCCCTATAAATAGAAGTGAAACCTCGTGACCTTCTTGAACCAATACTCAACTCGGAGCGAACGTGGGGCTCCGGTAAAAGTTCGGAAACGCCACCGCATTCGGTTCAATAAACTCGGGCTATGCGTGCCCTCTCGGCTTTTGCCCGTGCGCCTCCCGTGAAATACGCTCGCGTGCCGCCGCACACAAAAAAAAACCACCACTCGCCTCCTCGTTCACCGCCGTTGCTGCTGCAGTCGCCGCCGCCGCCGCTCGATGCACCTCTCTAATATACACACTTTGACTTTTTCTCTCCTGTCACTTTTTCGCACTTTCCACACTTGTATTTACTTTTATTTTTACTAATCTTCTCTTTCCCCCCTTTCGTCACGTTAAAAATTAATATTTAGTTTTTTCTTGCATATACGATTACACGATTAACGATTAAATGCGCGGATAACATCGATATATATATATACATATATATATACGTCGTTTTACATTGAGTAGTTGCATATATACATATATATATGTGTATATGTATATATGTAACAAGGGGATGGTTAGATCAGACGTACACGTGTATATCTGTATATGTAGATTTATTTATATATGTATGTATGTATGTATATTTATGTGTGTATGTATGTATGTATATGTATATTTAAAGATCCCGTTTTGATAACTGGACTCGATGACTCGAGGGCCGGTACTGCGATACTGTTTTAAAAGTGAACGCGCCCCCGTCGCGAACCGAGGCCGGGACTCGACTGTTATCCGTGTGGCGCGCATTCGCGACCTCCCCACCATATTCGCGAAACCCTTCGCGCACCTACAACCGAGAGGGTGTACAACCCCTTCCCGGGATACCCTTTTCGAGAGGGGGTTTAAAGAGGGGGTACGCTCGAATACAGGGAGGGTATATACCCCGTTTCTATACTCTCTTCAAAGAGGGAGATGCTGGATCCTGATTCTCCTCTTTAGGGGATTAACTTGGACAGGCTTTTTTTTCCTTTCACTTGGCTTTTCGAGAGGGTGGTTTCTTTTACTTTTAAGAAATGGATTATTCCGTTTACTTTATAATAATTTTCTTTTTTTTTCATATTGCAATATACGGTTATACGACGGTGGCTCTTGATGCAATTTTTTATGCTGTATTAGCACGGTAAACCATTTCGAAAATTATTAGTTTCGAGTGCTGTTAACTATGATGTGACGTCGTTTTAAATTAAATTTCAATTCATATTTTATTGTGCGTTAGAGTAACATCAATTTTCGCGTGATAAAAAATTATCAATAATCAAGATTATAATTGTATTAGTATATATTACGCAAAGATTACTGCAGCTAGTCTCATCTAACCAAAAAAATATTTATTATTTTTGAATTAAGAAAATATCTATAGAAGCTACGTTGTAGGATAATACAATTTAAATTGTTAAAATCAATACGTCAAAACGAACCCTCATTATTAATTTAGTTTACTTGTCACTTCGTCCGCATTGTCTTATATAAGAATCGGCGTTGCGCTACTAATGTGAGAATTACACATAGCTCGAACCCTTTGCTTTATCCAAGGGTGAAACGTAAAATGTTACATTCAGAAGCCTAACGGGAAAGGTTTTTGATGGAAGGCTGAGAGGCTGCGAACGAGATCATTAAGACTTGATGCGAGTGAAACACTCTAGTGAATCGATTTTGTACTTAGAACTTTCTCAAGTACGTTTCGTTCGCTTTTTATTTTACATTTTAATTGTCGTGTCATTCACTCGATTTTACAAAAATTACTACATACAGTTTGTTCACTTTGTTCAACAAAAATTTTGATATACGTTAAACGTGATATAAAATCATTTTATAAAGCATGTTTCATACACTACGCAATGACGATTAATATACTAAACTATATTAGTAACTTTTTTTGGAAATATACTGTTCAAATAAATGTGTAAAAGGTGATTTTTATTAATAGGTATTAATAAATTAAATAAATACATGATCAAATCATTCAACATCGATAATTAAACCCTCAATTTATTCCGATTAAATGTACATCGCTCGCGTTAAATATTAGATTAACTATTAAGTATCGTGTACTGAGAATTTTCCAGTGAGAATTTGAAAATATTTATAATCCTATATAATTATATCCATTCGTTTAACTAGTATTCGTATTATATATATTTTTAAGTAAATCGAGCTTGTTTAAAGCAAACCAATGATAATATTACGTTTCTCCATGCCATTATTAGCGACACTCGTGTACGAAAAATAATTAATTATTTTTGAGAAAAAAAAATAGTATGGTTTTTAATGAGATTGTAGTTACATTTTACAAGCACAAAATGTAAGTGTATTGTTAAAGTGAAATAATAGCGCAGATTAAAATAAGATTCGGTAGGTTGAAACAATAATCCAATTAAACTAATTACCGCATTTATTATAACTGATATTCGTAATGTAAATATAACTTTGAATGTAATAGGAAATAAATGTGGGGATTTAATGTGCTTTATTATCCATTAGTACAGTATGTAAGAAATTGACAGGTACAATTGTAAAGATCGGATAACAAATGTACACGTAATTATGTTGAAAAATAAAAATTTTTTACTTATTATATACGTAAATCTTAAAAAATGTTAGAAACGTGATATTGTAATGTTTACTTGTGTAACCTATAACATATGAAAAACATTAAAAATAATAAAGAGGGTTGTATTATTTAAAAAAATATTGATTAACGCATTTTAGCTCGATAATACCGATTAAAATCCATATATTACTTTCTAATTAAAAATAATAGTTGCGTGGATTAACAAAAATAACAGATTATCATTAAATAATAAAACAGAATGTCAAATAAATTCTCCTTATGTGCCGCAAAAGTGTGTTATGCCTTTGCCACCTGTGAACAAGCTAAATAAATTCAAAACCGTGGAGTAATTCATCGAAAGTGATAAATGAACGAAAATTGCACTGTCCTCCCTATAAAATAGAAGTGAAACTCGTGACCTTCTTGAACCAATACTCAACTCGGAGCGAACGTGGGGCTCCGGTAAAAGTTCGGAAACGCCACCGCATTCGGTTCAATAAACTCGGGCTATGCGTGCCCTCTCGGCTTTTTGCCCGTGCGCCTCCCGTGAAATACGCTCGCGTGCCGCCGCACACAAAAAAAAAACTCACCACTCGCCTCCTCGTTTCACCGCCGTTGCTGCCGTCGCCGCCGCCGCCGCTCGATGCACCTCTCTAATATACACACTTTGACTTTTTCTCCTCCTGTCACTTTTTCGCATCTTTTCCACACTCTGTATTACTTTTATTTTTACTAATCTTTCCTTTTCCCCCCCCTTTCGTCACGTTAAAAATTAATATTTAGTTTTTTCTTGCATATACGATTACACGATTAACGATTAAATGCGCGGATAACATCGATATATATATACATATATATACGTCGTTTTACATTGAGTAGTGCATATATAACATATATATGTATATGTATATATGTAACAAGGGGATGGTTAGATCAGACGTACACGTGTATATCTGTATATGTAGATTTATTTATATATGTATGTATGTATGTATATTTATGTGTGTATGTATGTATATGTATATTTAAAGATCCCGTTTTGATAACTGGACTCGATGACTCGAGGGCCGGTACTGCGATACGTGTTTAAAAGTGAACGCGCCCCCGTCGCGAACCGAGGCCGGGACTCGACTGTTATCCGTGTGGCGCGCATTCGCGACCTCCCCACCATATTCGCGAAACCCTTCGCGCACCTACAACCGAGAGGGTGTACAACCCCTTCCCGGGATACCCTTTTCGAGAGGGGGTTTAAAGAGGGGGTACGCTCGAATACAGGGAGGGTATATACCCCGTTTCTATACTCTCTTCAAAAGAGGGAGATGCTGGATCCTGATTCTCCTCTTTAGGGGATTAACTTGGACAGGCTTTTTTTTTCCTTTTCACTTGGCTTTTCGAGAGGGTGGTTTCTTTTACTTTTAAGAAATGGATTATTCCGTTTACTTTATAATAATTTTCTTTTTTTTTCATATTGCAATATACGGGTTATACGACGGTGGCTTCTTAATGCACATTTTTTATGCTGTATTAGCACGGTAAACCATTTCGAAAATTATTAGTTTCGAGGTGCTGTTAACTATGATGTGACGTTGTTTTAAACTAAATTTCAATTCATATTTTTATTGTGCGTTAGAGTAACATCAATTTTCGCGTGATAAAAAAATTATCAATAATCAAGATTATAATTGATTAGTATTAATATTATATAAATAAAAAAACTTTAAAATATACACTAACGCAAAGATTACTGCAGCTAGTCTAATCTAAACAAAAAATATTTTATTTTCGAACTAAGGAAAATATCGTATAGAGGCTACGTTGTAGGATAAATAAATTTAAATTTGTTAAAATCAATACGTCGAAACGAACCCTCATTGATTAATTTAGTTTACTTGTCACTTCGTCCGCATTGTCTTATATAAGAATCGGCGTTGCGCTACTAATGTGAGAATTACACATAGCTCGAACCCTTTGCTTTATCCAAGGGTGAAACGTAAAATGTTACATTCAGAAGCCTAACGGGAAAGGTTTTTGATGGAAGGCTGAGAGGCTGCGAACGAGATCATTAAGACTTGATGCGAGTGAAACACTCTAGTGAATCGATTTTGTACTTAGAACTTTCTCAAGTACGTTTCGTTCGCTTTTTATTTTACATTTTAATTGTCGTGTCATTCACTCGATTTTACAAAAATTACTACATACAGTTTGTTCCCTTTGTTCAACAAAATTTTGCTATACGTTAAACGTGATATAAAATCATTTTATAAAGCATGTTTCATACACTACGCAATGACGATTATATACTAAACTATATTAGTAACTTTTTTTGGAAATATACTGTTCAAATAAATGTGTAAAAGGTGATTTTTTATTATTAATAGGTATAAATGAATACTAAATCGAATTTCGTAAAGTACATACAAATTTCAATCAGCCAGATTAATTGTCTGATATAGATTATTAAAATGACCTATTCATAGTTAATCTCACGTTTTAAGAGTAAATAGATCTCGATAATTAGGATAATAATCAAAATTTAATTTTCGGCTGATAATTATTAATTACGACCTAGCAATTACCTTTTGTAATAAATGTTCAATTACACAATTTCAGTTTTGATTGATTACACGAGTTATACTATTTCTGTAAAAGACACAAATATGTGATAGTAAAGTGTATAATAATAATACGCATAGTGAATCGACGTGAGTCATGATAAATAATACATAAATATGATATTTTTTACGAACTTGAAGAAAATGATACGTTTCTTTTAAAAATGAGACAAATTGTACTAATAAGTCTTTACTCTCGAAATGTATAATTTCAACTAATCGCAGTAATTCGTTGCATGTAAGTCTTATCTTGCATTCGTATAATTTTGAAAAAATGTCTAAAGTTTCACTGTTATCGATACAACCAATGTAATTTTTGTTCGGTTAATCAAAAATAAACCGAGTCCAAAATTTCGATATAAAAATTTGTTATGTATACTTTGCATAAAAATGTACACCTAACTCATTCAAAGTTTCGGTATATAAACATGCGTACTGGGTTACCTTTTCCGCGAGGAGATAAACATAAATTTCTACTTTCAACAACAAAGTGAAAGACTACAACCTTTTCTTTTCGCGAATGCGCGTGTTCTTTTGTCTTTTTAAATTCAACTTTTTATTTGCACTCTCGTTACTTTCTTCATTTTGGACGGGGAAAAAAGGAGAGAGAGAGAGAGAGGAAGAGATAACGAGAGAACAACGCGAAGAGAAGAGGAAAATGAACTGAAACCCCGGAGATGTACCCGAGTACTCGAACACTGCTAGAATCCCTTTTTGGTTTCTTCCCCTCTATTTTTTCAATTCTCTTTCCTTTTCTTCACGTCTAGTTTCCACATGCGAGTTAATTCTTTTTTCTCTATGTATATATTTAACTTAATATTTAGGTTTATTTTAAATTACCTTTGTTACCGTTTCCTTGACCTTTTCTTTTAGTTTACGTACCCAGCTACATTGTACGAATTCGTTTTACTTTTCAACTTCTCGATAGAAATAAAAATATTATTCTTTTTTTTTGTTGCCGAACAGCGTGTTTAACAATTTACGGGGCTCTTTCATATTGTACACTTAGCGTTCAGGCTTTGTGTGGAAAATTGTATTACATTGACATAAGCGTTTGTCCGTCATTCACGAAAAATAATTTTGAGTCAAGTTTGCTATCCAAAAATCGCAATGTTACAAGTATGATGAAGCTAGTTTATTCTTTGATAATTAAAGAAATCTCATCGGTCTTAGTGCAAAAGGATGCTGATTTAGAAATTTTTTTAAAAAGGTGCAAATTGAAAATTCATTATGAGAGTTGTTCATATTCCCTGGTAGAAATTTGATCATAAATGTAACGTTTTTAAGCCAAAAAATGGCCAAGTGTCATAAAATACCGAACAAATGCCCAAATAATGGCAAATTTAGAGTTACATTTAACCTTCAAATGTTAAATTTCTACTAGGGTTATAATTTATTCATTAAGGTGTTGTTCCAATTTTCAACAGTGAAAAAAGACTATTATTTTTTCACTTTTTCTGAAAAAGAATTTTTAATCGGCACGTTCTTAAAATTATTTCTGAGTTGGCACCATCTTAAATTATTTTCGAATCGGCACCTTCTTAAAATTATTTCTAAATTACCACACTTTTACACTAACAATGAGCCTATTTCTATACAGTCAATATTTAAACAGTTAGTGTACCTTTTAACTTTGTCGCGCAGTCTTTATAATTCAACGACATTTCCAGGCCTTTTCGCCGGAATTTCACTCCCACTTTTACCTCTCGACTATCATACGGTTTTTTTTTCTCTCGTCTCTTTCGACAGCTCCTTCCCTTTTGCGTGGCTCCCCTCGTACAAGAGGACGCGTATTTTCTTCCTCTTTTTTTAGTTGCCCTCTTCAACGGGTTAAAACCCTAGACGTGGTTTTTGGTTTTTACCTGCGTCGAGAGAGGCGTTTGTCGTGACATTAATCGAGCTACCTTGAAATTGGCCGAAAGTGCTGCGCGTTGTAATCTAGCGAATTTAGCGAAGGCAAAATTACGTCATTAACAGCGCGTTAAGTCCTGTAATCGGCTCACCTACAACCCTTTGGTATTTTCGGGACATTTTCAAAGAAAGGACATTATTTTCTGAACAATTGTACGTGCAATATGTTAATTAGCTGTTTTACGGTTAATTTAATTATGGTAAATTTATAGATTACTATTATAATTTATGAGGTAAATACATCAATTCAACTAATGATTTGTTCTTCTTTATTATATACATAATTATTAATAATCAAGATTATAATTGATTAGTATTAATATTATATATAAAAAAAACTTTAAAATATACACTAACGCAAAGATTACTGCAGCTAGTCTAATCTAAACAAAAAATATTTTATTTTCGAACTAAGGAAAATATCGTATAGAGGCTACGTTGTAGGATAAATAAATTTAAATTTGTTAAAATCAATACGTCGAAACGAACCCTCATTGATTAATTTAGTTTACTTGTCACTTCGTCCGCATTGTCTTATATAAGAATCGGCGTTGCGCTACTAATGTGAGAATTACACATAGCTCGAACCCTTTGCTTTATCCAAGGGTGAAACGTAAAATGTTACATTCAGAAGCCTAACGGGAAAGGTTTTTGATGGAAGGCTGAGAGGCTGCGAACGAGATCATTAAGACTTGATGCGAGTGAAACACTCTAGTGAATCGATTTTGTACTTAGAACTTTCTCAAGTACGTTTCGTTCGCTTTTTATTTTACATTTTAATTGTCGTGTCATTCACTCGATTTTACAAAAATTACTACATACAGTTTGTTCACTTTGTTCAACAAAAATTTTGATATACGTTAAACGTGATATAAAATCATTTTATAAAGCATGTTTCATACACTACGCAATGACGATTAATATACTAAACTATATTAGTAACTTTTTTTGGAAATATACTGTTCAAATAAATGTGTAAAAGGTGATTTTTATTATTAATAGGTATAAATGAATACTAAATCGAATTTCGTAAAGTAGATACAAATTTCAATCAGCCAGATTAATTGTCTGATATAGATTATTAAAATGACCTATTCATAGTTAATCTCACGTTTTAAGAGTAAATAGATCTCGATAATTAGGATAATAATCAAAATTTAATTTTCGGCTGATAATTATTAATTACGACCTAGCAATTACCTTTTGTAATAAATGTTCAATTACACAATTTCAGTTTTGATTGATTACACGAGTTATACTATTTCTGTAAAAGACATACATATGTGATAGTAAAGTGTATAATAATAATACGCATAGTGAATCGACGTGAGTCCATGATAAATAATACATAAATATGATATTTTTTTACGAACTTGAAGAAAATGATACGTTTCTTTTAAAAATGAGACAAATTGTACTAATAAGTCTTTACTCTCGAGATGTATAGTTTCAACTAATAGTCTGTTTGAATAGAATGGGCAAAAAATTGGCGAAAAATGTGCACATTTTTCTCCTATCGATGAAACGCTTTTTCTCACATTTTATGACCATTTATTAGTGTAAAATCCTATTTTTCTCTAATTTTTAAGCTTGTAAATATAGATTACAGTTGAATCTAGTTATGTGCTATTAAATGTCTATTAAAAATGGACAAGTGAAAAATATAATAAAATAGCGTTTATCTTCGTAAATATGGGAAATATTACAGAAATTAGTCGTAAATCAGTCGAAAACGTTAAAAACCCATCCGAAACTATAGGAATTTTGAAGTTTACTCTTTCCGGAAAGCTGGAAATATTATTCGAATGTTTTGAGGTTGTGGTCATTCTATTAAGTGCTAATAAAATGGGAGAAAAAGCGTTTCATCACAAGGTACTTACTACCAATTTTTAATTCCTAGTTCTTAGTTTTAAATTTCTACTAGGGAAGTCTTATCTTGCATTCGTATAATTTTGAAAAAATGTCAAAAGTTTCACTGTTATCGATACAACCAATGTAATTTTTGTTCGGTTAATCAAAAATAAACCGAGTCAAAATTTCGATATAAAAATTTGTTGTGTATACTTTGCATAAAAATGTACACCTAACTCATTCAAAAGTTTCGGTATATAAACTATGCGTACTGGGTTACCTTTTCCGCGAGGAGATAAAACATAAATTTCTACTTTCAACAACAAAGTGAAAGACTACAACCTTTTCTTTTCGCGAATGCGCGTGTTCTTTTGTCTTTTTAAATTCACTTTTTATTTGCACTCTCGTTACTTTCTTCATTTTGGACGGGGAAAAAAGGAGAGAGAGAGAGAGAGAGAGAGAGAGAGAGAGAGAGAGAGAGACGAGAGAGAGAGGAAGAGAAACGAGAGAACAACGCGAAGAGAAGAGGAAAAATGAACTGAAACCCCCGGAGATGTACCCGAGTACTCGAACACTGCTAGAATCCCTTTTTGGTTTCTTCCCCTCTATTTTTTCAATTCTCTTTTCCTTTTCTTCACGTCTAGTTTCCACATGCGAGTTAATTCTTTTTTCTCTATGTATATATTTACCTTAATATTTAGGTTTTATTTTTAAATTTACCTTTGTTACCGTTCCTTTGACTTTTCTTTTAGTTTACTTACCCAGCTACATTTGTACGAATTCGTTTTACTTTTCAACTTCTCGATAGAAATAAAATTATTATTCTTTTTTTTTTGTTGCCGAACAGCGTGTTTAACAATTTACGGGGGCTCTTTCGTATTGTACACTTTAGCGTTTCAGCCTTTGTGTAGAAAATTGTATTACATTGACATAAGCGTTTGTCCGTCATTCACGAAAAAATAATTTTGAGCAAGTTGCTATCCAAAAATCGCAATGTTACAAGTATATGAGCTATTTTATTCTTTGATAATTAAAGAAAATATCATCGGCTTAGTGCAAAAGGATGCTGATTTAGAAATTTTTTTAAAAGGTGCAAATTGAAAATTCATTATGAGAGTTGTTCATTATAATTTATTCATTAAGGTGTTATTCCAATTTTCAACAGTGAAAAAATACTATTATTTTTTTACTTCTTCTGAAAAAAAAATTTTAATCGGCACGTTCTTAAAATTATTTCTGAGCTGGCACCTTCTTAAAATTATTTCTAAATTACCACACTTTTACACTAACAATGAGCCTATTTCTATACAGTCAATATTTAAACAGTTAGTGTACCTTTTAACTTTGTCACGCAGTCTTTATAATTCAACGACATTTCCAGGCCTTTTCGCCGGAATTTCACTCCCACTTTTACCTCTCGACTATCATACGGTTTTTTTTTCTCTCGTCTCTTTCGACAGCTCCTTCCCTTTTGCGTGGCTCCCCTCGTACAAGAGGACGCGTATTTTCTTCCTCTTTTTTTTAGTTGCCCTCTTCAACGGGTTAAAACCCTAGACGTGGTTTTTGGTTTTTACCTGCGTCGAGAGAGGCGTTTGTCGTGACATTAATCGAGCTACCTTGAAATTGGCCGAAAGTGCTGCGCGTTGTAATCTAGCGAATTTAGCGAAGGCAAAATTACGTCATTAACAGCGCGTTAAGTCCTGTAATCGGCTCACCTACAACCCTTTGGTATTTTCGGGACATTTTCAAAGAAAGGACATTATTTTCTGAACAATTGTACGTGCAATATGTTAATTAGCTGTTTTACGGTTAATTTAATTATGGTAAATTTATAGATTACTATTATAATTTATGAGGTAAATACATCAATTCAACTAATGATTTGTTCTTCTTTATTATATACATAATTATTAATATATACTTATCACTAAAGATATCTTTCAAATTTTTAAAACACTTTTCATTTTTAAATTAATTAATTAAATTAATTTATATAAAAGGCCTGCGATGGCTCGATCGGTTAGGGCGTATAATAAAAAATAATAATTAATTTATATCTTTAAAATGATCTGTTATTTTAAAATATTTTTTATTAATAATATTAACCCTATCTATGATTTATTATACAACAGTTTTATAAAACAAAAAGTAGTTTTAAATTATCTTGTTATTTCAATTTATTATGGCACAAATTACAAAAAATTAAATGGTAACACAGATTTTACAACTTTAAATAGGTTCTGTATATACTTGAGAATATTGATACAATTTACTGTGTACGCAAATAATTAACAATTCAATCTTTTGTCTAGACGTTACTGCATTGATTAGAATTTGTTAATCGTAAGAAACAATCACATAAAAAAGTAATGCATATTATTATACATTATGATTATAGTAGTCCACGATGTGTATATCCTATGATCTACATATAAAAATAATACTTTTACGCTTTCTAATAATGAGAAATTTAATTATTTAATTACAATTAACTAATTATATAAAATAATAATATGTAAATGACCTGTATGAACAATTAATAACACTGGAACAGACAACAATATTGGTTACATGTGTGTAGAAAAATGTAGTATGAAACACGGAATAATTTAATACAATCCCGCGTAAAATATTTATGTTTGTCTAAACTTTATATAAAGTTTTGTTGGGGGAAGAAGGTTCATATCAACGTGTCCAAACTTGGAAAAATATTAATTAAGCATTTGCATAAAGTTCATACAAACTTAAAATAATATATCAGGTAAGATTAAAAATAGTATTTCTGAGCTTTTAAAATTTGGATTATTAAAAAAATAAAAAAAAATTTTTATTCCGAGATTCGAACCTCCGATCTTCTACTTCGAGGCCTCTCGTTCTAAATACCAACTGAGCCATTTTTATTGTTTTATGTCATAATATTAAATTTTGGTTACAAAGATCAATTGAAACATGCATATAAGTTTATAATATGAATCTAACTTATTAAAGACTTCGAAGTAGAAGGTTTAAGGTTCAAATCTCGGAATAAAAATTTTTTGTTAAATTTTTTTATAAATCCAAATTTCACAAGTTCAAGAATACTATTTTTAATCTTACCTAAGACATTATTTCAAGTTTCTATAAACTTTTTACAAATGCTTAATTAATATTTTTCCAAGTTTGGAATTGTCTCGTTGGACTCGTCGACATTAACTTTCCCTATCAAACGAAACATTATATAAAGTTTAGATAAACATAAAATTTTAACGCTTCATTTTAATAAATAGAAAAATGAGCCTGCGGCTGAATAAGTAACATATAAGAAACATAAGTTGAATACGTAACGTACACAGAAGAAATAAACAGTTTAATCGCATTGAAAATTGAAAACAACTCCGTATATTCGAGAGAAGACAAAGAAGGAACCACCAAATCAATGTTCGAACTGATTGTTTGTATTAGCAAATCTATCTAAGTATATACGAAACTTTTATATTCAAATATTCAAATACGCATGTTTTACGAAAAGTGAGACGCATTTCGCATCGCTCAAACACTGTCTCGTGTCACATAGACCCACCTATACCCACGTATATATTTTATATGTATAGATATAGTGAGTGTGTGCGTATTTGCAATCTCAGTGGGCCAAGCAACTGTTTACAGCCTGAATATTTGTACTCGCACTTACGGAGAGAGAAAGGGGGGGGGTAGGGGCTGAAGCTTGCACGCATTTACATTAAGCATAGGTGCACCTTTTCGCTAGGAAAAACTCGAAGGAAAGCACCCTTGAGCGTTTGCATTATGCACCGTCCGTTTCCAAAGTGTAAGTTTATGGCGAGGAAACACATCCTGTTATGGTATGGACTTACTTATATCCGTTGAGTATGTTTGCTCTTATGCAATTACGGGAATCACGTTGCTTAACTGACGACGAATGTTCGTTCCTACCTATTCCTCTCCGAGGCTCAGTAATTTGTTTGTTTTGTTAATAATGGATACCGGGATGTATATCAAGTTTTGTTATACCGAACTCTTACTATCTCGTGGATATATCAATCTATTTGATTGAACTTCTAATCAAGAAATGATTCTTGAGTCGTTTCTCTTTTTGATTTCGGTTGAATGAATTAAAAAAGATTTAAATAATTAAGGATTTGCTATGTATGACTATGTAAATAAAATATTGAGAAAAACAGTTTGATAATTAAACTTGCACCGAAGGATATGTCTATAAAGAACTTATAAACAATTTACGGAAAGAGTCGTCGGATAGGCAAGTCAGCTTATTTTGTAATATTATATGTAGAATTAATTTATAATTATATAATACGGAAGTGAAACATTATCTAATATGATCTATTGATTGGTCCAGCAACTTCCTAAATCTGAGCGCGAGATTCAAATTAAACGCGTATATAATTCACTAACACCAACTCGTTCCCCACTACACGTGTTCCGAATTCCCTATGTACTCTATATATACGCATGATCTCTATATTGATATATACGCAGACATTGTTGCATATGCGCACGCTTGAATCTAGATCGATTCAAGATGGCTGCAACTGAGGTCGGTCCGGTGGTTCGGTACGTAAACAAGGAGCCTCGCGCTCGATTCCCCGGGTGTGCGGGATCCCATACCGTCGAGAACAGTCACCCGGCACTTCTACGTAGTATCACGCGAGAGTTATTTTATATGTGTGCCGAGAAATCCAACAAACGTACGACGAGTTGCATATGCAGTCTGATAGCCGATTGTCCCGATGACGTTATCTTCGTATTTTACACAAGGAAATATGCACTTAACACTGCAATCGTAAATAAAAGAAATAATTTTATAATTAACTATACTAAAAAGAAAGGATTCTTGTTCTTACAGAAACAAAAAATCTGTTTGATTTAAAATGATCTACTTTTGAAGAAAATTGGGAAATTGATCTGAAAATTGTCAATATCTTTATAACATCAAGCATATTTCTCTTTTGTTTAAGTCATATTTAATAAGAATTTCTTTGAGATCAACAATCCATTTTTGTTTTCAGTGTATTTGCACATTTATTATACCCTTTCATCTTTCCATTTAACGTTTTCCTTGATATCACTAACTCCTTTTTATATGTCGGTGTTGATTTTTTTTTATTTTTTTTTAATATATCATTCTTAACCCATTCTTTAAATTAATTAATAATTTTCTTCTATTTTTACTATTACCCTCCATATTTATTTTTCCTCGTAACATATTATGTACACCCTTTATTGCTTATCATATCTCCCACTTGTCACTCACGTTATTTTCCTTACTCTCCTTTTCACTAATAACTATTATATTTATAATAAATTTCCCCTTCCCACAATAATGTTAATTATTTAAAGTTTATTTCTCTTAATTATTTAATTACATTCATTATATATATTTTAATTTACAGGTACAGTTAACCCAGGGGACTCGCCAAATCCAATGCCAGCAACTTCAACACCGTCAACCCAGGACATTTATCTTTAACCCGCTATTTTCAATTTATATTTATTTTTTCATAAAATTAAACAATAATTCACGAATTAAGCAAAAAAATGTTATACAAAAATGAATTAAGTAATTTTACAAAGATGAATAATCTTTTATGGTTACTATGACTATTAAAAATCAGTTCGGTCGGTAAAGTACCAAACTGCAAAATTAATTTTTCTACATGAATTAGTTGATGTGATTATCTTATTCAAAGTGAACGTATTAAATATATAACTATAATTACCGAATATTGGAAATACATCATGCTAATTTATCGTAACCTTGATAACATTACTTAAAATTCATTCTGCATAATCAACGGAATATTCTATATGTATAGTTTCACGATGCATACGATATATAAATGTTCATTACATATTCGTAATTCGGAAAGCTAAATTATAACCTGAATATATATTTCAAATTTTGAAATAAATATCTAAGTTTTATTTCGTTTTTGCATAATTTTATTACATTTGTGAATAAAATAAACGGGTACAATTTATACGTGAAGTGATGTGTAAGAAATAATTACTATAAAAGAGATTTCGTAAAGGAAATATTGAATGAAAAACTGTGTGACGATCATTGGGCTATAGTTGGAAAAAATAAGGTGTGCGCATTCTATACGGAATAAAATGAAATATCAACAAATATTTACACTAATAGTTGAATCATAAAAAAAACTGTAAAATCGTGAAAGTTAAGGAGTATAACGTACGAAGACTCGAGCCTCATCTTACCTTCAACAAAATCTCTTTCGTGCCATTAAATAACGGAGTGACGCACCACCGAAAAAAAAGTAGAATCCTCTGCAAAAGCCATCCTTTAACCAAGTTAAGAGCCTTTCCTTCAAGAACATTAAATTTTCCTACTCGGAATATATACACCAGTCAGTTCGTCTTCTCCATTTGCTCACTCACTCACTCTGTGTCTGTCTCTCTCTTGGTTTCTCTGATCTCCGTTTCTTTTCTCCCCCATCCGCAACCGTACTAAACATCCCTCCCGTGGTGTAATTGCTCCGAAATGGACTTGTCGTTTCGCTCGCCCGTTGTAATAATATGCAAGAACGTATTGCTCGAATAGGAGAGGACGGGGGGAGGAGGAGGAGGAGGAGGAGGAGGAGGAGGAGGAAGGGAGAAGCTACCCTCTTTTGGCCAAAGTTGCCAAACATCCATTCCATGAGCGAGCGCGTGCTCTTTCTCCTGGAAAATGTTTGTCCATGGGAGGTTCTGCTGTTAGGGAGATCTGGAATGCTGCCACTTGCTCGGCTCGTAAACGCGAGTCACTTACGCGCAAACTTACACTGCGAAAGAGAGGGAGAGAGCAAGAGGAATAAAAAGTTTTCCAAATTAAAAAGTTCGCTAGGGGAGATTGCAAAATAATGCATTGTCCTTCTGATGTTATCAGACAGCTTTTTGGTTTTCTAGTTGACGTTTTTTTTTTCCTTCTTCTTTTATTTCGTCTTTTTCTTTTATTTTAATTTATTTTAAGTGCCCGAATTTTTTGCTACTACAGTATCTATACGTTTCAGCGAAAATTTCAAAAGAAAATGGTAAGAGCTGTATTTTCTGGACTGTTGAAACTAATTTAGAATTTATTTTTCAAGGAACTTTTAATGAAAAGCATAACGTTGTCCTTTTCATTGAGCATAGTACTCTGTTCCGCATTATAATTACATATTATAATCTATAGAGATAATTTATGACGAAAAAAAAATGAAAGTGCTACTCTAAACCAAACCTGTACCATTATCATTGTAATTCGCATCGTTATAGGTGAAATAAAGAATTGTAAGCACTTTTAAGATTCTAATGAACAAATTTTTAAATTGCTAATCCTCATAAATTGTATCATCAATCTTAGTCTCGATAAAAAAAAATCGTATGTCTTGCTGAAGTAAGAATGAAAAAAAAGGAATAATATTACTAGACTATTATATTACGTGCATGAAGTTAAGATGTTGCAGTATATATAACACATCGCGTTATCACGATGGCAAAGAGACTTTCTTAGCAAGATATTTCTCTAGACGGTTAAAGATAAGTTTCGAGGGCGAAAAGAACGAGGGAGTTGCGGAAGCAAGTGACTGTTCTCGAGATCGAGCGTAACCCATAGACGGAAAGAAATCGTCCGCAACTCGACCCTTAATGGAATTACATGGTAGTACCAAATCGAGAAATACGCCATTGTTTACGCGTGACGGAGGGAACGTGAGTGAGAAAAAAAATAACGGGGGAGACACCCCGCAGTGAGAAAAATATACTGATTTTTCGAAGAATTATTGTAAAGATGAAGATAATAATCGTGAAAAAGTGCACGGCATTTGATTATAATGACTAAAGTTATATAGAAAAATTCCATAAGTTATTTTCATTTTTAATCTGACGGCACGTGGATAAAAGTTTAGTTGAATTTAAATAGTTAATGAGGTTTCTAAATTTATAGGTGTCAACTTTGTTTATAAATTATTTACTAGATGCGATTCATATCCCTAGAATAAACTGAATATCAGAGGGACGGCTCGAAGAAAACTGTACTTCCTGAGAAAATAAAATATGATAAGTAGGGTGT
This sequence comes from Theocolax elegans, assembly GCA_026168455.1. Lineage (NCBI taxonomy): Eukaryota > Metazoa > Arthropoda > Insecta > Hymenoptera > Cerocephalidae > Theocolax > Theocolax elegans. The sequence goes on along the minus strand of CM047425.1, from coordinate 12,042,372 downwards.
TTACGTTACTGTATTAATGCATTTACAGAATTTATCTAAAATTAGCTCGGCGATCATCAGTTTCTTTCTCGTCGATTACATAAAATAAAAATCAAATCAGCTTCCATTTTATTAAATAAAAAAAAGTGCAGTATCTAAAAGTATAAAGAAAATGACTTATATATAGGATTTTATAAAAATCAATTTGATAACGAAAACTGTGCTTCGTCTGCAAATGAATTAAGAAGTGGGGCGATTACGTGAACGTATAAAAGCGTTTACAAAATTTATGCAAAATTAATTCGATGAAGATCAGTCGTCGAGCGTATAATAATTAGAAAATTCGTTTTGTTGAAATCAACTAACTAGGATATCTAAAAGGTAAAAAAAAATCACATTTGAAATTTTTAAGTAATTTTAATAATATTTTTAGAATGAACAATTTTATAGGATTGAAGAATTTTATAAGCTGTGAATATAGTATGTATTAAATTTAATGTGAAAATTGATATTATTAAAATATAATTTTTACATTGAGGAAAGATAAGAGAATATTTCGATATAAATAATAAGAATGTGGTTATTTTATAATGACATTAAATAACGTTTGCTTAATTGCCAAGTGTGCTGATAATGCAATGCACATTGTCTCTGCAACGCTAGCTATTGTCGTGACCTTGACAAATACTATCCGCCAACGACCCAATAACCAATATATAATAATCATTTGTGTTTCTCTCGAAATAGCAATAAAATTCGTTATTTTATAAAATTTTTAAAAATACTTTTGTAAAACGTGTATTATAAGTGAATATATCTATCTCGATAAGAACACTTATCGCTTAAATACAATTTTTACTCGCCTATTCTTAAATTTCAGGAACTGTTTAAATTGTTTGCGTTCTACCAGTATTTACCATGACACTATTACACGCACTCTCAATCTTATCCGTATTCCTCTTCGCAAAAGTGGAAATGCACCAGCTTGGAAGTAATAATTTCACAACGGAGCGTTTCCACGTCGTCAATAGCTTATTTCAGCCGTGGATCACGGAATACAAAAATAGCATTGTTTACGTGTCTTTCCCTGAGAAATTTACAATAAAACTGGAAAGTTCGAACTTCATAAACAAGCCTTGTGAAATACCTTCGGAGGTGATAAAAAATAATAACGGGACGAATGTCACTGTCACGGATATCGATACGTTAGGTAATGGCAAGATCGTAGTGTCTTTGGTCACACCTATAGACAATGCACCGTTGTCAGATTTGTGGATGTACATCGTGGATCCAGCGAATTGTACTTTCAACACCGTAAAATTAATTGTCGACGTGCCTCAAATGTCCCCGCGTAACGATCTCAACGTAGTAACCTACAACGAATCTTACGATCTCTTTGTTAAAAGCGAAACTTGTGGTACCAGCAAAATTTGCAAATTTCAATACGATGATACAGGTAACTTAATAACTAAAGGAATCGTAGAAAATATACCGCAACCCGAAGGAGTTTGGACTTTAATGTCTTTAGAAGACTACACGTCTACTAATGGTTAGTTAGATTTAACTATTTTATTTTTCCACTGCTTGTATACAAATATTTATTATTCCATTTTTTAGGATACCTGTACGTAGACGTCTTGGATAATAATAACTCCACGGTACTCAGACGTTTGGATGACAAGTTCAAGTCAACAAGTGAATTGACCGTTAACAATACGGAAAGTATAATTTACTGGACCGACGAAGAAGACGGTATTTTTTGTTACCACCTTTCGAACGTAGAACTCGAATGTATATTCGTCGATTCGAAATTAAACGTCCAATCTACAACCAAGTTAACGTACAAGGATAAATATATACAATATTATTACGTGATTCAACAAAGCAATCAAAATGCAATTGTTGTGACTATTTTGAGCGATTACGATGACGGCAAGAACCCTTCTACTTACGTTCAATATCTCCATAAAAATGGTCACGTTACTGATCCGGTCGTATTCCAAGAACGAATTTGCCCCTATGATTATGATATCATGGGTATAAAATTTGATAATGATTTGAGTTGCGTCAATGTTTTGTGTAATAATTTTGTCAGTACTAGGTGTATCGGTGCGCCCGAGCATCGCGAATTCTGATTAAATTCGACATTTATATAGTATAAACTTTAATTTCGTGTAAATCTTCATTTTATCTTCTTTCATCAATTTTTCACATTTTTCTTATATATAGCTCGTATAAAACAATTGATCTGATTTTCGAATAGTTCTAATAGGTAACAATCATTCCTAGTATTTTATTACATTTCGTTTCAAATATTATGAACAATCTAACTTATACTTTATTCTATTATTCTATATTGGCAGGAAAGCCCAATTATTTATTAATATCGAATTCAATTTACTAATTTAAAAGTATTAAAAAAATTACTAACATTTTGCAATTAGATGAACGTTCAACTTGTAAATGATGTAGAAGAATTTTATAAAAATATCGTAACTACACTCTAAAGATTATACGTTACACCCTAAAAATAAATAAACGACGAGTGATTGTGAATTATTCTAAATAAATGAAATGCCATAAAATTAAAGTGTGAAGGTCGACAATTGTGTAGATCCTAGCTCGTCATTAAATGTCAAGTGCAAGAGAAAACTGTATTGAAAATATATTGTCTGCTATATACGTATAAGTTTTCGATATGTATACGTTATCTGTTTATTCGATACTTAATAAGTGTATCAAGGAATTTAAATGATCTAATCTCATTGTATAAATAGTCAATAAGTATATCACATAACTCTGAAGAAGAACAGATAACTTTTCATTTTACGTATATTTTATATTGTGCTATTATAATGTATACATGGAGAGAAGAAGTCAGTTGTAAATGTGGTTCCAATTTTTAATACAATATTGAATAAAAGTACTAGTACTTTTTTTGTTTCTAGCTAAAATGTATTTTTGCAGTGACAAAGATAGAATTTGTTTTATAGATACATATTTCTAACCCTTTCAGATCAAATGTACATTGTAATGTACACAGATGAAAAATTTAAAAAAAATTACTAAAAGTATAGTAATAAAATATTTTTAGATTAATAAGATGGTATATTAAACCAATTCTATATTTAAAAACAATCACGGTGATAAGATTATAAATAAAAATTCCAAAAATGCTAAATTAATTCAGTATCAAGTATATAGTATATAAGAAATATCGATGCTACTGTAGGTACCTAAAATTTCAAAGCGAACCTCAATATAAGATTATTTTCGAGAATAATGAGTATTTACGCTACGAGTATAATAGGATCTATTTTAGAGGTGATTTCTTCTCACCGTGTATAAGATTACAATTTTAATTTCTAACATAGTAATACAATTTTCACTTTAAATATCCCACTTTTATTCGTGTAAGCTAAAACTCGAAACTTTGAATTTAGCAAACAAACCTTATACCCGATTACCCGAAATATATGCACATTTAATAAAAATAAAACAATCACTATTCAGATTACGTCTACGTGAATAATTTATACGATAGCATTACAATAGTAATGCGCTTAGATGAAACAGAGTAAATTCTGCAACAAACTTTTAGATGTAGAACTTGAACGCGCAGTTTTCGATTCAAAATTAAATCTGGTTTCAACAACAAAGTTAACTTGTACAAAGATATTATTTTATAATTCACTGTTTCGCAATATAATGATGTTATTGTTGCGAGTTGCGTTCAAAGTGCTTGTAAACCTAGCAGAAATCTTTCATAGTGCGGAGGTATTATAGGAATCTACTATTCTCAGCCTAAAAATTATGTTTAATGTATATTAAAATTTAGGTGTATTGTTTAAAAGGATCTGATAAAAGGATGTTCTAAAAAGTACTTGGATTAAAATATTAATTATGTTAATAAATCAATAAGGTATTAAAAATCTACATTAACGACAGATAAATATAAATGTTATTAATATGATTACTTTATATGTGTGTTTAATTTATAGAGTAATGGATGATTCAATAGTTTAGATTTGTTATAATGGGGTTTTATAAAAAATCTATTTGGTAACAAAACTGTGCTTCCTATGCAAATAAAGTGCAAACTGGAGTGACTTCTATACAGAATAAACTCGACGATGTTCATAATACGCTTATAGAAGAGCCAACCGACGTACTATTGATAATTATAAAAAGTACTCAAGTACTCAAGTAACTCGATCGCTAAATATTATTTTTTTTAAGTAATTATATATAGATATAAATATATGTATACAACACGATTCTTGAAAACCGGTCTGAATCAATTAATTTTTGACATGCATGCCTTTGTACATACACGATACTGATGATGATTGATATATCATAATTTGATCTACGAAACTGATCTAAGAAATAGAATTATTTAATTTAATTATTTTCTATTCAATCCATCGTACATTAATCATATCATTTTTTATGCTTCAGTTAATACGATTTATTTATCTAATTATTTCATAATTTATTGTAAAAAAATATATTTATATTGATCTAACAATAGAAAAGGAATAAGGAAAGCTTATCAATAGTTTGAAAAATGTATGCACTTTTCTTCAAGACGAGTTCATTCTCTAATCGCACGTGTACGTTTGATCCAACGCTCGACGGTTGCTCCGTTCAACGAGATTAAAAGATTTTAAAGCAATTTGAATTGTACCAATTGTCTATGTGATACTTTTATCACTGCAAGGTGTATTGATCCTCCTGGGTGTCTCAAGTTCTGATAAAACACGATATTAAAAAACTTTGATCAAATGTCCAAATACCTCATAGAACTCTTGTAGAACTCTCTAAGAAATTTTTGGCTCAAGTTCGGTAAGATATGACCAGATATTGCCAAATGATGATGAAATTTCCACGAAGGTAATATGTATACATCATACATTAAAACAGGGAAACTAGTACTTTACTAAATTTGTTTAAGTTAAATTAATAAATCAATCTTACTTGAAATTAGTGATCGATAGCAGCTAGAAAGGTCCGTTATAGTAAGAAAAAAAATAAAATGAACGCATATCGGCGAGTATAAAGTGTGACTGTTGGGATTGTCGGGTATCGGATAGCAAAGATGATGGCCCTAAGAGATATTGCAGAAATCGAACATTGGCTGACTGCGACGAGAGCTTTTGCAGCAACTCTTGCTGCCAAAGCCGTCGGCCAAGTACTCGAATGAACGAGTCAACCATGCCAGATTTACGATATCGATGCTCGTTTACACCAAGATTGAAACGTGCTCACCTGATTTAAACGACGTGACTGGGAATATTTGGCTTCCTCCGATGTGAGAACGTTTCCTTCCGGATGATATCGCGGAAGAACTCGCGGACAATAAAATGACACATTTCTACGATTGCGGTTGGATATTTATATATATATGTATAGGATATATCAGATTATTTTGATAAACCGAGATTCGTGTTTTCTTATACCGATCGTTGGAATTATTCCGAGCCCGTTTCGTTGTATATAATTCTTTTTTTAAATTTACTGATTAGCTACGAGTTAATATTAATAAATAATAAATACATAAATTAATGGTAATATGAAGAAGGGGAAAAAATTTGCTTGGAGAGAAATTTTGATTTCTGTGAGTATACTTTGATTAATTGACTTTGTTATTATTGTATGGAATGACAAACCCAAATTGATTGTACACTCACAAAAATGTATTCTTGTGATTAGAAGATTGTCGTATCGAATATGGTTCAAAAGGAAATCCAGTTGATGTTAGACGATTCTTCTATTACCAAGTAGATTCCATTAAAATCAAGATCTTACTATTCTAAATAGTAATTGAATTTTCTGGGTTATAGAAGAATTTTCTAACATCAAGTGGATATCCTTTTAATCCATATTTGATACGACAATCTTCTAATCACAAGAATACATTTTTGTGAATGTACTTGAATATACATAAGGTAATTGCAAACATAGAAACATTATTGTATATATGACCATTGTAATAAACGACATAATTTTTAATAAATTTTAGCACCTGAAGAAGGAGACAAATTGTCTCCGAATCGTTGTGCAATAAATCAATCGACAAATCCTCTCAAAATTACAATATCACGAGTATAAAAATAGAGAATAAATAAATACTTTTGTGTTTTCTAAAATTTAAAAATAATTGTTAAATTCCAAAATACTAAGAAAATATATTTTACAAGAGGGATCGGGAGAACAAAATCATTATAACTTTCAAGCGCAGGGGAATAAAAGAAAACCATTGACCCAAAGTCGTACTTTTCGATGAACTCCAAGAGTCTGTCTTTCCATTCTTTCCAGTCCGTGTTTTTCGCTCCGTTTTCCTAAAAAAAAGTTACACTCTCCCTTCGCACGGAGCACGCGCACTTTGTTTCGCGTAAGGAAAAGGGAGCTAAAAAATATAACGTTTCTAATGGTCGGAAATGTGAAAGGTGCAAGGGTCGATTGTTAAAAAAAAAAACTCCTCGTTTTCTTTTTCTATGCATTTTTACTTCGGTAGAAGCGAAAACTCTATATACATGCAACATCTGAGGCGTTTCGAATGGTAAATGATTTTCATATTAATGGCACGTGCACAATGTGAAGGCGTTCGTTGTCCTTTCATTTAAATTGAAAAATGATTTCACTGGGGTCCAAAAATGGCTAATGCTTTTACTCGCAATTCGAGATTTAAAAGGTTTCTAATGTCTTTTATGATCGACACTTGTACTAAAACACTTATTTGAAAAAGAAAAAATGTTTTATATCTTTTCTATAGAATATATACTAATAAAACATTTATATTTATTTATTATAAGATTTAATAAAGTTTAAATACATTATATTAATTCAAAATATAGTTCCTAGATAAGACTAATGTACACTAATTGATATTAAAAATATTGCACAATAAATTTACGTAAATTGTTTTTATTACACAAACGTCTTCAGAGTCGTTAATTTACTATTATTTATACGTATAAAATGCAATATAATTAAATAATTTTATTAGATTCATTGAATACGAGCAACCATCTCTAAATCTGCCTAATTAATGAACAGTCAACAATCCACTTAAAAAAATCTCCCCTTCTCCCTCAAATTCTTATGCATAACCCAGCAATATATGTAGCAATTTGAAATTAGCAAGAAAGAATATTTAACTCGCGATAGAATGTTAGACCGCTATACGAAACGTGCATTAAAGTAACTATAAAGACGTAATAAGAAACAAATTTTATACCTCACTAATTTGTATCTACAAGTTTATTAAAGCACGTGTATATACCGCCTTTTCGCAAAATCACGCAGTAAAATAATTTTACAAGTAAAAGAGAACGATAATATTCCATAAATTAACAAGTCCATATTTCCCTTCGTTTTACCCGCACGCGCGCGGAGCTCATTTTTTTTATTTTATTTTGTAGATCCACGAATGTGTGTATCTATATATGCACACAGAGGAGGCCGTTTTATAAATGTCCAGCGGCGCGAACATTTTTCGTGGTTCATTTGCAGAAATGCATCTTTTTCTCGCCGACGAGCGGACGAGCTGTATACGAGGCGAAAAATATTTATGTTAATTTCAGTGAAATACAATGGAGGATTTTATAAATTAGTATGAATTTATTTTACTTCTCTCGAGCCAAGCGTATTTTGAATTATTATCGTATTTTATAATTGAAATTATAAATTGTGTCATTGCCAAGGAAGTGATTTTTATTTTTATTTTATTAATATATATTGGAATAATAGTCGTTACGCTTGTAGACGAATCTCAATTAAGTACATATTATAAAATTATTAAGCACGTACTTTCGCATAGATTTTAAATTACGATAATTGATGCAAAGTAAAAAAAAGATATTTTAAAACGGAAACTTGTAATGTACATTTAATTCTGCAAAATGCAGAATAACAAGGAGAGTGTCACATCTCCGGGAAACGGATCTTTATCAAACCCTAGGATATGTTTTCTATTATAAAAATATAAATAAAAGTCAGAGTTTTAGACTTTAACACTCTTTGTTACGATAGATGTAAGCATTGCTTACTAAGCAAATAACCAAAAATTTCGCCAAGAAAGCCCTTGAATTTGATCACTTATAACTATAAAACCAATAATGGTAGATACTCAAGCTTAAATTCAAAAGAATGCGGAGATCGAGTAGAATGAAAATTGAAAAGTAATTAAAGAAAAACGATTATAACGACATTTTTAATACTGTTTTGAATTAAAAGGTTTACTGATTTCTTAGGCCAAATCGTCTTCTTATTTTTATTTTTTCCATAACTTTCGACCAAATCAAGATATTTAAGCTTCAATTTTTATATCCAATCTACTCAATCTTAGTTTTCTTCCGAATTTAAGTTTGAACATAAATTTCTGAACGAAATTTTTGGTTATTAGCTTATATCTATCGTAAAAAAGAACGTTAGAGTCTAAAACTCTATAGCTTTCTTCATATTTTTATAGTAGTAAACATATCCTATATAGAATTTGTTAAAGATCCGTTTCTCGGAGATATGACACTCTCCTGGTAAGACACGTAAATATAATAGATTTATATGTTATATTTATATTTTCCCCATACGTGGGGAAGCGTGAAGTGAAAAATCAAATTTTAATTCGTATACAAAAATATAACCGCTAGAATCCCTTGTTAAAAATGAAGAATCGCGTCAATCTTATCAAACATTATTTCCCTGACGAAAAAGATCGTTCGCAAGGGTCAACACGAGTCCTCGGTGGGAAAGTATTACAACATACCTATACACGCGGTAATAAAAAATTTCTCCCTCGCTCTTTAATAAAACAATAAAAGAAACGTGTCTCGGTCTAACGCAGAAACATACTGATATACAGTGAGACGCAGAATAAGTATAGAGGTGCTACGGTAAAAATATGAAAAGAGAACCAAGACCGCTCCTATAATCACTCTGTGTAACTCAAAGCAAATGAACAGTGCACGTTTGCCGCTCCTCGACATGGTCGATTCTGCTCGCCTCACGCGTTTCTATCTCATCGAGCCGCGGGGTCATTGTTTCGTCGTACCTCGGTTTCTACGACACTTTTCCTCTTTCCGTTTTATCCATATATATGTATATATACGTATATTTCCATTCTGCAAGGTTTATTCATATATACGCGTTTTTCGTCTCGGTATGTTTTCATAAATGATAATTTGTTTGTGCGTCAGTTACCTGTAAATGCGTTCGAATTTTAAATTTGAATTGCATTCAATTATAACTCAATCTTATCAACTATCCAGTTTAGAATACTATGCAGAACCTTCGATTTGTAAAATATTAACCTGGTTACATAGATATTCTACGTAGGAAAATGGGTCGTAGTCAACAGATTTTAAAACATTGATAGTAACAACTTTAATCAATGCAATTTATGTCGGAAAAGTTTAAGTTTCGGCGGCGGAATAAATAAGCTAACAGCGAAACAATTATTCCGTCGTGTTTGTCAATGTACATAAAAATCAAATAAGTTCGCTCTGTAACATTAACAAGTAACGTACGTATTTTTGAGAACTAGGATACGTGTACAATTCATGAGAATCCTCGATATTAAATGTTTCATTATTTTTATTGGAGCAATCACGAAACGCTCGATATATTGTTATTTAATAAAAACAACAACGATTATTAATATAGAAAGGTTAGCAGACATAGGTCAGACTTTATACTATGTAATATTACAGTTTACCAGACAATAATTTAATTATACCTTCAACTACAATTTCCTTTAACGTTCCTTTATTTTATATAAATCTATATATATCCCGAAGTCTGTGAATCAAGCCTAAAGTCGTATACGACGCGACAAAATATGACGACGTTGCAGAAAAAGGAACTCCTTTCATTATTATTGCGCCTTTTTTCATATATATATATATATACCTATACAGTGGAGAAGAAAAACTAAGAGAAAGGAAGAGAACGAGGGTGGACTTGATTCATTCGGGAAGGGTAGGAAAAAATTTTTGCGAGGGATATCCGCACGCCCCTTTTATCAAATGACGCGCAACGAGTTTTACCAAATTAAGATTGTATGGTTTCTATATGTGTATACACGTATTCTTCTATAATAAAATATCCGCGAGGTCATTGGACCCTTTACGCTGGAGTTGTTCTATTTAATCAGAAAAATAGGTATACTTTTAGATATTAGAGTTGCGATTGAATCGGGTGCGGGGGATGTCAGCTACTGGTCAGTCGAGCCAACTAATCGCTTGTCATCTCTCTTTGAGTTATATCGATGACAGTTCTTTCCGACTAGTTTTCCAAAGTTAAGTGAATTAAGATGATGTCATGCGGAATGTCATGTATGCGTATTGTATTTGATTTTAATGACCAATCCGAAGATTCATTCCTCTTATCGAAATTACCTTTCAACGAGAATACGTATGTTGATGAATCGTCGTTTAATTTTTTGCATTTAGCAGAACGAAAGTTTGGTTGAAATAATATTATCAACAACGATGAACGATGAACATGAAATCCATTGGAAGTTAATATATGTATATAGAAAATTTGTATGTACATATAGATACACTGAGGAAAGCGGTATATTATAAAAATTACTATATTGTTATAGGAACGTAGGGATATACTTGCGGGTTATCACAATATTTATTATATTATATAGTAATTTATTATATAAATTAAATTATATAAAAAAATATAAATTATAGTTATAAATTATGATAATCCAAGCATAACCCTACGTTACTATAACAATATAGGAATTTTTAATACACTATTCTTCTCAGTGTATATATTTAATGTTAAAAATGAAACTTTAACGATTCATCGTGAATTTTCCCTTTATTTCCCCAACTTTTCCTTCTCTTTGTATAATTGAATATTATGATTAAAATTACACGATGATGCATGATATATGTAAGTCAAAAATGTCATTATTTCATTGTTATTAACTTTGTTTATCGTATCTGTCACAAAATTGTATTATTCTTAGACATTGGTAAAAGAAAATATCAGGTACAAATTCGAAAAGAAAAGCAAAAGGTAAACGAGAATGACAATACAATTATTACAAGATATTACCAACACCCCAGGTAAATATGTATATGTATAGAAGAGCCGAGATTCGCGGTTAAACAAACAGCCGAACAACCTCATTCTTTCAAATCCCGTCATGCATATCGTACATGAGCAAATTTCAGAAAGGCACCATCCGTATCGTGTATACATATATATAGTAATACAACGAAAATATTGAGCTGAGTTCACGGACGATTGGGCCCTGTAATACCTCGGATAAAATATTTCGCTACAAAACGGGGGTCGACATATGGCCCAATATGTGATCCCTTCGGATCGCTACATATATATACGACAATCGCGCCACCTTTACATCTCTATATAGGTATATATATATATGTATATACATCTCACACGTTCACATTTTCCCTCATTAAGCGGCTCTCTTTTTTTCCGTCTGCCCTTTCATACTTCGCCGTTACTCTTTCCCAGTTCTTTTTGTACTTTCATATATATATATATATGTATATCCCCTCCCCGCATATTTTTTGTGTCATACGCTGGTGATTCCATTCTATGTGTTGCAACCTCAGGGCAATATATATAGAACGTTCGACTTGCTTTTTTTTTCGTTTTGTACCGCCAATTTTTTTTTCTTTTATTCTTCCGACGAGATAGATGCATTTTAAATACCTTTTAGTAGACGAAGCGAGTCGCTATATGTATGTATGTATATATATTTTTATTGAGCTGGGTTGAATGTTGCACACTTTTAACCTGTGATTTTTAGTTGCCGCGTTTTTGATTATTAATATTAAGTGAAATATCTTTTTTAATTTGTATTTAGTTATTGTACGTTATTAAGCATGATACGAATAGTTATATTGATGTAGTAGACATGTGCATGTCAGAGATTGAATTTCTTCTTTATTAGATTTTATATTATTTTATATACAAATGTAAAAGCTATTAAATAAATATATTAAATAATTATAGATCAAACGAACTTACCTGTAAGTGAAGTTCGATCATAATTATACGAGATCCTTGTTTGAGTGATTAATATGTAGTACACCGTGATCTCGGTGACTTACCACGAATGTTTTAGAGAGACAAAAAAGAATCGACCGTACATTCAACTGACTCCATGGTGACGTTTTCATTCATATTTTTTAGAGTAGCATTCGTGAATAGTCGCTATTTCCTAGGGTGGGATTTTTTAAATGCGGTGGGTGTTAATCACTCAAACAAGGATCTCGTATAATTATGATCGAACTTCACTTACAGGTAAGTTCGTTTGATCTATAATTATACTTTGATCCTTGTTTTCATGATTAATATGTAGTTGTTTAGAGTTTAATAGCGACTGTATCACTTTTTTATATTCATAATATTAATAATATTTTTATAATTTGTATGTACAAAATGCCTTACATTAAATATAATATGTACAATTGTGTAAAATTATACATTCTTTAATTTATTTATACAACAATAATATAATTAATTAGGTATACATAACGTTAAAGAATAAACAAAAGTCAGAAATCTAACTTAACACAGATAACGCAAATGTTTCCTTATTCTGACATATTGGTTTGTTATAAAATTGTGCAAATACAGCAGATTTTTCGGACCATCCCGCAGTGTTTTTAATAATATTTAAATCAATGCCTTTAAAATAAGCTTTAGATGTCGCAGCATGTCGAGTGGAATGACTTGAAAATACATTTACATCAATTCCACTGATCATTAATACTTTTTTGATCCATTTACTTATAGTTTGCGAAGTTACAGATTTATAAGGCTTTTTTATTGATAAAAACAATGTATTTTCATTGCCACGATGTGCTTTAGTTTTTTCTAAATAATGTTTTAATGTCAATGCTGCACACAATTCAGGTTTTTCTTTAAAAAATGGTAGTACAAGAAGTGGTTGACATTTACCGGGAGCTGATGTTTTAATTATATCAGGTATTTCAATTTCAATTTTTGTTTCATAAATACGTATATTTTTAATTTTTATAGAAGCAAGGGTTTGTGCTCTATGCGCAGTTATAAGAGCTAACAATATAACTAATTTATTTGTAATTGTTTCGAGCGGTAAATTTTCTAAAGGAAACCAATTTGCTACAAAATTTAAAACTATGCTGGTATCCCAAGTTTTTTGATATTTTGGTCTCGATGGTCGAATTTTATAAATGCCTTTGAAAAATCTTGAAAGCAATAAATTATCTGAAATATTATAATCTAAAATGAAAGAAATTGCTGCTCTTGCAGAATTTAATGAACCATAAGATAATCCGCTTTCAAATTTTTTAGTTAAATATTCTAAAATTTTCAACACACTTGCCGAATAAGGACATATTTTTTCAATTTTACAATAATTACACCAATCAATAAGTATCGAACTATATTGTTTTATAGTATTGTGCGCTATTGAAGACATTAATATATTTATTGTGTCATTTTTTATTTCATTCCGTTTAAACGCTTGCCTGATAATATCCCTGCCAACAAAGTAAGACGATCGGCCAACGGATGTATGAGAGACCTACAAGGTGATAAAAGCAATTTTTTATTTGCTTTAAAAATTAGTGGTTCTTGTACAAGTAATTTGGTAAATGTAGGGAACCAGCATTGGGCAGTCCAGTACGGGACGACTACAATTCCTGTAGCTCTCTCATTTATAATTTTTTGTATAACCTTACTAATTATGGAAAAAGGTGGAAAAGCGTAAAATTTAAATGTATTCCACGGTAATGTAAAAGCGTCAATTGCAATAGCATCTGCGTCTCTGAACCAAGAACAATAATTGTTGCATTTTGAATTTATGCGCGATGCAAATAAGTCTACTTCGGGAATTCCATAGCATTTTTCAATCCTTTTATAAGCATAACTAGCTAATTCCCACTCTGTGTCAATATTTGTTATCCTTGATTGAAAATCAGCCTCAATATTTTTATTACTTGGAATATATGAAGCAAATAACCATATACGTCTTTTTTCCGCCCATTTCCATATACAATTAGCTAATTCGTTATATTTTATATGACGTGAACCACCAAATCTATTAACATATGAAATAGCCGTTGTGTTATCGATGCGCAGTAAGATTTCACAGTTGTTAATTGAATTTGCAAATGTTTTAATAGCAAGAAACACAGCTAATAATTCTAAATAATTAATTGAATGTTGTTTTTCTTTAAAACTCCAAAAACCTCGAATATTTTCATTATTACATGACGCTCCCCAACCTGAGAGTGAAGCATCTGTAAATATTTCCATTTCAAAACTAAACAGTTTTATTAAATAAAAAGAAGATGATAAATGTTCTTTCCACCACATTAAATCTACAATGGATTTTTGAGACAAAATCATTCTTTTTTCAAAATTGCCGTCATTATGTTTTAAGGCTTGCTTCTTATCAATTTCAAGATTTTTTGTATATAACATACTATATTCAATCCCTGGCGTACAAGAAATAAGCAATCCTAATAATTGAGCGTAATCTCGTATTTTATACGATTTATGAAATTTAAATGAATTTATTTTTTCTAAAATCATTTTTCTCTTTTTATCTGTTGGTTCTAAGGAAAGTCTACGTGAATCTAATATAAAACCCAGTATTTTGCATCTTTTTGATGGTACTAAGTTGCTTTTTTCAAAATTTATAACAAATCCTAAATAAATCAATAAGTTCAACGTATCATGTAAGTTAGACAAACAATCATTAAAAGATTGACCATAAATTAAGAAATCGTCTAGATATACATTAGATCTGTGTCCTTTGGATCGTAATAAAGATATAACAGGTTTTATTATTTTAGTAAATATATAAGGACTCAAACATAATCCAAAAGGTAAAGATGTAAATTGAAATAAATTACCATCGTAAATAAAACGTAAGTATTTTTTACTTTTTTCGGATATTTTAACTAAGAAAAAAGCATTTTTTAAATCAATAGTGCACATATAATCGTCTTTGATTAAAACTTTACAAGCATTGCGGATGTCTTCCATTTTAAAGTGATCAACTTTTAAAAATTTGTTTAATTTTTTGAGGTTAAATATAAAACGATAAGATCCGTCTGGCTTTTTCCTTAAAAAATAAGTAGAAATAAATTGATCTTTTTCAAAATTGCAATGTTCAACTGCTCCAGAAGAAAGCATTTCTTTAATGCAATTCGAAAGATTTAGTTTTTCTTCAGGAGTATATACTGTTTCTTTCGGTATTTTATTTTGCTTAATCGGAGAATTAAAAATCAACTCATAACCTCGTATGCAATTTAGAATAAAAGGGTCGGATGTAATTTGTTGCCATCTATTAAAATATTTAGATAAATTTCCAGCTATTTTAATGCAATTTAATGCTTGCGGGTTTGATCGAAACGCGAGCGAAGCGAGGTTTGAGACCTTGTTTGTCGCATCTGCGTAGAAGTAAATTTTTTCGGCGTATTTTTGTTTACAGAATCCGGTTGTTGCACTGTTTTTGATTGTTGATTGTTTGGTTTCTTTATTGGTTGACGTAAAAAATTAGATTTTGCATAAGGTTTCTTATATGGTGCGAGTTTTAAGTCATTTCCGACTTTTTCAAAAGTTTTCGCTTCTTTCACTTTCTCAATTAAATTTTTACCGAATAAATATTCATCAGTTTTACAATTTTGTAAAACAGTTTTTAAATTTTTGTTAATCGTTGGAATAATACACGTTTTTCTCCCCGAAAGTTGATTGAAATGTAAATCAGTTATCAATTTTCCAGCATCATTTAAAATTTCTAGTAACATTTTTCGATTAAACTCTTTAGTTAATAAAGCTGAAATAGCAGTACCTAATGCTGTTAAACTAGAACCAATTAAATTTTGAGTATTTGCAAAATGGGAATCGCGTTTTTTAGCTATTTCAGAAAGTAAAGCGGTTAACTCTGGATTTAGCTTTTGAGCGCATAGGTTAGGTAAACATTTATATTTTTCTAGTAAATTTTCCTTCACTTCTTTGTCTAATCCTGAGCAAATCCAGGTAGACCAACGAACTATAAGTTCTGATCGAAGTAAATTTTTAACCTCTTTCGGCTTGCTTGGATCATCACCCAGTACGAGTAGTGCTTCCTCGTCCAACTGTACCGTCATGCTTTCTGTAGGAAGCTGTTGGCTTACAGCGTTGACCTCGTGCACCTCGTTAATTCCCTCCGTTGAAGAAGTAGAAGGTACATTCTTTGCGAGAACAGAGTTTGCTGTAAATAAAGCATATAAGCTCTGAACATGTTTTGTCCAGTAGACAAAATCGTCAGGCTAGTCGGTACAGTATTTGCCTCACCTAAAGCGTGAGGTCCACCGTCCGTATTTTTTACGATATTAGTATCGGTTGTCTCATTTTGAGTATCAACCTGATTTTTTGGAGATGCTCCAGTTACCAGTGGCAAATTTACCGGTGGCAACAATTCTAGTGGAGGTGTGTAGCGTGATTTTATGCTCGATGCACTTGAGCTTTGCCTCCAACGCCTCCTTCGAGATCTGCTTCGGCGGTGCAATCGGTGACGTCTTTTAGGCTTTTCGTAATGACGTGATCGACGGCGGCTCTTGGATCTCTTACGTTGTTGGGATCGATAATTGCTGCTGGATCTCTCGCGCTGTCTCGATCGATGGTGACTATTAGACCTCTCCCGTTGTCGATACCGACAATGTTGACTAAATCGGCGTCCACGATCACTAAGAGTACGAGATTGCGAACGATGACGACTGTAATTGGAAAAGGAGGTTATCGTGCTGCTTTCAGACGAAAAAGATCGTCGTTGTTTCTTAGAAATGTAAGAAATGTCTGATTCAGACGATGAACTTCGGTGATGTCTCTTACTCATGATAACTCTTAATAAATTTTAATATAAATATTTATTTTATTAGGTTAGTCTCTCTGATTTTTACGTGTGGTTATGTCAACACGAAAAAACGATATGAATGAAAACGTCACCATGGAGTCAGTTGAATGTACGGTCGATTCTTTTTTGTCTCTCTAAAACATTCGTGGTAAGTCACCGAGATCACGGTGTACTACATATTAATCATGAAAACAAGGATCAAAGTATAACTATATAAAAGCTATAGTTATATTATTATACCCAAGTAAAAAAAAAGTATACACAAATCATGTTTATTTTATATATACAAAGCTGTAATGAAAATTGAACATATATTAAACTTACATAATTTTTATATAGGCTGCGTATGATTTCTGTATTATTTATATAAAATGTCAAATTCAATGTAATTTCAAGCTAAAAAAACAATCGAATTTAAAACCTGAAATTACATCGAATTTGACATTTTATATAGATAATATACAGAAATCATGCGCAGCCTTTATAGAAATTATTTTAGTTTTATTTTCGTTACAGCTTGTACATAAAATACATATGATTTGTGTCTACTTTTTTTTACTTGAGGTAGTTTCAGATATAATCGAAATAATTTTTTCATATTTTTTAATGATATACTAGAAATACTGTCACTAGTTACTTTTCTATTACAATAAAAAAAATAACTATTCTCTTATGCAGGAGAGAAAGAAAATTAATTCTAAAATCTAAATTTGAACAATCTATAGTTCTATATAAGTATTACGATTCACCGGATATTTTCCAATTAGTTAAGATATTCAAACTTATTATTGGAAAGCCGAAAATGAAGGAAATCAAAGATACGCGAGCGTGATTTCAAATGAAATTAGGATAAATTGTTCTTCGAAGTGAAATCAGGGAAGCGTGACGCATTTAGCTCCCCTCATAAATACGATGGATAAAGAACAAATATAACGACTTACACGTATAGATACGAGGGAATGGATTAGAAGTACAGAAAATACATGCACGTTGTCTGGCATTGACAAGATAAAGAGGAAAACTGAACGGAGAAATACTAATATTAGGATTTCTTTTATATACGCGAACACGCAAATATTTACTATACAGGATGCAGAGTAAACGCCAAATAATAAATGTGCATTTTTTATTTATACTCTACTGCGTCGGAGAATATATATAATTATCACACGGGGAATTGATAAATTCACGAAAATTGCGAAGTAAGGTTAAAAATTTTCACCTCACTGTATATTAGCAAAACCTATAAAATATTATTAAACTTCGATTTTTTCGGGTAGTAAAATAAAGCGAGCGATATAAAGCGATATACAGGTATACAAAATATTTTTATTTATTTATTATATCGAAAAACAATCAAGTTTACCCGAAATAAAAAAAAAAGAGGATATCACCATCCAGACATTATGGGCATAAATATAACTGGATCCACAGTGTCCATAACCCCGCGAACAGCGTCAATAAAACATCCCCGCACCGCACAGTCGAGACAAAGAGACGCACGAATGCTCACAATGGAGACGAAAGCGAGAGTGGAAAGCTCTGCTCTCGTACACAATACGAGGAAGCCAGACGAGGATAAACACACCCGCAGCAGCAGCAGCAGCAGCAGCATATCGAAAGATGCAATCCGAGGGAATTGCGGGCGGTTGCACGTTCGCGATCAATCAGCTGGGCAATAAAAGACCCTCCAGACATGTACATATAGATATATATAGATATACGCAGGGAATCTAATACTCTGGAGTAAGTATCCAAGGGAAAGTTGCCTTCGCCTCCTCATTATAATGCCAATAACGCTGGCGTCGATTCATTAGAACAAGCTTTTAAGGCCAACTGTTTGTAAAAAGGGAAACGATATTTTAGTAGAATTTGAGATTTGTTTTTTATGTTCTTTCAACACTATTTTTTTATAATTTTTTTTATAATTATATGCTTACTAGGAGAGGCCAAGGCTTTCCGAACAATGATCTTATCCAAATTTTACACGGAGAAAAATGTTATAATACAAATTACTTATGTTTTTTCGTAAAAATTGTTATATTATTGAGGAATTTGGGAGCATAGTGGACAAATCATAGAAATTACTATGTTACGTTTTAAAATTTACTATAAAATTTGGCAAAATTTAATAGATTTAATAAATTTGTAATAAATTTTACATAGTAATTTTTATGATTTAATTGTCCACTCTGTTTCTAAATTCTCAACAACATAACAATATTTATTATATTATTTTTCTCCGTGTAGGATGGGTTTTCTAATGTAAAAATAAGCAGAAGGCCGAGTTTTAGACTCAAAGGGAAGTCCTTACAGATTACAGATTTTGTATTTAATTTTTTAAATATAGTTTTTAATATTTAATTCTTCGAAATTTTTTGCACACACAGAATTTTTGCACATTATAGAATATGCATTAACTCATATATTAAAAAAAATATAACAAAATGAAATATAAATTTGAAAAATCACTTAATGTCGGTAAATGTCTAAATAACTATTTATTTTTTTATTTAATATTTTCTTTATAAATGTCGGACTTGAATTTTTTTTTTAATTTTATCTATTATAATTAGTATATTATTTAGTTATAAGCAATCAAAGATATAGAAGAGGTATTATTTTAAATTTGGTTCAGTAGCGCATAATTTTGGTAAAAAAGAGCGTTCGGGTCTAAAATTCTGGTTTTCTTCATATTATTAGAAGATTAGAAAACACATCCTGGAATTTGGATTGCTATTCTTGAGGTTAATAAGGTAAGGCTTATACTTTGTATTTTCATCGGTACACCTGAAGAAAAATTGCGACCTTCGTAAAAATCGGTAAGTGCGTATACAACATTAGTATATTTAATCATATGTGTTCATTTTTGTTATGTTCCTTCTTTCTCACGTTTTTGTATTTTTGTAATCGATTTTAACGATGACTATACATGCACCTGTAACTGGTATACCTATTTATAAAAGTCTTTTAACTAATTAGTTATACGAGTTCAGGTATTGATAATTTAAATGGTCTGTAATTGGATAGAAATAATTTATTATTTTATTCATGCTACATAAAGAATTAAAAAATTTTTTCATTTTGTACTCCATAACTATTTGCATCGAAGTAAAATATCATCGATATTGATATACTGTTGAAGATGATTGTTCGAATCGCTTAATAAACAATTAGGTCCGAGTATATTTGTCGTTTCCGAAGAACATCCTTTTATCAAAGTGTAGATAACTATTCGAATAAACTTAATAAATTTCACAGTCCAATTCTCTCCTCTCGCTATTATTTTTTCCCGTATATATATATATAGAGGTATAAGTAATAGTAATACGAAAACAAGAGGAATCACAAGCCAGTATATCTCGGAAAAGCGTGATAAAGATAGTGCGTTCGGTTTTCCCAAAGGATAAATTCGCAAAGACGAATATCCTCGCGAATACCAGTCTCTGTTTTACCCCTCCCGAAACCTGGGCTTTTTCACTTGTCGGCGATGTATCAACCCATTGTCATAAAGCGCTGACTACACGTTTATACGTATATATATATATATGTATATATATCGACGAAACGCAGACCCCTTCATCCCTCGAGATAAACAATAAAATTTATCCACGTTTATCTCGATGAGAAATTCGATTTCTAGGTACATGTTTTCTTTCGAGCTCTAGCATATATAAAGAGAAAAAAGATATTACCACAGCTTATATATATATATTGGTTATATTACTAAAATGGATTATACCGATTGTTTTAAAAACTACAAATTCGAAAAAAGAAAATGTTAGTGTGTTAAAATGAAAATTGTCTTTAGTTAAATTCAAGTGGTTAAGATTCATTTCTATTCTAAAATTACAGTTGTTCCTTAAAATTTTGTTAAATTTTGCGTAATAAATAATGAAATGGACGTATATATAAACGCATACGTGAAAACATCAATTTTTAGATTAAAATCGAACGATTTAATCCGAAAATAACCGTAAAAATAGATACGCTAAACATTTAAAATAACGTCTCGAGCTGAACCTATAAACAATCAAATTCTATATGTACAGCAGAATTTTTATGTTCGAAAGGTCGAATGCGAATATTAATAGGTAAATAAAATTTTACTTCAAATAAGTGTAGTAACCATCAAAATAAAGTACAATTTCGGTGTAATAACCTGACGAAATCTAGAAAACAAACACGTGCTCTATCACTGCGTGTATATATATATCTATTGTCGAACGGTACCCAAAGATGCGAGGGAGTGTGCGTATGATGAAACGGGAAGTTTCGGAAGGCCGTTACGCGATCGTCGAACATTTTTTCCCCGTGTTTTATTACGTACGTCAAAAGAAAGGGGGCGACGGAGGAAGAAGAGGGATCACGTGTTGCGCAACTAGCAGACACACGTGAATTCTTCTTAATCGTAAAAATACCCCAGTTTATTGCTCTCGATGGGACGAAAGTATACCATTAAGATTTTATTGTTGCCTTTTAAAAAAAAAAGGACAGAGAGGAAGTTTATGTATGCGTATATGTCGTTGAGAGGATATCCATGTATGTATTTGATGCCATTAGTCAAAGTTTTTTTTTTCTTTCCGCTTACGAGGTATTAAAGTATCTAATACTCGACTTAATAAAGTGCGATATCAGCCTCTAATTAACTAATTCTAACGTGAAATGTGAATCTGATGTTCGTTCTTTTTGTTAGTTTTAACGTTTGATTAACTACCATTTTTTTCTACTTTCATTTGACTAAATGATATCATTTAGTATGTATAGGGAAGTATAAACGATATGTTTTAAACACGTGTCATTATTTAAATATTACACAGACGACTATAAAATATAATCGTAGTCGTCGATTTGAATCGAATTGTGGACACCGAATGTAGAAATGAAAAATTTCGAACGATATAGAATACACAGATCGGAGCAATTAGTACAACAAAAAATAATCCGAAAGATCAATCAAAACAAGCAAAAATTAATCATCACAAATCTTATCTGCAATCCTTAAATTAAAAATCAATCCTTCCGTCATTTCACAGAGAATATAAAAAAATATATATATATACACATAGATCGCTCGGGTCTCTTCTTCCGTTATATGATAAAAAGTTCTCGGAATCGGGACGTTAATAAGACCGAGTTATATACGCGCATTTTCGAGAAATATTAGAGCACACCGGCATGACTAAACGTCGTGGAAAAATATCGGCCGCGGGCTATTCGTCATCAACCCAAGGCGTTAAGCCGATTTACAACAACGATGGAAATGCTTGCGGGAATAAACAGATTTAATATTCATGGACTCCGCGAAGGAAGCTTTGAGTAATCGTGGCTTCTTGCTTCCCTTTTATTTTTTATTCTTCTCCTTTTTACTTTTTTTTTGTCGCGTCGGCATCGATTTGACGCCCGATTTTTTTTGTCTCGACGCCCTCCCAGAGTAAATTTGAATTTATTATTGTACAAGCGCGTGCTGGGCGGAAAAATCGTTGGGGGAACGAAAGATTCTGTGAGGTAGGTAATTTTTGAATTATTTTGACTGATTTTTCAATGTCGCGTTCCGAACGATGAGTCATAATGTTTACATAAGGGTGTTTGGTTAACCTGCGAGTGAGATGTGTCCTTCGATTAATTTGGTTGGATTATATCGTGAATCGTTTGACTAATAGATTTTATAATAGTGGATAAAAATGATTAACATTTATTTTTAACTTTGTTACTTTATATATTTGGGATTCTAATTAAAATTTACGTCATGCTAATAATAACGGTCTTTCAATTTTATTAATAACACTGTACAAATATATATATTTTAAGTAATATAATTTTTTCAAATGTTCTTTACAACCCACGCACATCATGGATTTGAATAACTCGTAAAATAGATAGACGATTTGTTTAGCCACTCGTTTGACCATATATAATTACCGTTAAATCAAACCTCGATTACACGAGACCACCGTATAGCATCAATTTTCAGGATCGTTGAGAAAGAAAAAAAAAACAACCGGAGCATTAAAAGCGTAATCCCCTTTCGTGTGTCAAATTCTTGAAAACGGCTTTTACAGAATGCTGAGTATACGGTAAATGGACTGTATTTATGGGAACGTAAGTCCCTGGGCATTAAACGATATCTGTCCCGTAACGTCGAATTAGATATTCCTCGCGTTTGAACTTGGAAGGATTAATCCGATCGGTCTATGGAAACGGGAGGGTCAAGTCTATACGCCTGTGAAACCGTATTTTTAATGGAGGAGATTTTAGGAGGGGAGAATATTTAGACCATGGAAAATTGACGTAAATCTATTAATTTTAATATCGGATTTTCCAATCGACATAGTAATTTTCGGAATATCGACGACTTAATATCAGAGGTTCGCGTAATCTTATTACAAATGATTTTTTTCTTATATTTACACATTTCTTAATCGCTCAGTAATAAAATTTATAGCATTTTATTGATATTATTCAATTTTCGAGTTCGTAACCCAGTTTATTTATTTGAGTTTTTCATTTGAATATAATCAATAACTTAAATTACTTGAAAATGCTACATTGTTTGTTATTTAATATTAATGGATGTTTACGGAAGGTTTAAGGGAACTTTATAACTAGTATGAAAAGGTAAAACTGTAATTTAGTGTTACAAAAAATCAGAACTAATTCATTAGTTATCAAAACTAGTTCGTTCCTAATATTTATATTATAACTGGGTAATTTAATTTTATTAATTTAAATGACACCACTTAATATTTCAAATCTAAATAAAATATGAAAAATAGTAATGTCAAGTAATATAAGTTGCGGACAAATTGACAAAAGTCAAAGAGTTTTGAAAAATGAGTAACCGATTAATTTCATAATTAGGTCATAAAATGGGTGAAAGCAATTTTTTCACTGTGTACATAACGTCCTCAGCGTTTTTTTTATCCCCCCAAAAGAAGTTGGCAATGACGTTAACACGAGCGGGACGACTCTCAGCGCGCATGATTTATGATCCGCGGCAGTAGTTAACTACCAGCCCGGATAAACCGTAGGTATAATTTTCTCCGAGGTAGAAAAAAAAAAATCATACAATCGGCTAGCATGAAAAATAGTCATTAACAGGAGTGCGGACTTTACACAGTTCTTTTTTTTTTTCTCGCCGACGCCGACAAGTTGCGGAAAATGCAGGGTCAGCTGCGCTTCGACGCGCCGAGCAAGTGTTTCTCGTTAAAGTATACAATGCGAGGGACTGACTAAAAATCAACGGACAACTTTTCCGAGAGAATAGGACACGCATTTATTCTTTCCATTATTCTCATATTTTTTTAGAAAACTTTTCACAGTCTAGATTCAGACAATGAGTTTCAAATGAGATTTTGGGCTCTTTTCAGCTGTAACCGAGGCGAGGTGAATTTGTGAAAAGATGTTGTTGTTAATTGTTTCGCGTTTCGAAGTAATAAGTAATTTGTATCTTCTAATAAAAATAATACTTATATTTCTCGATAAAATTATTTATATATTAACATTTGAATAGTAAATTTTAGTATTCAATCAGATTTTGGAAAATAATGTTGCGCTGATAATTAAATAAATCGAGATAGCGCATTTTTTCGACTAAATTAAAAAAACCCACTTTGATTTTTTACTTTACGCGAAAGTCGTGTACGGTCAAGGGATTTCAACGTATTTCAATAATTTCGCCAGAAAACTAAAATATTCACGCATCATCCGACTAAATTGTCTATCATTAAAATGCATAGAACTCGCTCAGTTTTCAACGTTAAACCGTACGACTTTATATAATCTACTTTTAAAAAAATAATGCACTTTTATGAACCATCAAATCGCAAAGTGACACACACGCACCGGAGGTATATAACACACAGACCAAAAAAAAAACTCGACTAAACCACGAAAATCTCGCGAACCCCTCTTCAAAGTCCTTGAACGTCGGTTTACACGCGCGTAGGGACACTATAAAAGTCCCATGCGTATACATATTTATGAAAAAATTATCGATCACACGGTTAGGTATATACATATCGCCGATGGAACAGAAATCGAAATACCCAAACGCGCACGCGGCGCATATTTTTTTTTATCGTTCGGCTATACAGCGATAAAAAAAGTATTTTTTTGTCTCACTCCACTTTTCCTTCTCAGTCTCACTGTGCGTATGTGCATGTGCGTATCCTATATATATGTGTGTGTATACATATATATTTCAAAAGCAAGTTTACAATGACTAGTGCGAAAGTCCGGATTTAATGGGGTTTTATATGCTCGGTTGGAAATGTGATTTGGGGTGCCGCTATGTACGCGCAGGGTGAGTGTATATATGTATATATATATACATTTTGGGTATATGCACTCACGGTGAATCGACGCGCGATATTACGACACCGAAGGAGGAGTCGTTCCCGTTGTGTTTGAGACTCTTACTTGTATGTAAGTCGTATATACCAGTGAGAATAAAGGATTATATTTGCCGTTAGAACTAAGTAATAAACGTGTCTAGGTACTACCTTACGTGATTTATTTACTTTTCGTGTGCATCAAAATGGATACAATGCATTTAAACGAATTAAAATTGTTGGTACATTAATTGTTCAGTACTAAAATCTCTCTTCCTCTCTCTCTCTCTTTCTCTAGTATTATTATTATCATTATGCTTTATTATATTCGCAAATCACGCGTCCATTATCATTATTACTATTATTATTACTATGGTTTAGCTATATAGTTTGGCATAAATTGTTGCGCTTTAAACTATATTTTACTATATTTTTTTCTATATTACTATATTCGATTACACATTGTTACACAAATTTCCGATTATCTGCATATAGGTATGTTTACGATATTTTGAAAATTACGTTACTATTTGCATTAAACAATCTGTATGAGCTTCGTTAAATTTTTAAATTGTTAATATCAATATAATTTTTGTGTTGAAAATAATGTTTATTAAATCAACGACCAAATCTTGTTTAGTCAAAATTAATTAAAAATTTTTTTTTCAAAACAGTTGCAACGTTATGTTTTCCATTACGTTTTAAAGTATCTTTACGAATATTGTTCAGATTTTTTTTTATTTATTAAAGCTATTTTAATCCTCAAAAGAGGATTATTTAGCAGTGTTCAGATTTTTAATTTAATATTTTAAACATGATTCTTGATTCGGAAAATGTAGATTCCTGTAATCTGATTCCGGCATGCATCTAAAAAGTCTGTTCAATCAATCTCTGCAGTCACTGGATTTCCAAAGTCGGTATTTAAAAACAATTTGTACGCGAGGTATATGTGTAAAATAATAAATAATTAAACGCATATAAAAAGATTTTATTATAAATTGTATAAAGCGCGAACTATTTGTTACAAGTTAGAAAAGTGCAAGATTTTAAATTACTTTGCAACTAAAGTTAACTTTTCACTCTAACTATAAAACTGCAACTTGGTATATACATACAGGAAAATTACATTTGGGCTTTTGTTGCACGGTAATACTGTTAATAAAGCCACTATAATTTGTTATAATATATTTAAAACATTCTATTTACCACTTATAAAAGTCATTTTAATAACGGAAACTTTTGTCAAATGAGAAAATAATATACTAAATATTAAAATTTCACGACGAAAAGTTTATATGTTAATTACTATATATTTAGCATGAAGTTGTAAAGTATTTAGCATACAGTTTGTTACTGAAATAATTATTTATATTGTTTAAGCTTGAGTTGATCCAATCATATTTATATTCTTTCATAAACATATTTTTTAATAACATTCATACTTATATTTTTAATACCAACAAAAGTATAGAGAAAATGTTTGTTAAATGTTTAATTAATTGTTTATAAGCTTTAATTGATCCAATGACATTTACACTCTTTCATAAAAATTTTTATAAATAACATTCATACTTGCATATTCGTAATGCTATCAAAAATGTAGAGAAAATGTTCGTTAACTGTTCGATTACCGACGAGCTGCAAAACTATAAACTGAACAATACATTTGGTACGCCGACGATGAAAATATTTGTAAAGTCACCGACAATTAAAGATTGGAATGAAAACCATCGCGAATCCATTGGTACATTATGCAAATTGGTATAAACCCCGGTAACGCTCGCGAGTTAAAGCGTAAAACGAGGGCATCTGTCAATGCGCAATCATGCGATTCCCAATGCCACCTAAGGTTTCGAGGAGTGCGCCAAAGAAAGAAAAATGATAGGCGTAGGAAACTAATACCGGCATTAGAGGGCACGTGAATGTTTCATTAGACATGCCGCATCAACGGATTCGGGGTTTTTTTTTTATTGTCGAACGGGAGGAAATCTCGCTCGTTCCTTTGAACGTAAGGCACGTGCCCGATCGTATAACGAAATTCGTTCGGTTACAATTTCGTACGATCGTATTTGTTCGCACACTAATCCGAGTGATTACGATTGAGACTATAAAAAGGTTAATTCCACTTATTTTGCGCCAGTTCTTTTTAGTTTATCGTATTACTATTCTTCGTGAATTCGAGGATATAAATAATAATTAACGTGTTAATTATCTTTGTTGCAAGCGATTCAACAATTACAATCACTTTCGATTTTTATATTTCATTTTTTATTTCTAAAACAAAAGCGCTCCGTGAAAACAATAAAATTACTCTTCAGTTAAATTAAATAGGTATGTAGAGGTATACATATATACAAAGTTTCGAAATGATAAATCACCCTCGATATATCGAATCCTTCGAGGTCGGTATATAAGACGGTGAAACTGATGTCATCCCCTTTTGTAATTACGCGAGCCGAAAACTTCAATAACTTTTCGTCATGCTTCCGAAAGACAACAAGGGCGGAAAAGGAGCACATCCCTCGATTTCGTATATATATCGAGGGTCGTCTCATGTTTACTAATAAAGCCACGGTACAACTTAGATAACATCCAAACAATCGAGACAAAACTTTTTTTTCAAATAAAACTTCCATTTATTTTATTTCTTCCGTTCAGACTCGAAATCCATTTTTTTTTCCTCTGTTTCATCGTCCAAATTTATCGCAGTGTGAATTTCCGCTACGAGATAAGAAAAAAAAGGGTGTACGCGAGTATGTGTGAGAAGGTAAAAAAAAGAAAAGCGATGCGTGGTTTCCCAACAGGAATAAGGCGGAACGGACTGGGTTGTCTATTATCCAAGAATATGCGCGAAAAAAGCAAAGTATCGAAGGCGAATGACAAGCGACACGTCCTTTCTTTTACGTCAAGGTATATACCAGTCCTTGCGTTTTGAGCGGACGTGGCGATGTTAAAAAGACGCTGACTTGTGCGCGTCTTGAGGATCGGCTAGTTTTATATCTTTTCTTACGAAGGGCTGTACAGGGATTTCTCTCGAGTCGCGAAGTTGTATACTAAATTGTACTGTGCACTGATATAAACGTGTAAACATAAATAAAAATTATTATCTCGTCAATCATTTCATTATAAATATAACACTAAAATTATTTAGCAATTGTCAAAATTTGTGCAAAATATTGCTATATTTCAAATGTCCAATCAATTTACATTTGTTTTTAAAGTAAATACAAAATGATAAACCAAAGCTAATCGCAGTTGTTAAAAAATTTTAAAATTGTTTGTTACTCCAGATCTACACTTTGAATTTATAACCTACATTTTATATTATTTTCTGTTTATTAAAATAGTGCATTACCAATTGTAAAATACATTTTAATCACAAGCATAATCCGAAACAAAAGATTTAAAAAACACATAGGATACAATGAACAAAGTTATAGAATAATACACATGCATAGTTTTGGTACTACAGGCAAGTTGTACTTCAACCGCACTTGAATTTCAATGAAAGCGTACATTGTTATAAAAACATTTTTTACACATATTTAATATATTTAGTGTAAAATGTTTTATATTTTTAATTATTAATTTCTTACGCAATTTATTTTGTAAGCTGATTCTATAATACAGTTTAAATATATTATGATAATTGTCTAATATAAATTGATTATATATATATTATCTTTTTAAGTTACCAAGTAAAAGTTACTTATAGGGACCAAATATGATTACGAAGGAACGTATAAGTATTATTAAGAACTTCTATATAAGTACAGAAGAAGTTTCATCTTACTCCAATTAACGTGACATTTTACCCAAAGACTTTATTGCTCTCCTTGATATTTTATTTTACTTGAACATAATTAAATTATATTATCTAATACACACCCACGTTACTATTATATTGTAAATTTATTTTGGAATTGAAATATTTGTATGTATAATGTATTTTTAAAGGAATGTTTTTAGTTTCTTTGATTTTAAATACTATTTTTTACATTACAAAGTCTTTCGATGTAATTTAAGTGTACACTACGTTTAAGATACAAAGAACATTTAATTAATAGATATCAATAATGTAGAATTCTATCAAAATAATAAATTGAAAATCAGAAATAAATGAAATTACCTTTGAAAAAGATGATCAACATGTTACATACTAAACGTAAAATAGTAATCAGAAATTGGGTATAATTGGTTATGTGTCGGTTTATAAAATTAATTATTAAAATGTTTACATCACAGTAGCTGTTTTAAAATATAAATAAATAAAGTTTAAGTTATATTTTTATTAATAAATAAAAATTTGCATAAGATAATTTAATAACAATAATTATAAATACCATTCTTATTTGAAACTTCCAAGTTGAGCAGTATATATGTGAAATATGGAGATAAGAAGTAACCTCGACTATTATAATCGCGTAAATATCTGAAAATTAAAAATTTTAATACGAAATAAATGGGTTGATATTGATATTTGTAAATATAAACGACGGATATCGATGAGGAAAGAGGCAGAGCTATATAATGCGTGGGCATATATAAGGTATGATACAGAAGCAGAAAAGCAGTAAACGGAGACGGGGGCTGACTCAGCTCTCGTAATGGATTTGCCGGGGACGATAGGAAAATTTCAATTACCCGCTCGGGAACGCAATATCGAGACAACATAAATATCGCTTTGACAGACCGGTAAATACGGATTTCAAATTGTAAAAACAAAAATGTCACCCGTTACGCTATATACCAATGTTAGTGGTACTGGCTGCTTCTTCCTCTTCAATGACGCATAAAAGTAAATGCGTTAAAATAAAATGGTATATAACATTTTTATTTAGGATCTATTTTGATTGCAAGTTTAAAGTTATGAGGGATTATTCAAGAAACCGTAAGATTCTATCAGATTTTATTTTGTTATATATACGTTACGTCTATTATCAATATGCTTAACCCATTTAACGTCCAAACTCCAAACGGACAATTTTTTTCGATTTTGGTAGTTATTATATAATGCATAAATCGTAGCGTAATATATTGCTGATTTTTTTCTATGTATACAGTGGTCGCAAAAATAGACCTATCTAACTTTAAAAATAGTTATGGTTTTTCAAATGAAATAAAATTATAGCTTTCTTTTTTTAATTATTTTTTTTTTCATAATATAATTTTTGTTCATTCTTTTTGTGAATAAAAAGGGTCATCGGTTACTGCACTTTAACCCTGTATTTTTGATTTTTCATTTGTAGATAATAAAAATATATGATTTTAATGAAAATTTACGAAAAAATAGCTAATTTTAGTCATTTTTCATTACTTTTTTTGTATATTTTCATCCAAAAAATTTTCATCGAAAAACCAATAATATAAAGTTAAAGTATATCAATCAATGACCCTTTTGATCACAAACAGAACACTTATAAAAAATATTTTGTTATGAAAAATAATTTAAAAAAGAAATACTAAATTTTTTACATTATTTTACGCTTTGATTTACGCATTAAATAACAACTACGAAAATTGAAAATAATTTTTATCCGTTTGGGCGTTAATGGGATTAATAAGCTTTTGTTACATACTTACTAGATCATCGAAAGTTTTAAGAGTCGTTAAAAATTATTGATGAATATTCACTAGTAATAATGTACCTATAGAAATATAATGAACTCATATAGCTTCCACTAAGAACGTAATTAAAAATTATATTAACACTATATCGAATAATAATAGAGAAAATTAAAACCAGTGAATATATAGATTATCCTCGGTTCTATAATCGAGTTCCACTTAATGATTATGATTTATTGCAAAGAAAATGAGGTTTCAATGAGCGATGGGGATCATGACAGTTTCGTGGGAACTAAACTGCATGCTAAGCTTACTAAACCCGCGCTATTATTCATGACGTAACCTGGTGGAGTTACTCTAGCCCGTGACATCATTTTCAAAAGAAAGTGGGTTCGCATCAAAATCACTTGATCACCTATCAAAGTACTTACTTAAAATTACCTTTTTTTTATCCATCGCGTTAAAAACGCTCTCTGCATATACAAAGTAAAATTGTTATTTTCTTACAATAGTAACTATTAATTATTGATAATCATTTCATTACTTTCATCCTCCTTTGTGTCAACGTGGAAAGTTATGTTTAACCTATAAAAATATAAATGAAATTTCAAAGTGATACTTTCTATTTATACGAATTGTAATACTTCGGTTGTAATATCTAACTTTCTAACAATACAGATATCGACTGTTTATTTAAATATGTAATAACGACAAACCTCGTTTACATATATTATATCCCATGAAAACAAAAAATTTGTTGAAAAATCACCGAGTAATAAAAACATTTTGTACTCAGATTGAAGAAATTACTCATACGCACGAAGACGGAAAAATATTCAACTTTAAATGCAAAGTTGCAATTCAAAATTGAAAGAAAATATTCATTCAAACTTATACGTACTGTACATAACTTCTTTAAATTGAAATTCTCATTGTATCATACATTGCCGTATACATAACCCAAGAAAACTTATAAAATACGAGGTCGAACAAAAAAAAAAAAGAATCATTCTTTTTCAAACTTTTGTACCACGTATCATATACCTATACGAGTGATCAATCAAAATGAAACCAGTTTGCACTTACTGTCGCTAGGAGTACGCCCTTAAAAAGAAATTGTGTAAAAAAAAAGAGAAAGAATTCTCGAGAACCGTCCCCGAAATCGATGTATAATTGAGAGGTCCATTAAGTTGCAAAAGGAAGCCACGGGTGTGCCTAGGCTTTTAGGGTGACACTCTTTGCTATCCCCGCCGAAAAAAAAAGAGAGGAACTCACTTGCACGCACGCACCGAGAGCTTTAATGCTTTCGAGTACCGCTCGAACATGTTGCGCTACTTTTCGCGAGTCGCCTCATCCACTATACCACTCAATATATACATATATATATATATACACACACACACGAATTTGAGATCACACGTGCGGTACGCAAGCCGGAAGAAGGGAGACAATAAAGATGAGATCGAAACTTTAGACGTGATCTTTCGTTCCTACGTATATATGTGTCTACGTATATATCGACAAATTACAGGCGTTTAATGAATGTACTTGACAATTTTATTATTCAATAATAATTTACGCAATTTTTTATAATTATTTACATATACACGTCTATTACTGTAAATTCCACAATTTTGTAGTTGAATAATATATGTATATATTATAATAAGAAAGGACAAAGTAGATCTGACCATTTTTGTATCGAATAAGATATAAATATTCGACCTATAATTTATGTCTGTACTATATTATATATCTTAAAATAAATTATACGTATATCTACCTTACCCCTTATATGCCTAATAGATACACTCCATTTTTTAAGCAACGGTCAATCAGTATTATATTTATCGCAAAAAAACAATATGGTAAACATTCTGAAAAGCATTTAAAATCCCTTTTTTTTAAAACACAATAAAAAAATCGAACACTCAAGTACAAATAAAAAAAATTACATCGGAATTAAACGAAGTGAATAATGAATGACATAAAAAAAATAGGAAACAGATACCCAAAGAACGAGATTTTCATTGAACGAAGGAAGCGAATTTCGGTTTTTCTGAGTCACGTGCACACACGCATCGAACGTGTCTCTATCTGCAAATTATTTATTTCCCCTAATACTTGTGTGTGTGTGTGTGTGGGCCCAACCTTTTTCCTCCCTCCGGAACGTAACTATCGATTTTCTAGGGACGCGTCCGCAACATCCGGCTCTCATCTCACCCGTTCGTCCCTTTTCACGGATGTAGATATCTCATCTCTCTCCTTTTCCTCTCAACTTGAATAAAAAGAAGAAGCCACTTGTACATTGTTAAATTGATCTTCTGCGAGCTCGCCAAACTGATTTTTCGAGGATTTTTAAAAGTTTCGTATATATATATGGGCTTGAAAAAAAATTGATGATTCATTCCAATTATATAGTCCAGATAGGTTTTAATGAGGAATCTGAATGTATATACGTATATCTATACGCTACCGTACGATATATGTAAAGTACATTCGTCATTTATAATGGTTATATATTGTATATTGTAATAATTGTTTAACGTGATATTGTACTTTTTAAGAGAGATATTGTTCGTGTTAACTTAAGAAATGTTAATTGCAGTTGTATTACTTGCAGGACAAATTATAGATATAAAAGAAAATTAACGAGAAAAAACTCACGATTCTCATCTATTTGTCTTTTGAGTTTCTTAGGTAATAATTTATAATGCACTACCCCGCGATACGAGAGTCAGAGAAAAGTTCCAAGACCGTGATTAAAGAACTTGATGTAACATTTATAGTTTCAAACTTTGCGAATAGAAAATATCCATTATTTATTGTTTAGGACGTACGTTTTCCCAAAAATTACGCGAAAGTTCCCTGATAATAATATCCATATAAAGGTCGATACGAATTTTTAATATAAATTATTTAAAAAATAAAAAATTGTTAAATTTGTAAAATTATATAAAGATGTTACATTTAACAACTAACTGAATAAACGCAAATGATATTTCATTATTAATGTTTTAGTTGTACATTAATATTTCAAGCATTGTACACGCCCACATAATAAAAATAGGAAAAAAAAAACACGCAAACTTAAAACTATTATATTGTACATATTCCTACTGCGGTTCTGCGGTGTACATACCGTCCAAAACTATTGTCTAACTCCCCACAAATTTCACGTAAAGCTGCAAATAAATTATGTATTTCTAAACTAAAGCGGTTAACTCGGACAAAAAAAAAAGAAGGAGGAAGGAGAGAAAGACCGTCAATTAATAGCATACACATAGAATTGAATACATTTATTATCTCGACACAATAGTGTGAAACCCGCCCTTAATCCCTCTTTCTTTTCTGCCTGCGAATTTTCGTGATAGAGGGGAAGAGAGAGAGAGAGAGAGAGAGAGATAGAGAAAGCGAAAGTGCCGGATTTTTGGTTTCCGGACTTTTCACGCGGACCCTTCGATGCTCTCGCCTCTGAACGAGAACGAACATATAGATGTATATACACATATACACATGGTAATGCTTTGAAAAAAAAGTGAGAGCCATTGAGATTTAATCTCTTTAATTAAACGGCCGATCGGAAAATTCGATGCTGGCACGAGGGAAATTTAGTGTACGCTTGTATATATACATATACCTATACCTATACCACATATTTTTTTTTTTAATTTCAAATGCTTTTTTGTCATTGTATAAACTATTACGTTAACTAATCTTTCAGTTTATTTATGTGATTTGCTACAAAAAAATAAAAACATTTATACACGTTTAATAATGAAATTTAAAAAATGTATATCGATATATATATATGTACAGTTATAATAAATACATTAAAAAAGAGATTGAATTTCCTCTGTGCTAATGTAAATATATCGAATTTTACGCATGTATGAATTTAAATAATAAAATTAAAACGGAGGAACTTTTGACTAATTATATTCCGTATGTTTCGACCGAATCGCTGATAATTTTATACCGATTTGCTGTTAACAATATGCGCGTATTAGTAATGTGCAATAATAGGCAATTTTAATCTTGTTGCATTAAGCCGCTTGAATTTCATGTTATGCAGCTCGTTCAGAAAGTATATATAGGTATATATTATAGTTACATAAAATATATGGAGATGAATCAAAATTAATTTATTTCGTTGATATCATTATATTCACTTTTTTCTATATGATAATTATCAACGTGTATTAAATGTATCAAATGAAGAAATATTGACTTATAACTATAAAATCAACTAACAAAAGTCACGCGAAAATATAAAAAATTTTCTATAACGCGCGGGAAAGTAATTTTCCAAGGGGAAAAAAAATTATGTCTTCCGAGATGTACCAGGGTTATACGGAGGTATATACGCATCGTATCACCCGTTTATGCAGAACGGAATATTAAGGTCTACACCGCGGTGAGCTCGAAATTTTCCTCCTTTCGCGACATCAAAATGGATCCCAATGTCGTTTTATTCGTTGGGCGCGAGCATTTCTGTCCGATTCTCTCCCTCTAAGTTTTATTGGCGAAACTGATCGAGGCAGCGGTCCGCGTAAACGAAATTGCCGAGGGGTTAAAAGAAGAAGGGAGCGAATTCTCCTTGCGCCTTTTCTTTATTTCTTATATAGTCGTATATAGGCTAGAAAGGACTTTTTTTTTGTTGTAACTTACAACGAAAGAGTCGACGATGAATATGAACCGAGGGAGAAAGAGATGGGTAAAATTGGTCTTGGAATTCGTCTTTGGGTGTGAGGTAGGTTAACTTGTCGTCTTCTTCCTTCTCTATACTTTTACGTTGGTATAACAAATACTTCGGTGACGTTTCACTTTTTACCTTTCCTTGGAATGTCTCTTAATTTAAATATTTTTTTAAGCTACTGTACGAGACGGACTCCTTGTAATTCACTTCCTTTCGCTCAATTTTTATAATTTTACGTTTAAATCATTAATTACAGCTTAAAAACATTTTGTTTAAAAATGAAATATAAAAAAATTCAATCACTTTATAAAATTATACGAACGCATTAAAGTATTTTAATATCCTTTATAAATTCATTATTCATTATTATTATTAATTAAAAAATATAGTTTTATCGGATAATTTTGCGCGACAAAATTTTCCTCTAACGCAGCCGATAAATAAATTTTCATCGATCTATATTTTTCATCAAGTGAGTAAAAATGGGTTATAAAATCTATTGGTTATCGTATATAATTAATTAATTAATTAAACACGATTATATAATTCACGTACTACGTGATTGGGTAACTTTAAATTTAAACGAATTAAACTGTTTTTCAATTTATAATATACGTTGTTGCAAACACGTTGTAAAATGTCAGTTCATCAAATTTACTAAATAGCTAACCTCAGAATTTGAGCACGGTACACCAATTTTATTTTTTATCTAGTCGTATACGTGACTTTACAAGAGAAGTACCGATTAAACCAAAAAAAAAAAAATAAATTTACGAAGCATAACATCTATACAGCTCGTCGTTAAAACACGTAAATATCGACACTTAATTCGGCTTAGAAGCCAAAAACTCGTATAGTTACCACCCTCGAAAAAGCGAAAATTTACTGCAACACGGTATAGAATAAAAAAAAAAAAGAAAATAAGAAGCTAAATCCATCGAAAAGTACGCTACTTTGAGCCAATATATCCCCCTTCTTTAATTCTCCCTTTTCTCGATTTCCCTTAACGGAATCGTAACAGGACTAACCAGAGAGATAGAAACTTTAACCCCGCCGCACCTCCCTCCCGAATATAACACAATAGAAACAGTATTCGGGCGTGACTAGCCCTGCAACGATTCGGCATGGCTATCGCTCTCTTTTTTCACGGCTGCGTGAATCTCGTATATATATATATATGTGCGTCTCTTACTCAATACTATCTTTCTCTTTCTCTCTCGTACTTTTTTTTTCTTCTTAGCTCGGTTTCCTGCTGTCGCATTTTTTTCCCTTCCACGAAATCTTACGCTATTACCCGGAGAAGGAAAGTCAAGTGCGGTGAGCTATATCTAAGCCGTAAAGAGCTTTTTTCCTTACGTCCGAGCTTTATTCTCGTAGATGCCATAGGGTTGCGCACTAAAAATCAATGTACTGCGCGTTACAGTAAACTCTCGGGGTAAAAGTTATCGAAGAAATTAGGTTTGAAATTTGTTATTTCGGTTGCTCGCGCGCCGCGTGTGTGTATTCGCGGTTTTTTCTTCTGTAAAACTGGGTAAGTATATCGATTGATATAGTAATTGCACCGGGAGTAGCACATAAATTATTGGTGTAAAGTTGTGCTAACAAAAAATGCAGTCAAGATATTGCGTGCGGTATTGCGATGTACAAGTTAACAATTCGTATGTAATCCTGATTCTATACATTTTTTAAATTAAACTTTGCGCTTTTAAAATTTTTTTTTTACAAATTTATTTTGTTACAGGATTTATTTAAAAAAAACCATTCTCGTAGATACAACTTCCTGAAAGATATGAATGTAATAAAAATATACAGTTGAATATTAAAATATTATTTTGAATAAAAGACGATATTGAAATGCCAGAATAAATGGAGAAAAAAAAATAAAAATTTACAATTTCATTTTGACTTTAGCTGATTTAGCATTTCAAAGTTTAACCCAAAATTCTGAAGTTCGAAATATTTATATAGTGGTATGTGCAAAATAAATACTCAATACGTATTAAAAATAAAATTATTGCAAAAAGTCACTTTAGTTTGGAAATACAATAATAAAATGTAAAGTTTTTCTTTCGACTAAAAGAAAAAACGCGTAAATCCAAATTTGTCGGAAATAATAAA
Organism: Theocolax elegans; assembly: GCA_026168455.1. Taxonomy (NCBI): domain Eukaryota; kingdom Metazoa; phylum Arthropoda; class Insecta; order Hymenoptera; family Cerocephalidae; genus Theocolax; species Theocolax elegans. Next base: position 12,004,784 of record CM047425.1, on the reverse strand, counting down.
AAGAGCTTAATAAAAAAAGAATTCCAAAATCCCTGTGTACTATTCCGACACATAAAACTATATCCTAACATTTTCTAAACGTAATTTCGCTTTACTCCCTATATATATACATTGAACGAATTGTAGCAATCTCTCCTATAGTCCCCTTCACCCCAATGCTCTTTCGGTCCACTTTTTGACGTGCTTAGGTGGTACAGTACGTTCGTCAAATCGCAAGAAGATCCGTAGCTAAACTGCCCTAATCGTCCGAGTGCCACGCGTTTCGCGCTTCGACAAATTGAAGGCCCTTCGTTCGGCCCTTTCGCTTGTACGTATATAAATTGGGGTTGGGCGTATGGAAGCGCGTGGCACCGCGTCTAATCGACGTAGCCGACCAACTCGTCATATTTTCCAATGGAATGCTGCCTGGTTATTTATGACACCGGTTTCGGAACGGAAAAATCATTGCGCGCCTTTTGATGGACTTTGAATCTTATATCTCTCTGCGTGTGGGCATTTCTCCGATTTGTGGGGGTCGCGTGCCACTCCGTGAATAATTTGATCAAATTTTTCTTTTGACGAATACGTGCACGGCTCATTTATTTAGTATTCCGGTAAAAAGATAGTTTTGAAATATAGAATAATATTTATATCAAAATTGAATGTCGAATTGATTGGATATTACGTTTTATATATATACGAAGAGGGGGGAGGGGGGATAAATATTTTTTTTTTAATTTTTGTATTACAATTGTAATTACAATTTTTACTTAACTGGGCATGTCAGATTGTCGCCAATTGAGCGAAAAATGTTAAATTTATTTAACGTTGCATATTTTGTACAAAAACCCAAATAAAGAAGCAATAGATAATTGAATAATGTGGTTTTATGCAAATTTTCGAATCGATAGATCAAAGACACCTTTAAGGGGGTTCCATACTCAATTTTTGATGATTAATTAATAAAAAAGTAGAACAGTAGGTGAAAAAATAAGAGAAGAGGCGCCTTCGTTTATTGACAATCTAACTGTGTGCTGGATTTTAGATTAGAATATAATTGCGTTTTCGAGAAAAGTCTTACCAAAAATATCAAATATTTTCACCTCGTTGAGGTTAGGTTCATATTTTTGGTAAGACTTTTCTCAAAAACGCAATAATATTTCAATTTCAAATTCAGCAGATAATTAGATTATTGACAAATGAAAGCGCCTCTTCTCTTATTTTTTCACATACTGTTTTATTCACAAATTTATTACTAATAATCACGATTGCCGATAAGGTAGGGAGGATAAATATTGACTATGGCACCCCGTTAAAAAAGTTCGCACAGAAAATATATATTTTTAAAGGGCAAGTCAAAAATACGTTTTTTGAAATTTATAGAGGTTGAGTTGTACAATATTCTAGCGATGTGTTGATAAATGTGATAATCAACAAAATGTGGATAACAATCAGGTATGCTATACCTCCTTAATATTATCAAAATATACAGAGTACTATTAGCATACCGCATCCACGATTTACAAATATTGACAGTGATGCACATAACAATTATTATATTAAAATGAAAAGAACACCTTTAAGCAATATATAACTGTATTAAAAATCGTATGAAAAGTTTTCATCCTATACACTATACTATCGTTGCTTCTCCTTTACCAACTATCGATATAGGAAAAAAAGAAAATGAGAATCGAAAGTCGTAGCGTAGGGTAAGATAAACGAGGTAGCGTCGCTACATATACCGAAATGCAAAGCAAGAGGGAATAAAATGCGTAATCGGCGTAGGTGGTAGAAACGCGCAATTGAAAAACTGCCGGGTGAAGCATCGTGTAAGGGTAGATAACGTTTCACCTCATTATTTATTATTCCAGTAGCGTCGATCGAAAACTTCCGGGAGTTGTCACGGTGTGTACACGTTATAGGTACACGCACACACGCATACAGAATCTACCATCGCCTCGGTAATGGTAAACTGAAAGTATAATAATACCAAAACCCTAATACCTTTCATCTTTGGCTTTGTGAAAGGTTCTTACAAGAAAAATGACTTTTTTTTTAAATGTTTTCATATATCGTCACTCGATGTTAATATAGAAGCATCTAAGTATCTTACGGGTGATTAAAATTTGAACGTTACACTCCCGAGATAAGTTGCGATATTAGTTTTCGAGTTACGATGTTAACGTGCAACTTTCCAAGGAATGTAACTTTTGTTCTGCAGGTGGAATTAGGTTGACTATTCGGATAATGTTCTTTCGAATTTTCCTACGTACATTTTATCGGTGCGTGAAAATAATGACTATAAATAATATAATATAAATACTGAGAAACGGTTCCATAGTAATAATTAGGGATCTGCTCGAGTAATTAAGAGACGGATTCGATAAATTATAAAAAAATTACTAATTTTTATAGTAAAATTTCTTTAAAAAAGTAGTAATTATTATAATCTAACAATAACATTGTAATTTTTTACTAAAACCTTATTTTTCGTGTATGTAACTATATGATAAAATAAATGAGCTTAAGTGTCGACAACGTTTATAACTACCTAAAAAAGAAGGAAGTTAAAGAAAAAAAATTAAAGACGAGTGAGTAAAGTTGAATAATCAAGAAAGCTAAAATAAAGCGATTTTAAAACTGTATTATTCTTTCTTCCCTCGGTAGTCTATTTGCTATCCGGTAGAGTTCTCTCCCTATTCTCTGTGTCGATAAGTTTGCCTGGCTCATACCACTTTAACTTGGGACTTTGGTAGCTATACGCCTCGAAGTACCCGGTGTACTTGGTTTCCAAGTATAGAACTACTTGCCCACGTATAGGTAATACCACCGTTTCGAAGAGTTAAAGAGTTTGGACAAGTATTATGTGTTGGGAAGACGAATTCTTCTCGTACTCTTAAAACTACACGAACATATATATACATATATATATATCTCGCGTGCTTTTCAAAATGATAATCATCTTACTTCTAATTTCATAACTTTCTACGTTTTCACACTATATACGCTCATTAGTTGGTCAATTGATAAGGATTATTCCGAGTATGTTAAGGAATAAGGGAACTATCTTGAAAATTATATTTCACGATTATACAAATTTTAGGGATGCTGTAGGATTTAACGTTTAGAGTTTTGGTAAAGTGTATATATATATAGGTGTACCTTCGATATTTAAATCAAAGGTCGGCATACTTTCGATCCCGACGTTCGCTCATTTTAAATAAAGTGAAATTAAAAATGTATTTGTAACTAGTATATAAACGAACAATAAAAAATAATCTCATAGTCTAACCAAACTAACCAAAAAAAACGAGTCGTACATACCTAAAACTATAAGTATCATTATTGTTGCGTTAAAAAATTAATAAAATTGAAACTTACGTCGTTATAATCCGTAGCAATATCAAAGTGATTTAATGATGCACGACTTGTGAGGTGCAAGTGATTAAAAAATATATATTATTTATATAAATGTAGCAATTAATACTTAGAAAACATTATACGCTAAAAATTAGTATATTTATTTTGATATGTTAACATTACATTGTTAATAACAATAATTAACGTCAACGAATAATTAACGATATATTTTTAGTGTTGCTGGGGCGGGTAGGGTCCAGGGCCTATTGGTCTCGTATCCTGGCCTGGAATTCTTATTCCATAAATAGGCACACATTTGGCAGCGGCACCGAGACACCGCAAATTGCGACAGCAGTCTTCGTACACTTGGCACTGTCGAGTCAAATAAAGTTTATATCAATAATAATTTAAAATCCATTAATTTCCACAATACAATTATAATAATAAACTTACGCGTCCCAACCAAGGGCTGCAAGTCTTTTCCTCTGCCAGAACGACACTTGCAATTAGAAGAACTACGAGCAGGAAGTACACGATCTTTGCCATTTTTTTTTATAATAGATTAACTAGAATCAAATAAAATTAATTTCACATTAATTAAATTAAATAAAAAAAATTAAATAATTATAAAAAAGTTAAAATTAAATTGCAGCAAATAAAATAAAAAATTGAATCGTTTTCTCAAAATAATTTTCTTACCGTTCCGGGTTGTTGCAAATTACAAGCTTTCGTTTCGAAGCATGCAGAATCCACTTATTTATACTATTCAGAGTTTCAAGAGGACTCGAATAATCAATTAGGTGGGAGATATATCGAGGTACACATTGTCACATAAATAATATACCGATGAAAAGTATATATTTGAGATGTGTTTTGTTGACTACGTCGGTAACTATACAATCAATTATAACCCAGCAACTGTTAGAACAATACAATGCGACACATTGTACCGAATAAACAAACTTAAGAATTAAAATGTAAGGTCGATATAGCATTAATACGACCGAGTAAAGTAAAAAAACAAACGACTCAAACTTTGTTTCTAATATTTATGATATTTGTTAATTAAAAAAAACGAACAGGTTTTCCAAACGTCATCTTATCTATACGTACGATAATTAAAGCGTCTGTTAAAACACATTTATAATTTGTGTATTATTTTTGCATCGATATGTCATTTACATATCAATAAATACTATATTATTTGAATATACTTTTGGGTAATGTACTGAATTAAATTTTTATATAAGCAATAATTAGTGTAGAATAAATTAATTATTACTATATCTTTGATTTTACGCATATAATTTATAGAAATTGTTTAAAAATTATAATATACACTTTACTATAATAAATTCTCAATATACAGTTTAATACTTTCGTACAATATATAAAAAGTCCATAAAACGAGTTCATAGATTCAACGGGCATCATTACAATATTTGTAAATTCTTTATTTAAAAGTGTACGTGAGAGAAAATGAAAATTTTGAAACTTCGTATTAAACAATATACGCCGTCGTATCGATTATTCATAAATTTAACCGCCAATATATAGCGATATACGGTATTGATTCGTAAATAAACAAGCATCGTCATTATTGTCAATAAATAATTATATATACATTTATTTGTAAATTTGCTGAAACATACAGGGGTAATATAATAATCAACGTACTATAATTAATTTTCATTATCCCTATATAATGAGAACGAGGAGAACAGTTAAATAAATTACAAAATTAATTTTTAATTATTATGTCAGTTAATACGGAATATTTTGAACAAAGGGCGCATATACGTTGCATCGAATAAGTGAACGAGGTCTGCACTTATACATTGTCTTATATGTATAAAGAAACTAAAAAAAAAATAAAACAAAGAATATTAATTGGGACGGTATAAATATTCATACGGTTACAAAGGTCTAATATCCATATGTATGAAAAACGTTTTCGTAATAACGCGATCGAAAGTGTCTACAATTTATTCACCGCAGCCAATCCACGTCATCGTTAAAATAAGATTAATGATTGCACAACACCCTCCAGCATTTCCCTTACATTATAGAAAAGGTGACTCTCAATACGAAGGATGTACACTTGGAGATATAAATCATGTTATTATTAACGTATATATACCTCCTCGTAATTATCGTGATCATTAAATACCATTCCATCATCATCGGCACCTCGGCGACAAATACCTGGAGGGGTGTTAGATAGATACCAAGAGAGAGAGAGAGAGAGAGAGAGAGAGAGAGAGATGTCGCTCTTCCACATAAACTCTGAAACCCTCGAGCTTCCGTCAAATTGAACCTCATTAACAGGCCAAAACCTCGCAGGGAGAAAGTTGCTTCACGCCTTTTTGCACCAATTACAGTTATTCCTCAAACCACCGATGTATATGTTTTGACGTGTCTGCCTGTTAATTTCGCAACCACCGACGTTGATTAAAACACCGCGACATATTAAATTCGAAGGTATACACGCGGATCACCAGGAATATTTGTGTATAAGCGGATCGGTAATGACATTTTCCATGGATTATATATACGCTACTGACTTTTTTTTTACAACATCCGAATATACATCGGTTTGTTTCGTCTGAAGTGGTTGTCAGTTGGTGACACGCGTCGATGTACCGGGCTTATTCGAGTAGTCCTGGTGAATATGAAAAAAAAATCTGTATAGTTATGTTGTATACGCGTGATTTATTGCGATTATTGCTGTACAGTGTATTCGGTACATTTTTATATATCTTCCAAATTTATTACCTTTAATTATGAAATGATGTTACTGAAAAAATTTAATATAGATGTACGTTTTATAGAGAAGTATTAATTTTATTAATTGTAAATGTATGCTACAAACTATGTTGAATTTTTTAGGGCGTAACGAGTTTTATAGATTTCGCAATTCAATATTTTTTTTCTTTAAAAATCATTTTTATTCCTTCTACTGTATCCGTAGAAGTTTCATTTTTCAGGCAGAATTGAAGAGTACTTTGAGCTGTTGTAAACAAAATCTTAAATAACGAATAAAACAAGGTAAATAAAGAAGCATCAGGTAAACAAGACTAAGGTAATAATTTATCAAGTAAACATACACTGCTGCAATAACAATCTTACATGTAATTTAATAAACAACAAAGCTAATTATTTTCACTCGAAACTTTATTAAAAAGACAAAGGAGAAAATTTAAAGGTAAATATATATTTATAAATGCACTTGGACGTTTATCTTATACATATGGTGAGTGATTTGCTTAGATAAAGAAATTTTCAAAGTGCACTCGACATTCACTTATACGACTTTTTAACCATGCGACAGGTCCAATGTAAACGCCTACAAATTTTTCGATTGATTTAACGTGTCAACTTGTGATTATTTTGCACAACGTTTTCAAAGCATTTCTGCTCCCCCTTTCAGGTGCAGTTCATTCATTAATAATAAAATTTATAAATTAATTTACGAATCACCTTTGTCAATGTATTAATAAAATAAATAATATAAATACATAAATATATACCCATTCTATTATATATATTAAGTCAGATTACCTTATATCGAAAAAGAAATAGTCTATACATATTTTTGTTAGTAATATCAATTATATCAATATAAATATGACAAATATAACGGGTTTTTGTTTCTTTTATATATATACATCTCATAATTGTATCCTCTCCATAATGTATAAATGTTTACTACGTCGCGTAGCATACGTTGACACACATTTTTGCATCGAAAAATATTAAATAATCCGTATATTGTAAAAATTTAATTCTACCTGCAATATAAAAAGATCGATTTGTATTTTAAGAGTATTTGCAGATCAATTATATTTCTTTTGTTACTATGCAATGTATCGTATCGCGCAATTTTGTAAACAATAACCGATAAATATTAAATATACAAAAAGGTAATATATATATGTATTAAATTTCTAATGATTTATTTCATCGTTTCATTGAGAAGATGATAAAAACGTAGGAGCTGTTTTATATAAACAATGGTCGAGAGTGAATAAACCATTTTCGCCCTCTTTTGTAGTAATATGCAAATAAATATTTGCGCGCATACTTTTTTAATGAATGTTTATTTGTTTTCGATGTGTACCTCCTCCCATCCTTCCCATTCGGTCACGTTATATGTATATACCTATATAATGAATTATAATAACCCGGGCCATGTTTGCGCGTATTGAAATATTGGTCAACTATACGCAGGAATTAATTCAACCAGTATTTATTTCTCATTATATTCTATCGATCATGTAAATTTTGTCCAGCAATTTCAAATAGATGTATATACAGTTATATATATATATAACGGTGCAATAATAGAAACATTTACGTTATTTCCTAAGTTTTACCCGCGAATACACGGAGACAAATGTTGTAATAAAAATGACTATGTTACGTAGTAAAATTTACTATAAAATTTGGCAAAAATTAATAAATTTGTAATAAATTGTTACTATGTAACATAATAATTTTTATGATTTGTCCACTGTGTTCCTAAATTCCTCAATAGCGTAACAATATTTATTATAAATTTTTTCTCCATGTAACAACAATGTACGATCCGCGGTGGTGTATATATATTACGCAAATAAATATTGAAAAATCTGTTGTAGTTTCAAAGTTTTTAATGACGAATAAAATAATGTAAATGCGACAAATGGTGAATTGGCGTTCAAAATTACCGTACGTCAAACTTTATTGAAACGTGCAGAATTTCGGCGTTAGAAAAACACATACGTATATTTTAAAGCTCTAGTTCATTCCGCAAGTTCCGTTGATTATCGGTTAAGAGCATTGTACACCAAGGTATATAAGGAAAATATAACGATCCGCGAATACATCCCCTCGTGTCGAAATCTAATTCAAATAACATTGTATCTCCGAAAAGTTTATCGTGCTAAATGATAGCTATTATATGCATACATGTACGAAACAATTCTTCTACGAAAAATCCAAGGTATACATCTAAAATTTCGCTCGACTTCTCCCTGTCCCGTTCCAAAAACTAGCAAGCGAATGAGTTGTCGAAAGTCCCTCCACGGGAAGCGGGTCGACATACATCACGCATACTATGAGTGTGGTGGAAAAATAAACGGTAGAGAGAGAGAGAGAGAGAGAGAGAGAGGGAGAGAGAATTGCACACACGACAAGCTGCGATAAATTCGGGCGACAATATGCCGAGGCGCTCAAGCGCGGCGCCGTATGAGTTACAGCTCAGCCATTTCCGGCTTCTTGTCCCACGCGTATGTGAGCTCGCACGCAAAACTTGCACTAACTTCCTATATATACCTATACAGACAAGTAGACGCGTGACACACGAATACACCGCCACCCCCGCGTCAATCCCAACTTCTTCTTCTTCTTCTTCTTCTTCTTTGCGTGGTGCAGTGCCTCCGTATCAATTTGTTTCTTAATTTTTAGCTGCCTACCGTCTTGTCTTCTCGTTAGTGTTCTCTCATTTATTCACGTCGCTCCCAGTCTCTTAATATTAAGCGAATGTGTATTTTGATTTGCGCGCGCTCTCCAACTACGTTGTCTATATATTATACTGCTTTCTTAATTAACATTTACTTTTGTATGCAGTTATTCAAATAAAGGTTTTACGTTAGATAATACACATGTATATGTATATTCTTATTGTATTATTTCGGTAAAAACTGTAATTACTTGCGATTTTGTAAAATTTATACGGGACCGGCGAATTTAAAATCATTAAATGCTAATGTATACGAACCCTTTAAATTATAGCTCCGAATGAGACTCTGGAGACTATTTGCGGATATCAAATATTAGATCTAAGGTCTTCATAACTCACTTTAACGAGTTTTCCTGAGTTATAAACGCTTATTATTCTTTAAACTTTAATAATATTACATATACTAACTCAAATATTACTTAAATTTACACGGATATGTATATATATATATACCATGAACAGGACTTCCGGTGTGAGCGCGAGTGCGAGTGGTTGTGTGCATCTGCGGCTCTGCCGAATTTATTGTATTAGTTAGGTTTAGCGTTCGCAAATATTACAAAGGAAGGTAAAAATAGTTAGGTAATTAAGTTTGGATTTAGGGATAGTGTTATTTAGTGAAAGGCAAGTGAATAAATAATAGTAAATTGAGTTTATATAAGTATCGTAGTTTAGAGGTTAGGGCAGCACGTTCAACACGTGCATTTAGGCGGTAAAATGTCGGATAGTAAAAACAGCAACGAAAGAGCAAGTAAAGAAAAGGAAGGTAAAACATGTGAAAACAAAGACAATGCGAAATTGAAACAACTAACTTTGGACGACAAAATAGTGAAAAAAGTGAGTTTTGCGAATACCGGTAAGAATGGTGTAACAACGCGTGGGAAAGGTAAGGAGGTTGACATGAAAACGTTCGTTCTAGATGAGATAAAAAAAGTGAAGTTGGACAAATTGCAATTGGAAAAGATAAAACTTGAAATAGATGAGAAGTTGATAGGTATTATGGATAGGTTAGAGAAATTAGAAAATAAGATAGGTGAGTGGGAAGAGAAAGAAAACGCGAAATTAGACACGTGGTCAGAGAACTCGGGAAGAAGCCTCCGCACGGAGAAGTCAGACGGAGCCACGGGTTCGATATGGAGCGTGAACAGTGCGGCAAGCGGGCTTAGCACGTACAGCCTTTCTGCGAGGGAAGTGAATAAGGTTAAACGAATGGTAAGCGAGATAGATAAGAAGGATAGACAGGACAACATAGTAGTGAGGGGTTGCGAGGTAGGTGAGGTAGATTTAAAGAATTGGGGAAAAGAATTTATTACGAGCAAATTAGGAATAGAAGTGGAGGTGATAAATGCATATAGGAATGGTAACGTAATTATAATGAAACTTGACAGAGAGGGAAAAAACGAGGTTATGAGAAAGAAAAGCAGGCTAGCAGGGACGGCGATTTTTATTGAAAATGACTTATGCTTTGAAGATAGGAAAAGACAAGAGGAAATAAGGAGATGGGTAAAAGAAAAAAAAGAGTTAGGTTGGAATGTCAAGGCAGGTATAGGTAGAGTATTTTTCAAAGGTAACTGGGTGAAATGGGAAGACAGAGACATTATTGAAAAAGAATTCGATAAGGTGAATAGTAACAATAAAGAAAGAGAGGGGGAGGATACAAGCGAACCGGGTTTTTCGCTTTTCAATTAACCCAGAAATGGAATAGTAATTATAATAGCGAAAGAAAAAGAAAGGTAGGAAGCAATAGTATTCGTAAAAAGGCACACGGTATAAATACAGAAAAGAAAACAGAAAAAGTAGGGCCTAACCTAAAAAAAGAAAAAAAATTAATTTTTTGGAACGTTGCCGGTTTGTGTAACAAAGATAAAGAATTTTGGAGATTTCTAGAAAAAAATGATTTTGTCAGCCTTTGTGAAACGTGGTCGGAAGAAAAAGATACCAATATATTAGAAAAAAAACTGTCAAAAGAATTTTTTTGGAAAACAGTACCGGCAACGAGAGGGAAAACAAAAGGTAGAGCAAAAGGAGGTTTTTTGATAGGTATTAGGAAAGATTGGAAGATGGAGGAAGTAAAGATAGCACAGGTAATCGAAGAAGGTTTAATAAAAACAGAATTTACAGACAAAGAAGGAAATTGGAATATTTGGTCGGTTTACAATTCAGGAAATATAGAAAAATTTTATAATATTTGGGATAAAGTAGAACTAGTAGACGAAGGTTACACAATAATAGGAGGGGATTTTAACTTAAGAATAGGTAGGAAAAGCAACCTAGAACAGATAGATTGGAAAAAAAATGAAAGTAGGGAAAGTAAAGATAATGTAATAAACAACGGAGGTAGGAATTTGGTAAATTTCATAGATAACAAAGGATGGAAAATACTAAATGGAAACGTATGCGGAGACGAAAGAGGAGAGTATACGTACGTAGGTCCAAGAGGATGCTCAGTAATTGATTATATAATAACGAACGAAAATACATTAAGAAAGGTTGAAGTCATGAAAGTTGAGGAAAGAGTAGACTCGGATCATATGCCACTACTCTTAACAGTAAATGTGAATAATAGTAATAAGGAGAGGAGACCCATAATTGGAAATGGTAGGACAAAAATAAAAAAAGTAGTCTCGTGGAGTGAAGAAGCGATACACGCCTTTAAATCAGGTACAAAAGAACTTGACGCCGAGGAAGGAAATGATGACTCTATAGATAAAAGATGGAATAAAATTAAAAAAATAATAAATGAAGCTATGACAATAAAAGAAATTGAAATAAAAACAGAATCTATTGGTTACAAAAAGTGGTGGGATAAAAGTTGCGGTATAAAGAAAAGAGAAGCTAAAAATAAATACAAGGCTTGGAAAGAAGGAAAAATAGAAAAGGACAAATACATAATTGCAAGGAAAGAGTGGAAAGCATTATGCAAAGAGAAAGAAAACGAATGGAAAGAAAAAGAAATAGAAGAAATTAGACAACTTAAAAACGAAAATGATATATGGAAATATTTAAACAGATCAAGAAAAAAAAGAGATAAATTAGGTGAAATAAAATTAGGAGAGTGGAAGGAACATTTCAGAGATTTATTGGAAGGAACAGAGAAGAGGCAATTAGGATCAGCAGTACAAAGTGAAAGGACAGCGATGGAAAAACAAGAAAAAGAAAAAATCACTGCAACAGAAATCAGTAAGGTGTGGAAAAATCTAAAGAAAAAGAAGGCAGCAGGAATCGACAAAATACCAAATGAAGTATGGATATATGGAGATGATAACCTAAAAAATAAAACGATATGTTTATTAGGTAAGATCTGGGATGAAGGAGGCCTACCAGAGGAATGGAAAACGGCGTTAATCGTCCCATTGTATAAAAAAGGAGACATTAACGTCACAAAAAACTACAGAGGAATCTCGTTGTTATGTACATTATATAAGATGTATACGGAAATAATTAGGAGTAGATTAGAAACGGAGGTAGAGGAATTAGGTATACTCCCGGAAGGGCAGGCAGGTTTCAGGAAAGGCAGAGCAACAATAGATAATATCTTTATCTTGGATCATATCATTCAGACAGCGAAAACTAAAAAGCAAAAAGTATACTCAGTGTTTGTGGATTTAAAAGCAGCTTTTGATACGGTCAATAGAAAAATCTTATGGAGGATAATGAAGAAAGCAGGAATTAGTAAATATCTAATAGAAAAAATAAAAGAGGTGTATTACGAAACAAAAGTCAGGATAAAAGTTGAGGAAGATCTGTCTGAAGAATTTTGGACAACTAAAGGATTAAGGCAAGGTTGTGTGTTGAGTCCAATTTTGTTCTGTATATATATTTCAAATCTGGAGGACGAATTCAAGAAAAATAACATAGGAGGAGTAAAAATTTTACATAAGAGAATCTGGTCTCTAGCTTATGCAGATGATATAGTAATCATGGCACTTAACAGAGAGGCACTGATAGAAATGTTAGGGACTATGAAAAAGTTTTTTAAAGATAAAGAGTTAATTCTAAGTACGGAAAAAACAAAAGTTTTAGTTTTTAATAAGGATGGAAAAAGTAAAAAAGAGAAATGGAAATGGAACAAGGAAGAATTGGAAGAGGTAAAGACATTTAAGTATTTAGGATTCACTTTTAACAGTCAAGGAGATTATAAGGACCATTTAAAGGAACTGAAAAAAAAAGGAATAGCTGCTGCAAAAAGTGTCTGGGGTCTAGGTGAAAGGATATTTAAAAATGACTTTAAAAGAAGACAAATGATTTTCAAAAGTTTGGTTAAAAGTGTAATGACATATGGAGCGGAAATTTGGGGGTGGAAAGAAAGAGAAGAACTGGAAAAAATTCAGTTGGACTACTACAGATGGATTTTACGCCTTGATTTCTGCACTCCAAGATATATAATAAGCAAAGAAACCGAAACTCTCAAAATGATGATCGATTTAAGTAAAAGAGCAGTCAAGATGGAAGAAAAAATCAGTAAAATGGACATGAATAGATATATGAAAATATGTTGGGTAGAAAAACAAAATTTAGGAAAAGCTGAAAGAGACAGGTATAGCATAGAAAGAAAAACGTTTTACAATAACTTAGGTATAAGCTTAGTCGAGGTAGAAAATCTAAAAAACATAGGTTCAGGTTTAGTAGAGGAAGTTGTAAAAAGAGGGGTAGATATAGAAATGCAATTAAGAATGAATAAAATAGACAAGGCTAGGTATAATGTTAGGTACAAATATATTATAGGTAGTGAGTTACCGTGGTATTTACAAAAATGTAGGAAAGGGTTAGATATTGATGTAGTTGCGAGAATAAGATGCGGTAATATAGAAGAGGCTAATAAATATTGGATAGATGAGGATAAAAAAATATGTAAATTATGTAAGAAAGACAAAAGTACGCTTAAGCACCTTCTGGAAGAATGTGAGGTAACAAAAAAATGGACTGTAAACCTCCCCGGAGATAGTTTTAATAGATCCGATCTGTTAATAACAGCAGTAGGTATGAGAAGTCTCGCAAAGTTAGGTAGGTTGATAGAAAAAGAATTGCAAAAGAAAGAGAAACCAACATAGGTAGAGAAAATACATAGGAACGAACGGTTCATAGTCAATAAATTAGGTATAATAATATAGAGAAAGCAATAGTATAGGGGCAGAGCCGGTAAATTTTTGTAAATTTTTGTATGGATGGATGTATGAGACATGCGATTAATATAAGTAGGTTATTGTAAGGTCAATCTAAAATAGTAAAATAGTAAAATAGTAAAATATAATATAAATAAAGAGACAGGATATATAAAAGACTAAGAAGTAACGATATGTGATTTAATAAATTAAACATATAACTCAATTGCAAGTACAAATAAATATATCATGTGTAAAAAGCGGTTAGGCTGTGAAGCATACGTCGTGCATTATTAAAATTGTTAATTACTCATTCATATGTATTATATAAATTATATTATGTAATGTGAAAGATAATAAGTGTGTACAGGTATGAGTGACAAAATTGTAAACCGGAAGTCCATTTCTGGGCCAACTAGGCTGAAATAAAGCTTTAATAAAAAAAATATATACCATGAACATATATATTCGCACACGGTGGTTATAAATGTACTGTCAATTTAGAGTTTTCTGGTCTCGATGAAGTAAACTTGAGAAAAATTGATAATAGTTAAGAGAAGACGAAATAATTCGTAAGGTAATATTTCAAAAGCGCACGCAGAGCAGAAAAATCGAGTTCCCTCATATCAAAAAATAGAGAAAAATTTATCTCGAGCCAAGTTTTCCCAGCGACATATCTTTCCTAGACCGTGGAAGGCAAGCGACTGGCTACGGAGAGCAAGAGAAAAATCCGCAAAGAGAGTAGAAAAAAGTAGCGACACAAAAATCACCGGGAAATAAAGGAAAAGGGCGCGTGCGCACACGTATCAAGAAGCCCGAGGCGCATAGATCACACGATTTTACCCTCTATACTTGTGTGTGCCAAAAGAAGGAAACACTCGTCCGTGGCTTTTGTTTAAAAGAGAAGAGTCTCGTATTGTGTCCTGTGAGTAATACCGAGCCGCGAATGAATCAGAATCAAGGAAGCTCAACGTGTACGAATCACGTGCCATTTGTATAAGACGCACTTTTCCTCGCTGAGACAGGTAAAATATGGCGAGAACACGCATACACGTGTGCCTTCTCTCTCTCTCTCTCTCTCTCTCTCTCTCCTAGACGCTGTTTTTGCAAGACGCGTCGATCTTTCGCGGAACTTGACTGGTCAACTCTACCGCTAATTTTACCTGTTTTCGAGCCTAATTTTGGTTTTTAACCGGCAGTCATTATATGAGTAATCGTGGTTTCTTTGGAAAAATAATTTTGTTAAGGAGATGTGATAGACAAATTACAGGAATTTACTTTTATATTAACTTAAAATTTTTTTAAGTAATTATCGAACTAAAACTCTGGAAAAATTCATACGTGGCTTCTTGAGTAATATAGCAGAAACTGATATAGAGATTTTTTTATATAATTAATTTTAAATTAATTAAAAATTAATAATTACTTACCGTCAATGATGATTAGGTAAAAATTGATCCTTGCGGCTCCACAAAAATCTCGATGTAAAGTCATTTAGTGATAAAAAATTTTGAACGTACTATTCAAAGTAAGTGGATGAGCGTTAGATGAGAGATTTTTTGAAAAAGTCAACCCATTGTTAATTAAACAATAAATAATGATTCTCATATATCTCTTTAAAGCTGAAAACTAGACCCAGTATATCACCGTTCATTTAAATCATATGTTACCGTTTATAAAGTATTCAATATATATTGAATTCATATATATATATTTTTTGGAAACAATTATATTAATAATTAGTCAGGTGTCTACTTTATTTTAGTAAAATTTTACAATTACACCACCTAATATTTTCAAATATCATTTTATTACGTTTTAATCGATTTTTGGACCCAATACTTTACCACCTATATGCACATAAATTAGAGGCTAAGTATTACGTGACAGATAACTAAATACGTAGGTGCTATTTAAATGACTATTACGTATATCGTATATTGAATTAAATAAATTGATCAACAAATTTTATCGACTGTACGACACTCAGCCTGGATTAAATTATACTGACAATTAACTGGCAATGTACTCAGACCGACATTTTTAATCCAAGTAGTAAAAATCTTTCTTGTGCAGTACATAAAACCTTCCGATATTTTGTTTATTTAGCATGTTAATAATCAATATATATTTTATTATTCATGCATAATACGTTTTTATAAAACATAAGTTTTTTTAATTTTCATACAGAATTAAAAAGCATTAATAATTAAGATAACCCACTACTGCGACATTGAAAAAAGTATATTAATATTATTGCACAAGACATCTTCATCCATCCTGTACAACGTAGTCTCCTTATTTAGATAAAGACGCATTTACCAGCTAGTGAAACTTAATCCCAATTCCGAAGTGAGACGTTGGTGGGTAAGGTTTAGAAATTTAGAAACAATAGTTGCAGTTAAGTGATCAATTCTATAGACGTTCTCTCTCAAACTCCTTGTTAGAGAAGCTTGTATTCATTATTATACTTCCGGTGAACAGTACAACCAACTTTCAGCATTATTGTATCGAGTAAACATTTGTGCATAACGTTAATTTTTATCCACATTTCATTTAAATAATTTTCACATTGTGAAATCAAACGTTAAAATGTTTGTCAAATTATTAAAAATTGTTCGAATAAATCTCTGTATATACACGTACACGTGAATTAATTATTAAAAAATGAGATGGAATTATTCTTCACACCGAAACGTAAAATTTGAATATATATACAAATAAAACCATTGAAAACGAAGTAATTACGATCTTGTGATATAAGAAAACTTTAACAACACAATCCGTAAATCTGTTAAATAAATGATAAATAAACAATAATTATAAAGCGGATATATCGATAATAAATGCATATAATACATCCGAAAACGTTGACTGCAGTCACAGGTAAACTATAATAAAATCGAAAACAATGACAGACTCGATAGAGATTCTTAAAGACATTCTTACACATACAGTTACGTTCACACCTTCGAAAATGCATAGACGCCTCCATCGTACATTAATTTTTGATGCCATAACTCTGGCAATAAAAAACTTGTAGTCGCACTAGCGTATTATACGAGTGAACTTTCACGCGCAGAGACGAACGAGAAATACACCATTGTTACGAATATACCACTCGCTTGTCTATACTCTTTTATTATCACTTGTTTTTTTCCCAATAACTTTTGCATTGTTTACGTAGAAAACTGTAGGTTGCATCCATTTACTATAGATTATCGTCTTTCCCTTTCTCTCTGTCTCTTTCTCTCTTTCCCTTTTTTCATCTCTTAATCGACGCTTTCCGTTATTTATGTGACTCGTGTGCAAATGTTAATTAATTAATTCACTTGTTTATACATCGAGCCTTGTTTTTTGTTATATTGAACTTTTACAATATCATTCGTCGACGACGACTATATACGGAAAGTGAACGTCACGTAAATTAAACTGTTTAAGCGTACAATAGATTAATAAATTTTGTTGTATAATTTTGAAAAAAAAAATGAAAAGGACATAATCAATGAATTTAATGTTCACGGAGAAAAATGTTTGATTGAAAATTACAATTATTAGGAAAGAAAGGACAAAGTGTCATATAAGAAAGCATTGCTATACGCTTTGATAGTAAAATTACTATTTTAATGGTAAAAGGTGTACAGACTTACACAATTGAAAAGATTGCTAATAATAATGGTAAAAATTGCCACTATTTTGAAAAAATTACTATTAATTATGACAATTTTTCCCATTATTATGGCAATTTTTATAAATGTGTAAGTCTATCCTCCGTTTACCATTAAAATAGTAATTTTTGGTATGGTAAAATTTAATAGAAATTATATAAAAAATAAGTATATATACATTTAATTTTACTGTACAATATATAGCAATTTTTTCTTATTGTAACAGTTTGTACCTCCTTTGCTAAAAACTATAGTAATTTTTAATCAAACATTTTTCTTCATGTACGTAACGTGAATAAAGAATATATTCAAAATATTAGCGCACTCAAAATCATTAAAAAAAGGCAGTACAAAAATTAGCAAACACTATCATTGATACAATATTTAACGAAGGTTATGAAAACTTTAACAAATCTAAGAGAATCGAATATAACTTATCTATCTTGAAATTGAGCTCGTGTAGAAAATTAATCACAACAACGAGGGCGATTAATCTTAAAACTATGAGAAATTAACATGTATAACCAACAAAACGAGCATCAGTCAAAAAAGGATGAAAAAAAGAGAAAAAGAGTAAGAGGGGGGGGGGGTAGAGGGAGAGAGGGACGTTGGTACAAATAACTTTAATATACCACTCGTGTAAACATTGAATACAAATGAATAATGTTCAATTAACGCTAATTCCCGCGCCTACGTGTATATGCCCCGCGCGTATAATGCGAGAAAAATGACAGAATTAACATTTTCGTTCGACCAACACGCGCGGGATTTATAACCGTACATTAACCTGCTTTTACATTAACAAAACATGAAAAATTATGCAAACGAAGAGAGATAGAAGTATTCTCGAAAGTTAATCATCTTGTCTATATGAACGACAAAAGTGGATGAGCAGTTTCTATTGAATTTTTAATGTATCTTATATACCTGTGTATATAATAGCTATTAAACTTTATATTTAAGTAACACTATTTTTTTTCTTTCAGAAATATACGCACACACACACACACGAAAGTTTGTTCATCGTTTGCTAATCTGTGACTAAGAGGTGACCCGAATGTAATATGCAAAATACACGTCTAATTTTATCATTATATTCTCAGATAACTTTTATTCAATAAACTAACGATGTATGTTCGCATTTAATTTTTATCAAAGGAAATACGTGTAAGAGAGTATCGTTATTACTTATCATCGGATATACATTTAAACGAGAACTTTTAATTTCCTGATTAATCAAATTTATTCAACTTTAAAATCTGCTTATAATTATTCTATATACCTTTTTTATATATACGCTTTTTTTCATATCGATCAAACAGTTCAAATTAACGAATCAAGTAAATTTATGTAATTTATAAAAGAAAAGCGAGCTAAAATTTTAATTTATTTTGGCTATTCAATCCAATAAACTCACTTAATTTTAATGCTACAAAGCAGCGATTTTAATTATTTGCGACCATATTATATAATTAAAATTAAATATACGTACAAATAACCCAAATTCATTTAATAATACTATTCATATTTAACATTTTATAATTTAAACCAAAATTTGAAACACGCATAATTTTCTTACGCGAAAATGCAGGTTTTAGTATATATGATTGAAATAATTTAATAAACTAATAATAATAATAATATATAATATGTTTTAAAAGAATACATATTAATCGATATGTTTATCAATTCAAAACATTATAAATATAACGTATCGTAACTAATTCCTGGTGAGCACCCAATCGTTGATCATTTTGTAATATAATTCATACGGAAACTAATTGTTCAACAAATTGAAGGATTAATTTTAAAATGCATATATTACGATATAATATGTAAAATAATGTAAAGTTTTATACGCGTTAAAGTATGCTCAATAACTCGCCTTAACTGATGAGAAATTGGTTATATGTCGAGTTGCAGGTATAGAGACAAAAAAGAGAATCCAATTAAATTTTCTTCGTAAGAAGGTAGGTAAAGAACATATAAAATAATTAATAAGAAAGCCTCGATATTTCTTGAAATAAAAATGTAATTAGTAGAACAGTGGGGAAGTATACATCCTCAATTACATAGATACCAAAACGAATCTCCTAGATTCTTCTGTAACCCTCGGGACATACGACATCGAAGGTCGAAAAATGCGCAATTATCCAGAGACACGTACATACCGAGGGTTCATACGGCCCGCGGCAGAAAACTTAACCAAGCCCTTTTTCCCCCCGGGAATCTTAGGATGCTCCCATACAGATGTCCATGTACCCAGGTCGGTGTAGAACTGTGGCCTGGAGGGGTGGCACATTACGCGACCCGCAAATGTTGACTCGCGTCACATTGTTTGGAGCATCGCGACTTTTCCCTCGGGTAGGGTGCCTGGTTATAGTCTCCTATGGGTAAAAATCATACGTATACGTATATACACCAAGGTTAGATAAGTCAGGTTAGACTAAAAAGATATGGTCGGCTACGTGTGTATATATACGTAATTAATGTATGGATTAAATGATGCGGGGATTAATTTGTCTTGTCTCTGGTTATCTGTCTCTGTGACGCGGAGGATTATACTTCATCTTTTTTTTGTGGGGGGTAAGGAATGAGACCAATGCTGCAAATATGTTCTGTATTACGTATGTAATTTATGTGATGGGTATATATGTATACCGCTTTAGAAATCATTTCTAGATTTCACGTTGCTTATGGATTTTTTTTTTTCAATGAAATATTTTATATAAGGTGCCGATTCAGAAATAATTTTAAGGACACGACTGAAAATTTTTTTTAAGATAAGGTGCTTGAAAAATAGTCTTTTTTCACTGTTAAAAATTATTATTAATTACTATATCTATTGAAGTCTGTTATTTTTTGGCACGTTCATTAGATTCATTTATATTTATATAGAAAATCCAAGAATTCCACATTTTCAACTCGATCTACGTTTTATGTATGTATATCATTAAAAATCAAACCTAACCCGATCAACTTACGCAACCATTAATCAGCAACATTATACTGCACCTTTAATAGAAAAAAAAATAAAGTTAAAAAAATGTGAAGAAACGTCGGGAATTCCAGGATTATGTCAAATCCGAGATCATTACCGAAGCAATGTGATACCCGCAACGTCTCTTACGACGGCATCGGTCCGATTACGTATCCTCTCCCTCAGTCTCGACCTCCCTTCGAATTTCTCACCCTCCCTGTATGCCAAGCTGCGTCGCTAATTAGAGACCACAATTTCGGGGTAGATGGAAGGTAGCGTCCTAATTATAATACGGTAGACTAATATCCAACAATACCAAAATTCTGACGATATATATAACGGAGACCCCGATATCAGTTTGCCCGGTAACGTACCACTCTCTTGGTTTTTCTTTACGTAATACCTTTTCCCTTTTTTTTTATATTATCCTCGTCGGAGTCGCGGTGGAAAGAAGAACATTTTTCAACTGGTTTTATACAAAATGTATAAAATGTCACTGTTTTACGCTGTACGGAATTAAACGAAGATACGATATAACGATGGTTATACGGAGCTAACGAATTTTCGACCTGGAAAATACCTAGTCAAGTTATTGTTATTGCGCGCGCGATGGCGAACTAACGTGAGATATAAGGGAAAAGAGAGGTAGTTTTATTTTCTCTTAGCGGGTGGAGATTTGAAATTCAATTAATTTTTCTCGGCGATGTTGCCGCGCGGCTACGTGGATAATTTTTGTAAACAACCGGTAATCGTTGATAATATTTTTACGGGAAATACGGGTATAGGAATATACGAAGAATTTTCAATTATTTCCACGCGATATTGGTATATATATTTTTTTAAACAGGTGATCGAAAGTTCTCAGGCCAAGTGAAAAGAATGAATACAGAATGTATCTAAATAGTTTTGTACAAATTGCATCAAAAAAATGATTTTGTACAATTTGTTAAAAATTGTATACTTACAAAGAGTAAAGAAATTTCTTTTTTTTTATTTTTGTATAAATAAAAAGTCTCGCAAATGAAAAAAGGAAAATAAATTGGGCGTTTGGAAACAGCTGTAGCACTTTCCAGTTTTGTTCTTTGATGGTTGCCAAGTGAATGTTCAATTTTCTTTTTCGGTTGCTAATAAAAAAATTGAAAATCGACTTTTATTAGCAACCGAAAAAGAAAATTGAACATTCACTTGTCAACCAAAGAACAACACATTCGGTCAGTACTCTGTCTAACCTTCATGATGGGCAAGTCGATGTTGAAGAAGCCGCTGGATGCATCGACATGGCGTTCGAACGTTTTCGCCAAATCGCGATGATGGAGAAGTTGTTGGCAGCGTTATCAAAATTGTTGGTGTCAGTGGCAGCAGTATCTTTGTCGCGTCGATCTCCTCATCATGGATAATTCTGATGTCCATAACCTCTAAAATTTTCTCGTTCACAGGGCAGTGCGAGAGCTGTTTCCTTACACCCAACTTATTTTCCTTTTTTAATTTGCGAGACTTTTTATTTATACAAAAATAAGAAAAAAAGAATTTCTTTACTCTTTGTACACAATTTTCATCAAATGATACAGAATCATTTTTTCGATACAATCTGTATAAAACTATTTGGATTCATTTTGTATACATTCTGCATTCATTTTATTCACTTGGGTCGATGTACGTTACGTCCGAAAGTAAATTATCTCGAGATACATGTATATACACACACATTGACAATTGGAAAATTGGCTAGGACGTTGAATATATGAAATGAGAAAGCGTCGATAAAACAGTGTGAAAATGAGAAACAAAGGGAATCGAAAATTTATCTAATATAATAAGCATAGAGTAGTTGAAAATATGAACAAAGGACCGGTAGAGAGGGGCATTACTCGTGAGGTTAACGGATGAAAACATAGTCGCGCGAATTAATATTGTGAGAGTTGTCGATCGTACAAAAGCCCTATCAATAAAATCTCAATAATTAATGGATCGAGGTGGCGGTAACGTAGGTACACGTACACATAGGATAAAGAGAAGTACGCGAGCGAAGCGACTACCCGATGACAAAGTGAAATAGCCGAGGTAAATAGAATTTCGCGGGGCACGTGCGATATCCCCTACGAATCGGAATTGCAGACGGTTAAAGCGCGCGAATCAAAGAAGCGAAAAGGAATAGGGAACCCGTACTGTTTGCCCCGTACCCGAAATTCGCTACGCTTCCGGGCCTATAAATTATCGGGGCTAAACGACACCGGGATTGTAATTATTTAAATGCACACCGGTATGTCGTACCGCGTAGGGTGAAAATCGCCGAGAGAGTGAGAGTGAGAGAGGACAGAGAAAAAATTTTTTTCGATTTACAAGTTCAAAGGACACGGTACGTAATCTTCGTCGTTAGGGGTGTTAAATCTCCTGGTAATAACGTCCTCACTCGCGCGGGGTTCGGTTACCTTTATCTCTCTCTCTCCCTCTCTTTTTTTTACACTACCTATCGGTTTTCTTCGCTCCTGTATCCAGTGGAATTGGGGATATTTTTTGGGAACGTGTTCTTTTCCACCTTTGCAAGTTCACAAAATATGATTTTACAACGAACGATCGCGAAACTTAATTGGTTGGTACTCGATACGTACTTGAACACGTAACTCACGTCAAACGTACACTGTAAAATATTTAAAAATAATCTGCACGAAGGAAATATTTCTGACGCCTATAAAAATCTCTCGGCGACGAATTCCCTTAAACGCAGTAAAATATATATATAATAATCATTGCTATTCCCTTATATACTTCGTAAAGATTATTCAATTCCTGCTCGAGCATAAGAATTTACGCAATTTTTCATTCAGTAGCCGTTTTATATCGAGAAATAAAAAGCCCGAGAGTGTAAAAATTTCCCAATAAAATTCGGGTAAAAATTTCTCGAGCCATTCTTTTCCGCGAGTTTTATTCGTTTATATAGAAGATATGCCAGTGTAATTCAATGTACCACTGTCTCCTCCCCTCCCCCCCCCCCCTCTCTTCCCATCCCTCGAAAACGTCATAATTGAAAGGCGTCGACCAATAAAATCCGCTTTCTTATTCAGGGGCCATTACAAAAAAGCTCTTAGAGAATGGACACTTTTAGGGTCAAATAAATGCCGACAGGTGACTCGTCCACTACGAGTTGGTCATATAATCCAAACGTTCATCTCTCTCCGTCTCTCTCTTACTTTCATGGAAACACATCCGTTTCTATCATCTTTTACGTTCGCGCAGCTAGCAATAAACTGACTGTTATATACGCGCGTGGACGCAAAGCTCGTGAATATGCCTTTGTGCTTTGGTGAATAAAAAAAAATCTACAATAATTGCTTGTTTTACAAGACGAAGAACCTCGTTTGCAGTGTTTCTCGATATACTCGTGATGTAAATTTGATTAAATGCTTAGAGGTTGTACTTTAACGTTGCGCGCACACACACACAACACACATATATACGTAAAATTTTATTTAAATGTTACCAGTGATTGGTTTAATAGCGTTAATAAACAATTGCGACCTACGCCATCCCAATGGATTTTACGATTATTTTATATCTCTCTTGTGATACATTTGTACGGCACTGAAAATAATATGTACTAGTGAATATATTATTTATTTGATTCTCTTTGCGAAAATAAAAAAAAATGTTTATAGCACTACGAAGATTGTATAACGTGGATTTGTATAAAGCAATCTTTATCTTCATTTTCGAATTTTTCATTTCACGCGGTGGGAATTTACTATTTTTGATTTTGATGATGTTAATAATATCATATTCAATACTGGAACTTCAACTTTATTTAAAATTTTTAAATTTTAATACGAATTTATGGTAAAAATTCATCGGTCTCTTAGTCGCGCGTAAACGTCAACGTAAAAAGTTAATTATTATACCGTACGAAATAGGAAGAAAAAAATGAACGGTTTCTCATTCGAAAAAAAAGGCATTTTTTACACGTTGAAGCGCATCCGAACAAAAATACCATGACATCACTCATACTTATGAATGGGCTTATTATTTTTCAACAAAATTTCGCAAGTTAGACCCTTTGTTTATTCAGGATATATATTCCGCGAATATCATTATCATGTAAATTACGAGCATCAATGAAACCCGGTAAAAGAAAAATTCCATCATTCGTCTTTCAGATGCGAAATTCACTTTGAAATTTCAAATTGCCGCTATACTTATTGTCTCTCGGATTTCTCTTCTTTATGCGTCATAATCCGCGCGCGCGCGCGCGCTCACGCACTTTATTACTGTGGTCGACTCTCCGGTGACGTCATCGGTCTTTCAAAGTATTATAGGTGTATATACCGGTATTTTTCGCGTGGGCGTGCGCGTATCGAGGAAAAATGTTGATTTTGCAGAGAGGTGTTGCTAATTTCGATGCGCGCGTTAAACTAGGATGAAAATTGAATGAAATTTATTGAGTGTTGGTAATAGTAGATGACATCAAAGGCGGTTGAGCAAATATATATATATATACACACGTATACGAGTATTTATATACATTTTCGAAATAACCGTGTTTTAACTGGGATTCGATTTATGTTTATTACCGATCGATACAATAAATTTAATTGTAAAGTGGAGACGTTTTATTGATTATATTATATCGACTATTTAGATACACAACTCGTTTATCGTCGACAAAATAATTTTTTTTCGATTCCCATTTATATTTTCATGCGATAGATTGTTATAATAATGTATGCCAATTATATTTAACGAATGTGGAATAAACATATTTTTCGCTACATACGCGATTAATTAAGGTAATTAAAAGTTTTTTTTCTCGTAAATTTTGAGTGTTAAATAAAACGATTCATTAATTTTTATATATAAAAAAAACGGTATACGAATTGCTCTATAATGAATAACGTTGTTTTACGAAAATATACACGTGATTCCGTAATGAATTTAAAATTTCACGTTATACACAAAATTAATGAAAAATGCAATTATTAATTAATATATACACAAGGATATATTACGATCGAATAAACATTACGTTTCAATAAAGAATTAAATTGATTATTTTTTTTTTCATTCGTAATACAAATTACATAAATACAATCACAATCGCATTAAAATTTTCAAAAAAGGGGATCATCGATTTAATTTACTCTACAAAATGTGACCTATATTTAATCGTGAAATAATCACGCAAGTATAAGCTTAAATTAATGTACGTTCGAGGTAAACGCTACTTTTATATATAAGATTATAAGCCGCGAGCTATTTCGTACCTTCTTCACCGTAGTGAAGTCTATTTGTTGGTCCCTTTATGCTCTTCTCACTTTATTCTTTTACTCTTTGTATCTTGCTAACATATACGAAGACATTGTTGTATTATTTCTTTTGTACGTAACCGCGAGGGTTTTTCCATAAGCTTATTAAGGGGGATGAACAGTAGCGACATCGCCTCTAGTCATATTGTCGGAGTACTTATATATATATATACACGCGTATATTTATTCTTTAGTTGGTAGATTAGAAAGTGCTCGGTAATTTGATGTTTTTTTGGGTATACAGAAAAAATTTATATCCTTCATTTCAGAATTTTAAAAAACGTCGTGTATTGTAAATCATTGTATAGTATTAAACTTACCACAGAATATTGCAGTTGAAAATTTTTCTACAAAAAAATAATATATTTTTTTATTTACTGGAATTTTTGTTGCAAGATATAAAGAAATGTAATTTGTCAATAACAACATTATGACCCAGTTTTATAATACATAAAAAAGGTAAATTCACGATTATCGAGGAAATATAATATTTGTTTATATATTAATTTTAATATACTATCAACCTATCAATTTAATGGAGTGGTAATATATCATTATTATTACTCCAAATATTAATGCTCATAATAGAATAATATTTGCCCGTATTATAAAATGTTAATACAGCATAAAGACACTATAAAATGTTTATTATTGTTAATAAAGATATGCTTTTAAATTATTTAATTACATTAATTAAATTTTCACTTTTATAGCCCATTTCATATATATTAATAACAATCAATGCTGCAGTTTAACGAAAACCTTCGTGACTTATATGTATAAACTAATTTTATTTATATTACCGATATAAAATTTAAATATAAATAATTTAAAATAAATTTGTTTAATACCTAATAACAAATCAAGTTTATTGATCGCCACGAATCAGCGTAAAAAATAACTCTTATAAAAGGATGCCGACGTTTCGGTCGCTTTAAATCCGTCCCTTCTTAAGGTTAAAAAATTACACTTGCTTCTTATAATAAAACGTTACATATAAATTAAATACAGTCAACAAAATTATATTCATAGGAATAATAACATATTTATATTCAACATTGTTAACGAACTATTTAATTGTTTAATATATCTTTTTAAAATTTTTAAAGTATAATTTAAAAAAAGATTTACAAAGGATAATCATATTATTGATGTGACAATCCTTGAATTGAAAAATTATCAAACTTGAAACGTTGAATTAAACAATCATTTAACTTTAAATTAAACATGTCTTTAATTAAGTTTTATTTTACATGTAATTTGAAGTAAGAAGTGATATTATTGCAGATTTTTTATCGTCAACTAAAAAATAATGATGTATTAAACTTATATTGCTAAAAAAAATCTCGTAACTCATTGTCAGTCGATCAAACTGTTATATTCATCTGTTTTAAACAATAATAAACTATATAAATTTCTATTTCTACAGTGGCCGCGAATTAAAATACTATTTAGATCCGTAAAAAATTCCTTACTCGAAAATGATATTAATTTCATATATCTTGGACTAGGTCAATTAGATTTTTTGTAAATTTTTCAAAATAGCTTTTCTGTGTCAAGTTTATACGCAAAGCTACATCGAAGAAATAAATGAAATAATCGAGTAGATTATACTGGTTACCGGTTGCATGCGGTTGAGGTTTAAAACACATTACTCTTCTGATAAATAGATTGTCCCTATTTCACTTTAAGGTACGTACATTCCAAGATAATTTTTCTTTTATTGCTGCCGAGTCCATCTGCGCCCAATACTAACGTAGTTAAACGTACCAACCGACCACCGTGCAGCGAATAATTCTTTTGTGCTTCTCGCAAATGCGATGGAAACCTCAAATCTTTAGAAACGTATAGCTGTCAATCACTATCAGGAATATAACAATTGATCTATCAAACCCTTAAACCAACCACCAACGAATATAAGATTTTTCGAGAAAAAAAAAATTGGCAATAGGCGAGAGTATATATATATCTAGTCGAAAGGAGTAGAGATAGAAAATGTAGGAGGTACGACAATAATGAAATGATCGATCAATCGAGTCGCAGAATTTGCGCCAAGAGGAATTGACAAGTGAACATCGACGACAGTCGAAAGAGGAAGAGAGAGAGAGAGAGAGAGGGAAAGAGAAAGGGGTTTTCCAGGGCGGATTCAAAGGTTTTGTCCAAACACGTCCGCCTAATCCTAACAGATGAGATTCCTCCTTTCTCTCTCGTAGGCGGGCTCCGGTGATTTATCTCTCTCTCCTCTCGCGTGTGTTTTTCCTTCACGAGAGTCTCTCTTTCTCTTTTGCCTTTGTCCGGAATTTTCCTGCGCGCGTGTCCCCAGGGGGTGGCGAACGTTCGCGGGGGTGGACTTCTCATTCTTAAGGATGCCCCGCGGTATACGAAGGTAGGGAATACCTAAAGTGACAATGGAAAATGCCTTTTCAACCTCTTTTCTTATACCGTTTCCTTTATAGTTTTCTGTTGTTATATATATATATATATTTTATCTTCTTTCACTTTTTTTTTTCTTTACTGTATGTGCAGACAGACCATTTAAAACGCATTCTTCAACATAATCGCTAATGCGATATTAAACGTTCTGTTGAATCGGTGGATGCGTATAAAAGACTAACGACACTCGCGAGAGATAGTTTAGAGTTGAACCGTACCCTCGCGTTAATATTGCATAAAGCAACATTTCATTAGCCTCGAAATTCGTTCGAACGAATCCACGAGTTTTTCAGCTCGACGCCCCGATATTTTCCGTCGGCAGGGTTTCCCTCGGTGAACGTGTCCGGTCGGAATGGAAGTGAACGGGCTGTCCACCCCCACGGAGTCTCCTCTAGTCGGGACCTTAATTTATTCGGCCGCCGGTGCGCCGAGAGAGCCGCCCCTTTTATCGAGAGGCCGGCGAGCCGCCACCGAGGAAATATCCCCAAAACAAATCTGCGGATGTGAAGTCGGGGAGGCTTTTACTCGTCCCTCGGGGGCATGTAAAATAATATCCCCGAAAACATTTATTCCAACGTTCGCCCTTTACCCGCCGAAATCCCCGTACTCGCGTAAAACTAGTATATACGTACTATATGTGTCTCTATGTATACCTCCAAGAATTTCCTTCTGATCGAAATCGGGATTTTTCTTCCCTTTTCGAACAACACCTTCTTCGTTCGGTCAATTTATGCGTTTGTTGCACCTATAGGAATATTTTTTTTTTCTTTCTTATGACTTAGATGACGATTCTTGGTATATCAAGATCGGATACAAAGATTTCACGCTTCGTTCGGTATGCGCAACACTCTTTTTTTTCGAAGGGAAAATTTTTTCCATTTGATACATCGTGGAAACGAATTTGATCGATCGGGCCGATTATTCATCGGTTGGATTTATTAGTTTTCGAGTGGGATTTTCGAGAAAAATTGATTTTCTTACGTTTCGACAAAGTTAAGCTCGTTATTTATATTAGATAATCGTGGATGTATCGATCGAATGGTATGTGTCTTTTGTTTTAGTTATACGTAATGCGATTGTAAAGGTTGATAGTGAACCGATCTTTTTCTACTTACTTTGACAAAATTACAAGAAAATAGTTTTTTTTAAATTACTGCTGATAATATGTATGTTGGCGATTCCCGTAGTAATGTTTGCATTGATTCGCTTACTGTTATAATTTAAAGGAAATATTATGAATATGTAAAAATTGAATTGTATCTTAGACAAGTTTATCATGTTATATTTATAGTATAAAGGATTTTTTATTTTACTCTAAAAATTTAACAGATACATCAAAATATTTTTCAATAGTGTAAGTTTGTACGTTTTAATACGTAAATATTTAACTATTTTTAGAATTAAAAACTGAAAAGGGTACAATAAAAAATAGACTGACACGAATAAAGTCTGTCACTAAATACTTGATATCATTTAAAATTTCTCAGTGCGAAAATCTGTAGAATCACTTTGATTCATAAATATTCATTTTGTTCACATTTCTCCTTTGAATTTCCATTCTAAAGTTCGAGCGAAACCAACATAAAACAAAAAATAAATAATACAGTGTTACTTCAAAATGTCGTGTTCATTAAGGCACCTCCGAGGAAGTTTAAGTTATCAAAGAGGCATTCACAACAACGTTGTAGGAACGTTCGCCGCTAAAAAATTCCGTTTGTTCACTTCGAAACTCAGATATTTCCATTCCCCAGCCAAAAATGCAAAGTACAACCTCGAGAATATGGATTATTCCAAGGGGCCACCCAGAAAAAGCAACAGCAGCAGATCCGATGATGAAAAGAGACGGTGCCACACCGTCAAAAGGTACCACAAGAAATCAAACATTCATCGGTCCAGCGGGATTTCGCGGTCCTTTCCCTCAATCCATAACACAATCCTCATCGTTATACTGCTGAGCAAAAGAAAAGGGAGGGGGGAAGGTCTCTACAATTTCCAACAGAATCTCGTCTGGTCGGGTCAATTGGATGTTTTCCACCAACCTCGTCGTTGCCATCGTCGTCTACCTGCTGTCGCCTTCGGGAAGAAGATACCCGTCCCGAGCTTTTTTTTTCTCTCTTCTTTTTCACCAGAGTTAAAAACTCGCCCAGTCTCAAATTCAATTTGACGAATAAGTTTCTCCGCAACGATCGAGGAAGAAACGAATCGACTTTTCGACTACTGCAACTAGACAAAGTATATATTTGAATTTTTAGCAATTCGCGCTTTAGGCGACTGAAAGTAGAAATTACGAGCGATTTGAATAATTTCTCGTGGATTCGCGAATGAAGCGATGGAAATTTCATAAACTACGAGATTCTTAAATGTAAAAACTGGGTTAAAGAGTCTCGCTTGGGAAATCGGTAACTCAATTTTTTTGGCAAGACTAAAGTCGTATTTGTGAAATATTCATTGTTCCAAATGAAGAATCGAAATGTAATTCGGTGAAATTATTATCTTTATTCGAATGAAATTATAAATTATATCCTCGATGTTATTAGAATATCTAATTTCAATAACGAGCACTATTTCTCTCTCCTCTCCCTCGTTTTTTTTTAGTTTTTACACTTGGTACGAAAAAAAAAAATTTTTTTTTATTTGTACACATCGCATACGGGCGTAAATTGTAAACTTTGTTATTTCAGAATCTTTCCCAGAATACTTTCATGTTTCTGTGATATGTATTTTTCGATGTCAAAAGATAACTGAATTCGTAGCAGTTCAGTGCCGTAAAGAAAAGTCCGTAACAAGAATCGTCGCTTGTTTTATCTCTAGTTTCCCTCCCGATGTTGGGAAATCACTATACAAGAAATGCAATTTCAAATGCGGATAGGAACATTTGATATACAATGTTATAAAAGAAATAGCAAACAAATAATAACCTCTCAATGCTTGTTTTTAATTTTTGTTTAGAGAATTGACCTACTTTCTGATGTTGCGCTGTTTAAATTCAAAATGAATCGCTTCTGAATAAGAAAAATATAGAAATATCAATCGATTGACTAATTTCAAAAAAGAGTTAACAATTTTCTTAAGCAGTTCAATTAGAAAGGATGATAATTAATTCTAGGTTCGTTGGTATCTTCAAGCTTAGTGCACATGATATACACACTTAATATCAAGTCTTTGTTATACTGAAAAAAATATAATGTAAAAAATATCTAAATATTTTGGATAAAAAAATGTATTGTTATATAGTATGGTAAAATTTTTAGACGAAATGCGTATTTGACGTAACGCCCTTGTACGAGGAAAATTATTATTCTGTATGGTAAAATTTCCGACTCACACTTTGTTTACATAATTGTGGACATAAATTACAAAACCTTGCATATACTAGCTTTTTGCTCCAATTTGCACGTAACTCAACAATCCTCCTAAATTTAATCTACAGTTTTAAGAAAATAATTTTATTTAGATCGTAAAATAACTTCTATTTTTAAGAATAATTTAAGTAAAAAAATTTAATTTCTTCCGTACGAACAATTCTCATTATCCATATATTCTTTAACATGTTTACCTAGAGAAATATGTTAGCAAAAAAAAATTATTTCATACCCATAAATCGTAGAAATCGTCATAACTGGTAAAAGTCGTCCGGCGAGTATTTTTCTCCCGTAAAAAAATGATTTGAATAAAAGTCATTTTGACTTTGATCCATCGCTACTCAATAAATTACAAGCTAAATATTCCCGATTAGAGCGACCACACTGGGACGCGAGGACATTAAACATGCATCAGTGCCGAATGTACAGAAATAAGCGATTAATGGTGGAAAATGTCGGAGATAGACAATTTATGGACGAAGATGACCCGTATTTCGAAAACCCAAACATTTATTTTGTCGAAACATTGCGCGTATATATTCAGCCACTTTCTGGATTTTCACCCACACGCTACTAAATGAGATTATACGTTAGTTGGTTTGCACGAGATAAACATATGCAATATTTCAACATTTATTACCGATTCGGTAGGTGGTATATCGTATAGATTCACGGTCATCCTTCTTTTTTTTCTTATTTCATCAATCTTATTATAATATTGTACATTTATATAATGGGATTTCGGACCCAAATTAGAGGAATCTGCGCCTTTCAACTTGAATATTATATCTAAAATATTGAACTAAAAATCTGAACAAAATTTATACCGATAGTTTAAAACGTAAGAAATGGCCTAACTTTATGATTTTTATAATAAAAAAAATCATTTCTTTAATAATAATTCAGTAAACAATGTTTGGTCGGTAATTATTAGACAAAAAAGACATAAACTTTCAACCCAAATATCGTAATCAAATTATGGATTTCAAAATCTGGAAATATTTGGGTAAATTTTTAAAAAATTCAAAGGACTTGACGTTTAGGGTTTCTTAAAAAAAAATTATTCAATTGTTTATAAAAAAAATGTAAAAGAATGACCATCTTCTGAGTTTGACATCCTTTTAAGTATATAATTTTAACAGATACAATGTCGAAATGCTTACTACAAATAAATCCTAATTATTCATAAAAGACACCCGTCATGCAAAATAACTAAATTACACAGATTCACTAATTAATTACGGGTAATCACAGGGCCAACAACATATGATACCCTAGTTAAATACCTTAATTAACGTTTATAATATTTTTATACGACGCATAAAAAAACAACTATCAACTTTTTAATACATTAAGCCAACATATATTTAATTCTTCGGAACACATACAATCCATCCTATACCAATTAAACGAATTGTCCATAAAATAGTTGTGTACAACCGTAATCGATGTTACGTATACATCGAATCATCCTAATCATGCAACTATATCACCCAACTGTTTCAAACGATATTTATAATAATTCATTCCATTTAGCGGTGTATAATCAAAATAATTACGACAATAAAGAGATTAACAGTAACAAAACAATTAAGAGACTAGGAATTAACGAAAATGTACCAGCATTATGTAATAATCTCGTTCAAGTCAACGCGATATAAAGGTTGAAACTAAAATGAAGAACAATCAATATGTAAATGAAAGCTTTGCCGTGTTAATTGAATTAATTCAGAAAGTTTCCATTTCGCGAATGAACTAGAGCGTGTATATATATATATATATACACACACACATACATACATTAATGTAATTGTAAACTTCTGTATTTTCTGCAAAAGCTTTTCAGAAACATCTGACTATTCTCTCTCGTACGACTTAGCAGAAGCAATTGTATTAATCAGCACATTTTGTCTTTCACACTTATACATATATATATATATATATTAAACGTATATAATTTTGTCAAATATAATACAATTGTTTTGGATATATATATATATCTTTAAATGCAATTAACTAAAAGTATTATTATTATTATTATTTATATAGTAATAAATTAAACAAATACTTGATATATCTGCAGTGTACAGCTGTAATTATTTGAATTTGTAATGCAATTTTATCACATCTAATTAGTTTTGATGAACTTGGTGCTTGGTGTTTAGTACACAGTACTTCGAATTTAATATATTTGTATATATACATAAATTTCGACTTAATTATTGACGCAATTTGTGCGTATTTGTTAATTAACGTTATATATATATTTGATTATTAATTAAAGTAAAGTGGCTGGTGATTATCGCGATAATTTATAATAGCTATATAATAATAATCTGAAATTAGTATCTTGTTAATATTGAAATACATTTTTACGAGCAAGAAAACGTATGACGATTTTTGGGGGAATATATAACGCAGATATATATGTATAAATGAATGATATACGGAGGCCGCGAAGACAACGCCGAAATTCGAGATATTCGAGTAAAACATCGTGTAAAAAGGAGGTATATAGAGAATCCGTTAATCAACTTACACGACGCATGTATATAGAGAGAAATTACTAGATAATACACCGGCGTGTATCTCCCGACGGTTACAAAAACAAAGTCCTCGAGATGGAGGGGTCAGGGTCTCTCGTGAAACGATAACGAGCGTAATAATCGAGTCTCGAGGACGTCCGCGGGCACTCGCCGTTTCTATTTCGTATTAAGGAAAACGCGAGAGTCATGCTCGTTTATGAGCATCCGATCTTCACGGGCGAAAGGAGCCAAAGAATCGACGTCATTATTCCCCTGTTATAATCTTAGGGTAAATTATATCGTTTGATTCCCATGGCGACTTTGTCGTATATATAAGGCGATCTATCCCCTCCTTTTATCCGCATGTGTGTGTGTGTTGTGTGTGTATTGTGTGTAAAGTACACGACGAATTTTAAATTACTACACCGTCGAGCCAAATTTTATAAGGGATAGTTTCTTAGCCCTCGGATTGATGGGTGCATATTGTGCGAGTGCTGCGGTTCACTGAAAGGGGTTCGTTCGACTGTCTTGTTGCGTATACCTTTGATCCTCGGATATAATTTAACGCTCGCACTTGAATTGTTTCTTTAATTTTAAATTGGATTGCCGACTATTCGATTTTGCATTTTCAATGTAGAACTTAACAAATTTATTTATGTTCTTTTAAACGTAATATATTCGTGTCAAAAGATCGTACGAACGTCTTGATCTACTTCGATATACTATAGATATTAATTAATCTTTATAATGTTATCAACTGCATTGACAGATTTGAATCGTTGTCTATTGTATTAAAAAAAATATAATTATTTGCTAATTCTGCAGATTTAATTAAAATTTAATTTCAATAAATAACTGCACGTTTTAAAGAAATAATATTTCAATTTTGAGTAACCCAACGATTTATAAGGATTATAAAATGAACCAAGCGCTAAATTAATCCTAAATATACACATATGAAACGTATTTAAAATTTAATCATTATTTAAATATACTATATATGTATATACACACAATGATAGATAGCGTAGCCTTGTTTATAATTTAATTAATCTCTCTTTGATTAATAAACTTTAAATTAAATAGGTCAGTGCGCGCGTTATGTTTTTTTTTTAAATTTTTTTTAACGTACAAAGACTTTACTAATATATTAATTTACTTGACTGTGTTACGTTTAAACGGGCGTGCATTTATTACCTTTATAGATTGAATAAAATCGAGAAAAGGAAAATAGGAAAGATTTCAGTCTTATAAAGTAATCAACGTGCGCAAATGGTCCCGTTCCCGAAAGTAATAACCAAGAGGAAAGTGATTCGATTAAAATCATAAGCGTCAAAGTAAACTCGACGTTAACCCTATATATATATATACGTAGCACGTGTATCAAGGGTCCATCCCGCGCAATTTTAATCAACGATCCCAATATCGCCTTTACATAACTCGAAGCACTTGGAATTATCACTCGGAGGAAATCCAAGAGATAGGCACCCCCATAGCGCATAACAAACAATAATCACATTACGAAGAAAAAGATGGTAGACACAGAGGATCGGAAACACGCTGACGCACCGACTTTAATCCGCAACGTTTGGGGTTGCGTAAAACACCAGGGAGTCTCCTCCCACCCTCTTTCGGAGTATCTGCAGAGTCGCGTGCTTGCGATCCGTTTTGTGTCTCTCTCTCTCTATATATACGGCGTGTATATATATACAGAACGATACGTGTGGACCACCTCCGAACCGTCGGCTAATAATAACAGGCACATTTAATATACGTTCGAGAATACTTTCGCTGCGGGTGCATACGTCCTGTCTCTCTCACTCTCTCTCTCTCCTTTTTTTTTGTTCCAATCCGGAGAAGGGATAATGGAGGGAACGATTGAAAAATCGCCTTGAAACCAGCTGCTTTCGGAATCTTGGGTAGAATTGATCGCAAGGTGGCTTGATGGATTGGGAATGTGTAGAACCAAGGGTTACTCTATTTTTAAGGAGAATCGTTTTATGATGAGGAAATTTTCTTTACGGGGGCGCTAATTTTTTAACTGACTGATGGATCCCTCCTCCGAGCTGGATCATCGGGTTATGGATCGTTGGTATTTCGTTCGACCAAACTCGAGTTTGTCAAAGTTGATGTTCTGTTTGCTATACGACTGATTGTTCTATGGGAAGTGTATTTATCTTGATGATTGCTATCGATAAAGGATAAAATATTCGAGTGGATGGTATACGTGTGATAAATTCACTCTAGATTTGTATAGGTAGAACTATGTAATGAGAATTAAAATTCTTGTAAGTTTCGACATTTTTTTAAGATGAAATTGATAATTAGTTTTCGTTTATGTTCGTCGTATTTTAAAGAATTATGAAACGATCTTAAAAAAATTGTTGTTATATTTATTGATTTACGATAATTAAACTGAAAATAATATTTTTTACACTCGCGATATCGTAATTTTGAAAGTATTTCTCGATTGATTTAACGTGTCGATATATATTGACTCAATAGAAAAATCCTTCCGAAACTAAAAAAATTATTATATTACCTCTTATTAACTCGTTTTTAAACGTTAAGTTACAAATGACAAAAAGTAAAATATTTACATACAGACGGAATATTGAACAACGAAAAGAATTATTCCGTCTCACGATGAGTATGTAAATATATATCTAAAAAATAAAACTTTTTCTCATAAACTATACAGATATTTGTCCAGTTTGTCTGTAAACTCGCGATCGATAAAAGAGAACACGTGTAAGATGCAGAGTGGTTACAACATCGATCAATTTTAAGTAATTCAAATTTTCAACAACATAACGTAGAGAAACAGTAAGAACATGGAATAACCGGTATACATATATATATATATATATATATATATAGGGTTACCACGCATTCACTTGACATGATGAAAAGCCGAGGATGGATATCGCGCCGTAGCGATAACGTTTATTCCTTATGTCTTGCTTCGGTAAGCACATGGTGAGTTATGGTTTCTGCGGTTTCGGTTGTATCCTCCTGCGCAAAGGGAGCGAACACCACTTTATACCCTCGGTATACAGTTCCTCCGGGTCTCGAAAAGTCGCAGTGTCATTGCCCGGCCGTCTGTATACATGTATGTGTGTGTCTGCCCTCTCTCTCTCTCTCTGTGTTCTCTCTTATACAATAACGTATTAATATGTTGTTGTTCTCTCTCTCTCTGAAACCCGTGAAATAAACCCATTACAAGCACGCAAACTTCGTCATTGTTCCTCCCCTCCTATCCCGTTTTTGACTGATCCCTATGTACGTCATTGTCTTTTTGATTACGGTGTTGCCTTTGACTTTCGGATGTTTATGGTTCGATGATTGCGATGAGAATCGTTCTTTTGTTTGTAACAAAACGGGTATAAATGCTCGACATTATATATATATATATATACATGTACACATCTTCCTCTTGCCGGTACGTTTATTAAACAAATTATATTTTTTGCACCTTGGCATTATTGTGACGAATTTTCAATGCGTGCGATTCGTTTGTACGCGATGGACGTGTATAATTTATTAAATGATAATTTCACCCTCCATTTATATATATGTATGATACCTACGGATTATATTCCTTATTGTAATTTTAATTAAAATTATTTCTTCCGATGCGTTAAATTTGGTAATTGCTTTCAATGTTACATTTTTATTTTACTGTTTAAACGTAAAATGTTACTTTATGTTGTCTATATAACTTTTTAAATATATTGAGGAAAAGAACTTTTTTTTTCATTCCGTTTACCGAATATGTAAATTGTAACAAGTAAATGTTTGCAAGTGTGTTTATAAAAAATATATTGTAAACTGTGAATTTTAAAAAAATATGTACGCGCAACTTTGATAGATCGAATTTAAATATAGATTTTTTATTTTCATTCGCCGCTATAAATATTTTCCCTCTATAAAAATATCTAAAATGTGTTGACTTTCAGCGATAAGCGTTTTTCCATATTTATCACCGTAAAATATTAAGGACATTTACAAAAGATTATTGGGAATTCGAGTAACAACGAAAAAAAAAAGAACAAATAAATACATCACCAAGACTTTAGTAAACAAGATATAAACGCGTTTTTCGTTTACACGAATAATAAATTATCTTACAAGAAGAAAGTCACGACTCGGCGTTACCGTTTTATCTATAAAACTATTAAAAATGTAGCTCCGCCCGAAAGATGCTATAATGTAACATTCCACTTGTTCCCCCGAAAATACGTATAATAACCGTAATAAAACGTATGCAGGACATAGCGTAAAAAAAGTCATCATTCGAGGATTGAAATCGAAGTAACGTTCTTCTCGCACTCCCGACACCCAAATCTCGCGGCGGAAAATAATTTTTCAAGGTTCACAGCCTCCCCTTACACGCGTCCACCGCAGATCGCGTGTCCGGACCTTAAGGGCGGGATCGGCCATTATTTATAACCCCCCCGAAAACCGTCCAGCGAAAGGGGATGCTTGAATTTATAAGCAACGCCATTTTTTATCACGCCGGGGTTAGACGCGCGTTGGATGTCTTGGTCCAGCGAGCACGCCCAGTCGAGTAG
The DNA here is from genome assembly GCA_026168455.1 of Theocolax elegans. Taxonomy (NCBI): domain Eukaryota; kingdom Metazoa; phylum Arthropoda; class Insecta; order Hymenoptera; family Cerocephalidae; genus Theocolax; species Theocolax elegans. The sequence continues at coordinate 11,966,004 of CM047425.1, read as the reverse complement.
CAGCTCTGCCACCCTGCCCTCTCCTCTCTCCTCTCTTTTCTCTACTAGGTCTTTCTTCTACTCTCGTTCTACCGATGCCAAATGTAACGCGGTAAATAAAGTGCCGGGGAGTTACTGCGATAGCGTAGAACCCCGGTTTCTTGCTGAGTTGATTTTAAATGTTCGAATGATTTACGACACCCGGGGCTAAGTATTTCTCCCTTTGTCTTTAGCTGCCACGAGTTTTCGCGAATTTTCAATCGAACTGGTTTACACCACCTTTTCGCCGGTCTTATACTTACGTACATTCTAAATTTTTGTTACACCTCTCCATTTCGGTTTTGTCTCATATTGTTACAAACGTTCGTAATTTTTGAGAATATTCTCGAAAATGCTGCAATAAAATATTTACTTATTTGCAGAAGCAATAGGAAAAATTGAAGGAAGAATAAATTTAAAAAAGATAAATTTGTTAAATTAACGAATACGAATCCATTGATAACGATATAAGTACGATATTATGATATTGAATTTATATGACTATATAACGAACGAAATGTTACAGCCGGTGCGTATGACATATCGTATATTATTAGATTACTCGTTACAGTCTGTCGTATAATAAAAAAAAGTCATCTTCCGTATATAACGAGAATAATAATTCTAAACAAAATGAAATTCTAGCCATAAATTTTGGTGGACGTAAAGAATACACTTACATACATTACACCATTCTCGAAGGCAATTAATTAAAGAGCCTACTGCTATATACATATATATGTATGTGTATATATATACGCGTATACCTTCCATTCGATTAGCCACATAAGGAAGCATCCGACATACCCGCAAATTCAGGAGATTAGCCCTTACACTACCACCCTCGACCCATTTTTTACGATTTATTTTATTCCTCGTCCAACTGTTGGCATAATACATACGCACGCACACACACACACAGTAGCTGGAGCGAAGATCCGAATTAGAACCAATATCGTGCCCGCTGCATTTCTATAATTGATTTTCACGAAATCCTGATTTATACCAGTGCTGACAAGTCTCGGAGAGAGAGAGAGAGAAAAAAAAGCACGTGCACCGCAAAACGAACGCAGCTTACTCTTTACGGGGAGAGAGTATAACCCTCGATAACGCGACTATACAGGGGGAAGGGGGACCAAATGCAAATCGGAGAAAAAGGCATTCGTCAGCCCTGCGCGCGCGCGCGCGTATATATGCAAATTCCTCGAGCAATTTATAAATCATCTTAACGAGCTTTTGATTGCACGAGTTTATAGAGAGATCCGAGAACTTGGTTTTTATTTTTAGTTATACAGCTAGAGAGAGAGAGATATATATATGTATATACCGCGCGTTTTATCTTCGACGCCTTCATTTTTGTCTTGGGACGGAAAATGATTAAATTGTCGCTTATTACTTAAATATTATTCAAAGAGTGAGGTTTCCAGATATTTAGGAGCGTTTCAATCATGAATTATAGATTCGATATTCAGTATATTTAAATATATATATATATGTCTCTGATAATCTTATAAATTTGATTAATTATTTTAATTAAGAATATTTTACAGCCAATGAATGTTAATTGATCATTGTTAAAAGAATTTATTTCCAATGCATATTTAAAATATGTTTCAATTATTTCATTTCCTAATTGGTTACGCAATAATTGTTCTTATATATATATATATATATATATATATATATATATATACCGTTTTCAAGAATTGGTAAAAAAAAGAAAAGGCGTAACAAATTTAATTAATTAGACGTATAAATACGTTTATTACTATAGATTCAGTTTCTAGAATATAAATATATAAATAAAATTTTTTTTTTATATTTTCATAAAATTATGATTTCATTTTATTATTATGTCCCAGCATAGCTATAAACATCAATTAAATCGTTTATAAAACACAGATGATAGTTTTAAAATTGTAATTCAGATGAAAGGTTCAAGTATTCGCGCAGTTACAATGACGCGTTCACGGGTAACCCGCAAACTAAGTAATAAATCAAAGCATTTGAAAAAAATATGACATATGGACTGTCAAGATAATTCTTAGGTCTCTTTTGTCGCCGGGTAATCGACATTACATATTCATACGTCCCATTCAAACAGTGTCCCACCAGCAAAAGTTGCCATCTTAAACATTGCTCATCCTCTATTATATCTCAGTCTTACCGCATTGAGTAGTGAACGATAAATGATACGTAACGACCCTAAAAAAAGTGGTACATAACAAAGTTGAAAAAAGTCGTCAAGACTACGCGAAAGTTGAAAATTTAAAATATAAATTCGAATTAAAGTGGAAGAGAGAGAGGGAGAGAGAGGAGAGCACCTCTGTAAAATTATTGCTGCACGCGTTCTGATCGAATTACGAAGTTGAGCGGCATTTTCGAACTTTGTACTTTGCGCGGGAGCGCAATAAAGAGATTCGCCGCATCTCGTTACAACGAGCCAAGACGAAGCGCGGATTTCGAAACTCGACGAGGCTTCCTCGTCGTCTTTATTTTTATTTTCTTTTTTTTCCTTTTTTTTTTTTACTCTCAAGCTCGTTGGTATAATGCCGTCGGTACAGCCTTGCAAAACTTCTAGGACGAGGGAGTCGACAAGCAATCGTTTTAAGTAACGAGCGCGCGCAAGCTCAAAGTCTCAAGACGAAGTTCTCTGCTCAACTGAGGAGCGAGGGGGGGATAGGGAACTTTTGGACGGACACAACACTGTTGGATCGACGTAGGATCGGGTGATCTCGTCGTCCTCCTCCTCGTCGTCCAGTTTTGTTTCGAACTCGTTGTGAGAGAACGAGTGACTTGTTTTCGAGATTGACGTTAACCCATACACAAAGTTTTATGTTCTTTTTCTTTAATGATCATTTTGATTGCTAATGTCCTCTCTATCTATATATATATATAACCCATTATATTTGATTAAATAACAAACGATTTGAATTGTTATTCTTATCCGATATGTAATAAATTTGTTTATAATTCCGCATAGGTGATAAATAATGAAAATAATATAAATGATAGTTTAATTTATAATCGTGATTTCGTTGAATCACATATTTTTATCATTTACAAAGTATAACACGCGTACTGCCGAATCATCAATTAGTTTCTTCATTGTCAGTGACGCTAATGATGATTAAGGAAATCATTAAAATTAATTGATCGCTATTATAGTAAGGAACGTAAATTTATGGCACAATACGCACAATAATCTTATTAATACATTTATTTGAGGATCACATCTATATATACATTATAATTTTATCAATTTAGTAATGTTTAATTAATGCTCATTATATTTATAATCCAATCTATTTAAATTATTAGGTCCTATATATACGGAGATGCGGAAATTATTAATTTTATTTTTAGTCGATAAATGAAACTATAATGTATATCTATCATCATAATCCGAATGCAAATTGAAGTTGAAATACAATATGGAAATGTAAACAGCTGACTAATTTATGATTACATCAATTTGGGAGAAAATTTTAAATTATATTCGAAACACGTGTAGTCATCAAAAACTTAAATACAGTCATTTATATAATTTTATGAAACACGAGTATTTTACTTTTTACGTATATATGTATTATAGGTGCTACTTAAAAATCCTATTAAACTAAACGTTAGTAAAATAAAATTGTCAAAGTAATTAAATTTAATAGTTGTAAAAAATCGAGATTTAAAAGTGTAAACTAGTATAAAATAAGGTAGTACCTAATATTATGTTGTATAACGATACATAATAATATATATAGATTAAAAAAAATTTAACTGTTTTAATGTAATAAATAACAACGTAAACGTATTGATTGCATTAAAAAATTGTACATTGTCGGCAAAGGTAATTACGTAAAGTAGCGAAGGAAATAAAATAATAAAGAACAAACAAGATAATAAAAGATCAATAAAATTTAACACAATGTACGATGATCGGGTAATAAATCTAAAGTCACCGCAGACCGATCCGCCAGCGCTTTCCTCTTGGCAACACCCAAAAATCAATATCTTACGTCATCCCCTTATGGTCAGGCAATAAAATTGGTAATTGCCGGTTCGCTCGCGTCGAAATATTCCTAAAAATGGTTGGATTCAATGTCGAAAAGAAGAAGGTATAAAAAAAAACGAAGTTGCGCGCGTACAACCTTGAATCGCACGATTTCTACTTGTCTATATATATATAAAAAAATATGTTAATATTTTATATAAAAACAAACTGTTTACGTGTAATATAATTAACTTTTTCTCTATTTCCACGTATACACTTGCGGTTCGGACAGATAAATAATTGTAGCGTAAATAATGATGCCGATAAATCAAACAATTTTTTTTAACTCTAGAAACCGGTTGATTAAAACGAGTAATAAAAAGAATTTGTTATTCGAAAATATATTGCACGAAAAAAAGTAATTTTATCTTAGAAAAAAAATATATATATCGCACACTTTCACTTTATTTTGCTTTTAAGGAAATATATGTCAGGTATATGGTAACAAAAAAAAGATAGAATATTCAGATCAGTTTTACCTATACGAGTGCGTAATATGTATAGTTGTTAAACCAAGTGAAATTACGCAAAGGAAAGTTATATATACTCTTATCCAAAAAGCGAAAATCTCGTCACTATATACTCCCCGCAATTTTTTTTTCCGCACAATAGATTTTCGCCGACCAAAGTTAAAAGTCTGGCCACACCACAGTGCTGTAAATCAGCTCCGTTTAGGAATATACGCGTAGGTATATACAGTATCAACGTGTGCGTGGGTATATATAGACGTAGATAGACAGAGACGCACATAGTATATAGGAGGCTAAGATGAGAAAGAGAACGAGGTTAGGACTGCGGGCCACAATTCGTCCGTCCATATTTCACGAGGTGCTCCCGGAGAGTTATGGCAGCTCTCTGGACGCTCGGGAAATGATTTAGGTTTAATAACGACTACAGGGGGGGCCTCAGGCCCCGGGCCTTCTTTCAGGTCACTTGGTCGGTGTGGGAGCTGTTGAGACACGACGGATGAGACCGCGTCTGGATTCTTTCTGCGCTAGCTCTTTCTCTCTGTATACTCATATTTTTTATGGACCAATCTTCAATGATAGAACAGTTCGAGATCTTGGATTTATAGTTTTTATCTATATTCTATTAGGTCTTATGACTATTCTCGTCTAATATTGATTTTGCGCATTTCTTTCTTTTTCATTATGTTACGATCGACTTTTGAATTAACGAAACCTGCAAACACTTTTAATCCGTAATTGCTAGTAATACGATAATTATTATAGCATTCTTTTTTTTAATTGCGCACTAACAATGTTTATATATTTATATGCGTCTGTTACGTGCGTTCAAGTAATTTTATATCAAGTTGTAGAATATAAATCACAGGTTGTTTGAATGGAACCGACCTTTTTCGCTTTAATTTGAATTTATTGGGGACATAGATTATTTCGTGTGTGTACTTATACAGTCGAAGATTTATATTTGATACACATTGCGTATCTTACATTTAATAAATAAATTATAATATATTTAAATAATGTTAATTTATATTGAATACAAGATTGTTATCAAATCATAGGTAACAATTGCCTATACTATTTTGTAAATGAGATAATAATACGAATGTTTGGAAGTTTCGCAATGTTGCTACAACGAACTTTCAAAATAAATTTCTTTATATCTGATGAAACCATTCCACTAATTTCGAGAGGCCACGCGTGTGTAGGATTTTAGATCGCTGTGCCTCGGACAATAAATCTTCTCCCGTAATTATGGGGTTATTTTTCATAATATTGAAATCATTAAGCAATTAACTATCATTACAATTACCTAGGAATGAAGGATCTCGATAATTGAAATGTTTTGCATTTAAAGTTGAAGTATACATTATTCACCAAATTATTATTATAAAGACATTGTAATTATTAATAAGAAAAGTAACGGTATATACAAGAGGTATAATAAAAATAATAATCTTAAATTAAGTATTCATTCAATCAATTAGGTGTGCATAACAGAAAACACAAGAATTCAATCATTGAGGAAGTATAATCGCGTAAAAATTTTAATTTACTTCTTCCCACTGAAATGGTATTTACAACGAGACGAACGCAGCTGGTTCGGTAAAATAAAAAAAAAAAGCTGCTTAAAAAATTAAATAACTTTTAACCCATCTCGTTTGGTCGTATACGCGGTATCTTGGCGTCTTTCTCGTTCGTTTCCATCTCCTGCTGTCCAAGACCCGAGGGCCTCTTAGGTCGAGTTCGGCTCGTCTCTTATATAGGCCTTTATGCTCTTTCTCGCCAAGCGAGAGGACGAGAGACGAGCTCTAAATTTCAGTTTCATTACCGCGGCTGGATTTCATGTCGTTTCCCTCGAGTGATTTACCTCGAGTCAGTTTCTTCCGTTTTGCTTTCTTTCCCTTTCTCTCTCTCCTCCGTGTTTCTCTTTCATTATACACGTACGTATATTTATACGTGTACGTATATACCAAAGACTCAGTGTGCATTGAAAAGTAATTTTTGAATTTTAAATGCAAATGGCTTAGGTGAAATTATTTACGCGTTTCTTTAAATGATTTCTATATTTTTTTTCTCTTTACCCATCCTTTTCTTCGAGCTTGTAAATCATTCGGAAAAAATCGAGATGGATTGGGTTCGACTCGTCCCGTTCTCTCTCTCTCTCACTCTCTCTCTCTCGCGCGCGCTCGCAAATAATTACGTTATGCTAATTTTGGTGTTCGAGGCAACTTTATTTTAGTGCCTTTGGTGCCCTATAAATATTTGGAAATTGACCGGGTTAATCGAATTTTTGAATTATTGAATATTACACTAAATGAAAATAAACCTGCGTTATGCTTTGGTTTCGAAAAAATTTTTTTTTACTTATACCACAGTATCGTAAAGTATGATATATGAATTTTTGGATTTTTAATGCCGAGTGTTTGCAGATATTTCAAATTTTTAACGTGATTTACGTTTTACATTTCGACTTTATTAAAATTAAATGATTTCTTCGAGTTTCCGTAGCAAATAAATTTATTGTAACGTTTAAAGAATAAAACGAAAGTTTTTCTCGGTTAAATTGTGCATAATAGAAGGGCATACATTTTTTTTTTAATTTATAAAGGAATCTGAATAGACGGATAGCAAAACGTCATTTTCAAGGTAAAATAATAAAAAAGTGTATATACATCTACGTTTATTCGAACGAGTCACTGTAAAAACACGCGTCAATCGGTAAGCCTGACTCATTCACGATAGAGCCAAAAATAATTTAAATTAAAAAAAAAAAATGCATACGTATAACCACTGTCAAGAGGTACTCGAAGCATTTCCACAAATTATTCCGCTATCTTAAAAAGAAGAAATTCCCGTCAGCTTATTTACGTCCAAGGGATGACAAAATTATTGGTCTCGAAGACACTCCTGTTCTGATAACTCCGCAAGACATTTTCCATTTCGTTGATAAAAATCCTTCGTTTTCCCTTCTTTCTTCACTTTTTCCTTTCATTTCTATGGACATTGATGTCGCATAAACTACCTTCATTTCCAATATTTCCTTGTGGACACTGCACTAGCGACCGTTTCATAATTTGTCCCATCACTGAAAAAAGCCTCATGGGTACTTTTAATAAATAACGAGAGTATCTTTCTGAATTCTTTCCTGATATTATATTCTACATATATATATTTATTCAGCTTCTTTCTTTCCATTATAGTAATTTTCTATCTTTTGGAATTATCTTCTTCTTTTTTCTTTCTTCTACACTCCGTCGTTGTATGACTGTCTTCTTTAGCCTTGCCCGTTTATAGTTTTACTTTTCTATTTTATTTGCGGTAATGAATTTTCTATCTCGAGCAAAGTATGACAAATTTATTCTTATTCGACATATTTCTAAATATCTGCACTTGTGCGGAATTACATATAAAATTTTAATTAAAAATTCAATTAATTAATTATCATACCGAAGTACAAGAGAAATATATTTATCGGTACGAAAGTTTCGTTAATGAAACCCGTTAAAAGGAAGTGTAAAGTAAAAAGTGTAAAGCTGTATAAAATCTAATTCTCAAGTTATAACGTAAGATAATAACAATGCAATAACGAATAAATATCCCATGTTAATACGCGTAAGAACAGGTAATTCCATTTAAGTGTACATTTTATAATCCTGTAAATTCGCGGACTCGAATAAATAGATAACCGATAAAAATTTATGCGCGTGTTAAGGAAGGCGAATATATAAAATTGTCCGAAATTAGCAGCGCTCTTTTTTTTTAGCAACCTATATCTTTATACATACCTCGTATACGCATTAACGCATTTTTTTTTCTCATTCTTGTTCCAACAATGTATTTACAAGCACTTATTAGCGCGTATGAAATAAGATAACGCAAGTGCGTGCGATATATTTATAAATCCGATATATTTATAAAAATGTTAAAATCCAATGTAAAGTTCGGTATATACACGTATACTTGAAATAAATAATCGAGCACAAACCCGTATGTGTGTGTGTTTCTAGGTACGTCTACACATTTTCTTCCAACATTCGATAGAGGCTCTTTTCCTTCCTCTATCGCCATATTCCGTTTCTCCTGTCTAAAGCTCTCACACTTGGCTCAAGTGTTTATGGGCTTGTTGGAATTTCAGACATAAAGCGAGAGAGAGTGAGAGAGCGCCTTCCGCGCTTGGTCTTATACCCGACGCTGCCGCCGCCGCCGCCGCCTTCGGGGCAGATAGCGCAATTTCGTACAAGAGAAGACCAGCCGTATCTATATTATTGGGACTACGTTGTATGCCATCTCGTAAATAGAGCCCTGCTAATGTGTCCTAGCCACTTTACTATCGTATATAGGTGTCTTAGGACTCTCTACCTACCTCTTCCCCTACTTTTTCCTTTCCGCTCGGATACCGACGACTTGGTACTTTTGTTCTTTTCGGGATACATTTACTTCTCTATATAAGTTTATCTTGGCTCTTACGATCGTATACCCTTTTATTTTTTATATTACACGTGCTTTTTGTTCAATCGATCCTTTACACGCGTTTATATTCGGTTATTTCTTTTTTTCTTTTTGGATGCATTTTCTTTTTCGATTACTGATCGCCAAATGTCTGGATTAGAAATTATTGCTTTTTTTCACTTCGTTTGAGGAATAAATACTTTTTACATATACTTGTAATAAATTTAATGCGAAAGTAGCAATTATTACAGATGAAAGCTATATCGATCCTATCGATGATTTTTCAATAACGATTCTGCAGTATATACACGGAGAAAATATTTTTAGTGAAAATGACAATGTTATTTGTAGTAACAGAGACAGACTTGACAAATTATAAAAATTAATACTTCATACATATAGGAAAATTGACTACATATCCATTCTATTAATCTATTAATCGAATAATAATTAATTGTTAACAATCAATAATCAATAATTCATACCCTGGAAAAAACGTAAGAAAGCAATTAGACATCGGTTGGCGAAAAATGAAGATGTTAGCCAACGGATTGACCAACGGTTAACCAATGACACGGCTTATTCCGTCACATTTTAGACGGTTCTGTTGGTTAACTGTTAGTTAAATTTTATTTCTTTACATAGTGATTTATTTTCTATAATTATGTGTAAATAATTATTTTTATTAATTGTAAATAGATTATTTACAAGAAATACTGTATAAAGTGCATAAATTATTTATATCTTTTTAATTGTAAGGTTAAATGAGATTCACAAATTAATACATTGAGATTTCGAGGTTAAATTCAATTGACAGATTGATACATTAACATTGAGTTTTTATTATTTTATCAAAAAATATAATACAAATGTATGCAATATAAATAAACGTATGTAAATTTTTTTTTAATATATATAATCACTGAATCCAATGTTGAATTTTGTTATTAGCAATAATTAATTTTTCTTTCTGTCCCAATTTTTAACGTTACAAAGCACATCACTTAAGCATGCTATTGAATCCTTCTGTGTTATACGTAGCTCTGAATCACTTTTTACACTGCCACGATTAAGGTTAGGTAAATCATTTAAACACTTACAAGGAGACCATCATATGTTCGGGTGACCAATTCCAATAAGCCTGAACATGCTTAATCTGTAATATATTAATAGATGATATGTAAAGCCCCAGGGTCTAACGATGAGTTTGGGCCTACTTATACCTAATTTTCTTTATTACCGATGAATAGTTCAGATTAAGTGAAATTCCAGACTCGACATATCTGCAAACAGGCAATGTAACATTCTACATGCCTCGATCTTGACAATTATCCATTCTGAAAAGCAAATATGTTATAAATTTTGAAAATAAATATTTATTTCAATATAATTAATGATTTTGTTTGCACCAGATGTGCTTTCTTATGTATAATATAGTGTTAAACGATGTTCGACTTACCTTTTTGTTCTTTTGAAGCCAAAATTTCAGAACTTACTTTTCTGCGCAAATGAATCTTTTAAATGCTGTTGAACACAATAATTTATTTGTGAAATTTTTCCTTCAACCATCTTGATCCATACAAAACAACGTTTCTAATCCATCTATTAAACCAATAATAATATTTCCTAAATAATTGAAAGGTGCATCGCTAGAAACACAATTTCACTGTTTAATTTATACCTGAAAAAGATAACAAAGAATCAATATCTTACAAAATATTTGTATTTACAAGGAGTGAAGGAAAAGGAACTGTAATACTTATCTGACAGTAAGTTATGAGTCGATTGTAAAATAACTTTATATTCATCCGCTTCACCAACTGTTTTTTAATAATTAAATCTTCTATTAGTTTCCTTTTTCCTTTCAGGTAGTAAAATTATTATAATTACTTAATAAAAACAAGTGTTAAATAATCCAGACTCAAGCAACCTCTTGAACTGTCAACAGGTTAAGAGGTTAACTTGACTGCACACACATAATGGAATATGGATATTATAGTTATACCTATATATACATTGATTCTGTCATTGGTTAATTTCGTACTTATACCTGATTGGATAATTCAAAAAAATCAAATTCATATGCCAGAATTATTTATACATGAATACAAAATAATTTATTATAATAAATAGAAATAATTGCCTAATCTCCTAGAAGTCTAAATGGAAAAAAAATTAATTTTATTATTTATTTAACATTTTGTACCATAATCTTTATTTTGTTTAAAAATAAATTAGCCGAAACGTAATTGTTATTAAGAATTGTATAAAATTTACTTTTTTGAACCGTAATATTCTGTTATAACGTCAATTTAATATTTATAAACAAAATTTATAATCAAGTTAATGATTAAAGACAAAAATATTTATTTATTTATTATTTCTTATGAAAATATGCGAAAAATATTTTTGTTTATGCATTAAAAATGTTTAAAGAATTAGCTATTTCTAGTGATCTGCAACTCTTTAATATTAGGTCAAAATTTGATCATTTTATGGACGCAAATTTTAAATTCCTATATTATAGTTGACCGAAGTTTCTTCACTATACTTTTACTGACATATTCGTTATTTCTTTATAATTGAAATTATATATATACACGTATGCGCATATAGTTAATAATAACTTGAGTATTTTATTTATTTATTTTTTATTTGCAATTTTTATTTTATTATATTCACTCACCCATTGTATTTATATTTTATATTTTTTACTCCAGATCTTTTTAATCTTTTATTTTTATATTCTTATTATTTTTTTAAATTAATAAATTATATATATATATATAATATATGTGTGTGTCTGTGTGTATATATACTGTTTTGTTTGTTTTTATTAAAAATGAATGAACAATCAAGTTCAAGTACTAATTTTAATAATATAATTGAAGATGTGAATTTTAAAAAGATTGTTAGTGAAAGCTTCTGTGTGTCCACAAAGCTTTTGAAAGAAAAAGAATTAATTAATACTGAAGAGTTTTGTGAGCCTTTTTCTGTAGAGGCAATTAAATTAGGGAACGAAATAGCATCTCTTATTGAAAATTTTATTAAGCAACTCTCATCGGTTGAAGAAGAACAATTGTTTTGTAATGATGAAATTGTGGACATTGAAGCGGAAGGGCAAATTGATCAACTTTCTCAATCTCTATCTACAACAGACATTGACACGGGTAAGTCAGTAACTCGTTCATAAAGTAATATATTCAGAGATAAAAAACAAATGATTTAATTTTCATCTTTTTAAAATGTATAAAATTTTGACAGATTTGTCGCAGCCAGTCAGTCAGTCTTCAAGTGAGTACGAGCCATGTGAAAAGAGATCAAAGCTGCAAATAGTTCCACTTCAAAAGAAAATTTACATTCTGAATTTGCAGAGGGAGCATCCTAATTGGAAATTTGCAACTTTAAAGCAGTATGCTGGCAAAGCATTAACAAGAATTGATGAATTATCTCGTTGGAGGAAAGACGTTTTACAAGGAGGCACAAAATTTGATAAAAGTACTGCAATTAAGAAATGGACGTATGATAGATTTTGTGATGCTCGTCAAGAAAAGATTTCTATCACGACTAGGAACTTGCAAGAATGGGCCCTTCAAGCTGCGCAGCAATTTCAGAGTGACACGTTTCAATTTAGAGCTTCCTCAGCATGGACTGAAAGATTTAAAAGGGAATTTAAAATTAGGCAAAGGAAAGTGACAAGATACATCAAACCGGTAGAATTCAGATCTCTTGAAAATATTTTAAAAACTGCTGAAACATTTCAATCAGAGTGTCAGATCATTTGCGCAAGTGCTGACTTAAATCTTGTAATTAATACAGATCAGATGGGTTGTGAGTATCGCACAAATGTGGAATGCACTCTTGAACATCGAGGGAAGAAAGCAGTTGAGGTTTACCTTGGTGACATCAATAAAGTGACACACACTTACACCGTCCAATACTCCATCACAGCTGCAGGAGGTTTATTACCGAAAGTGTTTATTTGTTTACAGGAAGTGTCTGGAAAGTTTGGCCCTCGAATACAGGAACACATATATCAGTTAGAAGCTGTATACAAAAATATAGTTGTGCATGCTTCCAAGTCAGGAAAATGTTCAACTAATCTGTTCTGTTGTTACGTTAAAGAAATTTTAGCCCCTTATGTACAAGAGAACAATTTTACACTGATTTTGGATTCATGGGGGGGCCAAGGAAAACCGGAATTGTTTCAGTGTTTCGAGAAATCTTCTGGTGACTCATCTTGTACTGTAAAATACATACCTCCTGGATGCACCATGTATTGCCAGCCGTTAGATACATACATGCATAGGCAAATTAAACTTTTTCTTAAAAAACTTCAAAATTGCACATATTTGCTTGAAAATCAGCGCCAAATTAATACAAGGGATGATGCTTTGAAAATACATTCTTTGATTCATAATCAACTTTCAGCACCAATTTTCAGACCAATGATTCAGTATGCATGGTACTCTGCTAAATTGATAAATCACAGAGATGTCTTCATGAACGTCTTAGAAGTTTGTTTTTCTAAAACAATATCGAAAACTTGTAGTTGTGGTGCACTTTCATTCGTAAGATGCTCTTGGTGTCGAGATGCATTTTGTTTTCTTTGTTTTTATGATGCTTACCATCCATCACATTGTACCAGCTACTTTGTTAATATATTTTAAGCTATAAAAAATAAAATGTTTATTAAAATTTTATAAGCGTGTTATTTTTCAAAATTATTTAAAACCTTACCTTCTTTAAATTGTTTAAACTGGATTGCACTTTTGTAATACTGTTAATATTTTGTAAAAGTTAACCTTTTCTTTAAACAGCTGTCTACCACGAGGTATGTAATAAGTAGAGTAAGTTAAAAACTTAAAAATCTAATTCAGTATCTGGTAGCAGACGGCATTGTTTCAAGCTATGACGACAGATGGTTTTTATTTTTATTAATTTGTCTTAAATCGAAATAACATTAGTACCGTTTCAAATGTCAAATTTATTAAATTTAAAAAACTTTTTAATCGGAAGAATTTGATTATAATCACGGTACAGGTACAGTTTGTAGTTCGTACGTCTTGCGCGCGCAGTTGCAGACGTAGAAACGTGAAAGAAGAAAAGGAACGAACGTGCTGTGGGCACTGCGCAGTCAAGTTAACCTCTTAACCTGTTGACAGTTCAAGAGGTTGCTTGAATCTGGATTATTTAACACTTGTTTTTATTAAATAATTGTAATAATTTTACTAATAGAAGATTTAATTATTAAAAAACAGTTGGTGAAGCGGATGAATATAAAGTTATTTTACAATCGACTCATAACTTACTGTCAGATAAGTATTACAGTTCCTTTTCCTTCACTCCTTGTAAATACAAATATTTTGTAAGATATTGATTCTTTGTTATCTTTTTCAGGTATAAATTAAACAGTGAAATTGTGTTTCTAGCGATGCACCTTTCAATTATTTAGGAAATATTATTATTGGTTTAATAGATGGATTAGAAACGTTGTTTTGTATGGATCAAGATGGTTGAAGGAAAAATTTCACAAATAAATTATTGTGTTCAACAGCATTTAAAAGATTCATTTGCGCAGAAAAGTAAGTTCTGAAATTTTGGCTTCAAAAGAACAAAAAGGTAAGTCGAACATCGTTTAACACTATATTATACATAAGAAAGCACATCTGGTGCAAACAAAATCATTAATTATATTGAAATAAATATTTATTTTCAAAATTTATAACATATTTGCTTTTCAGAATGGATAATTGTCAAGATCGAGGCATGTAGAATGTTACATTGCCTGTTTGCAGATATGTCGAGTCTGGAATTTCACTTAATCTGAACTATTCATCGGTAATAAAGAAAATTAGGTATAAGTAGGCCCAAACTCATCGTTAGACCCTGGGGCTTTACATATCATCTATTAATATATTACAGATTAAGCATGTTCAGGCTTATTGGAATTGGTCACCCGAACATATGATGGTCTCCTTGTTAGTAGCATTAGACACATTTTGCAAAACTTTTTTCATTTTTTTTCTGTCTCTGTATATTTTAGAGCGACGTTTGCTATCCATCTGTAAATAGTATATTATACAGAAACTATCTTATACGTAATTTTTTAATTTACAGATGATCAAACGCTTTCCTGTGCTTTATACTATACGCAAACAGACCACGCGTCAGCTGATCTGACGCTTCTATATATATATAACTTATAATACAATGAACCGTAACCTATAAAGTAAATAAAGTTGTTGTTAAAAAATATGTTTTAACAATTTAATTGTTAATATTTATAGTTTAAATAATAATCTTATAATCTACATTAAATTATATAAGTAAAAAACTGTAAAGATTTAATAAACTTTAATCGCAAATTTTTTTTAGTCTTTACCAGTTCGGTTGGTCAACTGTTGGTTAATATTTTGATTAACCGTTAGTTAAAAAAATTACCGAACAATTAGTTGGTCAACCATTTTCGTTGGTTTATTTTTTACCAGGGTAATTAATAACAATTTAAAATCATCGTTAATAATTAATAATTAATTAATAGATTAATGATACTATGAATCTATTAATCTATTAATATTAAATACATGCCTCGTAAGTTGTTCCTATAAAAAATAGTAATTTTAACCACATGTCGAATAAGTCTCTCTATTACTAAACAACATTGTAATTATTACAAAAAAATTTTTTGTCGGTGCATGCGATTGCAAATAATGTAAAAAAGAGTAAACAACCGTAAAAGCACTTTACACAGTCTTCTAGTAGGACATACAGAGAGGCAGTATAGACAATAGGCATGTCGTATACCGTTTGTAACCATCCCTCTCTCTACGATTGCGTAATTCAACGGAGATCATGGATGCGGAAGGGTGAACCGGCCATTCGAGAGATGCTAGGCTTCTCCTTTGACCGGTACAAAGCAGATGATGCTCTTATACGTGGCGCATACCCCGCCGGTTGAATTTCGCCCCGATCGAACACGATGAGAGCTTCAAATTCTTTTTCCTATATATACGTCACTTTTGGTTTAATCGAAACGTCAATGATATTTTATTACGCACAAAGATATATATAATCACACGATTTGCATTATTATATTTCGAAAATATATTATAGCTATTATATATCCACGAGTATTTCTTAACAAAAAGCTACTAAGCGTGTATCATATACAAATGAATTTATTGATTTTACGTGTTTGAATATACGTGAATAAAAGTAAAAGATAGACAAATTTGTACAGTTTACGGGCGAGTTACGTTTAATATTAGAAAACGTCACTTAAATAAATAATACTTGATAATTTGATCATTTTGAAACGCGACTAAGTGATAAAGTGAATCTACAGTTAAAGTAAACTTATTAAATTGAATCGATATATTCGAAAAATAATAATAACAAAATTGAATTACACCAGATATATACAACTTTAATTATAGCGTTATATAAATACATTTAAATCGTGACAATTAATAATATTTATCTTGTTCGCATTTCGCTAGAAATTAATACAATATTCGTAATGAACGTTTTAGTAAGGAAATTAATCGAGTAAAAATGTTTGTGCCTATAATATACAACATAAATCGTCTCACGAGAACATGTGAAAAGACACGTTCGATCTCGTTCTCGATTGCACCGTATATTTCAAAAAGGCTTTTAATTTCGAAATATATACACATATATAAATGCATTTTATCGCGGGAGAAACGTATGTATATATGTACGTATGTGTGTGTGTGTGTAAACCAAAAGTCTTGGCATAAATCGATAATCTACCCACGACGGGACTCAGGTATACATACAATGCGAGTAAAAAAAGTCGAGGAAATCGTATGTGGTATATAATACGAGCCGCAAAAGGTAGCTCGAGAAACGCAAGAAGCTTACCGCATAATTATGAAGATCCACGGGAGATTTCAGTGAACCACTATATAGAATTCCAATTATTCATCCCAATTAAAAATCCTTGTAGATATCCTTACAACCACTTCCGGAAGATGACCAGTTTTTACTATTCTATATATATACACACACATATATACCATTATCTTGTATATTCTTGTTTGCTGTATAACTCGTGTGGATTATATTAGTTATGCTGAAAAATTTAACGTTTTGAGGCTAGAATAACTTTTGAACAAGTGGATTACATTAGTAGATTCCAGTGGGTACATAAAATTTGGTGTTTTTTCAAATTTTGATCGGACCACTTGACGTGGAATGCTATATATATGTGTATATATACGGAGAGAAAAGTTTTAGTAAATTTTACTAAATTTTTTGTAATATTACTGTAATTTCATTAACGCGGTAACAGACTGCCAAAATCCAAAAAATTAGTAAACTTTTTGTCGATATTTACTGAACTTACTATTATTTTTACTAAAATTTCAGTAATGTTTTAGATTTTGACAGTCTGTTACCGTGCAATGAACTGAAAATTTAGTAAATTTTACTCAAATTTTTTTCTCCGTATAGAGATGTCGATATTGATAATTTTGATTGTTAATCGTTTGTAAATAAACTTTGACTAAATATTAATATAAATGTTGTCAATGTACCATTTACTGCACAATTGAATAATTTTATACTTATACAAACATAACCGAAATTTTGAAGAACGTTTAAATATTACCACCTACAAGAATTTCGCATTTATAGATATTGTACGTTAATTATGGAAGAACACTCCTAATTCGATGAAACATTATAATTATATAAACAAAGTTAAAAAAAATTGTACGTTACCTAGTGATATATTGTTGTACGTTAAAACCAAAGAATAAATTATAGATTCATTATTTATAAATATATATATATATATATTCCCTCTCGCGAGAGAGAGAGATAGAGCACCGAACAATTTTCTTTATTCCACTCGAAAAGTCCGGGATAAATAACCAGGCGTCCCACCGAAATTTAAAATGTGACTCGTCTTCCTCTTTGCAAAAACGTAGTTTCTTTTCCACGACTTTACCGCCGGTGTCTCGATTCCCACGTGCGCTCTTGCCGCTTGTATGCAAATCCCGGGACGCGAGAAGTGCGCCGAAAAAGGGGAGAGAGAAAAAGAAAGAGAAGCCGTACATAATGCGCGACCATCTGTGTATATACGTGTGTGCGCGCGCGACGTGGTGCTTTAAACGAGCAGCACCAGGACTAATGCAAATTCGCGAGCATAGCTTCACTCTAATCGAAATCACGCCAAGTTCCTTTGGGCATGTTTAGCTTAGAACCTTTACTATATATATATATTTATAATGCGTGTACGTTGTAGCCAGCTCCATTGATTCGTTACCCTTAACTGGTAAATGGAGAAGTAGATTTTTTTGTATCTTGATACATTGATTTCAATATATATTCCATATTTAAAACGGTGTACGAGTCCTTATTTTTTTAAGCAAATTGTGATTTTATTGATATACGTATATACATCTATATATGGATAACTAATAAAATTTACATTACCGTTACACGCGTGTAAATAGTAGGTTAAGATAAAAGGAATTTTTACAAATGTTTTTTAATCCTTTTTTTATTCCTTAAAATTTATACGGTAAATGACGATAATTTATTTTAATCAATAAAGGTTAATCTGTTATTATACTTATAAGGAAATTAGGTTTATTTGGGGACGTTTCGACGGAACTTCTTCATCAACATCAGGTTATACCTTTTATTTAGAAAAAAAATATATAATTTAATACATTTTTCACTCATAAGTTTGAACTTAAATTCAGTATCTAATTAAATATTAAAAAATCCACTAAATGACTTACTATAGTGTATCGTTTAATAAATTCAAAGAATATAATAAATCTTGGATGCGCTGCTCTATAATTGAAACGAAGAAGAGTAAGTATTAAACAATAAGAAAAATCACAGTATACTCTGATTAAACAAATAATTTAAAAAACAACACATAATAAATTAATACGTAATAATACACACAAAAAGCACATATGGCAGCCAAAAAAACAATTCACACGAAACTTATAAACAAACTGCGTGAACGATAAATATCACTAATTGATTATATTACTTTACCTATTCTTCATCGAAACCATGCACCTTATAACAATTTAAATATCATAAGAAAAAAAAGAAGATTGTACCTAAAAACCTACCACCTGTCGTCAATATATTATCCTGAACAATACGATCGCGTTTTGTTTTGCGAGCAGCATAGGATCCCGAAAGTCTGCAATAGTTTTATAAAAACACGCGTTCCACCGCGATACACGCGACTCGTTAGCATTCGTCATCTCTCGAGGTTCTAATATATATATGTATAGAAGCCCACATTCTCAAGGAATCAAGAAACTTTGTATACAAAAGGTACACTTAACGACCTCCCTCTCTCTCTCTCTCCCTTCCTCTCCATTTATCTCACTTTCTCTTCCTTTCTTTCGGTAGATGCCACAGTTTCATTCTCTCTCTCTTTTTTTTTCGTGGACTTTTGTGCATGTGACTCTTTATTCGGCGATCTTTGAACCACAAGCCAAAAAGGGAGTGTACCTTTTTGCGCACCTTAAATGGGGATGGCTTTTTAGGCCGTGGATATTTAACAAAGGGGGATGCGCGCACCGAACGATTATACGTATGTATACGAATAATTGCGGGTTGTGTGATTTTCGCATCTTCCAGAGAACTCTGAGAGGGGAAGGAAATAAAAAGAAAAGGTCACTTCTGGTTAAGTGGAGCGTGTAGTATGTATATATGCGATTAATTTAGGCTTTTCGACGGATAATAAACACGTCGTTATATGTAGCTTTACGTTTATATATATATACGTATATATAACTTAACCTCGATTTCGTTCAACGGTCGAATGGAAATGAAAGATAAACGAGGATTAAATACTTTTTAGATGATATATATATATACGTATATGTGTATACACATTTATATACGCGAATGCATTTTTATTTTATATATTTAATTATTCTCTTTACGCTATTGTTATTCATTTTTTTATAAATTTATTTAATTAATTAACATTATACATACTTATATTTATATACGAATTTATTTAACTAAGCTTAATTAAATATTTCTTTTTGTATATACAAGAAACGTGAATATCTTATGTGCATATAACATATTTAATAATATAAGATGTTTAAAATGAGTACTTGGTTTTTTAAAATTATATGTCGCTGGTATACGTATATATATATACTTATAAGAAATAATAGATATTGTGTTGAAACTTTCGCATTGAATATTTTTTATCATACCCGTAATCTTATAATTATATTATGTATTTATATTTGTGTGTGTAACACCGCATAAAGTATATGCAAGTTAAAAAAATTACGTGATTCACTTAATAAGGTAATAATTAAGTATAGCCAATGTATATATAAAAGTATTTACGATGTAAACCAGATTTTCACTATTATCGCTGTATACTATATATTTTCATCAAACGTATCATCCTCTACAAGAAAGTTATGCCCTTAAAAATTTCACGCCTTAGCTCATATATATATATATATATATATATTCATAAATACGTCGCGCAATATTATAGACGCGCGACGAAATGAAATCCCCCGTTTTATTGCACGAAAAGAGGGGTAAAAAAGCCAAAAGCTGAACATGAGAACGCTTTCAAGACTCGCTTTATCCGAGTTCGAACGCATACGATGTATATATATATATATATTTTCTGCTGGCGAGACCGGCCGGTCGCGTTGGCCTTCTAAATTATGAAAATCGCACCGCTTGCGCTCGCTCATCCTCGTAATTCGCTCGACGCACTATCACACATAGATATATAGGATGCGATGTGAGCTTTTTTTTTGCGATAGGTAGATCATGAAAATATTTCGTATTTGTTAGCCTCCTTTTTCACGGGTTTATCAGAGCATTTTGAAATTTATTTTTCCTATCGGTGGAAAATGTTAATGGTATAATACACACGGCGTAGGTGATGGTAATACAGTTTTACGTTAACGTTCTTGTATTATATTTAGAATTAATTACAAAGTATCTATCATTGTGTGTGTATATATATGTAAATACAAAAGTTTAAAAATATATAGATATTTAATATCTTTATGTGCAGAAAGTTATGCTGTAGGTACGTGTAATTTACAATATTTACAGTATTACGCGAGGAAATATAACAGTGTGGTATATATACTATTGAATCTAATATACATTCTA
This sequence comes from Theocolax elegans, assembly GCA_026168455.1. Classification (NCBI taxonomy): domain Eukaryota; kingdom Metazoa; phylum Arthropoda; class Insecta; order Hymenoptera; family Cerocephalidae; genus Theocolax; species Theocolax elegans. Next base: position 11,944,845 of record CM047425.1, on the reverse strand, counting down.
TTTTATGCTGGTCAAGTCCCAGTAACACCGTATATTTATCCCCGGGTGAATAAAAAACGTTGAAAAATAGGTTTTGTTTACTTTTACAAAATCTAGTTCGAAACTTTAAATCGAGTTCAAATATATACGTATACGAATATACGTTTAATGAAATACACACGTAAAAAACCTAGTATTTAAAGTAATAAATTATAAAAGAAAATTGACTCGTGTTCTTAATTTAAATATATATAATGTATAAAAATAAAGTAAATTCAAAATAGGAACATTGAGTATCGGAATTGTTAAATTCGGAATTTACTGTAGAATCCGAGCATTACCAGTACGAGCAAGATGGCCGAATAAGAATGTTCATTATATACAAATTTACGCGTTCCACGTGTATAGAAAAAAAAACGTTATGTACCAAAAATATATCCGTGTTTCGTCGCTCGAAAATTAGATAGTCATAGAGCTTTTATTACCTAAAACATATACGGCATTCAAACTAAATTATTACTATGTTAATGATCCTTGAGGAGAGAAAAAAAAAGTGTTTATGTTAATTATCTGTCTATTCAAGTTTTGCCTCGTTTACACGGAACTGTACTTAGTCACAGCTGTTAATGTGACGGCAAATTATCCGAAGTAAATAATATATGGTTATAAAATGCGAAAGTTTGGATATAATTTGCGGTATTAGTTTGATAAAACAAATTAATGGTTTAATTAAACTATAAATTTTCGTTTAAAATGTTTTATAAATTCGTATGTAACGTGTATATATATTCAAATCCGTTTCGATATTTCGGACTATCTGTATACTTATTTGCATCGAAAGAAACTACTAAAAATATAGTTAATCGATAAAGATTATTTTCACAGAAATTTTATACGAATATTTATAAATAATTTTAGACAATTTCAAATCTTGTGGACGCACCCAAAAACGCCAAATTGGTTAAAGTGGTTATTCTAGACGATTTTAAAAGTAATAATTATTTTTAGTTCCATCAATATTATATATCAAATGATGGCACAAATGAAAAAATCAAGGATTTAAAAAGAAATGACAATTTTTTATAAATAAATCCGTATAGCGGTCGAAGGCTCATTCAAAATGTGTGTGATATTTCGAATTTTAAGAATGAGAATAACTTTTTTGTTATTTCGAACCGAGAAAATAGAATGATCATTATTTGGAAAGTAATAAAATCGTTAGATATTTGGTATTAGGTGCAATATTTCGAATTACAAATAGTAGATAAATTATTTCCTACATCTTTGTCTGTTAGCAAGGTGTTAATAAGAAAATATTATAAAAATTATTTCTCTACACTATAAAGTTCGAATATTCGGAACAAATATATAAAAACTGAAGAATGCATTATTTTCGAAATAATAATCTTTCTATTCCTCTTGATTCTAAATAATAAAAATGCACTTCTAATTTTTAAAATTCGAAGCAATGCACACATTTTGAATGAGCTTTCAACCAATCGGACTTTTTTGTTTCTTAACCAAATCGAACATATTTGGGCTCAAATTCTTTTCGTGAGGAGTTGTCGATAGGACCTGCGCAACTGGAATCACTGTTAAAGTGTATATTACTATTGTTTACTAAAGAAATTTTAACAAAATTTGTTATTCAAATTTTGTTCAGTATACAATTTAGTAAATTATGCCAGTTATTTAGGTCGTATCGGCAACTACCCATGTATTCGATGTGGTTAAAAAACAAAAAACGTTCCAGTACTCTGTCATGAACTTTTTATATGGTATATCGCTATACGAATTTATTTATAAAAAATTTTATTACTTTATCCTTTTTAAACCCTCGATTTTCCCATTTGTACCACCATTTGATACATAATGTTGATATAGAATTAAAAAAAATATAATTACTTTAAATTTGCAAATATATGGTGTAAGATAGAACGTTCGAATTGACTGAACCGAAGCATTGCCACATACCAATTTGCCGAGGTGGTATAATAGCACAATAGTAAACAAGAAGGAAATCAGCAATTGCTCAACCCTCAAGTCGAACACAACGAGACTTCCGTATAGACGCAGAACGACGACGGCGTCACTTCGCGACGGCTTGGCAAGAAACAAAACGGGCTGGCACGTATATATCCAACGATTAGTTTACCTGTCTTTCGCGGCTTGACGCACCGTTCCCTTTACTGATTTATACACGTATATAGACGAGGACCCGTGTTTCTAATCCCTCTTCATCGTCTCCTCTCGAAGCATCGCTCACGCGTACACTCCTATACTAAAACTCATTCGAAGAAGCGAGCGATACTTGTTTTTCTTTTTTTTTCATTTTTGTAATAATTCCCTATATATCTATACGATTAATACAGTTGATGGCCAAGGCCAGACGAATTTAGTACGAAAATTTTTTCGGTAGGCCGGCTCGATCGTAAATTAACGGGCTATTTTATTCTTTGACGTTTATGGATCCCTACGTGTTATTGGTGTTATGACTTACACACACACATATATATATACCTTTTATATATTTGGGAGGTTTTTACCTTCGTCGTAAAATCGCGTAATTTTATTTAATAACGCGCTCGGATGCGGAATTATATATATAAACATATACACCGGTACGTGTGTGGGTGTCGTTAAGGAATTATCACTTTTCTTTCCTTACCTTCCGATTGTTCCACTATTAATGTCTATATCGCAAAATGTATTGGTTTCTCATGCCGTTTATCACATGAGTGAAAGATGCGCGTAGAGGTAAAAATTTATTTTTATGCCTTTAGGATTTTATGAGGGGAAATCGAGCGTCAGCTTAATGGAATTCGTATAAGATTGCAATTGCCAAAGTTCTTTTTTTTTTCGCTTCTCTCGCGCGTCTTAGTCATCCTGCTCAGTAGAACTTTTAGTTTAAAAGTCGCATTATTTGCATATAGATATATCGATGATGCATACATGGTTATTTTATTATACTCTTATTTATTGATTCAATTAGCTAGGAGTAATCCTCTTTTACAATGTGATTTAAAATTTAATAATTATAGGATTTTGAATAGGGAATAGAAGATAGAAAATAGAAAATGGAAATTCTGAAAGGATCGTATTTCTTCCAGAACGCGCAAAATAACATTTCATTTAAAAATTGAGATAGAATTTTATGTCGTTTTAAATGGTACTACTGATAAATATGTATTTTTAATATTCTACAAATTTAAAGCTTGGATAATATTAAAATATTATTTTATTTTCAACTTTCCTACTGTTTATTAATCCTTTATTTACATTAATATAACGAAATATGTATATTTATGATCGATTTGTATATTTATGCAAGCAACACTAGAATTAATTAATCAAATTTTCTGCACTTTTGCGGAAATGTATTATTTGAAGAAATAATAACTTTTATGATCTATTTTATTTAAGTTGCCGGCTGAATAAATATGAGACATATACAAATTATTTTTAATAGAAACAATTCGGTAAACAACATGCTGATTAATCGTTCAACGAAATATCAAGATAATTCAAGATTTCATTTTCAACCGTGATCATTGCTGTTCGAAATGTCTTAACCGCTCGCGACATAATCCAAAATATCTTGAAATACTCGCGAAATCGTTCTTATTCAATCTCACCGACAATTCAATTCTCATGCAAATTTCGTATCTAGCACGAGCTTCATCCGTCACTCTAAAAAAAAAAGAGAGAACGAAGTTTAATTTTTACGTAATCAGTGAGATATATATATGCACATCGTCCGAAATACCAAAAAAGGAGACAAGCGCTCAAGATGCCGCCGGAATTCTTGTTTTCTTTTTTTACCTTTGCATTCCTAATCTTTCTCTCTCGTCTCTGATTTCAATTTCGCAAAACGTTGCTTTGCCAGGATATCTCGATAAAAAAAAAGAGTAAGAAAAGGAAGCCTCGCGAATCCCATCAAGATTTCTCTTCTCTGACAAATCGCCAAGGGTTCCAAGAAATAATCTAGTCTGGAGCGGGTTTTCGCGTCCAAAACAGGTAGACGCGACGCTTGGCACCTCGATAATCCCGTAAAAGTGACGCCCGGAAAGTGGGACAGCAGGAGCTCCTCGACCTTGGGAGTGTTTGCTTTTTTTCTCTTTTTCCTCTTCCTCTCGAGACCAATTTTCAAGGAACGCCCCGCGAGGGAGTTTCTCGAGTTAACTGAATTTTCCATGGCGAGCGTGAAAACTCGGTCTTTGTGTCAGGGTCGAACAGCCGGTCGACGCTTTCCTCTTTTCAGGTAGGACATAGGACTTCCTTCCGACGCGAGAGGAGGATACTCCAACATTCTTTTTTGTAGCCTGCTAAGCGTAGTTAATGAGGTCGGCATTATTGTCGACATTTTAATACCTGACTTTTAAATTTCGATTTTGAAACACTTTTGACAGTTTATTTTTCCTCGTTAAATTAAGTGAAATATATTTTTTTTTCAACTGGTTTCCCACTATGTAATACTTTGAGTTTACTGTATGTTAATAGTAAGAAAATGGGTTGATAATTTTAATAATATAATCATTTGCATTTCTTCAGTTTCATTTAAATACGTCTGTGTTGGAATTAAATACTATATTTTATATAAAGAATCATATTTATATAAAAAAAAATAATTGAAATAAGTATTTACACAAATAAAATTTAAGATAGAATAATATATAATATCTAACAATAAATTTTTCGTTGTTGCTTTACTTACCCACATTGGACCTGATATAAATAAGTAAATAAACTAATTTCTAGATATATGCAGTTACTAAATATTAATTATCGCAATACGACATTTAGATTCTTTACGGCGATGAATAATTACAAATTTGAGCAATCCCATTGCGAATGACTAATAAAATTAGTTGGGCACAAGTAGAGTTAAAATTAGTTGAACGACCCACGTAGCCAAAGCATAGCGAAATGTAAGAAACGTGACCTAGTGTAACAAAAAGTTAAGTACAGCCGACCTAGACTCGAAAGAAAAGCATCATCTTACAGAACCAATGTGATGATCGTAAAGAAAGTCCATCTAACTAGCAAACCATACAAAACGTGACTTTGCACAGTTTAACACTCATAATCCTCTCTCTCTCTCATGCATCCGCGACAAATGGCAAAAAGCGATCGTTACGTACACATGGATAGCATCACGAACCGATAGATCTATCATCGGTGAGCGCAACCACCTATAGGTAATGATTTACTTAAGAGTCCAAGAAGAAAAACTCGGTCTCCGTGTCATCTCTAAACCCCTGGGCCCTAAATCAATGTGTACCGAGTGACCAACTGACAGGGTCCAAGGTCGAATATTCCTCCCTCACCTTCGCCGCAGGGGTATATCTTCTTGGCAGAGCATAAAACGGGGACACAGCAGGAATGTATCCAAAGAGAAACGTATTCCGGCTTCCGGGCCGATGCATCACCCTTATATAGGTTTTTCACAATTTGTCCTCGGTGTGAAAGCGACGGAAGCTACTTATCCTTTGGTCGCGGTACTGCGGAGGCTGCCACCGTTTTTACTCTCTGTAAAGGCACCCTGCTGATCCGACGATCGTAAAGATGGAATAAGGGAATTGTTAGCGCGCAACATTGCGCGAGGTTTCTTTACGTCTAAATTAGGGCCCGGCTAAGAGAAAGTTTACAAGTTTTTTTTTTCAAAGATATATACGTTTTTCTTGAAATTTCGAGTTTTTTGCCTTGATTTCTCTTTTTTTTGGAACTAAGGATGCGCAGCTTCGAATAACGATCATTGTGGGGTACGTGGTGTAACATCTTTGTTCAGGGATAAGATCAACTCGTTCGTTTTAAGCTTTCTGGATAATCTTGTAACGTTCATCTTAAAATAAATTGATTAATTTACTTGGTAAGGATTTTAACCGTATCGTTGTTAAGTAACTATAAAATTAATTTTCAATTTTTATCTATGGGGATGTCCAAATTACAATAATCTACATCTTTCAACCGAAAATTATATCTAAAATATTGAATTAAAAATCTGAAAAGAATCATACGGATAGCTTAAAACATAAGGGAGAGCCTACGGTTTTAATTCTCGAAGAAAAAATAACTTTATTAATATTGATTGAGCGAACAATATTTGGTTGACAATTATTAATTAAAAAAAAAAACTTTCAACTTAAATACCTTAATTAAATTAACGATTTCAAGATCTCGAAAAATTTGGGTATATTGTTTAAAACATACTTAAGGGCCTGACATTCAGAAATGTTTTCCAAAATTCATTCTTCTGTTTATAAAAAATATATGAAATCGCTATTTACCTAGTCTGGCGTGTTCTTAAATAACTGATTTTCTAATTTGAATTAAACAAAAATACGTAACGATCTATTCGATAATGCTATTTTTTATATATTTCAACGAAAATATATTACGAAATAAATAATTACTGCAAAGCTCTACATTGTTCTTTCACGAAAATAATATTTAACGCTTTACCATCTAGTGTTCGTCTTAACGTTTGCTTACGGATAAATTGAGTTAAGAAAAGGAGCAAGGGATGAAAGAGAGAAAGTTAGCTTTTTTTCACGATGGAGAAGATCTGAAGTTTTGTAGAAAAGGAAGCACTTCGTTAGAAGAAACGAGTTTCTCTTTCTATTTTCTTATCTGATTTTAACATCAGGTAGTGCAAATGGATTTTACTAAAGTGAAAATGGACTATGAAATTTTCTGGAAAAATCTTCTTTTTAGATAATTAGAGGTTAAAATGTCTTTGTAAGAGAAAACTCGAAATGTATAAAAGGTGGAAAATTCCTTTCATAATATAAAGAAGAAAAGCGAGTATAATTTACGCTTTAAAAAAAATGTATATATAATATGTTATACATATATACATATACACTAGCGCCACAAAGACAAACGTTTTAAATGAAACTTCCAAAAGTCTAATATTTTTGAGGATTTATACGAATTAATAAAATATATGAGTTGCAACAAACTGCGCGCAGCTTGCAGAAAATTATGTCTGATTAGAAGAGTTATGGTAAGTTAGCTTTAGGTTTTTGTACCTTCCTTCCTTATTTTTTTTATACGCGTATAACAGAATATCCCGCTGTTCGAAATCATTTTGAGGCAAACGCGTATATGCTCTAACCTCTCGCAGTGGTCTTTGCCTAATTAAGAAATACGATCTTCGCTGCAGGAGAAACGACTATGGAGAAAATGAAAAATTCACTTTTAGATGAGTTATTTCTAGTCTCTTCTGTATGAATGTATCAAATGACTGTCCGACCCGAAATGAATGTCGGAAATTTCGTGTTTCAAAAATTTACATTAATAGTAGACATTTACAGTTAAATAAAATAATCTAGAGCTAGAATACTTTTGGCATACATGTAACAATTGGTACAGATTACATTTAATAAAGTTAATTTCTAACAATTTTACATTTGGCAAATTCACAAATATAACCTTGAGAAAAAAGTTATAGTAAAAAATTATAATACTGTCTACATTAAGAAAAAAATTTATTGAATTGATAAAATATTTGTTGAAATTATTATACGTAGGTTAGGGGGATGTCGGACCTTAAAAAGGATATGTGTTAATATAAAATGGGTTACTATTTTCAAAAATCTGGCAATGTCAGGCTCTCGCATTTACTTTAAACAATATGTATGATTTTTTTAGATTTTTAAATTGTTAATATCAATATAATTTTTGTGTTGGAAATAGTCCTTTATTAAATTACCGACCAAATCTTGTTTATTTAAAATTAATGAAAACGTAATTTTTTTCAAAAAAGTCGCAATGTCTAGCCCTCTCTTATGTTCCAAAGTACTTTTATGAATTTTTTCTTAAATAAATTTTGAATTAAATAAAAACACATTTAAGACATATAAAACACATTTCAAGTAAATAAGACACATTTGAAACAGCAAAATAGACGTTAGTTTCAAACAAATATTTTATTGATTCAAATAAAATTTTTCTCAGTGTATGAATGAAATGACAGATTGTCAAATTTCGAAAACTTACTATAATATATAGTAAAAGTTACGCGACTAATGGTGAATATTACAAAAATTGTAGTGAAAATGAATGACCTTTTAGTCTTTTAGCCTTTTAATTTGAATTTTGTCAGTATAGTAACACTGGTAGACAACATTGTAATAGTTACTGCAACTTTTATCCGAGTGAATAAATGTATACGTAAGAACAAATAAATAAAACAGTGAAAACTGAGAGAAATAGCGTTAGACGAGACCGAAAGCATAAGAGGGTGAAATCTCTTGCATCCTCATAAAATTTGCAGGATAATGGTCGAAGATTCACCACACCCCACTCGTATATCGTATCGTCGCATCTGTTCGTGCAAGTGTCAATGGAGTTTCGTCTTCCCACCTCGATCTATTCTTTCTGTCTCTCTCTTACTCTTATACTCGCACTACGAAGCGAGTGTCTCTCAGAAAGAGAGTATCAATTTGCCTTCTCCCGGTTGCAATTTCCAGATAACGTAACAGCACATCCCGGATATCTGACGCTAATCCTCGACCGGAAATTAATCCTCGACCTTTCGAGATTAATTCGCCTTCTCCTCTTGTTTACACGCGTATATACACCCTAACCGTTTCGAGAACTCGACGGTCTTTCTCTTCTCTTTTGTCTCTTCCCTTTTCCGAAATTTCCCGCCGTGGGAAGACACGCGACGTATAACGTATAAATCACTCGGTATAGAGTGTCCGAGTGCGATACACCTATATAGACTTTTCATCGAGTAAAACATCCGGATATTTATATACATGATAATGCATTCGATTACAAAGTTTCTTTTCATTCTTTTATTTTGACTGGTGTGTGCATATTTCTATTACTGTCCATAGAGTTCCATGTGAATCTTTTCCTATTAATGGGAAACGAAAGCTCTGTTTCAAGTTCTACCACGCGTTTATTTGCTTGATTTCCCGTCGCGTAAATAATAACCAGCGTTGTACTCGCGTAAACGTTATATAATATATACGCGATGAAAACATGAATATTCAAACATATAGTATATATAAATATTTTACTCGTAAAGATTACTTTTTTGAAACTTCGGATGCTTCTTGAACTTTTTACGTGCGTATATATGTACACTCTTAAAAGTAAACTATAATCCTATCCATCATTTCTGCATCATATTTCAAAATATAATTTTAGTACGTAAACTACGAGTAAATCTTAAACTTATATATACATTTTGTTGGGAAACCCGTGAAATAAATATAAAAAATAAATTACATTTCTTTACGAATAATTCATACGTAAAATGTATACAGCATAATTTATAATTCGATATAATTCGAACGATATAATAATGATAATTAAAAAATTAAAAAAAAAAACGTGAAAGACCGAGTAAGAAAGTTGAAAGGTAAAAGAAATCGGAGATAACGAATTAATCAAGAAAACCTTATTACAGTCGAGCAACTCAGATCGATCGTTTGCTAAATGCACACAAGATGGAAAGGTAGCGAAATTGGAAACATCGCGCGGTCAAGAGATTACGGCAGCAGAGGTTCGTTCGCGCGGAAAGGGAAACTTGACGCGAAAAAAAATCCCTTTACACAGATAAGAAGAAACGAACGGACAGCCTGGGATAAGAGCAGTGTTTACGAAAAAAAGTAGCGAAATAACGAGAGATAAAGATTGGTGGCGTGCGCTCCGAAATTGAAAAGGGTATAGGTATAGACGGTTTGCGTAAACACTATGTATATGTGTATGTGGGTGTGTGTGTGCAGCAAAATCGTTGGGTATCTCACGCAGGCTCGTGCGTTGGGGTCGTCGTACGCCTCATTGTCTTGCTGTCGGGGTAGCGCAAATATTGCCACCATCTCTCGACCGAACGAATGCGAATGCCCCGCCGGCGGAGAGAACTATATACGTGAATTGTTCGGTATTACCGAGTGGTGCGTCGTGCACTTGAAGCTTGCGATGCGTCACGAGGCCTCCGGATAGAATTTTTTCCCTATCACTCTCTCTTTCTCTCTCTCCTTTCCTTCATCGTTGTTGTCTCCCTGATGTTTATAGTCTTACTGTACACTTTTTAATAAAGAAAAAAACTAAATTTGAAATTTTTACAATTTGGTAAAAGATAATAATAAAAAGTAAAGGAAAAAAAATAATACAGAATGTATACAAAATATATCCAGATAATTGTATATAAATTTTGTCAAAAAATGGTTCTATATAAAATTTAAAAAATTTTGTATACGATGGGTAAAGAAATTTTACAATCAGGGAATTTACGAATAATCATAAAAAAATATTCGAATTTTTATATTTTATAATCATTTTTTGATAAAATTTATATAAAATCATCTAGATACATTGCGTATACATAATGTAGCCATTTTTTCACCTCTAAAAATAAATTAATTAATATCCATTAGCTAATTAGTAAAGAAATACTGATTGAAAAAATGATGTAGGTCACCAATTTATAGTGAATAATCTACACTTATTTAAATAGTAGAGTGTGCTCACTAAAGAATAAGTAGAAATGTTCTGCAAGAATTAGTGAATAATTACTCATACAAATAGTAAATCTTAATGCCCGTATTCAACCCATAAATTTACTAAAGCAAACAGTGAAAAATTACTAATTCAAATAATAACTGTATGCTAATGAATTAGTGACTATTAACGAATTCATTAGTAAAAAAGGAAATAATTGATATGTGAAAAATTTACTTATTAAATAAATGAATAAAAAAACTATATTAATATATATCAGTAATTAATTAATTAGTGAGAATTCACGAAGAACTATAACTCACTAATTTTTTAGGGAAAAATCGAGTAATTAAATATTCAATGAATCATTATTTTTAACATAGGAAATTAGTAGAATCTCCACTAATTTACTTTTAGGTATACAATATAGAAAAAATAAATAAAAGGTATTCAATAAATATACATAATATGCATTACAATCCATATATGTATAACCTGAAAATACTATATAATGAAACAATGTGACACACGCGTATTATCCATCATTTATACAGAGTACGTCGACGGAGAGTACGGTACACCCGCGAAAGGAAAATACAGGTTACACACATAGTCAGGTACAGTGTAATAGAAAGGGCGGGAAGAGGGAAACAATTACTATCCCGCGGATGAAGAAGACGCGCATATACAGACGCACACACGTGTACACATAGATGTACATAGACGATGAGAAGGATAGCAAGCACGCAAAGCTCTCCTCGAGACCGAGGGCGTTGTCCCTTTGACTGAGACTCGGAGTAACAGAAAATCATGATATTCCATGCCGCGGACTCGGCCATTATGCCCCTTGGCTGTGATAACAGAGAGAGAGAGAGAGAGAGAGGGACCGAGTAGACGTATATATGGTATACCATCGCGTGCGCGCCTCCACGGATTTCATTAGGACCCTACCTTTTTCGACGCACAGAGAGAGCGAGAGCGACCACTCGACGACGCGAAATTAACGAGCCGCCGGCATTGCCCTCGAAAATCCCGTTTATTGCCATAGACGAGCTATACCATTGTATAACATCCTCTGATGTATGTATTCACCTGTCCCTCTATCTCTCTGTCGATGCGTGTGCGTATGTATACATGTGTGCGCGCATGAGTGCACACGTCCACAAACGACCTCGTCACGTCAGAATTTTTAAATTGACCGTGAGTCACGTCACTTTTTGACAAAACGCCGGGGTGCATATATATATATATATATATATACACGAATTTTTAACGGGTTCGCAACAAAAGTTCAATTAAATAACAAACTTCCGATATTAATATAGTTTGATCAACTTTTTTCGGGGAGCCAATGAATCGAGGTGTGCTAATAAATTTGACACTGCGCGCTCGTTTTATTGGGATATGCAGTCGTTATACTTTTCTATTTACAATGAAAAAAATTTCGTTGCTCGAGAAATGTAATAGTATTTTTTTTTCACTAATTTACCTCTCGTTTCGTTTGTTTATTAACCGTGTATTGTCCCGTATAATAGTAATTAAGTAAAATGTTTTAAGCGTAATAATAACCCGTATGGATAAAAATAAACACCGGGGAACATTAAATATACACATTTTTATATGCAACAAGTGAAGATAAAATAAATTAAATTAAAAAACAAAATTTAAAAATTCAATTTCATATACTTATATACTTAATACCGAAAGATCCGTTAATTCCATTCTCTTTTGCAAGATGCAAATCCTTATACTATCTTAGTCATTGGGAACCACCGGAGTCGCCAAGTGAACTCGAAAATTCAAGCTCAATCATATAATACGTATATATATACAAACCCATTGAACAGTCAAGATAGAGTAGTCTTGCAAAAAAAATCGACAAGGATAGGTAAAAAAAAAAATCTCCCCATCGTTTTCTTTCTCTCTGTGTTCATTTGAAGAAGAAACTCCGAGAAGCAATAAAACGACACAACCCTTGTGCACGTATAGGTCAGACTCATCAGATAACGACCACCTCGGCAGCGACTGAATAACAAAGTGGGGTTGACACCATCGAGTATACCGCGCGTCTCCTCCGAGATCTTCATTGTTCCCTCTTATATATATTATTTTTTCTCTCTCTTTCTCGCTCGTCTTCTCTTCGAAAACTCGTCGGGGGAGGTCGCGTGACCCAGTGCCTTCGAGAAATAATGCCGGAATTATGCGACGAGAGGAGCTTATCCTCAATGATCTTTGAGCGTATGCAACCCGTGTCTTATGAATTAACGACGAAACTAAAGAACTCGGTCGTATGCTTTATTTTTTTTTCTTTTACCTTCTTGGCTCATCGCGTGCTTCATCTTTGTATCTTCTTTTTCTTCTTCTTCGTAAGGTTCACATATATATATACACATATTTTTCCGCGGATCTCGTATCCGGTATTTCCGACTGCATCTCACGTACGCAAAGTTTCAAGCCCCGATGCTTTTTTTTCTTGTAGATATATATGTATATATATATATATGTATCGGGCTTCTGGAAAAAAAGTTTGTTTGGACTTGTTTTTAGATCCTATTCATATACGGCTTTGTCTTTCCTCCTATCTTTTTTTCCGAGAATCTCCTGGACGATTTGTGTAATACGTTTTTAGGTTTATTAGACGTGTGATTAATGTGGGAAGGACAAGAAAAAAAGAAGTATGATAAGTCGGTATTACAAGCGGTACGACGAGTTATATCTGGCGTGTGTATAACTGGTATGTAACAAGGACATCGTGAATTCTGATGGTTTATCTTGAAAAGGTGTTTTAACGTACGCAGATTAATATAATTTCATTAAGTTTTAACTACGCGTATTTAATTTTATCTATAAACAGTCGACGTCTACAAATTTTTTTTTACTTTCTGAACAGGTAAATTCTTATGTAAACTACTTGAATACACCTTGATTACCACAACGATATTTACAACACGATCGATATTAAAACTATTCAATTTCTAAAATGTAACACTAAAGTGAGATTGAATGTATATAATTCTATTTTCGTAGTTTATTTGTCTTGGAAAACTCCTTACGGTTATTGTGTATCTCAATTTTGAAGCTTGACCAAAGCTGTGTACGTATAACCATGGGGAACGAAGATTTTTTTCCTTAGATAAAGGTAGGGAATAGGGGGATACCTTGCGGTGCCAAATTGAAAGATCAAAGGATTAAGCTTATATACCAAAGGATCTCGCTCGTAAAGGTAATCTTTGTTTTCCTCGAAAGCTGCGCATCTTCCCGACTTCCACCGCAGATATCCGGGCATGTCGTTTAGGATCATTAAAGGATAATGTACCAACCTCGGGCACTCGTGATAAAAATAAAAATCGTACCTGGACTACCGTACATTTTCCCATTACGCCCGTTCTGAATTTATTTTAATTTTTGCTTGAAAACGTAAAACCAAACTTTTATTTTATATATAACTTATACATCCTTAATACATTGTATGTACTTGATTCAATAAATTTGCGGTGTTTTACATCACGGGAAGTCAACTAGTTATGTTGCCATCCCCAAGTCATCTACCGACTGACAAATAGCGTTTTTATGAAAATTAATACTTTTTATTTTAAAGTTTAAGAAAACATCTACAATTCTGCATAGATTCGTTATTTTAGAAATTTTAGTCACTGTGTATTGATACGTTAATTATTTTAAACTTTTATTAATTGTTTAAAACTATTTTATTGTATTAATTATCTTGCAATTTTGTATTAAGATATAATTGTTAAAAAAACTAATTTTAAGTACGACGAAGTAATGAAATTGTATTTATGGTTTTAAGATTTTTGCGATTGAATATGTAGGAAAATAGCATCGCAAAATGCTTCTTGAGTACATTTGGAAATTTATTTATTTTATGTGCACGAATAGACGGTTTCATTAGCAACACAGGATTTTAATATTTACTAATAATATAAATTATTCTAAATGTGTTGTAAAATATACGCGAGATTCTCAGTAATATGGACTTTTAGGTAAAAACAAAAATATATTTTACTTTAAACATTTTATTATAATTATATTCAAATGAAAATTGTTTACTACATGTATAATTATTTATGTAAATAATTATATAACTAGTATAAACCACACGTCAGCGTGATAATTATTAAACCAATTATATTTAGTATTTAAATTATTGCTACTAAAGAGAATTTTAATTTCATCATTAAACGTCTAAAATGTAATGATTAAATCAATAACTATGTTAATTTTCATAGCGATTAGTGTAGTAACTTATGAGATTAATTGTTCTACAAAATTTAATAAATCTGTACTGATATTAAAATTTTTTAAAACAATTAATCTCATAAACTTTTGCATCAATCACCTTCGAAAACTTTCGAAAATTATAGATTGCATCGCAATACAAATAATAGTGTTGTCATGATTAATTTTAAATATTTGTTTGTGTAAAAAGAATGTTTTTCAGTTAGTTAATGACTCTAATGGTAACGTAACAAGTTTGACATCCCCTTAACGGAATGTCGGACCCAAATTACAGGAATCTACACGTTTTAATGTGAAATTATATCTAAAATATTGAATTGAAAATATGAACAAAATTCATGCGAATAGATTAATGTTCTCAATTTTTTTAAAAAAGTAATTTTCTAAATAATAATTAAGTAGACAATGTTTGGTCGATAATTATTAGTCAAAAAAGGCATAAACATTCAACTCAAACGTATAATCAATAAATGAATTTTAAAATCTTGAAAAATTTGGGTATATTATTTGAAACATGCTTAAAAGCCTGATGTTCAGGGTTTTTTTTTATAAAAATTATTAATTTGTTTATAAAAAAATGACCATTTTCTGAGTCCAAAATCCTCTAAAAATACGCATAACATAGTTTACTGCGGAGTAATGCTTTTCATTTAAAAAATATTGTTAGATTAACCTACATAATTTTCTCAACGAAACGTATATCATTGTTAATTTTGAATCATTCGATAAAATAATAAAAGACGCTTATAACTTTAACCTCGTTATTAAATAATATAATTGCACGTATTTCGCGATATATAAGTAATAACTTATTTGATTTAGCGGATTTCCTAAACACAGCGTAGTTAGCGCACCTCGAAGTAAAGGACTCGAGAGGAAATAATATTAGGAAGCAAGATAGTTACTACACAGAGATATAATACCTCTTATTACACAACCAATAAATTATAATAATATTCACCTATATTTTATTAATAAACCAACAAATAATCCCAAGACAATAGAATAATATCTCCGACACCCGCAGTGAAGAGGAAAGTATAACAAGAAAACAAAAGGTCATCATCCCCCCCGTTAGCGAGCATGTAGGTGCAATAAATTAGAAGTGGCCGCAACTGTAACAAGCCAAATTAACATCGAACGAGGTCTGGTAATGCATCCATAAGTCGCTCGTTAATCCCATGGAAAAGAGGGGTATATATAGCTCCACATACACAACATACGTAAGAAATCATTCATTCCCTCTTTTACGGTTAAATAATATAATTCTGAGGTGCAGCAAATCACGCGGTACGTATATATATACATACGTAATCGTAGGACGCGCCTCCGTATATAGTAAAGCCCTCTCCAAGAGAAATTTACATCGTGGCGTAATGTCATAATGCCGATGGTTAAGCTCGTGGGCCTTTCAGGAGCTAAACGCAGCTGCACCTACCACCACACACACACATACACACAGCCGGGGTAGTAAAATAATAAACGGCACATTTACCCGACCACCCTGTGAACAATGCAATGAGACAATCGAGGTACACAGGTACCTAATTCTAACCGACGTCAAGCTTTACCTGACTCACTTTCACTTTTTCATCTGCCTATATATATATACGCACTTCAAGATAAGACAAAACGGGACAATACATTTTTCAGAAAAAGTGAAATTTCGAGGTGCACCATTGTGGTTCGAGTGAAAGTTTTTCTTGGTTTTATATATATATACATATCTATCCTCTTTTTCGTGGCGGAGTAACGCGGGGATTAAATCCCTAAGTTTTACGCGCATAATTAATGCTAATTACGGTAGATAAGAACCGCGGATTTTTTTCCGTTGCGGATTAGCTACTGCAATTTTTTACTCTGGTTTACTTAAAGAGGCTGTACAACTGATGAAAAAATAACATTGTCAAGTTTAAAAGGAGTATGCGCTTATTTTTAGTAATTGTCACATCTAAATGTTCACTAGCGTTTACGATGTTATTTAGATTTTAGTAAGACACATTGTCTATGACAACTGTTTACAATAATTTCGAAAAAAGAAGTCGGTTTTGTATATATAAGAATTAAGAACAGTTTCAGTAATTGGCAAATAATGTAACATTTTCATTATTATTCACGTAAAAATTAATATTTTAAGGATTAAAAAAAATCTTGTTTAAGCTATATTAATTCCACTACTTTTAAATATTTTACAATATTTATAAAATTATAATATTATAACATAAAAAAGAGGTTAAATATAATATACATAACATGTGTAATAATCAATTTGATTCTCATGAAATGGACGTTCAAACGAAATAACTTTAGTTATTATGAAAATTATCTTATTATATAAATGTCAAATATATATATATACAAATCTCATTATTTTGTGAATACAGCTGGCTCATTAAATGTTTTAAAAATTTTCAAAAGTGCGAAAAACTTTCGTTAAGAGATTGCTTTTTTTACGTGTTTACAAGCCACAAGTAGCGAAACCTGTCATAAACTACGTAAAGCTTGTATAAAGCTCTGTTGATTGCAGTTGAAACGTGTAAAAAAATGCGAAGGTGGGAAAATTTTCTTTTTTCTCGGCTGGGTAATTTATGTATATAATAAGATTCCTCATAATTTGGTAGACTTAACGTGTAAACAGTAAAATATTTCATTAGCGTTAAGAAAATAACCAGTTTCCGCGTAAATTACGTTATTACTAAAAAATATGCATTTTCTGTATTAAATAATCAATTTAATAACCAAAAGTAAGATAAAAAGTGTATACGTTAAATTACGCAAATACGCATAATTTTGAAAATTAAAAATTAATAATAATTATTCAATAATGTTTATACGTATATAGATTAAAATTATAAAAATATATATATATATATATATGTTTCATTATTGCGGTCACAATCGACTATATTGTTTAACCTCGACATCACCGTGATATTTCTACAGTATTTAAAAAAACATTTAACGCAACATTGTAAACGCATACACCGAAGATGTATCTATACTCGTGGAAAAAAAAAATTCGAAGAATGACAGAATTTTATGAGTCGGATTACCCACGCAACCAGGCATCATTTCAAAAGTACGGGAGACGTTTCGAAAAGGGGTTTTTATGCGTTTATGAGCTGCAAGTAGCAAAGCCCGTCATAAAGTTGGTGAGGCTCCTGATGGTTCCTCTGATTGCAGTCAAACCGCTTAAAAAGTATGGACCGCTCTCTCGCGCGCAAGAATTCCTTTTTTTCTTGTTTGCATAATTTGCTAGTCGTGAGAGCTGTCATAAACTTTCGGATACCCGAAAAATATAAAAACTTTTCGCGGTCAAGCATAAAGTTTTCAGGAAAAAAAATTATTAAACTATAAACGTAATGAACGTGCCTATATATACATCAAAGAAATTAAACGCTGCAGTACGTAATGGAATATATACGTATCGTGTATATTATACATGTATACATAAATAAATTATTAATGTTAATTAAAAAACCGCCCAATTTTAAAATATTTGATATAAAAATAAACATTCGTACGATAAATTCAGAGAGGATATCTCGTAGTCTATTAATCTTTTTAATACATCGCCAAAATAAAATAAATAAAAGAAAAAACGTGAACTTATGATATATCCTCTTGCAATTATATAAATCTGCGAAAAGAAAAGAAGCACCATTTTCGAGCAAGGTATATGTATACGTTTCCGAAAAATAATAAATATTACGTTATTGCTTTGTAAGGTATTTAATTATTCGAAAACAAAATGTGTCGGTTGAATGAATTAAAAGAAAAAATACAGCACGGAGTCAAGGTCGTAAGGCTTCTCGATTTCTGGATGAAATTTACGGTGAGTTATTTAAAGGGCGCGCATACGACTGTCACACGGCACAAAGGTAAATGTATATACGAGTCTTTTACAGCTACCAATGAAGAAATATATCCATAAAGGCGTTCGCAGTTATTTATCGCGTATAAACGATTACTCGGATAGCCGCAACTGATTTATTACGACGTAGGCTAAATTTACCATCAACGATCAAAACCTTTACCTTCTTTTCTTTTTTCTTCTACAAAAAATGATAGCCGACGACGTATTCGCCTTATCTTTCTCTTGGAGCGCTTAACTTTCGTCAGGTTCGAAATTCCGCGTGGTGTATATATAGTTGTAAATTACGCGCGCGCTTGTAAAACTGACCACGCGGTGACCTTCGGATATACTTATTTGTCTTTTCTTATTAGGTGCATTTAATTTATTACTATAATAGTAAGAGACTTATTACAATATGCACTGTAGAAAAAATAGATTTTTTTATCTAAACAGAATTTTTCTTAAATATGCCTCAAGAAGAAAATCTGTTTGCTCTCCAATGTGATTTATCTATAATCGAGCGACTGTTCTTTTCGTAAAACATGAGATAGTATACAACTCAAAAAGATCAATATTCTATCAATGTATAAATCAATCTGATTTATCTTGATTATATAATCGCATTAGACGAATCGGATTTTCTTCTTGAGGCGTATTTAAGAAGGCTTAGATAAAAACTCTATTTTTTTAGTGTAAAAAATTTCTACTAAAATGACAATGTTATTTAGTAATGGAGAGACAGACTTGAAAATGATTGAAATTACTATTTTTATAGGAACAATTTACGAGACATATAGTAAATATTAATAGATATGTAATCAATTTTCCTATAAAAAATAGTAATTTTTATTATTTGTCAAGTATGCATTTCCATTATTAAACATTGTCACTATTACTAAAAAATTTTTACTCCTTGTAGATTTGAATGCTCAAATTTAAAATTCATTTATCGATTATTAACGCATCAACTGATTTTTAAAATTTATCTTTCAATTTACATATTTTTTTAATGTATACACGAACCAAGGCACATTTTACCATGACGTGCAACAATCGTGTTAGTGCCAAAAAAAATTTAGAAAAAATAATAATTAAAACCTTTATAAGAAAAATCAAATACAGAAATCTGTAATATGTACGGACTTTCTTAACATTATACATTTCGTAAATAATATTGTATTTCAAATAAAAAAAAAATAAAGTACGGGAAAAGCAAAGTTTAGATATCTCTTATTCGAAAAGTTAAAAAGTAATGAGACATAAAGGATGCAAAGTGATAGCTGATGTAAAATAGCGCGACTTTTTATTTCCCGCGTTGCATTTTGTCATCTCGCGCCTGTTTATACATTCGCTCGAGTTGTCCCACGGCGACGAACAATCGAACGGCGGGTTCTGCGACGATATACTCGGATGTATCCCGCGGCGGAATCGTGTAAGTAGAATAAAAATGGGGAGCTTACGCGGAAGGGAACGTTTTCACGTATATATGTACGCACACAACACACACACACACACAACACATATATATGCGATGAGAAAAAAGCAATTTTCGGTGTTGTTTATTACGTGGATTCGAGATGTCCCGGGTTTGTTTTAAATTTATTCAACGTACACAGAAAATATATATCTCCGTTATTTAATATAATCGCTTCCAAGATTGTAATTTTAATTTACTTTCGGCGTGGATTTTGTGTGAGCGAATGTTTGTACAGAGTGGAAATAATGAGTAATTAACATAATGTTAGTAGCTTTTTGAATTTTGATGCGCCGTGTTTTTTTTACATAAACACCGTGGCTTGTACTTAAAATACAAGTTACCGTATGTATGAATTCAACTACATTAAGTGATAGGCTATTTTTAGAAAATATTATCTTTGTACAGAACATGTACACTGAAAAATAATATGGATTGTTGGTCTCAGAAGAATTCTTTTTAAATATATGAGATAAACGGAAACTTTACTTACTCTATAATAATTTTTCTATGATCAAGCTAGAGGAATTAATTGGACATTGATTAAGTATTTCATCACACTTGACTTAAAATACGTTACATCTATGGATAAATTTTCACTAAGTTAAGATACTGGTATTTTTGAGTTGAATTTCCCAATTTTTTTAACAGTAGATTCCATACTTAATTTTAGTGCAGAATCTGCTTGATTATAAAAAATCATTTTTTAGAGCAAGCAAATTTTCTGTAAGGGATATGTTGGAGCCAAATTACAAGGATCTACACCTTTCAACCCAAAAAGTCTATCGAAAATAGTGAATTAAAAATCTGAAAAATTTTATATGAATAGCTTAAAACGTAAGAAAAGGCTGGAGAGATTGATTTTTTAAGTAAAAAGTGATTTTTGTTAATTAGTGATTATATAAACATTTATCGTCGGTAATTTTTAATGAAAAATCGTTATCTTCCAAACCAAACATATACCTAATTTATACAATATACCTAAAAAATTTGGGTATATTGTTTAAAACATGGCCGAGAATCTGAAGGATAGGATTCTTTCAAAAACTCATTCTTTGATTATAAAAAAAGTATATCAAATGACTATTTTCTGACTTCGACATTCTGTTAAGAAGAAAAAAAATCCATTTTTTACAATGTATTCACTATTTTCTTGAGGAATACGTTGAATAAAAAAAATATGTATAAATGTACATAATTTCCACAGAGACGTGATATACAATAGGATATAACTATAAATCTATATAATAAAGGTAATTAAAATGAAACGAAAAATGTGATCAAAGAATTGAAAGGGTGAGTATATCCCTTAAACGCGGTAATACGAATTCGTAGAGTATAACCGAGTAAAAGCCCGTTACATAATCAGTACCCTCAGGATCTTTGGTAAAGCTTGGAAAATATCCGTAAAAATGAGTGTTCGAGAGAAGCCAGCACTGCAGAGCCAAAAGCCCGAAGCGGTCCTTATCCAAACTGCCGATCGTAAGCATCGCCAAGCTTATACCCAGAATCCTTTAACATGAACCTTACTTTCCCGCCCTCCCCTGAAAATTTGGGCCACGCGAGCTAAAATTGTTCGAGGTCCTTTTCTCTCTATCGAGAGGTCTTTCTCTTTCGAAATTGACGGAAATCGCCGGGACTCGGAAAGTTTTCACTCGCGCGCGGTCAACTCGCGTTCGGGGATTTCCCCGAATACCCGCGCGACAGCTGCACCGGAGATCCTCGAGGTTCTCCTTCGCTCACCCTTTTTACTCCCGATAATTTCGGCATTAAACCGGGGAGGGGTGGGGGAAGGGAGAAGAGATCGCTTCTCTTTCTCTTGGGGTGCACGTGTCACGTTTCTCTCGACAGGATGAGCACCGGCTCTCGTTCAACTTTTTACTCGAACCGTTTCGTCTTGTTCGGCCATGGGGATATATATATACCTTGGGTTAAAGGATATTTTTGGGTTTTACTTTGTTATATTGATCTTAACATTTTTTTATTTCACTTCGTTGAATACGTGTACGCCGTTGTCAGCGCACACAAAAAATGCAAGTGATTAGAGAGGGATTTTTCGGGAGTATATATATATACACTATTACTCTTATGAAAGATCAACTCTGATTCCCAGTTGTAAACGTTTTTCTATTGTTAAGTTTTTTTTTCTATCTAAAAACGGATCACACTTATATATGTATATATATCTAGATAACAGATCTAAAATACTTGACTGAAAAAACAAACTTAAAGTTATTACATTTGCATGATTTCTTTATTGTTCTTCAACACACTTTCTTCAGTACCACACAAAAAAATACATAATTTCAAAACATCTTTCATCACTCCATTCGAAATCCTTAATATATATATATATATATATATATCTATACCCAGATTAAATTCCACGGACAATTAAATGCTCGTATACACACAACGTGGGAAGAAACCTTCACGTCGGCATCTACAAAACGATCCTTTGAAAAACGAATCCTCTACAAGATTCTCGTATATACAGTTTTTCACAAACCAAACATGTACGAAAACCAGCACGTACTTAGGCGCCACCGTAGAGGTTGCGTAAAAAAAAAAAAGAAAATCTCGGTGAAAAAACCGAGTGCGGTAAATCCTTCGGCGTGCAGATGCACTCCTATATACAAAAGGTCAACGTAACGAATCTACGTTTATATATATATATATGTATATAGATTCGTGACAAAGAGACGCGTCAGCTTTATGAGCCTGTCAACGTAGCGGGCGCACGAGCTACTCGTCATTTTGCTGGTCATTGACGTATACGCGCCCATTCATCGCGAATAGGAAAGAAAGAAAAAAAGACCGAACGAGATACGATCGGCGTTTTATCACACGATGCCAAACGCTCCAGTGCGTATATATACACATATAAACGGTTTATTACCGAAAAAAATCAGGTTCGAAACTTTTTAAAAGTGGTATCTATTCGCTGCATTCTCTTTTCATTTATCTAATATCTTATATAGTGTGTTCGTTGAATGTTACGTAACATATATTAATAATTGCTTGATTTTGTGTTACTTATTGATTACTTATTTAAAAAAAAATCGAATTATTACCATGTGTACGTAATGATCGACGAATAAAATTGATCATTTTTTTTGTTTTTAATGCGCGTCAACGTTAAACAATGTTCTCGCGCGAATGTGTTACATCAACTTATACAATTGAAACGTCAATTTAATATTTAATTTTTAATTTGCATATATATGGTTAATATTCGGGACAAAGCGACACGAGCAATATATTGTAAAGATTCGCTTAACTATACATAATTAAATAAAATACATTTTACACGAAAAACATCATAAATTAACCACGTTAAAAGTGTAGTGTGCACGAACAAAGGATTTAAACAAGGATTTTCTACGAAAATGACTGACATTTTCATGAAGTACCTAATAGACTCGTTTATTCGCATTGTGCGCACGCATTTATAAAATTTCTCCTACAGAAATTCTAACTAGAAGCTCCATCTGTTGACTCCTACCCGGAAATATGCGTCTACAAATGTCACGTGCGTCTGTCGTTCAAAATCGTTTCTTTTTTTTTTCGTTCACTACGCGTATGTCTGTATGTATATATAAATTCATTAAAGATTAAACGTTAATAGGAAACGTATAAATTAAACAGGTAAAATGAAAAGAAAAAAAAATAGTTTTCTCCTTATTTATAATCAAGTATCTCATTAAATGCATAAGAAAATCTTTATCTCAAACTGTAAGCTACGAGTTTATTGACGCTAGGTGCCTTTACAGCGCGACGTCGCTGCAGCTGACATTTCAATGAGGCTTGCGGCGTGCAGTCCAGAACTGCAAAACCCAGATGATTCACATATAAGCGAGATATAACGGTAACCAGGTTTGCGATGTGACTTTAAAGTCATTGGCCTATTCAAGCGCATCCTACATAGCACACTGAAAATGTCCAGTATATACCGAATGTCGAAATAGACTTAATAAAATAGAAAGTATAGAGGAAAACTTACTTGCTCGGTGTATACATCTTACCCATTTTACGATACAATTTATTGAACGTTTTAGATTTTTCAGAATTTTAGTTATTTTTTTTATTTTTTTTTTAACGGAATTTCGGTAAATATATTTAAACCTACAACGACGGTATAAAGATAAAATAAAATGAAAAAATTACGTAATCTATCTTTCGTTGGAAATTTTGAATTATTTCCAATAAATGCATTATTAATATCATTTATAAAAATAAACTATTAAAGAACGATTGCATTTTATTTGATGTCCTCCAATAATCGAAAGAAAAATTCAAGAATAAATTGTCAGATATATATGTACAGAAAATATATACATTGCTAGCAAAATTAACAATTGACGTATATGTATTAATATTCTACAAATATCACCTATAGATTAAAATGTACACTTTACATATAAATACACAGTTACTAATAATTATAATAAAACACATATTTTACTTTATTCGTCCTATATAAAAACAATACCTCGTATTTTACACAATCAACAAATCTTCGTATAAATCAGAACGTGACAACTTATAATTAATTTTCTGATTTCCAATGCTATATACAAATACTACTTTCATGAAAAAAAGTATATGTCGTAATATAATTCAGTAAGTTAAGTTAACGATACAAAACCGAAAAAAAAGGACAATTAACCGACGACGCGCAAGTATCCGCAAGCTCTGTACGAGTTCATCGAGGGTTGACGGCTTCGCAGGCGTCGATGGTAAATAAATCGACAAGCGTACAAAGTTCTCTCTCTCTCTCTCTCTCTCTGTCTACGTGGAAAGTGGGTGTATTTGTGAATATATATATATATGCACTCGCGAGTACCTTCCGTTCCATTTGCTACCGAAGCCGCGGGCGACGCCGTGACACGGAAATGTTTACTACTCCATCCCCCTATATACGTCAGAATTTAGCTCCATGCCCCTTATTTTGGCATCGAGGAATTCAACGATGCAATGTTGCACAATTTTCCAGGTATGTGCAGTGTATACCGTGGATTCTTGCAAATATATAGAGAGAAAGATTGTTTTGTATTATTTACCATTAATTCTTCTAGATATTTTTCTTTAGGTACAGTATAACTCGTCGCAAAAACGTACAGTCCTTTCAAACGTTCAACAGAATTTTATAATGCATTTGATTTAATGTAAGTGAAACACACTTCGAATAATATATATATATATAGCTGCGTCGAGAGATGATTTTCATTCTATGCGTTATACTTTTTATTTACCTCGACCGAGTATTCAACTGCTCCAGCGAATTGTAAACTGAAGCAACACGAGTTAGCAATTAAAATAAGTATATATATATACATATATGTAATTGTATAGTTTAATAATATATCAAAACCATTTTTATAAAAGAAAAAATATTTTAACGATCCCGTATTATTTTTAGTTTTCAAACAAAATTTATTGTATATTTGAATAACGAACTACATTAGATGCATAAAAGTAATATAATAGTATATTGACATTTAATTAAAATTGATAATCACATTATGTTCCCGATGTAACTCAATTTAATCGATATTATTCGAACAATCCCATCGGCCCTTTTATTTGTTCACGCCTCGCGAGAGCACTGTAAAAGCACTTCGTACGAAAAATAAAACACAGGGAAAGCAAACAATGTAAATCTCATTTACCTAATCATCAATACCAACGTATAAAAAAACATACACACACACACACACATACGAACCAATTTTCGCTACTTTATAAAATTCGATTAACCGGCGAAACGCAAACAAACGCATAATCCACGAGAGAAAGAGAAAGAGTAACCGCTTAAAAAATTTTAAAGTTATTTTACCTATTCGCTTGTCTGCACCGGGAATTCCCCCTTTTTTTTCGAGCAAACCCACCTACTCTCTACCGGAATATACGAAAAAAAAAGTTAAACAATACACCATGCAGGGTTGGACCTCGGATGTCGAGAGAAAATTTATGCGAGCGCGCGGAATACGAAACCACGCGTTTTCTCCGACTTTCGATTTAAAGGCCAATCGATTTTTACCGTAGAGAGAATTTCGAACGCTATACCGGTATATATGTCTGGTTGATTAGGAAGAAGAACTTATATAGGTATATATATATATATATAGGGATAGGAAGACTGTCGAGGGAAAAGAAAATAGATTGCTTACAAAAATTAAATTTACGGTCCCAGTCGAAAAATGTGGTGGTTGCTGCTGCTACTGTTCTTTCAGAATCTCGAGTATTTTTGGGTAAAATATTTTTATCTCCTTGAGAATCGAAATCTAAAAAATTTAATAAATTTCTTTTTTTACTTAACATTGGCTTCCGTGCGTCTACTTATTTTCCCATTATTATATTCTCCATTTTCTCTATAAAATGTAAAGCTTTAAAGACATAGAAAATATAGTCACCCGTGTAAGGAAATCCACGTGATCTTTATAATATTTTCAAAAATTAATTTACTTTTTTGCTTTCTTATCGAGACAACTTCGTAATAGTAAAAATTACGATTTGTTACAAACGTGTTAAAAGTATGTTTTGACACGTCTAATAGAGTCCGAAAAACGTGTTTTTAGAAAATTTCCGTATGTTCGTGTCTGTGTGCGTCTATACGTCTACCGCTGCGTTTCTGAAACTGCTCGGTTAATATTGCTGTGCTTGGACATGTAGTTTTCTTTGCTTTCTACGCATTTGAGAAATTCGCAATACCTAAATTGTGTATTTTTTAATGCAGACTCTTGAAAAATACATTAATTTGTCTCGGAATAGATGGACGTTGAAATGAAATAATTAGTATTTCTTTGACTTTTATAAAGTATATAGGTTTTCTTGTGTTTCGCAAACTTAAATATATTCAATCACTCGAATAAAATTACTGCGGAAATAATTAATTTTAAAAACGTTGGGTAATTATAATAGGATATAATTAAATTTCATATTGTAGAATATATTACATACATATAAACGATACATTGTTACGGTGTTTTTAATTTTAACTGTTTTTATACTCATCACTATGGATACCTAAATATAGTAAAAGTATAGTTTTGTAACTCGAACTTACGAATTAAATTATAAACAGAGTAAAATAATAGAATTTTCACGTGAAAGAGTGTTTGTTTGTTCATAGATGTAAATAGTTTTTGTTAATACCCAGCTAGAAAATAAAAATATTATTTTTATAATGGTAACTTATCTAATTTGCCGCTATTTTCATGAGCCATTTGTTAATCAAATCCTAATAAAAAGACTAAAAAAAGAATTGTTATTGTTTGAGTTAATTTTATTGATTATTACCTATATAAAAGTATGTATTATGATAAATTAATAAAAATACGTTGATTATTAAAATATTTTTGCATTTAATAACGATAAGTGAAATACAAGAAATAACCTATAAGCTCGATTATAATACAGAAATATAGTTCGCCTTGTAGTTTGTATAAGTAAGCTATGTGTATTCAAGAAGCATAACCTCACCAAATATACCTCCAATAAGATTTTATAAGATTATTATTTATTTTTGTATAAGCTTAAAAATATAGATTGTAGTTTTACCACTATCAATTGTATGAAAAAAGAAAATATAAAACTAATGAATCGATGTAGAATATTTTACAAAAATAATAAGTTTTTTTTTATTTTAATTTTTATCTTACATATAGTTTTAAGTGATACAAATAAAAAAGATGGAGTATATTGTAAAATTTTATACAATTGATTTATTTCTAACAAAATTGTATTACAGTCAGTTAATAAGCAATTAATAATGCATTTCCTACTTTTCAATCAATCACGCAGATAAATATGTTTCTTCAAAAGTATAAATAAGTTTTTAATTGCTTTGTAAATAAAGCATTTATAAAACTTTTTTTTTTTTTTAATTTATTTATTTATTGTCGCATCAACTTCTGGAGAGTCATTAGCGACATCACATATATACATTATTTTACAGTTCATGTGGTTACATAGGTAATCGAAGAATTAATACATGGTATATATACATTTTAGAACTTATGTTGAGTTGAAAAAGAGAAGGAAAATTAAGTTATATACTATTATAAATTTCTATCGTTTTAAGAAATTCTAATATAAATTTACATGTTTCTACATTAGTAAGACATTGGTCTAGCGTGTTTGGTATTTTAAATTTGGTTCTTAAAGAGTTGTAGATTGGACAATCTAAGATTAAGTGTTTCACAGATAAACATATATTACATTGTATACATAAATTAGGTTCTTCTTTGGTGATGTAATGTAGATGGCTGGTGTTCGTGTGTCCAATACGTAGCCTGTTAATTACAATTTGATCATGTCTTGAAAAATGGATAGCTGGATTAACTTCAAATACGGTTTTTCTAATTTCGTGGAGTTTATGAGGTTTTATATTCTGCCAATAGTTGTTCCATTTGTTTAGTACGTAAAGTTTGAATTCTTTTTTAACAGATAAGTAGTTATTATTTTGATATGTAGGAGATATAGATGTATGTTTTTCTGCCGCTTGTTTAGCTAATCTGTCAGCCTTTTCATTTAGTTTGATTCCAACATGGGCAGGGACCCAGCAAAACTTTATATCGGAATCAGTATGCGTGGAGGTGATTTCTTGATATTTATCTATTATGCTTTTAATAATATCATTTTTTATTGAATTTTGTTCAATAGCGTTCAGTACACTTAAAGAGTCGGAGAAAATTAGTGCTTTTTTAATGTTATATTTACTTGTGTGATTTAGAGCTTCGAGAATGGCAAAAGCTTCGCTAAAAAAGATGGAGCAGTTATCTGGAAGTTTAAATACGAGGTTCTTGTTTTTTAGGACTACAGCGCATCCCGAGCCTGAGATTGATTTTGAAGCGTCTGTGTATATATGAGTAAAGTTTGCGTAGGCGTCTACTGTAGAATAAAATTGAGCTTTTAAAATGTTCGGATTTTTGTCTTTTTTAGACGTATCTATTTTGATAACTGTAGGATTTTTAGTATTCCAAGGTATTACGGTTGTAGTGAGTCGAGGAACTATATTTGGAAAAGTTTTATTACTTTTCTTTAGGTAATGTTTCATTCTTATGTTGATAGGCTTTGGAGAACGCATATTTTGTTTGTATAAGGTATTGAACTTGTCGGAATCGATGATTATACTATTTATGTTTTGTGGGGTGGCTAAGCATGAGATTGAATAGTTGAAGATGAGTATTTCTCTTCTGAAATTGAGTGGGCAAAGGTTAGCTTCGCATAACAGACTGTCGACTGGACTAGTGCGAAAAGCACCAGTTATTATTCTAGCAGCACAATTTTGTATAGGTGATAAAGCTTTGAGGAGATTGGATTTAGCTGAGTCGTATATGATGGAGCCATAATCCAACTTGGATTGGATTAGAGCAGTATAAGTTTTTTTTAAAATTATTTGATCAGCACCCCATTTTTTAGCAGCTAACATTTTTAGTATATTTAATTTTGTGTTGCAATCGTTTTTTAATTTCAAAATATGGCTTTTCCATGTATGTTTGTGGTCAAAAGTTACTCCCAATATTTTAACTTCGCTGACTGTTGTAAGTTTTTGATTGTTTAGAAAAATATTTAATTCTGGATTTTTCTTTTTAGAGAAGACAGTAATTGTAGTTTTAGTTTTAGAGAATTTGAAACCGTTATTTTGTGAAAATTCTTCAAGTTTATATATCGCTTCTTGTAATAATTCTTGCGTTGTTTTAATATTTCTTCCTGCTAACATCAAGGTTATGTCGTCAGCATACATTGTTATGTTGATTGGTTTGTTAATGGATTTTGTAATATCGTTTACGGCTAAAAGGAACAGTGTAACACTTAGTATGCCTCCCTGGGGAACTCCATTTTGAATTTCGAAGGAATTTGAAAGCTGCCCATTTACTCTAACTTTGATTGATCTGTTTGTAAGATAGTTAGATATAAATTTGATAATATTACCGTTTATTTGGAGTTTAGCAAGAATTTGTATTATTTTGTACCTCCAAAGCATATCATATGCTTTTTCTATATCTAGAGCGACTAAGGCCAAGTGTTGTTTGTTAATAAATGCGTTACATATATTATAATCAATCGAAACTAGACTATCCATAGTTGAATGGTATTTCCTAAAGCCGTGTTGATAAGGCGAGATTATATTATTTTTGTCGAGGAACCATCTTAATCTATTATTAATCATTTTTTCCATCAATTTACATAAACAACTAGTTAAGGAAATTGGTCTATAGCTTTCCTTGTGGTTGGGATTTTTGCCTGGTTTTAATATAGGTATTACTATCGCAGTTCTCCAACTAGTTGGAAATAAATTGTTGGACCAAATGCAATTGAATATATCGAGAATGTACTGAATTCCAAGTGATGGTAAGTTTTTTAGAAAAATATTAGGCAGATTGTCAGGTCCTGCACTGGAGTTTTTACTACTTTTGATAATGCTTTGTAATTCTGAGGTGTTAAATTCTTTATTAAGAAGAGTTGAAAATTCGTTTCCTTGAATTTCATCCAGGTTTATCGTTGTTTTTTCAGTTTCATGCTTAATATTTAAAAACGATTGTTCATAGTTATGATCGCTCGAGTTATTTGAAAAATTTTCAGCAAGTATATTAGCTGTATCAAAAGAATCATTAGTAGAGATGTTTGTTTTTGATAAGATCTGTGGTATTTTTGAAACTTTTTTATTTCCATTTATTGATTTAAGCTTGCACCAAATTTCTGAATCAGGAGTATTTTTATTGAAACTTGATATGAATTCGATCCAAGACTTTCTTTTACTATTTTTAATAATTTTGCGACTGATTGCTCTTTTATTTTATAGTTAATTTGGTTATCATAGGTATTTTTCGTTTGTAGATGTTAAAGGCACGTTTAGCTTCCTTCACCGCATTTTCACAATCATTGTTCCACCAAGGAAGATTTTTTTTTTCTATTTTTCCAGAGGTTTTAGGAATGCTAATATTGGCAGATTCTAGAATAAGGTTTTTAAAATTATCTATTATTATATCTAAATCTTTTTCGGTTTTACATTGTACTTTATCTAGGTGTTTAATATTATTAGTAATAAATTCTTGATATAAATGCCAGTTGGCTTTTTTAAATTTCCACCTTGGTGCGAAGATTGACTCAGAATCATTGCTATTTTCGAAATTGATGACTATTGGGAAGTGATCACTATCATAAAGATCTGAAAGAGTATCCCATGAGAGAAAATCTGATAGTTGAGGTGAAACAATTGATAAATCGATCGAACTTAAAGTGCCGGTAGATATGTTAAAGTGTGTTGGTTTATTAGTATTAAGTAATAGGAGATCATTATTTGTAATGAATTTTTCTATTAATCTACCTCGATAATCCATTTTATGTGAACCCCAAAGTAAATGATGGCTATTGAAGTCACCAACTATTATCATGGGAGCAGGTAGTTGAGCAACTAGATTTTCTAATTCTTCTTCTATAATAGGTGTGCTATTTGGAATATAGATGTTGCATACGCAAAAACGGTTTGAACGTAATTTAACAGATATAGCTACTGCTTCTAGGTTAGTAGTTAAGTTTATTTCATTACACTCTATTGAGTCTTTGACATAAGTGGCAACTCCTCCACTAGCTATCGAACAATTAGATCTATTTTTAAAGAAATTGTTATAATTTTTAATAGGAGTACATTTATTATTATTAAAATTAGTTTCTTGTAGACAAAGTATTTCAGGGTCTTTATCATGTAGTAATTTCTTTAAGAATTCGGTATGTGTATTAAAGCTATTTATATTCCAGTGAATGATACTACTCATAATGATAATAATAAAATTAGTGCTATTAATATTCTTCTTGTAAAGACGTATCTTCTTGTATAGATAATTCTTCTTGTGTAGACGACTCTTCATCAGTTTGGCTCAAATTATCATCTGAGATATCATTATATTTTTTAAGTTTATTTATGATGCCGGTGAAACGTCTTTTCATTGTTCGATGATTTAAGTAGGGATATAATTTTTGAAGCAAGGATATAATAACATTTATATCACTAGTATATTGTAATACAATTTCGGTAGGATTATTTGATCCTTGTACATTATCTATTAGGCTTTTTAATTGAAGGTATGAAAGAGCATAGGTGTTGTTGTCTTTAAGCAATTCTTTAATAGGTTCTAACATTATATCAAGCGCTTCGTTAGGGTCTTCTTTAGTTTTCTTTTTATTACGTGATTGTTTTTTTGTTAAAGGGGCCTTAAAGTTTCATAGTTAAGTTGCTCTTGTGTGTGTGTAGACTGAGACGAACTGATATCAGAATGAGTACGTTCAATACCTGGATTTTGCGAAGTACCGTCTGTTGTGGGAATGCCCATCGGTGGAAATTCCGAAATTGTATTTGTGTCCGTTAATCCGATATTATTTGTGTTTATGTTTGTGGAATGCGGTGCGGTGGAATTTTCCATACCTGCTGAGATTTGTGAAAAATGACTGTTTGTACTTGAATTTTGGCTAGGAATAGCCTTGCAGTTTTTGGCTAAATGTCCTTCGATGTTACATATAAAACATTTTAAAGAATCTGTACTAGAGTAAATGAAATAGTTAGCGCCCTCAAATTCTATCTTAAATGTTTCTGGAATTTTACATACGTCTTCAGGTTTGACATAAACTTGTCGACGAAAGCTTGTTACGTGATTGTATCCCTCCTTTGCAATAGTTGCTTTTAATATAGTAATTTGAGATACTCGACTTACATTTAATTCTTCAAGAATGTCCTCGAATATACAATTTGGTAGGTTAGATGGCACGTTAGAGAAAATCACTTTTTTATTATTAGTTAGCAGAGGTCTGATGGAGATTTTTTTATCGCCAATTTGTAAGTAATCGGTTTTGTCGGTTATGGCGTTGACATGTTCCTTACTCGTAAGGTAGATGCATATCCGGTTATTGGAAATCCTTGAAGACGAGATAACATTTTTTGGTAAAACTAAATCTCCCACAGCACAAGTATAATCTGTAAGATTGAGACCTTCAACACAGTCAAGAATGAGACCTTGATCTCTTTTAGGGTATGAAACAGCAGCATAACTAGATAATGTTGAACTTTTAGGGGAAAAGCATCGAACTTCACTATGCATTCGCTGGCTCACCTTATCGGAGGCCATTGCGAATTAAATATCAAAATACACTTTATGATCTATCGACAATCACTCGCGAGAGAGACATCGAAGAACTTATTAGACTTATATATAGATATTTATAAACACGCGAAAATCGCTTCGGAGCAACCATAAACACGTCTGTTTACTACGAAGGCTCGACGTGAACTGTTATAAAACTTTATGTAAAAAAATACTTATCAAAAAATCACAATTTTCAAAATATTACAGCTCTGCTTGACTATTCATAAGATAAAATAAAAATGAAAGAAAATATTATCCAGAAAAAACGAAATGTTATTATGAGCCCATATTTCTTTAATATAGGAAGATATTAGTTGGCCTTCTTAACTTTACCGAGTGGCAAATACAAATCATCGTAATTACGTTGCACTTGACGAAAACATCAAAAATTCAAGTTATAATGAATAATCAAGGTGCGCGGTTGCGCAACCAACGCAAGTATAATGCGCTCTAGCACCTATTAGACATCTAACTGCACCTGCGGTTTTTATATTTTTGAATATTGATATATAAAATTATGTTTACGCAACTTTTTATCTATTATACTGAAAAATTACCTTTATTCTATTATATAAATTTTAAAAGATCTTAGATCATTCAAAGAATTATAGGTTTCTAAGGAGATTTAAAGACTCAAACTTTGGTAAAATTCATTCAATTAGGTGTATGTTAAGTGTGCAAAACTTTGACAAAATCGAGATTGTACCGTGAGTGATATCTTCGAAAAATAATAAAATCGCGTATATGTATCAAATAAAATAGAACACTTTTCCAATTATCCTTAAAATGTGTTAATTCATTATTGATTGTGTCGTCTTTATACATATATGAATCCTTAGTAGCGTTGTACAATTACTAGTTAGAAAATAGAAATTACTTAAAAAAAGTATGCAAAGAATTAATATTTAATTTAATAAGTATTTATTAAATGAAGATTATTGTATATCAAATAAATACGTATTTATATATTGAATATTTTGTTACGCATGTCAAAGAAATATTTTATTAATATCATTAGATGTTTTGTGTGCTTGCAAATAGTCTGACGGAACTCAAAGTAAAACGTTTTTACTTCGAAATATAGGGATCGTTCATAAAAGTTATTGGAATCACCCATGCGATGTCGCACACAATACTGAACTTTATTACAAATAGCATAATTAATAATGTAAATTGGTTAAATCTATAGAATATATAGAAAATCATCAATTGTTAAAACGAACCCAAACATAGCATTCTCTTTGAGAAATTGCTCAATACACGTTTTTTATTTTATCGGAAATCAAATGAAACGCAAGACACACAATGTATCAAAACAAATATTTCAATTTGAAAACAATGAAAGATAAATGATAATCATTTGGAATTCCCATTTCCCTACCGATTGCACCTCCGAGGAAAATGTGTCGCGTCAAATTCAAATACTGAGGAAATCGTCCGTGATAGGCACATAGCTTGCATCAAAATCGGGTGTGTAAAGGAATCTCGAAAAAAAAGGAGAGAGAGAGAGAGAGGAAGGTCCCTCGAGGTAAATCGCTCGTGCCGCGCCTCATCAATTATGAAGAATAGCCGACGGGAAGTGTCCCCAGGACTCCCCGGAATCGAGCCTCGCATGTATATTACACATCGTGGAGAGAGAAAAAAAGACGTGTTTTTTTTCAGGAATAAATGACTATTTTTCGGCGTGTGGCGATGGAAAGAGATGAAAAATCCATTGACAAGTTCCGTATAGGGGAATATAGCGCCTGCCTGTGTGAATGCGTATGTGTGTGGTAGAAGGGAGGATATGCTAGTAAAAGAACCGGATATGGATGCATTGAGTGATTTTAGTTTTCAAATATTCACACACGTACACCAGTCGAGTAATAAAGCGTAGCGCATTTTATTTTTGTTTTATTTGTGTTTATTTCTAGTAAAACGTTGTGTTCGGTTCAGTTAATTTTTATAATATTTCCCTTCGAGTCATTATATTACACGTAAAAAAAGTTACAAATTCTTTCACGCTTGTAATAATACTGTTTATAATTCAGTAAGTAATTAAATACAATTTACCTTAAAACGGTAGGTTTTATAATACTCGGAATAATCAAAAAGATATAAAATATATTTACGACAGCTTCGTATAGCTAAGACTACATTGAAAAATATAAAAGAAAGACACCGTTTGAAATGTCAGACTATATACCTAAAAGCCAACACATCGCGTCGGACCAAGAACGTGTAAGAAGTTAGCCACACCGCAATATTTACATTGCGGGATGAAAAAAAAAATTAAAAAAGGAAAAGCGATCATGAAACGAGAATGTGAGAAAAATAGGGGGTGTAAAGTAGTAAAAGCACAAGGCGCAGAACACACACGAACGTCGACGTGTAGGACCTCCTACAGCGAACCCATATAGCCAAGAGACCCAAAAAAAGTCAATTCCCGCGTCATTGTACAAGCCCTCAAAGCGTCCCCAAAACGTTCGAATCAACCGTATATTTAACGGGCTTTAAGGCCGCGAGCCTCGACTTTTGTACGTATAGTGTCTCTCTCACTCTGATCCCTTGTGCAGCCTGTGTGTCCCTTTCGTGCCCAATTTCCCGGCAGAATTTTTAATGCACGGTGTACACTGTGCCTGCAAGCGCTATATATATATATATATATAGGTGTCCTTTGTGACGCGCGAAACAAGTAGATTTGAAAAAAAAGAGCTGCGTACAATCGTACTCACTTTTATATCCGATATATGTACGATTCTCACAGTATTTTTTCCCTCGATTACAACGAGTTTTATATGGGTTGATTCACTCTCTTTTTTTTTTATTGCGTTTTAGGCGAGAGCACTCGCTATTGTTCAGATTGAGATTTAGATTTACAATCAATTGTTCCGTTTGTTGTAAGTGGATGAAATATGACGGGTTTCAAATACGTTTTTCAGTTTATCATATTTTCATTTTTATTTCGGGTGGCGCGCGACAAATCCATAGGATTACTCGCGATTAAAATGTTGAGCATATACTATATATATGTTATTAATTATTTTAATGTATATCATTAATTTAATCATTTGATATTTTAAATACAGCATAATTAATTCTACACTGAGAAAAAAGTTTTAGTAAAAATGACAATATATAGTTTCGAGTAATGAAATTACAGACTGTCAAAATTCGAAATAGTGCTATACTGCATGTAATAACATTGACTAAGTCTATTAATTTTTATACTACAATTTTTGTAATATTTACCATAATTTGCTTAAATTTGCCTAAGCAGTATACTAATATTTCAAATATTGACAGCCTGTAATTTTATTATCTCGAAACTATATATTGTAATTTTGACTAAAACTTTTATCTCAGTGTACGTGCGTATTTAGAAAAAATTAAAAAAGAACTGGTCGATTCGCATATACGTATACAAATCGAAACAAATGACGGAGAAATGAGTGAACGCGATACCTATATAGGCACCGATCAAAAGAACATCGCAAGCATTACGGCAAGTGGCATCGCGTATGTGTGTGTGCAACGCCCTGTACCGGTGATTCGATAGACCTCGTCAATCCCCGACGCGGATGTCACTCGCATCATCGAAGATGTCCCTTCCGTAGGGAGTGAGTAAGAGGATGAAATGCGAAACCTAACACCAGGTCCAGTCAACACTCGAGAGTGTCACGCTTGACTCGTGACGCGCGCGATTTTGAGGAGGAAATCGTCGCTGAGTACGCGGCCTCCATCTATAATGCGACGACTGCATCATTTCACGCCCTCTGTATAAAGAGAGAAAGAGAGAGATAACATCGGTTCTCTGGAGGCTGCTTCGGATGCTGCTCGAGTGGATATTACTTTTTTTGAATTATTTATTTATTCGTGTATCGATATGACTGTGATCTTTATTCGGTATATACCGTTTTTTTTTTCTTTTTGATATCTTCTTTTCAAATTTTCACGATATATTTCGGGTTTTTCACGTTACAGTGTCACCAAAAATTTATTATACCTTCGAAAAAATTAATCGTGATTTATAATTAAATATTTATATTTAAATATATTTGATGAACAGGGTGTGACAACCAAATTGCAGAAACCTACGTAGAACAGCCCAAAAATTTTGGAGCTTTATAATATAAAATATCACGATATAATTAATTGTTAATTAATTATACGTAAATAACTATTTTTGGTCGGTAAAATATAGGTATATAAAACAATGATTCACGGCTGCCCAAAAATCTCATTGATTTATCAATAAAAAAAATGACAGATTATATCTTGAAAGAACGCAAAACATCGTTACAGAACGTACCTTAGATTCCTCGTTTGATAAAATATAAATCTTTTTTTGTTTTATATGTTCACATGCAAATAA
Source organism: Theocolax elegans (assembly GCA_026168455.1). Classification (NCBI taxonomy): domain Eukaryota; kingdom Metazoa; phylum Arthropoda; class Insecta; order Hymenoptera; family Cerocephalidae; genus Theocolax; species Theocolax elegans. Next base: position 11,907,322 of record CM047425.1, on the reverse strand, counting down.
AAGTTGTTATTCAACCACGAATAGAAAATTATTTGGTGTGTGATCTAAAAGACATATATACATATACGCGTATAACGTATTAACGTATATATACTTTCAAAATATGTAATATTTAAATAAATATTCTTGGATGATTTATAGATATAGGTACATTTCAGTAAACATGTGGCACTATTGTAAATTAACTCAACATAGATATATATATATGTATATATCGTTATGCGAAGAACATATGGTGTAAATGAAGCTGTGGACGTCCGCATGTGCATGCGTTGCATAAGTGTGTGGTTTATGTGACGTCTGCGGTATCATTAATCACCGAGTTGTACAAAAACAGGAAAAGATTTTAAATGTTCTAAGACACTTTTCTAAACACCAGCGTGAAGATGGTATATTATCATCGTAAATTATATTTTCAGTGACTTGAGTAAACGTGAGGTGTTCTTATAATCACGATTTGGTTAGCCAATTGTATTAACGCTATATGAATATTAATCAACTTGTCGTTTTCAATATTTTATATTTTCTCGGAATGATCTGGTTGTGTAATAAAGAAAAAATGGACTAAAATTTTATTAAATTTCATTTCTTTTGTCAATTTGTTTGTTTCATGTTTCATTTCATTTTTACATTTTGTTATACAATTATACGTACTTAGTTCTTACAATAAGTTGATATTTAGTAATTACGTGTTATTTATAGGTCATTATGCAATAAGAAGTCCGTGGCTTTCCGGCAAAACAAGATGTAAGTTCATTTTTGAAAATATTTATTTTAACGTGGATTATATACTTTTTACATGTATAATATACTTTCACGAGAACGTATCTCGAAATTTTTGAAGTTTTTCCCGAGTAGGCCGACTGTAGACTAATCAAAAAGACGAATAATTTTTTGTAAAATTTAAAAATATATTATAGAATATAAAATTTTTTTAATTAATACACAAAATTTGCTATCAAAAAGATTTGTAAAGATTTTTTCATCAATCAAGTAGTTGTAAAGAAAAACATTCCCAAACTATCCAAAAAATAGAAAACTGATTTATTTTTTATTAAACGAGAAATTCAATTTATCGAAAAAAACGTTCTTTAACGATGTTGTGCTTCCTATGAAGATATTCCATGAATTTTTTCAAATCTTTTAATTGATAAATCAATGAGATTTTTGGGCAGCCGTAGATCATTGTTTTATAACTCTATATTACCGACCAAAAATAGTTCATTTTATATGATTAATTAACAATTAATTGTTTCGTAAAAATCTCTCTATCACGCTTTCTATTTGTTTTAAACAGTATCTGTAATCTTTTCAGATTTTTCTTTCAATTAGGTTTTGAAAATTTTGGGATTTTTTTGGTAGGTCTCTGCAATTTGGGTATCACATCCCATTAAAAACTAAATAATTTATCAAAAAATCATAAAAGATCTTTTTTATTGGAAAATATTACGTACAATTTTTAGCATATTTTTTGTTTTTCTAAATTTTCAAAGCTCCAATAGTTAACTTGAAAAGTGGTTAAGAACCCAAGATAAATCTGAGTTTCCGTCAAAACGAGATAGGTTCGTAAAATTGTATGTTTCAAGAAACTACAACGATCTACCATAGTCTTACTAATATTAAAACGATTGTATCAAATGCAACTATAAAATGATCCTAGACTTCTAACGTATTACATCCGTTTTACATTTTAAACAAACTTACAAACGCAATTTTCTCAAAATCACAAAAAAAGAATATTTACATCTCGTTTTGCTGGAATGCCGCAAATAATTTAATAAGGTTATTTATTAATATTATTAAATTATTTGGTTATACAGTTTAGCATCTTGTAGTAACTTGACAATGCTGAAACATCTTATAATTATATTAATCTTATAATTATATAGGTTTTATTTTAAATTTTTATTTTAAATTGTTTGTCGTAACATTGTTGACACTGAAATTTATATGTTCATTAAAATGCTACATTAGCTTTGTGTAAAGTTTAAACGCAATAAATGAAAAATAATGTTCCACTTTTCGCACATAGAAGCGTCTTTTTTTAATTAAATAATCAGCAGTGACTGATGAGTGCACCCTACTGTTATCCGATAGGTAAATAAGGATATAAAACAAGAGTGGAACAAACGACAAAAATCAGAATGCAAAGAGTCATATATAAAACAAAGTATCCGCACGAAAAACCATCACTTGCTCTGGAAATCTAAAGAAGAGAAAATTCGATTATTAATCAATTAAAAGCGTTTACATCAATTAAAATAGAAGTAAAGAGAATCGCACCGAGTTCTATTATCATACGAGAGACGGTATTATTTAATTCGTAAATCGAGTGTCCCTTTTCAAATGACATCAGCGAAAGTTCTTAAAGTCACCGGATAAACGACCTATTCTCAAATTGAGTTCCTTCCGTGGAAGGCAAGACCTCCTTATAGCGATCTAATTGAATTAAATCCTATATACACTGCGTAACAATAAATGCAAACTAATTCTATAACAAAAGTTCCGTGTCCCACGAGACAATCGCTAAATATATATATATATGCATTAAGGAAAACAATTCAGAGAGAGAGTTGACAGAGAACCTCCAGTAAACAACATTTCCTTTCGTCGCGCCGTGTCTCTCCTTTTCCGAATTTCCGCGCAAAGACTATTAACTATTAAACTCGTAACTCCATATAATCAGCGATGAGGAAAACAGGGGACGCGCTTTTCCAACAAATAAAAATCCTATTTCCGCACGCGCGCTCGACGAGAAAGATCTATAAACTTCCAAATATTTTCGTTAGAAGGTGAAATTCGAGTCTCTACGCGGAAAGTCTCCAACAGCGGCTTTCCTGGGTGTTCCTCTATTAAGGTCCTGAGAATGTCGCGCGTCTTGGAAAAACTGTAATAATGCCCGCGGGTATACACGCGTCTATGTGGCAGCGTGCCACACGCACACACACACACGCACACACCACACCGCGTGTAATAATAACGGGGCCGGACTGTATACCAGTTTCGAATGTTTTCGTAATAACGTCCAAATGGGGAAGGTTTTCATGAAAGGTGACAGGGACCAACAACAACGGCGCACGTCTCAATGTTTTGCCCTCTCGGTTCAGCTGTCCCCTATTGTGAGTTTCGAATCCAAGGATTCGACAATGAGAGGAGGGTTGCCCTGCAGTACATATATGACTGTGTGCAACTATACCTGCGTTATACGAATGATCCTCTAGTTTATTCCTACACACACACACACACCGAGTCTTTCCTCAAAAGTCGTATATAGGTGTGTATATCAAGATGCGGTGTAGAGGGATGATGGCCAAATTATACGCGTTATATACCACCGCATTTTGTTGACCATTAGGTTAAATGGTAATTTTCGTATATTTTGGGATTTAATATATGCTCAAATTAAATTTCATTTCACTAGTTTAATAATTATTATTTACATAAATAAATGCGTTTATATTTTTTTTTAATTCAATGCCCATATCGTTAAGAGCTATACATCTATTTTAAGAAACATTTGGAATAATTTATATTTAATTAAGTTTTTTTACTATAATTAAATCCTGCATTGTTAATAAAGCCATCTACTTGTGTACGTAAACTAAATAAATTTAAATTTGCAATAAAGCAGTATTTTGTGATATTATTTTCCTATACCTGTTGAATCGTAACATTTTTAAAGTCATGAATACAATATGTCTTTATTTTTCAACATATTTAAAATTAATTATATTAATAACTATATTTTAATGTTATGGGGATATCTAACTTAACAAACTAAAATTGTATGCAAAAGTTTAATCGAAGCTACCAAAACATTGCGCTTAGTTTCGACGCAACTATGATTGTACAAAGTTTGAAGCTGATTGGTACAATATGATAAACGAGATTTATCATTTTAAAAATATTTACATTTCAGTACAGAGTGTCTCAAATTTTTAAAACAAATATAATGTAAACAATTGTACCATTTTTATCTTGATCTTTGTTTGGCGGACTCAAAAAAGGTCATTTTTTACTTTTTTTATAAACAAACGAATAAATTTTTTAAATATCCCTAAACGTCAGGATCTTAGACATGTTTTAAATAATATACCCAAATTTTTGCAGATTTTTAAAACCATAAATTGATTACGACGTTTGGATTGAAAGTTTATGCCTTTTTTGACTAATAATTACCGACCAAAAATGGTTTATCCAATGATTATTTAAAAAATTATTTTTTTAAACGTCAAGACCTTGATCCTTATGTTTTAATATCCGTATATGAATTTCCCGTCCGACATCCCATTAATCGCAAATTGCATCGTATCATAGGGTAATTTATCAGTTCGTAAACATAAATTTTAAGATATAGAATATTAATTTCTGTAAAAACAGTGCTTCTTGGTCGGTGAGATGATTCAAATGATGATAGAATTAATCATTCCCTCATAAATAACAAATACTTTTCTTAATGCAATAAGTCTGATACAATCTAACCTAATATTATAAACAATTTCGATGTAGTTCGTAATAATAATCAACGATTAATTTTATATACACACTTTTACTCAAGTAAGACACAGAAAGAAAATATGTATTAAAAATTACAAAAATTACAATATTTTCTAATAAAGATATCACTGAATATCATGCTGAGGAAAATACTCTATAATTTATATTAAAATTTACCAATTATATAATAAATATTATACAAGAATTATATAATAAATTTTATTATAAACTATAGTCATATTTTTACTGTAAATTATACTAATTTCCTAATTTGCCGTTCTGTTTACTACTGTCATTTTTAATTTAAACTTTTTTTCAGTATAAAACTAACAATACTTATACCTAACTTTTATAATGCACAAAAATAAAATAATTCGATTATTTAACTACTAACATCACTCGTCGCTTGTTTTTACCGTTTGTTTCTAAACAACTATATCAACAGTAAACTCTATTTTAACTATTATTTCCCAATCCATACAGTATTTTTCATATCGACTGTACACCTGGTACGCATCCTCGAATCACTAGGGATATATGTATTCGTGTATACTTAAGCCTCTTTTTTTTCTCCTTTGCTCTTTTTTTTCCTCTACCTACGAGCATCTCATTCCTTTCTCCTCTGTCATTCGACCCATAGAAAAAGTTTTGCTCTTTTGTCGAGCGTTTTAAAATCCGCGCAACCTGCGCGACAGTTGCGGCTGTAAATGTGCCTCGAGCGCGCGCGCGCGCGTGAAAATGCGTTAGAACGCCATGTAACGAAAGAAAGGAAAACGACCGGACGTTTATACCTGATCGATTGGAAATTTTGAGGATCCATTCTTACGGGTCTTATATATCTGTATATCTATATATCTGTGTACCTATATCTAGACAATTCTTAAAAGGCAGAGTGTTCAGGAAGATATGGTTTTGAGAAAACCAAAACAAATATATATAAATGTAACTGTGTGAAAAGCGAAAAGCACGTGTGAAAATAAGTGTAAAATGTGTATTTAACGGTTAAACGTGTCATTGGAAGAGTCACTTGAGGAAAAATGTGTGATATTTCGCTCGAGTTAATTACGCAATTTTAATATTTTTTTCATTTTTTTCGGAGAATTTTAAATATATTTTTTATTAAGTTGATTGATAACACTGTAACATTTATTGTGTTATAGACACTCCAATATTGTAATTGTTTTATCATATATATGTTTACGAATGTAACATAGTAAATACTTACAAATTCTGTTGTATAAAGGGCGTATTTTTGTACACTGAAGAAAATAATTAACTTTTGTAACACTATATTTAGAGTTATTTGAAAAATAAATAAAGAAAAGTGAAACAATGTAATAATTTATTAACGCATTTATAAATAAAGCATAATACCACTTCAAACGTTATAACGGAAATAATTCTTATAATTATATATAAAATAATTACAGTATTTAGAAAAAAACGTATTATACAATCTAACCAATAAAAGAAATAAAATGTTTGATTACCACGCGATATCTTAAAAATTTTCCCTCGGTCGTAAAAGGAAGGTAACACGCACAAGACGCGCCCTATCTCCTCCGTCAGTAGCGGGCTATACGTCAACAACAAAAATATAAATTTTTTTCCATATATTATTCATTCCGCAAATACAGAACTTTACCATCCCCATAAAGACGATGAAAGGGTGGGGGGAGGAGACAAGGAAAACGAGTTTCGGCGCCCCAGGTTTATCGAGCGCAAAGAAAAGAGCAAACGAAACACCTCTCGGGCATACGCTGAGGATTTCGAGGGTATAGACACACACGCACACACACCCATACGTGTAGAATCAGAAAACGTGACGGAGTCTGTTTATTCGACGAGTGTGCACGCGCCGGCATTTTCAGAGAGAGAGAACGAGCCTGAAAAATATTTTCACGTGTGCGCACACCTATACACACGTGTTATACAGATAGACATATATATATATATATATATATATATATATATATATATATATATATATATATATATATATATATATGTACGTTATCTCGCATCCCTTTGTTCTTGTCGGCACATTTTGAGCGGGTATACGTAGAGAGAGAGGTATACGTGTATATACACGATTTCCACGTGTTTGTACGAGTTTTTCGATGCATTTGATCCCGAAGAAGATCCCTTTTTTTTGTCCATAAGAGAAATCAGCGTTGGGGACTTTTTTCTCTTGCCCGAGTTTCTTGGTATATATCGAGTGTCACGTTTCAACCCTTTAGGGATGTACTCGAATGTAATTCATACCCGGAGCTTTGTTTTCCTTTCTCGAAATTGTATTAATAGCGCGTTGTACTTTAAAGAGCTTATACGTATATATATACATATACTCCCTCGTGGGATTCGATGGTTCAAAGTGAACGAGAGTAGGCAACTATACGTTTTTCGGTTTTAATTTTTATAACGAATTCGGTGTATAATCGTATATTACAATTTTAATAATAAAACAATATAATTATTTTAGCGATGCTTTTTTTATCTATAAAAAATAAGAAAAATATCGTATATACTAACATTTGCACACCTCTCTAAGTATTTAATTATTTACGAAAATTTACCGCGCAATATAAATAAAAACCGGTGATGCCGTGGGATTATGTATATTTCAGTTATAGCAGTTATTTTCCACGGTAAGTTTTACAAGCGATCGTCCATATAATAGACAAAAGCAATTCTCCACTCTCGAAGGACTCAATTTTCATTTCATTTTTTTCTTTCTTTCTGACATTTCCCACTTGTCTATCGACGCTTTCAAATCTATATAGATGTATACATGCATCCGGTTCTCCTCGGTTAAAAATCGACGTATCCGATCTAAAATTTATATATATATATACAAGTATATGTGCGTGTTTTTTCAAGGGTTCACCCCCTGCTCGCATATAGAATCCTCTCTCCTAAATCGTCTTAATACGTCAATCAAGTAAACGAAGCACCCGTGCGTTTAAGTTTAAACCGGAAAATTACTGAGCACAGCTTGTTCACTGTCTTTTATCTAATATATAAAGAAAAAAAAAAACTGTAAAAACGTTAGAAACTATTATTTATCGAGTCACTTAAAATAATATGGTATTTTAATTTTTCAGGGATTAAAATAGAGTAATTATAATAAAGTAATAATAATCTTTTTATTTTTTTTTCACACTTTTACGGATGCCGTGTGAATTTTTTTTATTATTTACTCGGACATTATTAAAAAATTTTATACCGATACTACGTTCGCACACAATAATAACTGCTTTTCTAAATGTTAAATAATATTTACGGCTATTAACTAGAATATCATCGTCAATAAATGTTTAACCAAACGATGACCAAGAGTAATTAACTGCAATTCACTTTTTACGAAAGAATAGGCTCGTTGACACACAATAATAAAAAAAAAAGAGTATGAACGCTCCGATGAAAAGAACATCAGCACACGCACCTTTTATTCAATAAAAAACCATTAACTCGTCTTACAGCTATCATCATTACGATTAGAGTTACAAAACGATTCACCTTCGCACGTCAAGTACCAATGCGTATATACATACACACACACTGACACACGTACGTACGAAAAACTCGGCGAGAAAGTGAGACGCGCAAGATTGGACGCACACGGGGTAATGTGACAGGCATCGTACGTCTGCGGAAATGCTCAATCAAAATAATTCGAATTAATTTCGTTCGAGGTCCGGGGCGAACCAACAGAGTTTCGTGTATATGTGTGTGTGTGTGTATACGTGCAGTGTATCTCCCACATGTTTCGGGCTCTTTCGAGGGCCCTGAAGCGGCTGTCGCTCAACGCGCTCCTCGCTTTGAGGAATTCAAATTGGAGAATGGATTTTGAGGGGCAAAGAGAGAAAGAGAGAAAAAAATATATACGAAATTGAGGAACGGAAATTGTTACATATATATATACACAGTGCGTTGTTTCGTCGGTACATAAGACAATGTAATTACTTCGAGGATGCGTTAAGATGGCATAGAGATTTTAATTACTCGCATTCCCACGGATCAAATTTTAATATTTATGTACCATGGCGATGCGCCTTTTTTGCGATTTGATTGTTAGTATTTTGTACGATTTATTTATTAACAGATGGGTACTTACAATTACTGTATGATGTAATGGAGACATTGTCGATGTTTCAGTTGTGTTGACTATGTGTTTTATTAATCAAATTATACACTGATGTATATAAGAAGAATTAATTGTTTTCAACAAATTAATTATTATTAACGTTTATTTAACATATATGACATTAAAAATTTGTTGCAAATATTTCAAAAAGATCATCATATATTAATAGTTAACGAATGACATTTGGTGAGAAAAAAACAAGAAATCATATGGTTTATTACTAATTTTTAGTTAGAACATCTCGAAAGGTAAAAATGATTCATATAAAAAATGAAAACTTTATTAAATAAAAAAAATTTATTTAAGTCTATAATCTCTTAAACTTATTACATATTGTCACGTGAGTTCCGAGAACTCGCGCATCTTAGACCAACCCCACGTAACAATATTTTCCTTCTAAGGTAACATGCAATTTTATCGGACAATGATAGTCTCTAAACTTATTTATTAATGGTTGTTCAACCTTGTGTGTTGGCATTAATAGTTGATTGGCCTGTTGTTATTGAAACCTAAAGTTTTACAATTTTTCACTCTGAAAGCAAATTATCTTTCCTTTATTCTAATATAAGAAATTATTCCGAAAATAGGATCACCGAATTTGTTACTACCGATATATGTAATTTTTCTTGTAACAAGCACCGTTAATTGTAATCGTAACAGGTTGTTCATTATGAAATTTTGAAACAGTTGTACATTTTGCGATCACAATTACACTTTTAAAACCTTTGCGACTAAAACATAAAATACTTTTTTTTTACTGATTAGCACCGAATTGGGAGCATAAAAAGAGCGACGTTAAAATAATAATAAAAAAAATACTTTCACTATCTTAGGTATTATTAATTATTTAAATAAAAATGTTGAAAATAATTTTCGTACAAAATATTAATAAATTGTAATATAGATATCGATTAATATATAATACACGATTGCTTAGAAATACATTAAACGGTTCCATAAAAAATATTCTCGTATTAACTGATAACAAATATTTCTTATAATTGTTAAGAAATATGGATTATATGCAGAAAAACTTATCTCACAAATGAACGATGTATATTAACAACAAATAATTTTTTCTATCAGTGTACTTTCAATTGCCGTGGTAACCTAAAAAGAAGTCACTTTAATTAAAGGTGAGTACAATCAACTATAACCAAAATCTAGATGAACCTTCTTACATCGATTTCGGAGGTTTTTCGTATACATACAGTTAAAAAAAAAGAATAGCGGTAAAGAAAGCAAGCATAGCTAGATAGACCGCAAACGAAATCGCAAGAATGATCTGCCCCACGTGACCGCTTTTGAAGTCGTCCCTAGAGAGGAGGTCGGAAAAACCTAAGATGAAACAGGACCATAAGGAAGAAAGACAGAGAATTAGTGTCTCCCTCGTGTATACATGTCGGGAAACGAGCTGTTTATTATGGAAAAATGTGCGAGGTGATTTCTCGTTCTCATTTCTCTTGTTATCTCTATCTCTCTCTCTCTCCCTCTCTATCCATCTGTCCCTTGTATTCGTTATGCATAATTCAATGAAATCATTCGTTCCTTTATTTTTATTTTTATATACATAAACATCTAAGTAATAGAAAAAACTACAAATAATAATTTTGACATTTGTATTCGGGATCGCTACGGATGTTACTATAACTTTATCTCCCAAAAGTGGCGTACGTGTATATTGTTGAAATTTATTAGCTGCGCATAGTTTCGAGTAATCAGTGTTGAGACGTTATTTCTTACATCTAAATTACCAAGACAATTTGATAATCCGAACACGCGTTTTCCCTTTAAATTTCTTGGTATTGTTTCGATAGCATCTTCTTCTCTTAATGCATATATACGCGTATGGGCATTATATACGCACTTGTTTATTCGGTGTTGACGCGAAATTGTTTTTCTTGTAGCAATCGCGATTAAGCGCGTATTTAAATGCGTCTGCTCGTCAGTGTAATTTACTTTTTCATGTACTTTTTTTTTATATTTATACCGTATATGGTTGATTATCATTTGCATTTCTGCGTTGTGCACAGACGTCGCATATCTCTCTCTCGAAAAAAAAACGCTGGTAATCAAGGTATAACCTTACTCAACAATAGTAAGAAAAGACACTCTCACAGTGATTTCGAAAGCAACGTTATCTCAAGAATACAATTTAAAAAAAAAAGACAAACTAAGCGTTCACAATGGGTTTAACTGTTTAACCAATAGGAAAAAATATAATGCGATTCAAACGCAACGCTATACATCAAATCCGAAAATATTCATTATGTACAATTGAATTGTTCGAAAAGTAGAATGGATTGTTATTAAAATAATAAAGATAAAATAAATATATGAATTTCCATTAAAAAAGAGAGAGAGAGAGAGAGAAATGGTATCAGTGACGAAACGAAATTGAGTGAGTACTCGGAAGGCAGATGCAAGGTAAAGATATCCTCCGAGTTTGACAATGACCAAAATTGCCATTAAAATGCATGTCATAACAATCCATAGATATCACCACAAAAGGACACCCACATACAATTATCTCGACGGCATCTCAGTCTCATTCACTCAGACTACAATCGGGAGCTCTCTTTATACGTCCCATCCTCCCTCGACGTCCTCCTCTTTCTACCCGAGCGGATGTATATACACACACACACACAGCGAGGGATGAGCATATATTGCAGGGGCGTCGAATTTCGCCCGAGTTTTGACACCAACACCCGGAAGAGACCGAAATACCAAACAGCCGCACGCGCGCGACTATAAGTCTCCTTTTTTTCCTACATACATATACTCTTTGGCCTTTGCGCTCGCATTCTAATGCCTCACGTATATAGTATGTATATACCTTCGACAAGTTCACGGTCACGATAAGGGCGGCTCCCTATGCGACCTTTGTGGGATTTACATTTTTTATTTATATATTGCTAGTCAAATGTTTGTACTGGGGAATAGTCGATGAGGTGATTTTAAAATTGACTGTTAAAAATAGATGTTGCGTGGCTATTCGATATTATTATACGGATAATCGGGCTCTTTAAAATATATTGATGCAGTCACGGTGATTAACAAAAAACGACTATTACTCTGCTTTTTTTGTTGGTGAAAATTCAATTTAATAATGTTCATATTACCCACACTGTTTAATTAAACTCTCATAATTAATTTTGTATGCTCGTGATTATTATTATCACTCCGGTGTAGATTTAGTTTAATCAGAATTGAAACGTTTTAATTTAAGAATGTTTTACGATAGTAATACTCCAGGTAAAAGCAGGCATAAATCACGATTACCAATAATTAGTCGATTACGATTTAGAACGGAAATATTGGGAGTATCCTATTTTTGTGAAATATACATCCAGAAAAAAAAGGTTAACGTCTTTTTCCTCTTGATGAAAGAATTACTATTGCAGCTCGGAAAGATGAACGTTTCCTCGGTTTTTGGAATATATATATCGCATCCCGTATATATACGTACCGACACGTGAATGTATGAATGAGAGGAGGTTTGGGTCTATTTGCCTCTCTGTTTGTGGAAGGAAGTGCTTCGAATCTTTTGCAGTAGGGGAACGCATTAGTCAGCCGAGTTTGTTTTCTTTTTAGAGAACTGTAATTATGGTGTAGAATCAACAAATGTTGCTTTTGAGAATGGCATATCCAAGTGGCGACCGCTTTCAGACACTTGATAGTGCGTAATTTTAAATTACTATCTCGTATTTTGTGCAGTCTTTGTCGAAATATCAAATTGTCGAGTGTTGAATATGAAATTGTTGAACAATATCCTCTATAATAATGGCTTCTCCTGATAGATAATATGCGGTTCTAAACACTCAAATTCCAGGGAACCTATCTATTGAGGAAACAAAAATTTTAAAACGTCGTTATAAGAAAAATTTGAAAAATCGGAGATAATGTTGAAAACATATAGAATAGCGTGAAATAATTAATTATTAATTAATAATACGTAAATAACTATTTTTGGTCGGTAATGTATAACTAAAAAAATAATTCATGGCTGCTAAAAATCTCGCTGTTTTATCAATAAAACAATTTGCAAAAATTCACAGAATATATCTTCAAAGGAAACACAACATCGTTACAGAACGTCTTTTTCAATAAATTGAATTGAATTTCGTTTATTAAAAATAAATCATTTTTTGGGATTCATATCCTGTTAAGGACCTGAAAGTACCATCATATATAAGCAGACACTCAATAAATTAATATCTTGAAAAAAAAATTTTGTATCAAAAGTTAAGATTAAATATTTTAATTCTTATCAGTATAATTATATTAAAATTCATGTTAAAACAAGTGAAACACTTTCTTGGATGGATAATTGGATTTACATGCCAAGAAAAATGGTAGAAAACTTAGAGTCTAATATATATCCTGTCGGCGAACAACAGCCCAAGTCAGGATCCGTAAATGTGGTATTTCCCACAATCGTCAAAATAATCATCAATCGAGAACGACGACGAGTGCTCGAGACACTCCTAACTTTAGGATCACGTGAGTCCTTCCCTTAATTACCGTAAAAAATGAGCAACGCGCCGCACGTTGTCCTATATTTGTGATTTTTCCCTTTCTGACTTTCCACATCAGGGGGTAAAACGTTTGGTCTATTAACGAGAGGAAAAATACAAGGTTTCCACACACACACACACACACACACATATTTTTCTAAGGAATATTAATCGAGGAAACGTGGCACATGGTTAGATCCACAATTAATCATATAGCTCCGCTAAAAAAGAAAAAGCGGCATTTGTTAAAAGAGCCAACCAAAGAGTACGTCCAGAAAAAAAAGGTTAACGTCTTTTTCCTCTTGATGAAAGAATTACTATTGCAGCTCGGAAAGATGAACGTTTCCTCGGTTTTTTGGAATATATATATCGCATCCCGTATATATACGTACCGACACGTGAATGTATGAATGAGAGGAGGTTTGGGTCTATTTGCCTCTCTGTTTGTGGAAGGAAGTGCTTCGAATCTTTTGCAGTAGGGGAACGCATTAGTCAGCCGAGTTTGTTTTCTTTTTAGAGAACTGTAATTATGGTGTAGAATCAACAAATGTTGCTTTTGAGAATGGCATATCCAAGTGGCGACCGCTTTCAGACACTTGATAGTGCGTAATTTTAAATTACTATCTCGTATTTTGTGCAGTCTTTGTCGAAATATCAAATTGTCGAGTGTTGAATATGAAATTGTTGAACAATATCCTCTATAATAATGGCTTCTCCTGATAGATAATATGCGGTTCTAAACACTCAAATTCCAGGGAACCTATCTATTGAGGAAACAAAAATTTTAAAACGTCGTTATAAGAAAAATTTGAAAAATCGGAGATAATGTTGAAAACATATAGAATAGCGTGAAATAATTAATTATTAATTAATAATACGTAAATAACTATTTTTGGTCGGTAATGTATAACTAAAAAAATAATTCATGGCTGCTAAAAATCTCGCTGTTTTATCAATAAAACAATACAATTTGCAAAATTCACAGAATATATCTTCAAAGGAAACACAACATCGTTACAGAACGTCTTTTTCAATAAATTGAATTGAATTTCGTTTATTAAAAAATAAATCATTTTTTGGGATTCATATCCTGTTAAGGACCTGAAAGTACCATCATATATAAGCAGACACTCAATAAATTAATATCTTGAAAAAAAAATTTTGTATCAAAAGTTAAGATTAAATATTTTAATTCTTATCAGTATAATTAATATTAAAATTCATGTTAAAACAAGTGAAACACTTTCTTGGATGGATAATTGGATTTACATGCCAAGAAAAATGGTAGAAAACTTAGAGTCTAATATATATCCTGTCGGCGAACAACAGCCCAAGTCAGGATCCGTAAATGTGGTATTTCCCACAATCGTCAAAATAATCATCAATCGAGAACGACGACGAGTGCTCGAGACACTCCTAACTTTAGGATCACGTGAGTCCTTCCCTTAATTACCGTAAAAAATGAGCAACGCGCCGCACGTTGTCCTATATTTGTGATTTTTCCCTTTCTGACTTTCCACATCAGGGGGTAAAACGTTTGGTCTATTAACGAGAGGAAAAATACAAGGTTTCCACACACACACACACACACACACATATTTTTCTAAGGAATATTAATCGAGGAAACGTGGCACATGGTTAGATCCACAATTAATCATATAGCTCCGCTAAAAAAGAAAAAGCGGCATTTGTTAAAAGAGCCAACCAAAGAGTACGTCCAGTTATATATGCGAGGGAATATTTGCATTTTCAATAAAATACGTGTACGAGGCGCGTGTTACGAATGCCCCTAGAGGATTCATTAAAATGTCAATTGAGGTATGTACCAGGGACTCTCGGACACACCGGCTCGAGAGAGCCACCCCTTGTCTGGGCACAAAGGGAAACAATCAATTTGCCGCGTGAAAATGAACGCCGAGACGTCCAAGAGTTGAGCGTGATTGGTTTCACATTTTTTTTCACTGTCGTGCATATATGTATGTAGTAAAGGGGATTTTGTTGATAATTACGTTTACTGAACGTTTTCTCGATTTCATAACGATATTTACGTAAAATTCGATTATTTATATAAACATCTGCAAAAATTGTCTATGCGTCCAGTCTAACCTCTAAAGCATTTGAAATTGCATAAAAAAAGTTTTTACTTTTACAGAAGTTCCTTTTTTTTACTTTACTAGAATATTATAGAAACGTTAAACTTTGTACATTTTACAAAAGGCAATATATTTCCATTGTTATAGTGTTTAAATGCATATATCTTTTGCAACGTAAAGAATGTATATAGTTTCTAAAAATACAAATTCTGATATTTCTATAAAATTACATTCTTTTTTAACTAAATCAAAATATTTGGCTTTAAATTATTGTGATAAAAAAAACAAGTAATAGGAAAGAGGTAACAATGAATGATTACTTAATCGACTTATATACGAGAGATTGCACGAATTCGAAGTAAAAGAGATCTCCGAAAAATCTCAAATCAAATGACAGGTTGTATATGAAAACGGTAAACGTAAACGCGATATCCAGAGCTCGGGCAAGCACGTAATTAATTACATCACATAAAGCTCATAAAAGAAAAGTATACGTGAGGGGTGGAGGGATAGTGTTGCGTAAGGGGAAGGGGGGGGGGTGGAGGTTGAAGTAAAAATCCGCAAGTGTGAAATTGGATTCTTCTCATTTGACAGGCCGTAAGCGAGGCTCGTTACTTCAAAATAAAAGACAAATTATAAGGGATGGAGAGCGTATATATACATATATATATACGAACACGAGACTGGTATTCTCTTCTCGCAGGTGCCTCGTAAAAAAATTACATCGCGAAATTAAAAATAACGAGGCGGGATCGATGCGAGCGCAAGGAGTCACCATTACGCATTTACGATTAGTAAAAACTCGTTAACGCTCGTAGGTGGACGCGAAAAGGAGGAAAAGAGAGAGAGAGAGATCGCCTCCCGGCCCCCTTTTTAATGCACGCGGCAATCTCTTTCATCTTCTCGTAAAACTTGAGGCGGATTATGCGCGGTAAAGCCGCGGGGCCGCGGCCCTTCAACGAACGAACAAACGAGGCGCGTATATCGCGAACTTCTTTCTTCCTCTCTCTCTCTCTCTCTCTCTCGCTTTACCTTTTTATGTGTATATATTTTATTCAAGGCTCGACTCATCCGCACAGTGGTGATCCATTGCTTTTACGCCCGCGTCTTTACTCTATATATATATATATATATATATATATATGTATACACACATGTACCTAGTTTTTTTTTCACGGCGTTTTTCGCGAGACCGAAGGAGTCCTCGAGTGCACGATAAACGGATTATTTTTTCCCGTTTTTATCTAACATATATAGGTTTTTTTTAAACACTTATTTCTTCTTTAAAAGATGCGCGCATAATGTATATAACCCCCTTCGGGGCTAAAATTCTATAAATTGATTTCAATGTCTTCTAAAGGTTATTACCATGCTAAAACAATTATCTCTTCTATAAATAATGCTTGCGGCGTAGACTAATAAACGTATGTTTTTTTAAATCATATTAAACCTTTCAAACCAATGTAAATTATAATGTACAAAAATAAATAATTTCAATTAAAAAAATATAATGTAAATTATTAAAAACAGTCAAAAAATATTACATTAGTTTTTTATATTAATAAGATAATATTATACCAATTGTATACTTAAAAACAATCGCGGTGATAAAATTATAAATAAAAATCTAAAAAAATTTTTATATTATTTCGGGTCGGAAAGGGTTAAAAAAATTTAATGCCTCTTTGATAGATACAAAAGATGGAAAAATGGTCTAATTCAATGTTAATTAAGTATAAAAATATTTTAAGTTGATAATAATAAATGATGATACTTCCGTAGATCTTCAGGTTGAAAATAAAAGTGTACAGTTTCATTGACTCCTTCCCTGAGACAGTTATATTCATCTAACTTTATTGAATTATTCGCACAACTCTCCCGCGACAGAGAGGATAAATTGAAAAGTTTCGAGAGCTCGGGCAAGGTATAAAACTGATAAATGCGTATATGCGAAGGAGATGAAGATAACAAAAGTGAAAAAAAAAGAAATTAATAGAGAAAGAGAGTAATACAGGAGTCGTACAAACAGACCTATGATTAACATCCATTCATCAACGGCTTACCTATCTACCATCCTCTCTCTGTCTCTCTCTCTCTCTCTCTCCCTCTCTTCCTCGTATATATACTTCCCGAGGCGGCCCGAGAAAAGAAGAGTTTATATATATATATATGAACATTCAGAATATAAGCGCGCAACAAAACCAAACGAACGAGGAACCTCAACATTTCGTCGTGACTAATTTAACCAGCGCTTCACCAACGTCCTTGCATCTCTTTTGCATAGAGAATTTCCTATTTTATAAAAGCTCGGACAAAATTTCGCGATGACGATTCGGTGTTATCAAGCGCGGCTTGACGATCTTCTGAAAGGGCCTGAGAATATTTCCCGTAATAAAATTGACCCCGGTGAGAAAATTCAGTTATTACCTTCGGAATTTCTGAAAATGTAGATTGAAAGGGCAAGGTGAGGACTCTGCGTTCGTACGTTTCGTCGAATTTTATATATAAATAATAATCTCGGTTATTGGGGTAAACGAACGTCCCCGGCACATTTGCGTCTGTGAAGACTATAAATTGCTTTCATTCAATCAACCTGAATCGCGAGTAACAATCTTGGAAAAATCCAGACGCGACTCTGAATAATTATCATTTCAATATTTGCATTTTTCGTAATGATACATTTCACTCGGATAAATCCATTTTCCGTGTATACTTTTATTTAAATGTGATATTTTACTTACGCGCGTTACAATCAAAATGTAAAATGAATTTTTTGTTTTCGTAATTCAAATATTTGGTGAAATATTAGGAACTTCCCCGTTTGATAGAATAAATATTGTTCGATTATTCACGCTTCAACGAACACGCTGTATTTCTTCTTTCTTTTTTTTCGTTTGTTCGAAAGAGATTATCGAACGTTTCGTTATAGAGTATAAGAAAAATTCGCGTGAGTGCATCCAATACTCCTCCTCAAAGAGTGCAACGAACACGCAGTTTCATATAAAAATGTGCCTTGGAAATTTTGGAAAACCAACGGCGAGAGCCGCGCCGAAGAAACAAACGAAATATATGGTGTATCCAAACTCCGTGACAGCGTGGATCACGAAAGTAATGGTGAAAGAAAAGAAAAAAAAAAAGGGAAACAAAGTTGAAAAGGAAAGTCAAACAGGAAGAAGGCAAAGCCGGTAGACGCGCAGGTGAATAGCAAATCCAGGGTATTAAGCTATTTGAAAGGAGCCACCACACCGCGCTGTACAACGGACAGATCCTTGGCGGAACCCAGAAATGGGCGGCGCCGTACGATATATGTTATTCGCTTAATTAAGTGCTCGTCCAAAAGAGAAGGAGGGGGAGAGAGAGAGAGAGAGATCTAAGCCCTGGCGAAGTTTGCAAGGTCTGACGGAGCCTACACGTGTAAGGGCGGCCAGTCCGCAAATTCCTCGTCGAAATTCTGCCGAGCCGAGCGCTTCACCTCCACCACCATCACCCTATCCTTACACTCTAAGTCTAATCTCCGAGTTAATTGGGAAATTAAATCCAATGAGATTTCCTCATCATTATTTACGAATGCATTGTGCGACCTCGACTTTCGTTTAATTAATCGCGAGGGAAATTTCTTTATTGGCCCCTAATATAGGGTGGTCGGCTCGAGTCTTCAAGGGGTTGTGACCTATACCGTTATGTTGCGAACCTCGTGATGGGTCGCTTGCATAAAATAGGATTAACCGAAGGCTTTTGGATGTTACTTTTATATCTACGGATGACAAGGTAAATGTCGGACTTACCGCTTATACACTAATTTCATTCTCCAGCGGCTCGAATATATATCAACCGGATCCCCGAATTTCGCTGAAAGATGTAATTTATTGTTATTTACTATTAATATTTAATGCAACCGTGCACAGTTGCCGACGTTGAACGTGGTTTACTTAAGCTGTACATAAAGATTCTTCAGCATTGTTTCCTTTTTTTTTAAATATGTCAGATTTTTATTCGGATTTATTCGGCAATAATTAACTATAATAGACACAATTTAGTATTGCACTCAACTAGAGTGTTTTATCGAATTAAATAACGAAAAAGAAAATTAAACAAAAAAAACCAAAGAAATTTAAATTGTATAAGCGACATTAGGTTAATTGTAAAAAAAATTATATACCGTAAACAATGAATAAAGTTTATATCTGCACCCTCTGTAGATAAGGTGAAAAATAAATAACAATTTTGGAGGATAGCATCACTATCTCTTCAACTCATTCGCCCTTTCCCCACGAGTGATTCATGAAATCCAAAAGTTCGGCAAAGTTCTTGAGCATTTAAATTTTTCGTTGGGTGGGTGGGGGGTAGAAAGAGGGAGGTAAAAAGACGTTAAGCGAGGTTGTCGGGTTTTGGCCCATCTCTTCCAGTTCCGTGGGTCGTGGCTGCACCTTCCTTGCGAGTTCCCAAAGTGAGAGAGAGAGAGGGAGGGAGGGAGCTTTATACCCACACGCGTCTCATTTCCAGTGTGCAGCTGGTGCTCTAACGGGGTTGTAGCCTCCTCGCCTTACTGGCCAACTAATAAACGGCCGCAAGCGCGGTTCCATTCCACTTCACTCTCCCTATTTCGCGTGGTCTAGTTTCTACGTATACGGCTTCTCTCTCATTAAGCTTCTTGCTTCTTCTCTCCTATATACACCCCGGCCTCTTTTCCTCTTTCATTTTCTTCTTTACGGGTACGTAGATGTAGATGTATATATATATATATATATATATATATACATGAGAACTCCCTACATCTTGTGGCTCCTTTATCTCGTCGTCTATACTCCTTTTTCTTTTTTTCTTTTTTTTTCCTTACTATGAGCATTTCGAGTTTTCGAGGAATTTTTAAGTCCTATCGTATTAACTGTTTTAATTCCTTTATTTCTCTCGTCACAGATAGCAACAAATCTCGAATTCTGAAACACGAAATTACGAGTAATCAATTCGTAAGTGCTTTTACATCGAAAATGATGAGAAATCGATTTTAACCAATTATATATATATTTTTTTATGAAATTCCGCTTAAAAAAAAATTTCATGGGTAACTCATTGTTTAAAATTTACGTGCATAATCTTCGCGAAATCATGGCAAAATCGTGACTAAACAAAATCCATAGTTTTGCTATAGGTTTCAGCCATAAAAATTATTTAAACTTTATTAAAAAATTGTCGATTTTCATTGCAAATTTATGGGATTTAATTTATTTAAAATAAAAAAAGAAATTATATCTCTTCGGAGATTTGAACCTTCTATCTTTTACTCCGAAGTCTTTTGCTCTACATGTAATTGAGCTATTTTATTGTTTATGTCAAAGTATCAAATTCAGGTTATGAAATGAATGAAGTTTATTACATTAGTTTTTTCTACTTAACCAGAATATTCAACACATTGACATACATAATAAAATAGTTTGGTTGGTAGAACAAAAGACTTCGTAGTATAGAAGATAGGATTATTATAATAATAGGATGAGAGGATTAATTAAGGACCATTAATTTGCAATGAAAATCGATAATTTCTTAATAAAATATAAATAATTTTTGTTGCTGAAACTTATAGCAAAACCATGGATTCTGCTCATTAATCACGATTTTTACATAATTATTCATGTGAATTTTTTGCCATAATTTTCCCACGAAATTTTTTCTACGTTGAATTAATTATTTATCAATTAACATTTAAAAATTTGTTGTGTAAAACAGTAAAGTCGCTTTCGCGTACACATTATCATAAAATATATACACGTGTATATAAATAAATATTAATTTTTTTGCGAATTAAGTAGACACTAAAATTGGCAAATCCATTTAAAGATAAAAGAGTAAATAAACGGAATACGATAAGAAGTCGATGAATACCGAGTGCTAAGCATCGAAAATTACCATTTCTGATAATGATTTCACTCGCTATCTGTATACGCTCGCATCCAGGAATAAAACGAAGAAATAAAAAATACCTGTTCACCCCGCGTTGTTCATTAAAATAACATTCCGTTAGTACGTAAAAGATGAAGAAAAAAATGAAATATAACAACATCGTTACAGTTGAAATGTTTAAAAAATTAAACGCGTTAACGCGTCTGCCGAAACCTTACCCTCTTCGTTGTTACTTTACTACGCGCACTGTAAACCCAAGTATTAACGATCGTAAACAAAATTTTCTCGACGTGTATATATATATATATATATATATATATATATGGTATATACACAACGCACAGATATGCAGAAGAAAGGAAAAGGATACGGTATAAACGCGCAAGTATGGACCGAGTTTCAGAAGCGCATGTCTCCCACGTTAACGAAGACCTCGGGAAGTAACAGAGTAAAATACATTTAAATGCAAAGTGCTGCACGCGTTTTCTAGCTGCATTTCCGAATGTACAGGCGCGCGTCGCTCCATTACCTTCTTCATTAGCCGAGCGATACAGCGAGATTATTTCCCGCGACTTCGTGGACCATTAGCGTTTCGTACGTTTATTTTTTTTTTCTTTCTCCGTCGGGATATATACATATATACACGTAAATAACACGCGTTTATCTGCTCGCGACGGTAATTTCACAATCTCTTATTTCTCCTTTTTTTGCAATAGAAATTTCGCGCTAATAGGAAGAGCTGTTCAGTTGTAAATATAAAGAACGAGAGAGAGGGAGCGAGAGAGAGAGAGAGAGGTAAGGTAACAGAGAATATACTCATTTCATAAAATTTTATTTTAATTAGCGGAGGTGAAAAATTCATCGAAGGTATAACATGCGCGTTAGCACTGTGGAATTTTAATAGCACTTCATAAATTAAACGTATGTTCTCGTTAAACGCGCTCCTGACAGCTTTGATCTTTTGTCCACACCAAGTCACGTGCATTACAATGTCACGGTGTCCATATATATATATATATATATATATATTCGTATATATGTGGAGATTCGGGGAGAGGAATTACGTGTTTAAAATGTAGGGAAACCTGCTTTCTCAAGGATTACTGTTTACATTTTTTTAATTACAGAAAAAGGATCTCCCTCTCTTTCTGAATTCAAGCGCCGTACACACACCGTGCCAGAGTATACACCGGGAAACATTTTATAATTTAATTTCGTCTAAACGAAGAAGGGGAGAGGGGAGAGGCGGGCAATTTAAAAATACGGTTATAACGCTAGATCTTAAATTAAACGGTATCTTTTGTCCTTAATTAAAAATGTGTTTTAATTACAATTCCAGGTCTGTACGAAATTTCGTTTTTTGTTAATTGTTCATCTACTGGCTATATAAAAAGAAGAAAGTTAATTTGACACACTTTACGATTTTTTATATTAAACGTCGTTATGATTAACCTTTTTAACGCTCGGTTGTTGTATCCAGGATTTAAATGTATACCCCAAAAATCACGTTGGTCGTAATGCAATGGGCACGCCATACAGAAAAATTATTAATTTCATTCAAAGTTTTCTCTTTCAAAAAACGTTTTATCGAAACAGAAAAAATATTGTTAGGTCCCTAGTAATTATAAGTGGGAACAGGTCTTATTTTTTACGATAAATCCTTATTTTTTTATAAAAAAATTAATTTAGCAATATCGGTTAAACAGGAATGTTCGGCTTCCTCTTGTGTTTTTTTTATTTTAGAGAAAAAAATTAAGCGTGTAAGACGCTACATTTAAAATCGCATTATGTACACTGATAAAAGTAATTATTTGGGAGAAAGAATCTTCCTTAATACTGTTGAAAAATGTGGATTGAAATACAGCGAAAGACACATGACTTAATAATAAAGTTTCTATGACTTGATTTGGCAAGATGCACATTATATTTAAATTCTTTATAGTTAAGACGTGAATCATTTACAAGTGAGAATTATGATTTTGATACGAATTCAGTGAATTAATCAGTTTTCGCAATTGACATGTATTAAATATGAATTAAATATGCTTATATTAAAGAAAATTAATAACAATAAATAAATTAAGATTAACTTTTCATATATATGTAAATAATAATTTATTTGTATTATAATTAATACCAAATAAGAGTTTTCCTTGCAATTATAAATCTCCTAAAAATGATTAGTTTCTTCAAGTCATATTCTCTAACTATTAAAAATTATGTACTTCATAAAAGATAATAGATATTTTTCGAAATCGATATTTGCTAAATATGAAATAAAATTTTACGCTACGAAATTCATGGTTTCTTTGAATGAAAGAATCGATTTTCTCAGTGTATAAATCGAACAATTATTCCATTTTCGTAAAAGAAATGTATGAAAATGTTGTTTTACATTTAATTTTAATTCAGTAAATTAAGATATACTATATTATTGTATAAAATGTCTTATATAGCAATAACAATTATAAACTCCTTTTCCTCCACCATTACTTTAAAAATTCTGCATACAAAGTAAAAGAAGCATCCACATACGGAGTACCGTCGAGCGATAAATAAATAGCAATTAAGGTAGAAGAAAGGGAGCAAAATCAAATCAGCATTTTTTTCTCACGTATAAGATTATTCGGGCAAGAGAGAAAAAGAAAGTGAAAAAATCGAAGAAACAACGAACGGTAGAAAGAAAGCCGACACCTGCATAAATTGCCCGTTAAAACGGGTTCTCTCCAAAAACTTAAAGGCTCTGCAGAAAGCTGAGACAAAGGCTGGCGCGACAAATTCGAAAAGAGAGAAGGACGTGTGCTGGTTAGCCTTCGTACAAACACAAAATACACACTTATACAGACACACACGAGATTCGCTAACGAATCGAAGCTCGCAATTGCCGCGAAATGCGCGAAATTCGCTAAGCGAGAAAGAATGCGGGAGGATGGTATGGAGAAACGATCGTTATAGTACCGAATATACGCCGACAAAAGCAAGAACGAAGTGTACGAATTACGAGCACAAGATATGTGTATATACGTATATTTCCGCAGGTTTGCTGCGATTTCCTTCAATTTACGATTGGATGTATAACCACCTTTTACTTCGTTAGATCGATGTGTCTTGTTACAATTTTAAAGTAAACCGTATTCATCACTTTTGCATTAACAACATTTTTTTTATATATATAGTTACGTTTATCCGTAATATAAAATATGCATGTATAGTACAAATCGATGGACGACACAACAGATTGTCACACAATGTCATAATATTATATGAACCGATAAACGAGAAAAATGCATACATATATATACGCGTGTGTAGATATACGTGTACAATAAAAACATTGTAAAGTTATCATAATCAAATTTATTAATAAAGTTTCGATTGAAAACAAACCAAGATTGTCAGTTATTTTATGTAGTTTTAAAATATTCCGCATGCTTCTTTCGAACTATAAGAACAGATATTTTATTCTCATAACTATTTGAAAAGCAATAAAATCAACTCCAACTTTCTCTGAGAGACGAGAAATCCTTTATCCAAACTTTGTTATACGAAAGATATTATAGAGACTCGTTTGGCTGGCCTGAAATTTCCTTTTTCTTACTCTCGTTCTTCCTTTCCTTCTTTTTTTTTTTTTGCTCCCTCCTTTTTGATTCAACGACACAGTTAAAGTACATTTATAAAATCCACCGTGTATATATAGTTTAACAATTATCTTAAAACATTGTACAACGTAATCGAATAATTTGCTTTTAACGTTCCGGTTATTTTATGTATCGGCCGATCGGCAGTGCATTAGAATATTGAAATAATGTTTCTTCGACTGAAAATAATTATTTTATGAGATATTTGTTATCATTTTGTTGTTTTTTTTTGGTATCGCGAGCGAGGTTGCAACGAACGCGATTTCAATTTCGTTAAAGTATATAATATCGAACCAATTTGCGTGTGTATTAATAGAAGTACATAATGACTGGAATTACTTGAAAGAAAAGGAAAATGTTATATACTTACTGTATTTCGTTGCGTATACGAGTTTTAATAAGCATAATAAAATAATAAACAACAATATAATCTCACGATCGAAAGATAAAAACACCCCTCGGATGCGGTGAAATTAAATAATCCTCAATAAAATCCGAAAAAATAACATTCAACCTCGAGCGCAGGAAAAAAAGGGGGGAATAGAAAATACAAAAGTACCGAGGACACACGCATAACGATCGTAATATGTGAAATATAGAAAGTATACACTATACACAGAGGAAGATATTTCAAAGTGGTAAGATTTCAAGAATTACTAAACGCAAGATGATTATATAGAGGCATCTAAATCCGTCGAAATGAGAGTATGATGAAGCAAAAATGATTCGGTTGGACTCCTCTCGTCTTAAATTACACACATCCGCGCGCTTGAATGGATATTCCAAAGTTCTCGCAAGTCAAACAAATGGGTGAAAGCCCTAACGAGTCGAGAGTTAGACACGATTGCGTCTATTCGTCCATTGATAAGTTATAACGATCATTAAAGGAGCGAGCCAAGGGGGTAAGACGCATTTCAAGTAATTTGAACTTTGAGGGACAGAGCATAGGTATATATGTATATATATAGAACACGGAAATCGAACTTCACGCCCTAGTGGAAAGCTCGAATCTTCTTCGGACGGTTGGCCTTTCTACAATTCGCCTTTTCAAGTTTGACAGTTTTGCCGCGTGAGCAAACTTCGAATATCCTTTAACCTTCGTGAGTTGACGCGACTGTGATTTATTCGGTTTTCCTATACGAATCGTTAGAATTTCTCTCCTTCTCTTCTTTTTCTAAGATTTTCTATTTTTTAAATAAAAATCCATTTTCGAGGTGATTTGCAAACAAAAAATATACGAGCTGTCACGTACGTAACAAGCAATAAGTTTAAATAATTTTGGACGTACGTTAAATATGTACTCTTATCACTTATGTCATTTTTAATCGATTATATCGACCGTCATTGAATGTTTTGCACTGCGGGGTGAGTTGTAGTAGATGTGCTTTTGATCTTCATTCGTGGCGCATAATTAGGCATCATAAAACGTTAATGATGAAGTTTAATCCATTTAAGATGACTTAAGATTACGTAGTTGTTAGAAATAGCTCATTGCATCTTGAGTATGATTGCTGGCAATTATTACTCAAGAGGAAACTAAAAAAAACGGTATAATATGTTATTAAAATTGTACGTTTTGGTATATCGTAATGTTATAAAGAATGCAAACAGACGGCCGATTGCTAATTAAATAATTACATTTAATATGTGACGGCTCCAATTTCCCGTCAGTACGAAATATTTTTCAAATATTCGTCTTAGTCTTTTCAATCTTCTACGATGCGTTATAAATGCGCGTTCAAAAGTTGTACATGGCGATTGCCAATCGGTATTTAATTAAGAGGATAAGTGTACAATCGAACTATACAAATTGCCGTTGATTTTTAACATCCCCAATCAATATAAACTCTGAAAATAGCTCGTAAAAGTTTAAGCACCCTCTTAACGAACTTTAGGAAATGAGTTTCGATACACCTTCGTTGTCTCGACTCGAGTCCCGAAGAATTTTGATCGAGTAAGAAAAATGTTGATCCTACCTTTGTCACTTTGTATAACGCAATTTTCTTACACAGATGCGCGCACGTACCCACACACATGCAAAATATATACGTAGACAGATACCCCGGAGGCTTAAAGCGAAGCTTTCCAGGGGAATCCATTTCGTCGGTTAAAGATGTTAGCGAACTATGCGCATTGTACACATCGAATTACCGAGTGAAGAGCCCTGCACCTCATCCCGTTTTGTATATATATATATGGAACATATGGCCTTGAAAACGCGCTCGCGAGAGAAGGAATACCGTCCGCGTGAACGCGCCTCCGACTTGCATAATTTAAGCAACGCGTGTAGTTCCCAATTTCCAAACGACGACGTCGCGTTCGAATGCATGATACACTCATGGGCGCGACGTCAAGCTCCTTGTCGACTGATTTCGACTTCCGGTGGAATTCACTTCACGCACCGAAACCCTTCAAAACATCGAAACTTTTCGTCGTATAACTCTATACGTATTTAAACGGGGGAATCGTTTTTGTGATAGTTTCACTCGAGCAACTTCATTCACCCCGTAATATTATATACATATATATGTCAAAATTAGTTAATAAAATACAATGCAATGTATAATGTATCAAGTAAAGCTTATCAATAAGATACTTAGTATTATTTTTTAACGAAATTCTGGAAAATCCAAAAGTATTCAACCGCTCGTTTTTCGAAGATTCGTCATAAACGAGACAACCAAAGTAAATCAAGCTGAGTAAATAATCCAATGTTTTATTTACACGACTGCAATATCACACTGTATAAAAATGAATTTCAATGTATACATTTTACCATACATGCAGGATATTTATTTGACATATTTTTAGGACGCGGCTTATCAATTTTTTACGGGAACGCCAAGGCACGTCGTGTAACAAGATTATTAGATTTTCTATATTAACTATACGATGGGAGTTTCAAAGGAATCGATAACCACGTGATTAAATTATTCTACTAATCATGACAGCGTTAATTAACCAGGAATATATCCAACCATTTATTGCAGAATTCACGTAAGTAACAAATATATACGCTGCAATCTCGTAACTATATACTATAATTAGAATTTATAATTATTTCAATTTAAACTCACCGCCGAATAATTAAATCATAATAAATAAAATATTACGCAATTAACAAGTTGGACATTGCGTTACTCCGATGATAACGTAGATATGGCTAAATCACCGGCACGCGTCCGTAAAATGTCATTTTTAATGCATTTGAATTGTATTTCGAATGGTAATATATAAATTAATTATATGGTGATTTTATACCTATACAACGAAGTTTATAATTACACGTGAATTGTAATTTTAATAAAATAATAGCAATTCGATTAATACGTTGTAATATTATTTAATTACAAAGTATAAATTAATGCATGTCTATTGCGATATAGCTAAAACGTTCGTGAAACATATATATGATTAAAAAGCGATAAAATAAAAGTGTAAATTTTAATTTTTGATTTCTCTTTCGTGTATTATTTTTTTTAAATCGCACACGGAGAGAAGAAACAGACTAGCGTTGTAGGTTAGGCTGTCAGCGCAAAGTTGCAGGATGTCATAGGGTAGATGGAATATTGCCTACTCTGTAATTTTGCCTACTCGCATGAAGTTACGTATCGCATGAAACTCATCCGCGACAGTATGCGCGTCAGAGCGCGCCAAATTCAAACGCTTTAGAACATGATATTTTAAATAACTAATATTTAATTGTTATTAATAAATAAAAATAATTTAAAAGTGTCCAATGAATGTAAATATATGCGTGGATAAATAGTATAGCGTAATTAATACGTAATACTGCAAATAATAATTGAATTAATTAAACAATAATAACTTACTATATTATATAATATATAAAAAAAATTAATTAATTGTATATTAATATTCCATTAATTGATTGAATTTAATGCATATTAAATTGTTAATAATAAATTTTATGCTTTAGAAAAATTTTTTATACACATACCATTTATAATATAACACGCGCATAAAATTAATGAATAATTAGTATTGTGCAAAAGAATAAATGAGGTACTTAAAATTGAGATGCAACTACACTAATGTTCAATACTATTAACAATAATGAATAATTAAATAATAACTAACAAATGCAGAAAAAGCATATAATGAACAACAACTTAAATATGTAATTATCCAAAATAACTGTAAATATAAATAATATAAATAATTATAAATACAACAGCAATATTAAATCTATTATATGTTGTATGTATGCGATGCGAAAAAATGTTTTCAATATAATATATGAATAATAGCAATTTATTAGTGTAGGATTTGTAAAATAATATGGATAATAAAAAACAGTGGATACAATAACGTATCTTAAAAATTGGAAGATAATTTTAAAACTAAGTAATTAAATTTGTTGATATAATACGGACACGTTTTGGGCACTTTTCACATTTATCTTTATGGGTAAAGTAAACGTGCGGTTACCGACGAAATTATCGAACGCATGGTAATACCGCGAGGAAGGTAAACGTGGAGTCGGTGCCTGCCATATCGACCAAGTATGGTATTCAGCGTATGCATCCACGGGCTAAAAATACTTGTTACTTACAATTTTTTTTCTTCTATTTTTTTCATAAAATGTAAGTGACAAAATATATTAATTATTATATTGCTATTTCAAACGCTATAATGATTAAATAATATTTATTTCTAAGCTCCCCTAGGGGGCGCAACTTAAATATAAGTTTTAAACGTATGGTATTAGAATGCTAAAATAGCCGTGGGGATTAAGGCGCGCGTCCGCGCACACGGCTTCCATGACCCGCGATCGAATCCCGCGGGTTGCACTTTTTTTTTTTCCATAATCTTGTTTTTTACATGTATAAGAAATGGTATATAGATTTTATTACTATTATTATAATTTTTTATTTATAAACATAATTTTACAATAGATAATTATTATATTTATATATAATATGCACAAGTATCGACGAGTATTATGTGCAATTTGAGAATAACATTTTTGTTGCATAAAATCATTTTTTATTATAATTATTGTGTATATTATTAAAATGTAATAAATTAGGGGGGAAAAATTGAAAAATTGAAAAAAGAACTATATTAAAATTGTTACGTGACACATAATTCGGCCAATAATTTTAAATAAGAGTTAAAAATAATGTGATTTCATTAAAAAATTAATTGATAAGAAATTTTTTTTAACTCAGGCTTGACCCCTAAATTTATTTGAAATTTTACTATGTAGTATCAGTATTTAGTAATTTGTTTTTTAAACAATTATAAACGTCTCTTAAGAGTAGAGTATGGACTAAAATTTAAAAAAAATCAATTTTTTTTTATTTTATAAACAAGTTCTAAATGTTACGTAGAATATGCGTAAATAACGTTTAATATTATAAAGCTTATGTGCTTACATAATTTCAGCATTATAAATTTTAGTTAATGCAATAAGCCATGTATTTTTATCTTTACAGCTAAATAATTCAAAAACTATTTTTTATACATTTAAAACAATCCTTGCAGCACAATTTTTGTCGTAGCCACCTGAAATTTTGCACACATCTTGAGGTATGTATGAGTCATAAAATTACTCAGCCTTCTTTGTTTTAAATTAAATGTGACATTTTTATTACTACTTTTTTAATGAAAAATCTGATATTTTTAGGCAATTATATAAACAAATTAGGTTTATCGAGCCAGAAATTGCATTTTTATAGATAAACCCTAATTTATTACATTTTAATAATATACACAATAATTATAATAAAAAATGATTTTATGCAACAAAAATGTTATTCTCAAATTGCACATAATACTCGTCGATACTTGTGCATATTATATATAAATATAATAATTATCTATTGTAAAATTATGTTTATAAATAAAAAATTATAATAATAGTAATAAAATCTATATACCATTTCTTATACATGTAAAAAACAAGATTATGGAAAAAAAAAAAAGTGCAACCCGCGGGATTCGATCGCGGGTCATGGAAGCCGTGTGCGCGGACGCGCGCCTTAATCCCCACGGCTATTTTAGCATTCTAATACCATACGTTTAAAACTTATATTTAAGTTGCGCCCCCTAGGGGAGCTTAGAAATAAATATTATTTAATCATTATAGCGTTTGAAATAGCAATATAATAATTAATATATTTTGTCACTTACATTTTATGAAAAAAATAGAAGAAAAAAAATTGTAAGTAACAAGTATTTTTAGCCCGTGGATGCATACGCTGAATACCATACTTGGTCGATATGGCAGGCACCGACTCCACGTTTACCTTCCTCGCGGTATTACCATGCGTTCGATAATTTCGTCGGTAACCGCACGTTTACTTTACCCATAAAGATAAATGTGAAAAGTGCCCAAAACGTGTCCGTATTATATCAACAAATTTAATTACTTAGTTTTAAAATTATCTTCCAATTTTTAAGATACGTTATTGTATCCACTGTTTTTTATTATCCATATTATTTTACAAATCCTACACTAATAAATTGCTATTATTCATATATTATATTGAAAACATTTTTTCGCATCGCATACATACAACATATAATAGATTTAATATTGCTGTTGTATTTATAATTATTTATATTATTTATATTTACAGTTATTTTGGATAATTACATATTTAAGTTGTTGTTCATTATATGCTTTTTCTGCATTTGTTAGTTATTATTTAATTATTCATTATTGTTAATAGTATTGAACATTAGTGTAGTTGCATCTCAATTTTAAGTACCTCATTTATTCTTTTGCACAATACTAATTATTCATTAATTTTATGCGCGTGTTATATTATAAATGGTATGTGTATAAAAAATTTTTCTAAAGCATAAAATTTATTATTAACAATTTAATATGCATTAAATTCAATCAATTAATGGAATATTAATATACAATTAATTAATTTTTTTTATATATTATATAATATAGTAAGTTATTATTGTTTAATTAATTCAATTATTATTTGCAGTATTACGTATTAATTACGCTATACTATTTATCCACGCATATATTTACATTCATTGGACACTTTTAAATTATTTTTATTTATTAATAACAATTAAATATTAGTTATTTAAAATATCATGTTCTAAAGCGTTTGAATTTGGCGCGCTCTGACGCGCATACTGTCGCGGATGAGTTTCATGCGATACGTAACTTCATGCGAGTAGGCAAAATTACAGAGTAGGCAATATTCCATCTACCCATGTCATACCGCGATGGTATGGCCGCCCTGCCAAAAGTTTCCATAGGCATCATAGGTGAAAACGCGCAGGGGGCGTGGCTAAACAAGCAATAGTATGACGACCATACCAACGTGGTATGGAATCACACAAAAGTAGTATGGATATCGCGCAACCATAGCACGATTTCACGGCGGGTAACGGTTGCAGAAACGTTCATACAACGCTGGTTTGTTTCTTCTCTCCGTGCACACTCGAAATATGGGTTACATTCTTATAATTGATTCGTTCGTATAGGTACTTGAAGCCGTGTCACCAAAAAAGTAGAAAAGAAAAAAGGTATTATTATCCAATATATTAATCGAGGATCTAATAATAAAGCAAACCATCTGGCGAACTATAGACGTTTTACTAAAAAGTTGTATTATTAACAACTGGAGAGACCACAAAATCTTTTGAATAATAAAAAATAGTTGGAATTCTCGAGAAGTAAAGGGATGATTTTTCGATCGAATAGGAGATCTATATATATATATCGTGTGCCATGTAACCTCATTGCGAATAGTTTTGTCTATGCCGAACGAGTCGAGCGTACATTAGGTATGATCGCCCGTACGGTAGGAAACCTCCCTCTATATACGACCGCATTCAAAGCACACAACTTGGCGAACTGCAGGCTGGCTGCAACCCGCAGGACTGCGGTTGCGACCACCGCCGCATCAGCGAGAAGCAAAGAGTAAGAGAGAAAGAGAGAGAGAGAGAGAGAGAGATAACTCGAAGAAGAAGGGTCCAGAGTATGGAGCTGATGTTCCTGCAGGTATCACATACTATCTGTGTAAAACAGAGTACGAAGAGTCAAAGAGGGCAGGACAAGGGATGTAGTATAGAATCAAAGAGCCTTCGGTCGAAACGAAATAACGAGCTATACCTATAACTTGGTATATATAACCAACTCTTCGACGATCTCCGAACACACTGCACATATATATAAACACCAAGAAAAATGTGGTATGTTAAAAATTATTTTGATTTAAGTTTAGATTTATTCGGAAATACGATCATAAATACCTGTAGAATAAAAATTATTGTATTTTATAGTAACGTAAGGATATACTTGGATTATCGCAATGTTTGCTTTATTTTATAGTCATTTTTGTTGTACGTACGGTACCCATATTCATAGAATTATTATAATTATTGAATATTACTAAAAATATTTAAACATGATTTATTATTTATAATCGATGATTTTAATTTTCATTCATGAGATGTATGATTCATCGATTAGCAATATTTACATGGCCATTACTTTTCGCTGAAAGCAAATACGAAAAAATGATTTGAGACAAAGACTTGTAGGAAGTTACATCTATTTTCCAGATTATTTGGAATTTTTAAGTTTTATTAACTTCCAAGAAAGTTACACTGGATTGATCGAATATTAAAATTTCTATAAAATATGAGTTCGTTTGATCGGAAGAAAAAATTGATAAAAAAAGTACTAAGCTAGGTAGAAAGCTAGAATTTTGAACAAGCTTTCAAATGCCTTCAAAAATTTCATAATTGGCAAGTAAAGAAAAAAAATTTTACGAATTTTTGATGGTTACTATTCATTTTAATAAAAAATACTATAAACAGATGAATATTTGCTATAAAATATAGTAAAAATTTATGATATCCCTACGTTACTATAACAATGTAGTAATTTTTAATATACTATTTTTTTTCAATGTATATATTTTTAATGTTCCTCTCCATCGCTCTTATCATTCCTTCGGTGACCTACTCAATTTTCTAACCCTTGTGCATTTCATTAATCACCTGTGGTCCACGCGTGGTTTTAACTCTTTTGCATCGTGCACATGTGTGCTGCATCTAATTTATTTTCAATTCAATTTCCTTCTTATTTGTTACTTTATAACTAGATTACAAAAAGTTTTTCTTAAAACTGTTGCATTTGAATTTTTATCCGGCTTATACGTTCGGACAGAAAAATTGAAACTTATGCAAGACTTGTTCGAGATTATTTTAATACTAAAAGTTCTTAAATTCAATGCTCTTGCGACATGAGAGTGGAACAAGCGCCACATGGTACGTTCAATGGTCAAATCTAACCTTTCTAATTGGGTTATTTTACCGTTACGTTTACAGAAAAGTGGTGTAAGAATATTTTATTATAATATTTATATGTCCCATAAAGTTAACTTAAATAGTTTGTTAATATAATTTCATATTTATTAAGGTGAATTAAATTATAAATATATTTACACAAATTTAATCTAGAAATAAATGTAAATATCAATTGACAAAAACGATGAATCGATCGAATCTATAACTAAAAATTCTAAAACTAATTGAATGTTTCTATTTTTTACATAGATCTTTACAACGATAAAACAATATTTATCGATAATCAAATGACACCTCCAAAGTAAGTCAATACACTCCAGACGTTTAAATTTTTCTCAACAATGACTATTTATACGTAGCAAATATGATTTTCGTAAGTGTAGAAATTGCATCCTTGTGTGTATATGAAAGAATAAAAAAAAAATGAGGTGAGTGTTCATAAACGTGTCTACACGTTCAAAGAGAAAAAATTTTTTTCAAACAGGTCTTCATCAAACAGACACTGTGCATTTTGCTTCGAAAATTCGAAATCAGGTAGCACATAAAAGTACGAACTGGAGATGGATTTTAAAAGGAGCATCACCCTACCGACTGGATTGCCGTTCGAAATCAGGGGTAGAATATCAATGGGCGCCGATCTCTCGCGGCGGACTCTGGGAAGTCAAGCTTTTCAATCACGCCTCCCCCGCTTCGAGGCTTCATCCCTTTTATCTCCCTGTTTCTATTTACAATTTCCCTTCTACCCAACCTTTTTTCAAACCCTTTTTGTCATACTCTCCTGCCTTTTTTTTTAAATATTTCTATTTTTTAATGCTTTTTGTATCATTATTTTTGATAGAATGAAAGTATATTTTTCAAGTGCCATTGTCATTTTCTCATATTTATAACGAAATGTTATAACTGGATGTCGGACCTAAATTACAGGAATCTGTATCTTTACCATTATCATACGGATAGCTTCAATCATAAGGAGGGGCCTGACGTGTTGATTTTTTTTTAGAAAAAATCATTTTTTAATAATATAATTGAGTAAACAATGTTTGATTCGTGATTATAAATCAAAACAAATAGGTAATCAAATTACAAATCTAAACATTTGGAAAAATTTGGTTATATTATTTAAAACTAAAGGCTTAACGTTTACAATTTTTAAAAAAATGTATTAAAGGGACGTCAAAGTCAATGAAAAGTTCAAATTTCCCACACTTAGAATTATCAATTATAGCAATTATTTTACAATATAAAATTTATCGGGCTTTGCGAACCAATATGCTTTATTAAGCAAGGTTTTTACTCTTCGTCCACTATGAGGGTGAAAAACGTCGCGCTCTTGGTTGGTGGGAGTTCTTACCACCAGGAGGATACGACTGTTCGTTCTACCCGTTAGAGAAACAGTCGATAACAAGGCATATATATAGCCGTACTTCTTTCATTTGTCGTCGCTTTCTATCTGCGACGGGCGTCTAAGGAAGGCCTCTAGCTCCTTACTGAGGAGACCAAAGCTAGAGTGCTGTGGTCGAAACGCCAATTTTATAAATTTCAAAGGTTTACTCTGGGACTTCCACCAACCATAGTGGACGAAGAGTAAAAACCTTGCTTAATAAAGCGTATTGGTTCGCAAAGCCCGATAAATTTTATTGTGAAATACCCTGTAGCGAACGTTTAATTTTTTGTTGTTCTTAGCAATTATTTTATTTTTAAATTTAAGATAAACCACGAAAATATTGCTCTTTTGTTACACGATGCAAGAATAAAATTTCAAGTCAATTACTTTATGTGATTGATTTTCTAAAATTTGTTTAAAGATCAGTGGAGAGGGACTAAAATTTTTAAGATAATTAATCTCATTAACGAAAATACGGTACGATAATATTAAGCACGGAAAGTGTAAATTATTGATGAATTTTGACATCCCCTTAACACAATTAGTTTTCAAAAATTATAATAACATTTTATCCTATTTAATATTTATATACCCAAGTAAAATTAGTTATATTTAAAAATAATAAATAAAATTTCCTACATTACATCGTATAAATTCCGCATTTAAAATTATATATTACTTCTTATTCGAATGATCTTTAAAGTACAACGAGTTATTAGATACGCATCTCTTCTTGATCTTTACGTCATATCATTGCATTGAACGTTCCCCGCGTTGTCAATATACATACACACCTCACAGTCCCGACATTTTCACTTACTTAATTTATACTGGCTCGTATCTCCCGTACGACGACGTGGCGTGGAATTTAAACGAAAGAAATCAGAGGTCGACGCGCATCATTTAATTCTCCAACGTGTCGGCTCTTACCGTAAAACGTGCAGCAATAAGAGAGATCCGAAAGCGCATCGACCGTGCATATATATATATATACGCGTAACATAATCATTGCCAAAGGAATAACCAAATAGAAAAATAAAGAAAGAAGGAAAATGATATCTCGAGCTCAATGAATATATTCACCCGTTCAACTAATTTTACTATTTTTTTCATTCACTCCGACGATAAGCTTATATTCTATTTTATCGGTGCTTAGGTGAACGCCGAGTGTTCGCAAGATGGAATCTTTATTAATCCCTGCTATATGGTAAATCGAATTTTCGATATGAAATTTCTAATCTTACGTGTGTGAAATTAAAATATTATGTTTTTATTACTGACTTATCCCAGAATATAAAGGATTTTTTTTTAAGAGGGATGTATATCTACCTACTTATCGAACCTGGTTTGTACGTATAATGAGGTAACAAGTTTTATAAATAATTCGAATAGATAGTTGAACGCATATTGTTTATTAACTTCGAAACTGTATTCGCGTGTACGTATTGTGAGAAAAATAATTTTTTAAATTCGTATTTACATTTAATTTTAACTATATTAGAATATTGCGGACAATTTCCTATAATGCTCGGTAATTTACTTAAATTTTTAACTATGTAATAACAATCCACTTTCAAACAAAGATATACTGTTAGAAAGATTGACGACTGGTCAATCGAATTTCAAGGCACATTACGAAATTGGTCTAAAAAAAAACTAAAAATGAACCGAAATTATCAAAGATTTCACAATGATATATCCTAACGTTTGATAGACACGCTACACACACACGTATAGATATACGTAGAATTTCTAACATCCTTCGTCACGGGTAACCAAAAATATCCGTAACAGTTATCCCGTATTATATTAAAAAAAAAAAAGAACCTCGCAGTAGGGAAAGAGGAGACTACCGTAGCACGACAAAACCGTACTAATCAAGCCTGAGAAAATTGGAAAGCAATCGCCCGCAGTTGGAGAAGTCAGGAAAAAGCAGATCCGTACGTGACGGCCGTGACAGTTGAGATCAGTGTTAAAAACATGTGTTTCTGCCTTTTTTTTTATTGTACGACGTCAATGTAGAAAGAGAATTATAGGGATGAGTGAAAGCTAGTTTACTTGTGACGGGACTCACACGCATTCAACTGACTTCTGACGCCCACATATATATATGCCTCCCTCCCTAACAATTTACTTTTTTATTACTCGAGTTCGTGTGTCTTATATATTGAAAACAGTCGTATACCGAACATATACAGCTGCGTTCTATATAATGAAAAAATTGAATGAAATTAATACTTTTTTTTTCTCTCGTATGTGCATTTAATTTATTCTCCGTTTTTCTTTTTTCAATTTTATTTATTTTACTACGTGTACATGGTAATTTTCAAACTGAAATTTGAAGAATAATTAAATTAACGATGATATTCTTTAACTTGTACCGTTAAAAAATTTAAATTATAGCAATCAATGTGTATTTTAATATTTAACGTTAAAAATTTTAACGAGTTAGTGGAACGTATTATTTCTTAATTATTCGATCGAGTAAGTGTACCGTACGTTTAAAATTTAAGTAAACGTTAATCATGCATATATTATATATTTTTCTTATAAATATATCTTACGTCAAATAGATGTTGTACAAACTCTTCTCGGTTCGATTGGAACAGTGCACTCAGCCGCTTCTGATTTGCCAGATAAAATTTATACAAGATTGATAATCGACCGGTTAAAAAATTACATTAAAAATTTTGAATTTCAATTATTACGCATACCTCGCGTTCTCGTCGTATACATGACCAATTTGAATTTAATATCGCGACGTAAAAGTACACCGAATTCCGAGAATAAACGATTTCCTAAAAAAAAAAAATTATAAGGAATAAAAAAATTGCCCGTCAGCCCTGTAAGTTAATCCGCCATTTAAGCTCATTTAGGTACCATAAAAAAGAAGCGCGTGCGCAAGGCACTCGACAATTTTTACCAACACACTAAAATCGTTGAGAAAATAATGCAGCTAAAGCAAATTGAAGAAGGGCAAGGCTGACGCAGCCACAGCGATCTTACCTCCTTGTGGCTGCGATAAAAAGAAAAGCGAGCTTTTTTATCGTATACCCGCTCGAAGCCATTTCGTTGTACGGAATATCAAAAAGGTAGAGCTCCTCTCTTCAAGGATACCCATGTATGTATGTGTATATATATATATATATATATATATATATATATACATATATAGATCGATTATATAATCTTGATCGAAAATACGCTAAAAATATGTTGTGTATAAATAAACGATGTAATTTTTCAGTAATTTTAAACATTTTTTTAATTTGCTGTGTAAATTTTAAATGTAGATATTTCAGAAACACGGCAATTTCTTTCATTATGTATGCCAAATCAGCATCTAGATTCGCGAAACATTCCAATAACTTCCATAATAGCAGAAAAAAATTTTAAAATGCAATTTGAAATTTCAATGCATAAAGTTCAATGTAATAACGTTTCAAATTTAAGATAAACTCACGTAATATTATTGATAATTATGAATTATTGAAAGCTAATAATTTTTGTCAATTCAATTGATTACTCCTATAATTTCCTCGACTGGTAATTAATTCTAAAGTAAATGTGAACGCAAATATTCATACAAAATATGTATCATATATATTGTTATAGCTAACAAATTCATCCAACAAATAATTTTTTTGAGTACACTGAGAAAAGAGATTCTTTGAGTCAAAGAATATTTCTTAATTGTTAAGAAATGTGGATTAGAATACGGCGAAAGGCACATGTCTTAACTATTAAGAATTCAGTGACTTGAATTTTTGGTTAAAAACGATTGTATAATTTTGTCTTAATTAAAACGTTCTTTATTAATACGTCATAAATGAAGTATTATTATTAATATAATGCATCGTAAGGGTAATCTTTTCACGCGCCGCTAGAGGGAGTCAACGACTTTTTGAACTTCATAGTAAATATTATGCATTAATGATATAAGCATGTCTACCTAATTCTCGTATATTGGCGTAATTAAATATATTTACTAATTTGACTAAACGAATGTGTTCAGTATGATCTGAAAGTATATTCCTTACGTTAATAATAATCTTAACTTTATAAATAAGTTTAAAATTTATATCTATTAGTAAACAATATTAGGTTTCAATTGATTACTTTTTTATTAAGGAATATTTCTTAATAGTTAAAAAATTGACATTTGTTGCAAAGTAAAGATTTTAAGACAATGGCAAATACACCATTTCTTTGAAGCAAAGAATTACTTTTCTCAGTGTACATATTTGAAAAAGTACGTATGCGTTGACGTTACGTAATTAACGTTTAATTAATTAATAGTAAATACATTTTTTCGACGATCGTGATTTATCATAAAAAAATATTAAAAAAAAAATTGCAAATAATATTCAGGAAAAAATAGTGTTAGTACTACTTAATT
Organism: Theocolax elegans; assembly: GCA_026168455.1. Lineage (NCBI taxonomy): Eukaryota > Metazoa > Arthropoda > Insecta > Hymenoptera > Cerocephalidae > Theocolax > Theocolax elegans. Next base: position 11,867,428 of record CM047425.1, on the reverse strand, counting down.
TAATAGTATTATAAATAGTATTATCTCCTTTATAAATTAAAGATCCGATCGATGAGAAACGAGGTGCCATTGTCAATATTTATCTTATCAACCTTATCGGCAAACGCGATTATTGGTAATAATCTATAAATAAAACAACATGTAAAAAAGTAAGAGAAGAGGCGTCTTCGTTTGTCAATAATCTAATTATGTGCTGAATTTTAAACTGATATATTATTGCAATTTCGAAAAGTCTTACCAAAAATGAGAATCTATCCTCAACGAGGTGAAAAGATTTGATAAGATTTTTCTCGAAAACGCAATAATATTTAAATCCAAAATTCAGCACACAGTTAAATTATCGATAAACAAAGACGTCTCTTCTCTTATTTTTTCACGTACTGTTTTATCTTTTTACTAATTAATAATCAAAACTTAAGTATGAAACCCTCAAAGTAATAAGTATTATAAGTACACTATATTTAAGAACAATATTATATAAAATTATTTAAAATAAAATTTGAACAATTTCTTATTATTTAATGTCTTCCTTGGCAGAACATTCATATTCTAATCCAGAAACGTAGTTTAATATCGTACTAGTACGTGTAGGCATCTATATGCAGATATGTGACGAACGCATTTTATAGTTGGCCGTATAGTTTCATTGATAAAATTATATAAACAATTTAATATATAGCTTAAAAAGGAAGACTATGTTGGTATCTATAATTTTTTTTATAGTTTTTCTAATTTTAATTATAAGTATACTATTTGCGTTGAATTGTTTAATAATAATATTTAAAACTATCCATCTTTTCCTAAGCGAATAGAAAATACACCTATTTTTTTCATTTAGTCTTATTGTTTCTACGTGTATATTAAATTGATGCTTATTATGTATAAATTCATATAATGACATGGAAATTTGTGATCGAAGCGAAAGTTCAATTTTATCTACGTTTTTTCTAATCTGTATTTTAGTTTAATTAATCTTGTTTCATCTAGTTTCCTACAGAAATCATGATTATTTTATCCATAACATTAATCATTTTAACCACATTATATATAATAAAAATTCGAGTACACTTAAAGAACATTTATTTAACCTTAAGGGGATGTCGAGCTCAGAAAATGGTAATTTTTAATATTTTTTATAAAAAAAAAAGATGAAATTTTTTAAAAAATCCTGAGCCCTTAGGCATGTTTTAAACAGTATACTCAAATTTTATCAGATTTATAAATTTACAATTTATTTCTGATTTTTGCGTTGAAAATTCATGCCTTTTTAGACCAATAATTACCGACCGAAAATTGTTTATTCAATTATCATTAAAAAAATGATTTTTTCTGAAAAATTTTGTTCAGATTTTTAATTCAATAGTTCCAAGATAATTCTTATGTTGAAGGGTGTAGAGCCCTGTAACTTCGGTCCGACATCCCGTTAATTAATATTTTTTATGATATAAATTTGTAGCTTATTAATTCATGAAAATTAGCGATTAAAAAACACCATGTCTTATTCTAACCGAGTAATTTATCAATATAGATTAACAACGTTCGGATCGTTTATAAAAAAAACCAGATCATAATTGCAACGACTTGTGCATAGGTGGAGTAGTCAATTTTTGACGGTTGATCGTACTTAAATACTTTATGACGAAACATTAAATCTGCTATAAGTTCAGGGAGTGCTTTGATATTATTAATAATTTCTATATAATTATCGTGAAGAAGGCTGTTGAAAGACACAAGGTCTTACAATTTTCTTTTTCGTGTACAATATATATTTAGTACACTTAATTCGTATATAAGCTCAACGAGCAAGCAATAAATAATTATAATTTCAAGGGAGCAAGCGATAACAATAATAATTAGGAACAAATGGAGCACTAACGTGAAAATTGAAACAGATAGAGAAATTGCAATATCTCAAGAAATTATCAAACTCCGTAATTAGCAATTGTCACCTCGACCACAGAACGAAATGACTTTCTAAGCAAACCAGATAGGTATACACTCACACATAGTTCGTAAGTTGGACCGGAGTGTACGTAAGAAAGGTGAGGTTAGACGGTGGAGGGAAACAGAACATTCGGTGCAAGTATACCTTCTGGCCGCAACAACAATAAGCCGAAGCTCACCCAACTACCGAAATCTCGATAAACTTATCAAAAAGAGCCGGGCGCTTGCGCGCGGCACCGCGGGCGCAATTTCGCGGCAATTGCCGCAATTTCGCGCGTGCGGCCCCTGTGCAGGTGCAGTAAACGAGGCCCCCGCGGGCTTATTTAGGATGTATTTTGCATTAATTATTCAAATGAGCCGAGGCGTTGTAGCGAGATGCTGAGATTATCATAAATTACCGGCGGCTTGCCCGTTTCTTCGTCGCCTTTCTTATGTATATATGTACCACTATATATCTATGTATATGTATGTATATGTAGCACACCGGACACCCGCGCCTCTCTGTGCATCTTGCAGACCTCTGATGCAACGTCTACTTATGCGCAGCCAAGATGCTCTAAGAGTATAACCTCGGAAACTAAATTGTTTATTGTTGTATCGTATTTCACGGGAGAAGTCCTATATAGATGAAAAAGAAAAACCTGGAATCTATTCGTCTTTCCGATGTGATGTACATTACCACCATTTCTTTTTTGTTTTGGGATGGATTTATTTTTTAATGCACGACGGATAACAATTTGGACAGTAATGCCAGTTTATGTTCAAGCAATCTTTGGAAATATTATACGAATATTATTATAAAAAATTAGTATACGAAAATTTTTACTTGTTCTTCATTAATTGCAAAGAGTAAATAAATTTTGGTTACGACGGTATAACAAATTGAAAGCGCAGGTGTTTACCTTCTACACGTTCAAGATTAATGTATTTACACACACGTTACACAACTTACATTATTTTATACACAAAGTCAAACTAAGATAGAAAGGAACTAAGATACTAAGGGGGTACCAAAGTCAAGATTTATCCTCCTTACCTTACCAGCCTCATAAGACATAAAAAGTGAATTATAATTAAAAAAAGACGATAATTTACGCAAATTGTTCAAAATTTGAAGGAAAAATATCGATTGGTTTTCGAGTAATCGCTTACCAAAATTTATGATAATTTCGTGCCATTTGAGATTATACGCTCGACTAATTAAAATGCAACTCAAGATTTTTGGTAAGGGTTTTCTCGAAAACTAATATTTTTGTTTCAAATTTAAAAGAGATATAGACTATTAATAAAGGAAGGGGACTGTTCTCCCAGATTTACGTAAATTAACTTTATTCTTTAATTATAATTAATTTTATGTACTTTTCGAGGTCGGTAAGGTAGAGAGGATAAAACTTGGCTTGGCACCTTGTTAAATAAACATCATATCATAAACCAGAAACAATATAAAAAAATATTGAAGTAGGAGTGAAAATAAAGTAAGGAACATTTTTTTATTTTTTTTATTTTATTAAATAATTAAATGTTTATGATATATACAGATAATATTGTGTTTGATTAAAATTATTACCATTTTCTATATGTTAACGTAATCTGTCTTTTTAAAAAATAAAAAAATTTTATGGTATCGTGAGTAGATAATTACTTTTTATTTTATAAGCAATTTATAATTTTTATTATTTATACATGATTGTTCATTAATTCACTTGAGTGTGATTACATTTTATTGCAATAATTAATAAAGTTCCTGAAGAAGATATGGTGATCCATTTTCCTACAACTCGCATGATAACTGATTTAAAAAAAATTATAAAGAAACCAAAAATTAATAATAATTTTTCATACAATTTATTGTATTTAAATATATAGATATGTCACTGATTATGAATCCGTCATCAATTTCTGAATATACAAAATTTGACAATTTCAACAAAATAATGTAACCCGCATATTTCCTTACTTTCAAATTTTAGCGAACTAATAACTAATTTGTAATCTACAGTGACCCAACAGACCTGGAAATACATATTTTTTTACATTTATTAATAATAAAGTATATTCTTCTCCGTGTTATATCTACCATTTAAAAATTCCGCAAAACAGATGACAGATTCGGTATCATCGATGTAAAGAACATGGAAATACGTGTTCTTTTACAAATGTTTGCAATCAAACTTTTTCGAAAAATACCTTTATACACTTTACGGGTACGTATACATAGACAATTAAAAAAATTTTTAATTTTTTAGTTCACTTTACTGCCACAAATCAGTACGTAAATTCGTATTTGACAGATATTCTATCGAAAAATAATGTTAGCGTCTCGACCGTAAAATTTTTCAGCCTATAAGCATGTAAAGCAGTGATTCACATTCTATCGAAAAAGTTCTATCTTACGGCCTTCGCACGAAAACTACTATTTTTGACATGTTTTGGAACACAGTAAACCTTGAAATAAAAATTTAGAAGACATAAAATAATGTACAAAAATATGTGTACTATATACGTGACACACCGTGCAACAAATGGTTAATTAAAAACCGAGATTGAGAAAATTAAACAATTTAACATGCATAAAAACCGTCGATATGAGTATTTCATCAGATCGTACAGTTAACCAAGTTGTATAAAATATTTCTAACTACACGAAATCCCCGTTGAAAGAAGAACAAAAAAGTTGTACAGAAATTTTGAAAAAACTTTTCCTTCCGGATGAAAATTTAGTTCCTAAAAAAAAAAAAAAGAGAATGTTCTCTCGGGAGGGTCGTCCCATAGTCAACCATTGCATACCGGATCACCTTTCAATTTTGCGGAGTGCAACGGTCCGAGATTAAAGACCAGGACCTCGGTGTTTTCCACCGAGCGTCGAGGCTTTTTTCATTTCGGTCGGAGTTTGATGAACTTGAGAGGGTCGAGGTGGGCAGGTTTGCATAATAGAGAGACGAAAAATTTACATATTTTCCTCCTTTTTATTACGTATATACCTCCTTCTATTCCCCGTGTCTTTATTGAATTGAAAGGGGACTCCCGCGAAAATGAGGAATCTCGTCAAAAGTGAAGGTATATACTTCGTTATATATACCCGTAGACGAGTAAGGCTTTTCTTTTTGATGAATAACGGAGTGTTCGTGGAAATGGTCCTGTCCTCCGAGTCGTCTATATCTGCATAGGTACAACCTTCTGAATTATGTATTCATGTGCTAAGTGTATACTTTCCCCGTAACGTTTTTAATGCATTTACTTGTTTATATATTTCACTTACAAATTATCAATCTTACGTAACTTCACTTTTAAAAACGTATCGATATCTCGAGCTAAGATATTTTTTTGCGTTTCCTACTAATGACGTATTTTGAAATTATAATTTTTTTGTCCTTTACGGAATTAATAATCACTAAGCGTTTAAAATCAACGTTACGTATATAAATTCGACGTATCCAAATTAAATTTTTACTAAAAATAAGTATAATCGCTTTAAAAACATCATATTAAATGTACTATATATAAACAAATTTTTAACGGATTCCGAATGATTCTATAAAATATGAAGGTTATATACCTTCGAGTCCAGCGGAAGGGCAGTAAGTTACCGTCGTTTATCAAGAATAATTTCACTCAACTAGAAGCGAATTTTCCGAAATTACATATTCAAAGTTATTACAGCAATATCATTAAAACTAAAATGCTCAGCCATGCAACTTTCTGCGCGTGCAATAAACGAATACATTCAATAAACCTTCGTTTCAACGTGAACGTTTCAAAAGTGATTGTAGAGAACTCTTATCGTTACGAAAAATTGAAAATTTTAAATATTATAATTATTACTATTGGAATCGTATCCACAGTAAAATATTATACAAATTTTAAATTTTAATATTTTAAAGTTTGCAAGTAAGTGTACTCAAAGTTATTCGATAAATGCAGTAAGTTAATACACATGCAAATTTGTGATAAAACAATTGTTTTTGTTGTAAAATGTAATTTTCTCTCCCGTCTCTCTATTTTAGAGTTTCAAGGCGCAGATGCAATTATTAATATAAAATCACTCGGAGCCTAAAAATACCAATAAATATTAGTCCCATATATTAGAATAAACGTATAGTCTGTAAAAATTTCACTAAAGTGCTTAGTAAAAAAAATTATCCAATTGGTAATTATTAACAACGCTTGATATTAATAATAAAATTAACCCACTTAATAATTAGTGGATTTTTCTCTAATTAATTAGCGAATTATATGTTTCTGTCATTAATTGATCAATGAATAATCATTACTTCTTAATAAATTATAAGTAATTTATTCATTGATAAATTAGTCAATTATTTATTTTTACCATAATGTATTGGTGAATATTGCATACAGTTATTATTTTAGTTAGCGATTGTTCATTTATTACTTTAGATGGTTTTACACTATTCGAATTAATAATTATATTCACTGAAAATCCGTGAAACTACAATAATTATTTTTCCAATCACTGACACTTGACTAATTAATCAGTGAATATTCACTATAATTTATTTTTAGAATGTACAGAAGTTTCAAATTTATCAATTGTAAATATGAACAAGAGAATTGCTTTGGCAAGTGTGTACACACCAATTAACAATTGTCGAGTGCAGGTAATTGTAATAAAGGTAAAAATAAAGTATATATAATAACCCTTAGTAAGTAAGATCTACGTCAATAGCGTAATAAACTTGTTGAAACTAGTCCCAGATGCGATACAAAATTATCATCCAAGCGAATCTCTTACGATTCGTCCGGTATATAATTCCCTTCTCGGTCTCATCCCAGTACACGAAGTCAGGTACTGCGAGACTCGGTTCCATGCGATCTACACGTATATAACTCTGCAGATATAACCCAGATTCAAAATCGTTTCGCTTCCGCGAATAATCCGGCTACTTGACAATGTAGATCTTCGAGATTCGTCACGAGTCGCGAGTGTAACCCGCGGCCGAGATTCTTGGGAATATAATCGCGTCGACGTTAATTTGCGTTATATACGTTGACGTGAGGTGACGATTTTGTAAGTGTACAAAACCCTTACGTGTGTATAATACATGTGTAACAACTTCGTTATACGTACGGTTATGGAGGTATAATGATGCATCCGTTTTATTGTTTCTCGTAATTACGATCATTTCATATATTACACATCGTCCAAAAGGAAAATTTTGTTGACTCACCGAGATTCGAGATACGTTTACTTGCAGTGTGTTTTGTTAGTTGCGTGAAAAAATGTTGCGATTGATATGGTAGTACTGTGTACTGTTAATTTTCATTCGTGGGATGTGTATTGTACTCTGTAGTTTTTCGAATTTTTCGCTCAATCAAACGTTGCAGTGTCATTCTCGTGGGATTGTTTAATAATACTCTCGTGGCTGTCTAATTTGTGTTATTGAAATTATGATCGCTAAGCCTAGATTCAAATTAAAAAAAAATAGTTTATTTTTTTTAACTAATAATTTATTATGTAACAAGTTAAAAATCTTTCTTATTCTTTTGAACAAAATGTATTATTGTTAACTTTTATCAAAAATGTTTAAGGTGTTTTAGTTGCCATGTAACTATAATAATCAATTTATGGCTCTCCGTACTAATAATGCACTTATCATAGGATATATCAGGAACTTTTACACCGAATAGGTTGAAATTTCAACAGTAACTATTAAACATCATTCTCATTCCACTTACGTGGAACAGAATTTAAAATTTCTCAATTAAAAAATTATTTTTCAAGATTATTGCAAAAAATTGGAAAATTGTGTGAAAGAGCAAATAAATAATTTTTTAAATAAATATTTTGAGTGCTTTCAGTAATTATGTTTCGAATGTAGTAGAATGATTAGAATGTAGTTTAATAGTTACTGTTGAAATTTTAGCCTATTCGGTGAAAAAGTTTCTGAGATATCCTCCGGTATAAGTCTATTGTGATAAAAAATCGTACTACGGAATTTCATAATTAATTCAAATAGTAATTTAAATAAGAGTTAATACAATAATAAAATTTGTTTAAAAAATAAAATATGTATATATTTCTAATGAAAAAATTATTAATTGTTAATATTGAATAGTATTTTTTTTCAATTGTTTTCGATATAAAGTCACTCATAAGTTTTTGTATTTTAAAGCAACAATCACATAGAAATAGATACAAAATTATTACTTAAGAAATTATACGACATCAAATATTATTAACGATCGACTGGGAAGTTTTTAGATTTATAAAATTATCCTAGTTATTCTCGTAAACGTTCGTGCTACTTCAATTTCGAGCATACATGCATATTATGACATATTTTTACTATTCGAAAATCTGCAATATCGATAAGTATAAATGATATGGCTTATACAAATGTGTAATAGACGCGAAGAAATTCATATTCACATTGAAAATTTATTTTCAGTCACGATGCGAGAATAGAGTGAAATATACGAAGAAAAGTTCGAATTTAATAATTGAATAGGTTTTTTTTAACGGGCACTAAAATATTCAAGCAATTAAATTACCAAATTCTCATTTGGATGCAAAAATCTATATTTCATAATGCACGCTGGTAAATCGTACGTTTGACAATAAATTAACCAGATGGAAGATTTTTTACACGACACTCGAAATAGATAATTTTGACGAAAAGTCATGTATACCAGTTCATTTCGCGTTGATTAATAATGCAATTGAATAACTGATGTCTCGATAATTAAAACTCTCTTTTGGACAAGACTAGATTAATTAACAATTACGTACGATATATATAACCTCCTGTAAAATTTACCAATTGCAATGAAATGTAAGTCGTTAATGTTTAATTCTCCTTTTTATATTAAATATTTTATAGTATTGTATAATTATTTGAATTATCGAGAAGTAGGTAATTTCGAGTGCTTATACGCCGTTCTCATATACTAATCTCATAGATTCCGATTGAATCCTAATGGAAATCTAAACCATATTCAGAAATTAGGGATACAATCGAGGAAAGCTCAATCAGTATATGATTATCTGTTGTAACATAATCGGGATGTCCAATCAGTGTACAGTTGATACTTTAGGAAGACCAAGTTTCATGATTATCTTCACGGAAATATAATGATTATACGATTCGCATTGTGTGAGATATTTTGTTATAAATAATTTAATTCCTTTTTTCAGAATCACTATTTATATAATTTTTTTTACAAAAACCACACACTGATATACTGTTCGGCACAAAGGAATGTAAATAATTAAAGAGGAAAAATTTCCAATTTATACCATTTTCAAAAATACCCCAAAGAAAACAGTTAAAAAAAAAAGGTAATTGCTTCACAAACAACATTTAATCAAACTGGAATCACCTATAATCGGGTATTCATTCATTCGGTCACTGTATATCAAACGATCGAAGCTCGCCAAATTAAAAAAAAAAAAGGAGAACGTTAATTCCGCGAAAAGTTTGTGCAACCCCGTGAGCACACACAAAAACACGATTGCTCATCGAAAGCTCGTAAAATTGCAATCCCATTTCGCGCTTCGAAACAAGACTCGTATATATATAAGTCCATATGTACATACACGAAGCATCATTTATATATACATCAGACTTATAAACTTTGGCGCGTCCGCCGAAAGGACCGATTCGCGTGCTACTTTGGTGGATATAAAATCGTGCACACAGATGTACAAGAGAGAAAGAAAAGCACGACATTTCGATATCTCTCTCATACTTTCATGCAGGTTCACTCGACTTTAGCCTTATATCGTCCATTGGAATCTTTAGCTTCGTCTGCTTTTGCTCTCTCTCTCTCTCTCGTGGTATCGGACGGTTGTAAACATTTTAACAAAAGAGCAACGACGACGATGTGAATATATTTATATATATATGAGCAAATCCACGGAACCTTTGATTTTCATTTGAAAAATTTTTTTTTTTTTTTTTGAGAGGCACATTGATTTTATTGGAGATTTCTACTTCTTTAGAGGTTAAATAGTAGGAAAATATGAGGGCCCCTATTTCTTTTCAAGACTTATCTAAGAAATTAACGATTAAAATATTAATGAGGGGTATCATAGGGTAAATTATAAAAAATCACTTCGTAAATAAACAGAACATTTTTTATTCTATAATTTATGAATATAACAACATAATTAAGTCTCTTATTTAACAAAAATTGAAATATCTAACAACAATTTTTCATATAAAAGGATGTTTTCAAGTGCCGTTACAGTACTGTAATTTTCTTTTCCTAGTAACAATGGTTTTTTTGTTTGAGTACTTGTAACAGGAATTTCATTTTTGCTCCATAAATCTTCCAACTTGAAGGTTTCAATTGGTAATGAGTACATGGCAAATTATTTGAAACATTCATTACATGATAAATAATTTTCTTTTCGCATACTTCTCTTTAATGGTAAACAAACTACTTGCGTAAGGCTGACTGAATGATATGTGTGTGTATGTGTGCGCGCGCGCGGGTGTGTGTGTGTGGTGTGTGTGTGTGTGTGTGTGTGTGCGTATTTATATTAGCTTTTCTGTTGAAATAACCTATTTCGTATAGTCAATTTGAACTTCAGTTCAAAGGTATAAAATTTTATACTTTTATACAGCTTATATTATCTAAATTAACAAAAAATTCAATTGAGGTTTTACGTAGATGAATCATAATCTACTAAAAAGTAAAGAGATATAGTTTATATATGCTTTTTTTGTGAATGTCGAGTGTGCCATGCGAAAATGAAAATTTGGAAGACTAGGGGCCCGAGATTTTGAAAAGTTTAAGGTAGAATTGCTAGTAAAGAAAAAGAGGCACAGCTAAGCACAAAAAAGAATAAGAATCCTTATTGCAAATCGAAAAAAGCAATATTAGTCACAATAGCTATAAACAAAACTTATCTTTGTATAATATCAAAATTCTAAAATTTCCTAAATTTACAAAAACTGACTTCCTCAAGAGTTGCGATTTTTATTTTTCTGTATCATGAAGGCACACTATTCTAACACTTTTAGTTTAATAGGGTAGATGGTGTAGGTTGTCAAAAAAAATTTCTGTAACATTTGGTGAAGAATTATAATTTCTATAAGCTTAAAAAAAAAAAGGAGAACGTTAATTCCGCGAAAAGTTTGTGCAACCCCGTGAGCACACACAAAAACACGATTGCTCATCGAAAGCTCGTAAAATTGCAATCCCATTTCGCGCTTCGAAACAAGACTCGTATATATATAAGTCCATATGTACATACACGAAGCATCATTTATATATACATCAGACTTATAAACTTTGGCGCGTCCGCCGAAAGGACCGATTCGCGTGCTACTTTGGTGGATATAAAATCGTGCACACAGATGTACAAGAGAGAAAGAAAAGCACGACATTTCGATATCTCTCTCATACTTTCATGCAGGTTCACTCGACTTTAGCCTTATATCGTCCATTGGAATCTTTAGCTTCGTCTGCTTTTGCTCTCTCTCTCTCTCTCGTGGTATCGGACGGTTGTAAACATTTTAACAAAAGAGCAACGACGACGATGTGAATATATTTATATATATATGAGCAAATCCACGGAACCTTTGATTTTCATTTGAAAATTTTTTTTTTTTTTTTTTGAGAGGCACATTGATTTATTGGAGATTTCTACTTCTTTAGAGGTTAAATAGTAGGAAAATATGAGGGCCCCTATTTCTTTTCAAGACTTATCTAAGAAATTAACGATTAAATATTAATGAGGGGTATCATAGGGTAAATTATAAAAAATCACTTCGTAAATAAACAGAACATTTTTTATTCTATAATTTATGAATATAACAACATAATTAAGTCTCTTATTTAACAAAAATTGAAATATCTAACAACAATTTTTCATATAAAAGGATGTTTTCAAGTGCCGTTACAGTACTGTAATTTTCTTTTCCTAGTAACAATGGTTTTTTTTGTTTGAGTACTTGTAACAGGAATTTCATTTTTTGCTCCATAAATCTTCCAACTTGAAGGTTTCAATTGGTAATGAGTACATGGCAAATTATTTGAAACATTCATTACATGATAAATAATTTTCTTTTCGCATACTTCTCTTTAATGGTAAACAAACTACTTGCGTAAGGCTGACTGAATGATATGTGTGTGTATGTGTGCGCGCGCGCGGGTGTGTGTGTGTGTGTGTGTGTGTGTGTGTGTGTGTGTGCGTATTTATATTAGCTTTTCTGTTGAAATAACCTATTTCGTATAGTCAATTTGAACTTCAGTTCAAAGGTATAAAATTTTATACTTTTATACAGCTTATATTATCTAAATTAACAAAAAATTCAATTGAGGTTTTACGTAGATGAATCAATAATCTACTAAAAAGTAAAGAGATATAGTTTATATATGCTTTTTTTGTGAATGTCGAGTGTGCCATGCGAAAATGAAAATTTGGAAGACTAGGGGCCCGAGATTTTGAAAAGTTTAAGGTAGAATTGCTAGTAAAGAAAAAGAGGCACAGCTAAGCACAAAAAAGAATAAGAATCCTTATTGCAAATCGAAAAAAGCAATATTAGTCACAATAGCTATAAACAAAACTTATCTTTGTATAATATCAAAATTCTAAAATTTCCTAAATTTACAAAAACTGACTTCCTCAAGAGTTGCGATTTTTATTTTTCTGTATCATGAAGGCACACTATTCTAACACTTTTAGTTTAATAGGGTAGATGGTGTAGGTTGTCAAAAAAAATTTCTGTAACATTTGGTGAAGAATTATAATTTCTATAAGCTTAAAAAATAGAAGATGAGTACTACTTCCATTGTCAAATTTGCAAAAATGCAACTTTATGAAGCCTCTAACAAAAAGCTAATGAAAACAACTTTAAAAAAATGATAAGGACCCTTCATCGAATTACTTTTTCTACCAGAAACCGTTGTTATAATGTTGCTAAGTCTGCTTATTTACTACTATATTACCCGCTTCCCCAAAATTAAAGGTTCTGTGGATTTGCTCATATATATCGGGGAATGCCGATTGAGACATACGCGACGGTCTACCACGCGGATTACCGTTTTCGTAGCTTTTGTTTTTATTTTATTACGCTTCCACGTGCTACTGTTGCTTATTTTCCCTTTTCTCAGGTTATACTTGTACGTATATTGTCAAATCCAAGTAACTATCAATATGCACTTATTTTTTTAAATTATGAAATATATTTGTTTGGCTATAGGTAATATAATAATTAACCCTTTCATTTGTTTATATTATTACCTATAATTTTATCACCAGTGATTGCTTTTAAATACAGAATTGGTTTAGTACCATCTTATTAAGGAGATGTGATACCCAAATTGCAGGGACCTACCTCTGAAAACCCAAAAATTTAAAAAACTAATGGTATTAAAAATCTGAAAAAATTCACAGACAATAAGTATATTGGAAGCAAATAAAATACCGTTACAGAGCGATTTCTTCAAAATGTTTAACGTTATATTAATTAGTAATTAATTATTACTTTTCGTCGGTAATGATTATGTATAAAATTGATCTTCGCGGATGCCCAATAATCTCGATCATTTAGTGAGAGAGATTTTTTTAACAAAGTCGACCCATTCATAATTAAAAAATAAATAAAGATTCCATTTTTTTAGTTTAACATCTCCTTAATCTAAAAATACTAATGAAACATTTTTTGACTGTACTTTTAATAATTTACGTTATAATTTTTTTTTAATTTTAATTTTTCACCTATATACATTACAATGTACACTGGGTCTGAAATGGGTTGTTAATGAATGCAGGTCGATACACGACTATATACTTATTTTTTTTCTTGTAAATCAGTAATTGTTAAATATTTATACGATTCAACGAATAGTAATAACACAATAATATTAAATATAATTTCTATTATCGAACATATAATATCCATGCTTTATTCACTCGTAATTAGCTATGTAGATATATACATATATGTACGAATGTAATTAGATACATAACTATAATTGAAGCAAGAAGATTAATTTTAGATCATACCGGTTTCTCATCTTTGATTTTAATTGTATAACCATCGGAGCTTAATTAACTATTTTAATATACTTAAGATTCGATAAATAAAACAACGTAAATTGAAACTAATTTCCTATCCTAATACATAAACTAAAATAATTAAACGAAAAATAATTCTAATTAAACTAATATACAGACGGAGTTTTACCATCTTTAATTGAATATAATATTGAACTTTCGAAATATCTATTTGCAATTCCGTATCTATACGTACTGATAATGTTTATTTAAAATTTCCTTTAAGTGTACATACACACACACACACCAAGGACTTAATAAAGTTTAATTTAAATAAATTAGTCGTCATTAACTTGGTAATTGAAATCTAGCAAATTACTTTAATGCAAATATATACACCATCACGTGTCTCCAATATACACGAATTTTAAATTGACATAGAAACTTTTTAAATCTTTTTTGCGGGAAGATGGTCAGTCAAAAAAATTCTCTGATGGTGAAAAGTATTTCCTTGATACTGGGGAAACATCATGTGTATATCTGCTTTTTTTTATACGACGTGTTTCTCTGCCGCAGCTCTCTATAACCCTGACATTTAACCAATTTTAGACGAAAGCTTTTTCAATTTTCTTTCAAACGATATACAGTAGAAAATCTTTTGTAAGAATATTTGTTCTATCAACGTTTCAAATGTCATATATATATATCGGACGTAAAGGAGTTTTTAAAACGCGTTGTTCTCTAAAACATTTTTTTACACGAATCTATCGGTATTTCGATTATATACTTGATACTACATATTTTTAGTTACTATATAAATTTAAAATTGCAATCGCAAAGGGTACACGTTGGGATATAATTACAAATTCGAATAAAGCATTGAATCATATCGCGCAATTAAAACTGATCAGAGTCAAACGAAAAAAAAAAGAAAAATCAATCGTGCTGTTTTCAGGTCTTAAAATATCGAAGGAGAGTAAGAGAGAGAGAGAGAGAGCTATATAATATCGTTTCATCTAGAATATTACTCTGAGCAAACAAGAATTCGAGTAGTCAAAAGATCGTTATTATGTACGTGTATATATCGAACGGAACACACCCTTTCCGAATAATCCACATAACGTATCTGTAAAGGTAAGAAGAAAAAGAAGAAAGAAAAAAATATAAATTCACTTTTGCACGTCCTACCAAATTAAAAGGTACACGATATCGGCACCCTCTCGTACTCTCATTATCCGATGTTTCGCGTCCCTTATCCTCGAAAAACCAGTTCTTACGCGAAATTATTTCCGTCGTTAAAATGCAACATTTATGCCGATCGGAGGAGCGTTACGCCATGAATATGGATGACACTCGCGGAAAACGTATATATATATATATATATATACGAGAGAGCTTAAGCGCACAAATGTCTGTATATTCTTTTTATTTATTGTATTTTTTTTAACTTAACCTCTTTCTCATTCTTTTACTCTTGTTATTTAAAGCGAAGGAACGAATATATTAATTAATACGACCGATTAACCGGATCTTATAATATACAACGTATGCATCGAATCGACGTGTTATAAGCTCTCTCTCTCTCTCTCGGTTGTATATCTGGAATAATATTGCAGAGGGAGGGAGGGAGGAGGGGAGGAGGACACTGATGGAATGCACATCTTTTTATACGTGGGAGCGAGCGAGCGCGAACCTCGAATTGATAAAGTAATTAACCAGGTATATATTGTACAAGGGCGACTAAGAGTCGAGATGTAGGTATATATTCGACGCATGTACGTGTGCGTACACGTGGTATTATGAAAATTAACCGAGAGGAAGTCTTCGTTTTACGCGCGCACCAGCCCCTTACTTTTAAACCTTATTTTTCGAGATCCACGCAGAAGTCGTGTACTTACTCGTTCGTTCGTGCTATAAATTTCGTTCGTGCGCGCACATATATACACGTTTGCGATTCGAATCGTGTCGCGTTTGTGGGTTACGCGCCTGGAAAATTGTTTGTTTTGAATAACGATACGATCTTGTCTTCGGTATAGATTATATATGCCTACTTTTTTGCCTTTTTGATCAACTCTGTATTTTTTTTTTTTCGAAAGGACCCTGCTCCTGCTGTTTCTCACTGCGTTTATTATACGGTCTTTCATAGGGATTTTTTTAGAATCTATGTTTATTCGTTTAATTTTAAGTAACAATTCATGATTACTTTTTAATAGACCTATAGTTAAAGGGACCATTCTGGGATAAAATCAAAAAAGAACTATTAAATATTTACAATTAATAATTTTTTTATAACAATTGAAAACATTTTTTAATTTTTTAAACAAATTGCATCATTAGTAACTTTTATTTAAAATTTTTCAGCTATTTTATTTGCAACGTAACTGTTTCAATTAATTATGAGACCACTTCGTCGAATAGGTTGAAATTTTTTGGTAAAATTGTAATAAAAAAACTTATTCGTACCAAATTATTTTAAAAAATTGAAAAATTGTATAAAAAAACAACTAAATAATTTCAGTCTATTCGATGTAGTGGTTACTGAGATGTTCTCCGGAAAGTCCATTATGGAAAAAAAAAACAGATTACAGTGTCTCAAATAACTAATTCAAATAGTTTAAATACAAGTTAATATAATAATTTCAATATATAAAATAAATGATACGAAATAAATTATTTTAATCATTATTATGAAAAAATTATTAATTCTTAATATTGAATAGTTTTTTTTTTTCAATTTTAACCCAGACTTATCCCCTTAATAATTAACAACATTGTTTTGCATATCGTTAATAAAGTTACATTTGTAATGTTTCTTCTTTTACTTTACTTATATTTATTATATATAATAATACTTACAATTTTTATACATCCATAAATTAATAATTATTCGATCGATTATTATATCTCACGTAAATATAGAAATAAATAAATCAATAAACGACCGATCATAATATAAAAATATGATATAAAATAGGATGCGCAATTTATCTATGTACTTCGTTGAAAGAGATATTGGCTCCTATCGCTCGAGTTTGTCTCCTTTCGTCCTGTACGCTAATCCTAGTAGAAATTTGAATCTAAGAACTGGGAATTAAAAATTGGTAGTAAGTACATTGTGATGAAACGGTTTTTCACCCATTTTATTAGCACTTAATAGAATGACCATAACCTAAATACATTTAAATTATGTGTCCACTTTTCCACGAGCAGTAATCTTCAAAATTCCTATAGTTTCGGATGCCTTTTTAACATTTGCATCTGATTTATAACTAATTTCTGTTATATTACCAATATTTACGAAGATAAACGTGATTTTATTAGTTTTTTTTATTTGTTCATTTTTAATATACATTTAGTAAGACATAACTAAATCCATTCATGCTATGCTCACAAGTTAAAAAATGAGTGAAATTAAGAATGGTTATAGAATAAGAAATAAAAAGACAAAAAAATGGTCACATTTTTCGCCTAATTTTCGCCTATTCTTTTCAAACAATCTAATTAATACTCATTTAATAAAATGCGATTTCTATCAGTACATTAAATCCTCGATTACGCATTTCTTCGCATAGCTGCCTTGGTCCGGTTCCATGGACAGTCGATTATGAATCGAATTAAATATTAAATATATTTATATGAATATCCATTATCGACACTTCGGCCTTTAATGTAATCGACATAGTTTGTTACACATTTGCATTAAAAATATTCAACTATTTATAATTCAACGCCACAATTGCAATTTTAACATATTTGACAATGGAAACCAAATTAAAAGATATCTAAATTTGCATCAATTTAACTCTGTTACCGAATAATACATATACGTATACACATTTACAGGTATACATATCTCTTGCTTGTAAGTTAAAATTAAATCTAGATATAAGTTTAATTGAATTTTGCATCTAAAATCTGCTTTGAAACACAATTTGAGTAAACAATAGGATTTTTACGCGGAAATAACAGACACGAGAGAAAGTGAATGTTCGACTCGTGTTAAAAAGCGAAACAATATCATATTTTAAAGCTCAACATCCTATATACAACGTAAACTTAAAAATCTATATATTTAACTATTTATTGCGTACATTTTGCATATCCCACTCTTTATTTAATTACTTACAAACAAAGGT
Organism: Theocolax elegans; assembly: GCA_026168455.1. Lineage (NCBI taxonomy): Eukaryota > Metazoa > Arthropoda > Insecta > Hymenoptera > Cerocephalidae > Theocolax > Theocolax elegans. The sequence goes on along the minus strand of CM047425.1, from coordinate 11,849,377 downwards.
GCACTTATCCTAAGCAAACTGAAAAATAAAATACTTGAAGTAGCTCGATTGCAAAATAACCCGAGAGAAGTATAGCCTGTTATGAACGCGGAAAACTCGACAAGGGTTTTTCCAGTAGCGTATATACTTGCTCGAAAGGAAAAGGAAAAAAATAAAGTTATTTTCTGTTGTTTGGTAAGGGAAAGAAGCGTATATAGTTACGCAAAAGGCGCGCTCTTGAAAAGTTTGGTTGCTCTCGGTGCGCGCACAGTGGGTTCCATATATATACCTATATATAGGAACTGCTGCAACTTGGAGCGCGCGCGCGCTTGAAATTTTCAAGGCAAGCCTATAGCAGTAAGACGATTTCGAGTTTGTTACATGACGCACAACTGCTATCAGAGAGGTTCAAAGGGTCTCTCGTGAAGCGCCTCTCACGCTTTTTCAAACACCAAACTTTCGATAAGTGTACGCACGAATTTCAAATTTACGACATGAAAGGAACTTACTTATTTTTATACCCAAAGGCATTCGAGGGGGAGGGCGCGGCGAAGGCGTCGGGTGTATAAACTTTCCGGTGGATCGTTTAACTTAATCAAAAACTATGTGGAATGCGATATTCTGCGACGTAATATACCGGATTAGTATACCGGTAACGAATAGACAGTTTTAAACTTCAAATTTTATCAAAATCGCGTGGAGCTGCGACTAAACTCGACGAAGAAATATTCCATGCGATAATGTTACTGTTTAACTAATTTTATTGAACGATGAAAATAATGAGTCTCTTAACAGGATAACAAAAACCGTAAAGGATAAAGAAAGTCTCTGAGAAAATGCTTATTGTACTATCTTTACGAAATGTAAATAGTTCAAGAATTCAAAATTCTGCAATGTCTTGGAATTTCCTAAGAAATATGTACGTACATTAAATAAAACTGACTTCTGTAAATTTCACTGGATTACTTCACCGTCAAATAATTTATTTTTCTTAATGTAAAATAAGCAAATCTTCTCTTTCGTAGTTTCGACTTTATAAATGAAAATGTTTACGTGAATAAATGTTGATTAATCTATAGTACGAATTTTCATGCAGAATTCTTTTTATTGATCGTGAAAACACGGTAAATTTGGGACATTTGATCGGAAACGTAAAAAATTATCCTGATAGTATAATAAAAAATAGTGGCGATTTTTTTACAAATATTAAGGAAAAAATACCAATTGCGGAACGATTTGTATTGTAATTATATTGAAGAAATTTTAAACGTTAGTTATAAATTAATTTTGTTACATGTGATATATTTAATTTTATAATTCTTCTTTTTAATTATACTTTTTTATAGAGTATAAAAATACTGCTCTTGACCAGATCTTTACATAAAATGTTATCAATACATCTAGTTAGTAATAAAACAAACAGGATCTGTAAACTCATACTTTTGTTTACCTCGTGAATTATTTAACTCCGAAACACTATAAATTTACAATTTATTTTTAAAGTTCGTTTTTTAACATTTGTGTTATGTTTGTTATATAGTTTTTTAAACACAGACAATATTATTTTACTTAAACATTATATTTACATACTGTCCCGTGTAAAAAAAAAGTCTGGGGAACGTCTGGGAAAAGTCTGGCTTATAAAGTCTTGGCAAAGTCTAGCTGGTGAGACTATCCCATACTTTTTGCCAGACTTAATATATTTTAAATCAACCAGACTTTCTCCCGCACATTTTGCCAGACTTTATAATTATTTTGAAAGTCTGGGATAAATAAGCCCTACTTTCTCCCACACATTTTACTAGACTTTATAATTATTTTAAAAGTCTGGGAGAATTCAACCAGACTTTCTTCCGCACATTTTGCCAGACTTTATAATTATTTTGAAAGTCTGGGATAAATAAGCCATACTTTCTCCCACACATTTACTAGACTTTATAATTATTTTTAAAAGTCTGGGAGAATTCAACCAGACTTTCTTCCGCACATTTTGCCAGACTTTATAATCGTTTACGTGAGTAAATGTTGATTAATCTATAGTACGAATTTTCATGCGGAATTCTTTAATTGATCGTAAAAACACGGTAAATCTGGGACATTTGATCGGAAACGTAAAAAATTATCCTGATAGTATAATAAAAAAATAGTGGCGATTTTTTTTACAAATATTAAGGAAAAAATACCAATTGCGGAACGATTTGTATTTTTAATTATATTGAAGAAATTTTAAACGTTAGTATATAATTAATTTTGTTTACATGTGATATATTTAATTTTATAATTCTTCTTTTTAATTATACTTTTTTATAGAGTATAAAAATACTGCTCTTGACAGATCTTTACATAAAATGTTATCAATACATCTAGTTATAATAAAACAAACAGGATCTGTAAACTCATACTTTTGTTTACCTCGTGAATTATTTAACTCCGAAACACTATAAATTTACAATTTATTTTTAAAATTTTTAAAGTTTTTTACTAGTAAATAGTTTCCTCTCTATTGTTTATATTTCTACGTACACTTTTTTAACATTTGAGTTATGTTTGTTATATAGTTTTTATAAGCACAGGCAATATAATTTTACTTAAACGTCATATTTACATACTGCTCCATCAAGAATAGGACATGGTTTTACCACTGGTATTTTTACCTTATAATTTTTAAGGTTAATTTTTGCTAAATAGCTGATATATTTCTATATATTTACCGTCGAGCTTATTTATTGCTAAATTAACAATGGGTTGACTTTTTCCTAAAAATCTCTCTGTAATGTTCTTCTACTTGCTTTGAATAGAACGTATGATTTTTTCAAAATTTTCTTTCACTAAATGATTGAGATTTTCATGCAGCCTCAAGGATCAATTTTTCACTTAATTGTTACCGACGAAAAGTGGTTATTAATTTTTAATTAATTTAAAATTAATTATTTCAAAAAATCTTTCTGTCAGCTTCTTCTATATTACTCGAGTGTCACGCATGAATTTTTCCAGATTTTTAATTCGATAAGTACAGAAAATTTTTGAATTTTTAAAATAGATCCCTGTAATTTAGCTGTCACATCTCCTTAAAGAAAAAGTAACTAATGTTAAATAATTGATAAAAATGTAACTTCCTTTTTATTAACGTTAACTATAGTAAAGAAAAAGTTAAATAATAATAAGAAGAAGGAGATTATAAGAGCAAACAACGAGGAATTTTGTTACACATATATGGCAGTATCTCCATCTATTGATCACCTGTACATCTTAATAAGCTCAACATTTCATATCATTTTACCTTGCAAGCTTGGGTACATCCCTTTTCATTCGTTATCTCTCCGAGCGTACTTTCACCCGAGACGCATCAACGGTTTTATTTTTCCAAGGAGCCCGGTGTCGCCCAGAAATTGGCTGAATCGGGAAGTGAAAGAACGAAGAACTCGACGAAGCAAGTAATCACACAAACAAGGAAGAAGTAGCAACACTCACCAAACTGACAAAGGGTCGACGTCGAGAATTTCGGTAGGGTAGAGATGTTACTTCGTGTATTTCTTCCTTTTTCTCTCTTTCACTCTCTCTCTCACTCTCTATTTTTTGATTTACTATCAATTTTGCTTTACCTTCGAAAACGTGATGTATTCCAGAAGGTAAAAAATTTTAAGATAAAATAAGTAAATTTTATTAAAAATGTAAAGACTTTCATTTTAAAAAATTAATACATAATAAAGTTTACCGTCGTAAGTGAATATATATATAAATCTATGCAAACGAAAACTTTATTAATGTGAAGAAGTATTGAATATTTGATAAGTATTATGGAAATTGATATCTTTAAATTTTGGTGTTGCTCATTATGAATATAATATCGATTTGTGGAATTCTCAGAGGATTCTCCAATAACGCTTTCGAGCCTTCAATATGACGGTCTTGAAAGGTTATTACACAAATATTAGCTCCATCGTTACAATCTGAACAATTCCTTTGCCCATTGAATCAAGGTTCAATCTGGTTTCTCGACTTATTAATTCTAAAGCAGAATCTACATTTTCATTGATTTTTTTACGTTAATAAAAATACTTATTCTAACAAACTATTTTTTATTTTTAACACAAAATATAATAATTGTTGTCAAAATTACGATTTAAATTATTATATTTAGTCATGTTTGAGCATTAACTTTACAGTACTTTTTAAATTTGTATATTTTTATTTCAATATTATTATTATTATTAAAGCAACTTGAATCTCTGAGAGATTATTTTGCAAATTATACGATCACTTTAATAAAACAAGAAAACGTCAAAACTGCGTATATTTTATGAATAAATGTTCTAAATGAATATAGTATTTAAGTAAAAAAAAAAAATAAAACTTTGAGATTAAATATTTACTTACATATAATGAAGGAAAAACAGTGAAACAGTGCACTCCTCTTTGAATTAATATATATCCAAGTAGAAAAGGAAGTACACAGAAATAAAATGCAAAAGAACGAACGGAAGAAGTAACAAAAAAGTGAGCACAAGCGGCAGACGGATCTCGCACGAGTACCGCGGAATTGTTCGACCAAACGAAACCTAAGTACACACACGTGCTCGACTACTCGTTACACGTGGCCAGACCTCGAAAACGCTTTTCACTGGGCTCGTTCGCACGTAAACAAATTACTCTTTGCTTCTCTCTCTCTCTCTCTCTCTTTACATCGACGTACGCCATGGGGTTGTTAAGGACTTGGCTGGTTATGGCTCTCGAGGGATGAAACCTTCTGAATTATCTTCTCGCGGATTCCGTTGAGAAATATATATAGATGCAACGGAGAATCTTCTGGTGAATCGAACAGTTGGATTCTTGTAACCGGATGTTCGAAATAATTATATTATATACCTTTTAGAATTGATGTAGCAAACTTTTTTTTTAACTTGGGGTTGGTTGTTCTGGATGTTTGTTCATTATACGGCTTTACAGTTTTGACTGGTTGAAAGATCTTTGTATCGCAATTGTGCTTATTTACCAACTGTTAATGCGAACTACAAAAAATTGAAAAATGATTTATATTTTTAATAAACGAGGAATTCAATTTGTCGAGAAAAAAACGTTCTGTAACGATATTGTGTTTCCTTTGAAGATAATCTGTGAATTTTTAAAACATTTTTTTATTCGTGAATCAGCTGAAATTTTTGGGCATCCGTGAATTATTGTTTTATAATAATTTATAATAATTGCCGACTATAAATGTATAATTAATGAATAATTAATTATTTTGTAAAAATCTCTCTGTCACGCTATTATATTTGTTTTGAAACAATATCTGTGATTTTTTTTTTGAGATTTTTTATATAATTATAGGATTCAAACTTTTTGGGATTTTATAGGTAGGTTATTGCAATTTAGGTCGCATTATTTTAAATACATATTTTATAAAGCTTTGGTGATGTGATACATTTCTAAAAAAAAGTTGTTTATTACGAGTTATATTATTAGTTAATTATGACTGGCAATTTAATTCAATTGTTAATAAATATATCGTCACATTTCTCTTACAATTGTAAATCGATCGGAAAATCAAAATGAACAAATGAGTAATTGAATTTTCTTTTAATACATCGCAATTTCATTATAGAAATTGAGTTTCAGTATATTGACAACCGTGAAAAATGTAGACACACTTGTGTATTAATTACTATTTAAAATTGGTGAAACGTATTTTATTTTTTGTTGATGAAAAGTTTGAAATGAGATTAATGTATAATTGGACTAATTATCAAAAAATACGTATTATGAAATACACGTTCAAGTGAAAAGGAAAAGCACATAAATTATTGAATTTTCTTTATTGCGAATAAATCGAAACAAATTGAAAAATAAATAATAAATAAAAACATATGTAATAATTAATAAAAATGTTTACCTAAGCCACCCGAAAATTTTACTTTTTTTACTTTAAACGAGGAAGAGATTATTCTCTATGGTGTAAAAGTACTTTTGAACAGTTCTAATTTTTTATTACTCGGTAATTTTACTTTCGCCCCGCAAATATATTTGCGAGTAATATAGAAAAATGGCCATTTTAGTCGTGTGTGAAATAAAAAAAAGAAAAGGCGATTATTCCCTTAGACGAATTAATGCCTGCCCTGAAGCTCGAACAGCAACTTTCATCCATGGGAATAAACGCCTATTTTATTCCCTTAGTGCATAAAAAACTATTAAATATATAAATAATTATAAAATAAATATAAATAATAATAATGAACCTGAATAAGTATAATTCAACTGACCTTGTAGCAAAACAATATATGATAAAAGAAAATTTGGCTATTCCCTTGCCGCGAAGGTACAACGTAACAATCTACCCTTCTGATGATTTTCGAGGGTCTGTATACGAAATTCGCGGTCGAGGGGTATATTCTATTAAACCACGAGTAGCTATAGCTCACCTTAACGCCGCAGTTCATTTCGAATGGATCGAAAACCCGTTCCTCTATTTCCACGATTCCTGGAGAATCGTAAAAAAAAAGTATGGGAGAGAAGTAGAGAAACAAAAAAAAAGGGTAGAAGAAAAGCCTATATATAGGTCCAGTGTGCATAAAACTTTGGCTATATACTCCTTGGTCCCTTTTGTTTTCGAAGGAAGCGACGCGCGAATTGTTTTATCGCCGTGGTTTTTTGCCCTCCGAGGTATACGTGTGCTAGCTGTGATTTGGTTTTTTCCTTCGGCACAGGGTGGAGCTCGTTACTTCCGGCTCATCGACAGATTTGTGAGGTAATTTAGACAATGGAAAGATATTCCGGGGGCGGTTTTTCCATTTACAGAACGAATTTGTTTTTCAAGAATGTTAAAGGGGACTGCATTTTTCTCTCCTTCTTTTTTTCTTCTCTTCTTACGTACCTACCGTTAGAGAACTGTTTTGCATTCAGCATCGGATTTGCATTTTAAAACATGTCTCTTATATACCCTTTTTCTCTTCTCGTTCTCTGGATAAACGATCGAGTGAAAGTTTTCGGTTAAATATAAAATATATTTTAAGAGGTATAGCCTAAGTACACAGTGATGATGTTCAATTGAAATAAATCTTTCTGAGACACTAATCTACTCGAATTTAAAAATCATTTCTATTTTTGTAAGAGTTAATCCACATGAAAATAACTGATACGTTATTAACCCTTTTAGACCTGAATTAATTTAGAATTTTTTCATATTTTTATTTATAATTTTATCACCACGAGTAATATTAAATTGGCTTAATACCATCATGGTAGAAAATAATCTATTTTTATCGAGGCCTCGATTATTTAACATGAAATACTACATAGATCTATACAAAACTAGACAAATTTCTACTAGGGCATCTTGTTAATCTAAAAATACTAATGAAATATATTTTTTACTGTACTTTTATAATTTACTTCATAATTTTATTAATTTAAAATTTTTCATCAATGCGTACATTAAAATGGATCCGGAACCGGATCTTTCGACTGGTTACACACAAAGTAGTAATGGGGTAAATATGAAGGAAACGCTAAATCGCCAAAGTCTTCCATATGAATCTGCGAGTGTCAGAATACATATATACGCAATAGACATATAACCAAGACATCAGTGAATTTGAGCCGCGTAGAGCCTATAGCAACAGTCATATCGAAAAATGTCAACGGACCTATACAGACAGGCAGACAGATAGACGCGGAATGCGATATATGTCGGAAATCCACCTGGCGTTCTGTGTACGTCTCGTCGTGGTTTCTCCTTAATTCCCTATCCAATGTTTGAAGGTTTATTGACTTAATAAGCGCGTCGACTGACCGATACACTCAAACTCTCTTGTGACTGATAGTTTAACCGTATATATACGTGGGCAAATGCTTTTGATGTACTTGCGGTCAAAACTATTTTCGGCTCGATCGGTATATATATATATATATATATATACATAGGTACACACACGTTTCCATTTTCGAGGGAATTGTTGTTACAGTTATATACGGTGAAAAATAATTGGAATTCGTATATTGTTTGTATAATACGCGCGTGTATACGTATACGCTACATTTCTATGGTTTAGAGAGTTTCGTATATTGAATATTAATTACTGGATTGTTTTCTTTGCTGTATATATTATACGTTATTTTAGTTGTACGGAAATGTTAATTATTTCTTTTACAAATATATCGATACTCGAGTGTAGACTGTAATAATTTTCTCGTACCGTAAGGTACCCAATAGTTTATCGTGAACCAATTTCTGATCAGTACATTATTTCAATAAAATAATAAGATTTACATAAATCTATACGTTGCTATGCTCAATTTAAAGGTTAAACAATCAATAATTGGTTAGTAGACTTAATTAGGAAGTGGATATACGTACCGAAAATTTAATAAAATACAGCAGTTATTTTATTTTTTTCTGAGATGGCTAAAAGGAAGTTTAATATCTATGTATCCGTCAAAATATATACAATTATTAGTCTTTCTAACATAAAATTATTCTATAAACGTACGGATTTCCCTTAATTGATCAGCAATTTGGTATGTGACGGTTAAACGTGTATATATATATATATATATATGTGTGTGTGTGTGTGTGTCTGGATAATAAATTCTATCTGATTAGAATAAATAATTAGACCGAGTACTGAAAAACATCTGTCGGCATATAAACACGTATATGACTATTCACCACGAGTATGTGTATGTGCATTACATCGGTTGACATGTGGTTTTTATTTTCTGGAATTAGGTACAAAAAAATAGAAGCACGCCAGATCTGGACTGGAAGACCAAATCAGAAAGACGATCTGTGACACGTGACAGAGACAACGACGGTGGTTGGGAAAAATATGTAAATTACCAGAAAAGAAGGAAAAGTCATAAAACTATAGATTACGTAAGTATTCATACTTTATTTTTAACGTGAAAATATTTATATTTTCTAATTTTTTACATTTCATTATTGACGAAAAAATTGTAAATAACATAAATATTATAGATTAATATACATGTATGTTTGGAATGATGTTAAATAAATGGTTTATATGTGATCTGCTATACGGAAAGGAACGTTACGTTGGAAAACGACTTTTTGAAAAAAATGCGTGTAAACGTTTCAAGTTTGTTTCGCCGATTTTACACATTACTATGAAACTATAATTGCACTTCTGTTTTCATTGTGATCCATTTCATTTTTTTTTAATTATCTTTTTCCAGTTTTTATGTTTTGTTTATTTTTTATATCGAGTTTGTCAGGCATATACTAAAAGTTGTAAAATTATTTATTTCATGATTTTTCTTATTTTTATGATTTTACCTTCAACTTGGAGGTAGATTTCTGAAGTCAGTAAAAAATATTGAAACTTGCGGTTTGCGCAGTAAAAAGCATGTTTTTTCTATAAGAATTACTAAAAAAGTGAAAATTGATTTTTCCGACGTAAAGTCGCTCTTTGTAGAGCAGGTTGGATATGAATAATGTGTTAGTTCGACATCAACATGGACATCAACATCGATATATATTGAAATATTAATGTCTCAAAACTCAAAAATGAATTTTCACTATACACAATAATTATTAATATTTCTCTGATCAAGACGTGCACACCTCATAAGGGGCTTTAAACTAAATAATCAAATAAAAAATATATTTATCGAAAAATAAGATCGACTGAATTAAAAAAGTGCAGAATCGTTAATCGTGGTGGTCCCTTCGAGTGGTCTCATAAGTGTAGTCTGGTGTACTGCTTGTTCAGAAAATTTATTGCGTCACCATAAGTGCCGTGCCACTCGAGAAAAACTAGCTACGCAAAGAAAAAACGGAGCATCGCTGTATTGCTTTTCCCAGCTATATAAGCCTTATCGATATCCTATACGTTGAAAAATATCCCTCTCATTTATATATACATTAATAAACGCTAATGATACGCTTATAACGAAACTTAATTTTTCATAATCTCACATTTTGCTCTATTGGAATTCTATTTTTACGAAGCCTTTAATTACTATCAAGCTTAATAAGAATTCATATTTATTACTTTGAATTTTAGTTATACTTGGATTCCTAGACTTTATGTCGCTATCGTAAACTAACTAAAACATTTAAGCACATTCTATCATGTAAGTTATAAGGATATCAAACACTTTCTTTTTTTCATTGTGCGTATATAATATTGTTGTTATATCGATACATTTCAAACCTGCGTGTGCATTTGTGTCTTCGAAGAAAAAGTCATTCGATTTTGACGTGAGGTGAGTTTTATGCTACGCAAATACCGCTATTGCACTATAAACATTTATGCGTACACCATAACTTATTGAATAATAGAACACTAAAAACGTAAAATTTCCTTTAGAAATATTATATGAGCCATTTCTCAAGTCTCAATAAACGTCCTAAGCACCGTGACATCGAAATTCACTACGAATATCCGTTCAGCAGCATTGATATATCTTTCTTCACCATTTAATGTGATAAATTATATATATATATATATATATATATATATATATATATATATATATGTGTGTGTATACATATATATTGCGTAGAATATTTAAAACTTTATTTCTTATAAAATATTGGTAATAAAATAATATTGGTATATAATGATTGATTGCAATTATCGAAATTTCATCATTGTAATATTAATCATCTACTTCATTTGTTTTTTTTGTTTCAACTTTATCAAGCCATTTTGCAGACTTATAAAGCTTACTTGATTTGTGATGCAATTGTGAATGAAAATATATGAAAAAAAAATAGCGAAAAAACAAAATTAGTCATTTTCTTATATTTTATCACTATTTTGTCCACCAACATTCACGAATCCAAATGATTTATATGCATTTTGTATTGTAGGAAAAAATGAATTAAAAAATGGTTATATCATTTGCATTTTTTTACATTTGAAAAATTATTAGTTTTTTTTAAAGTTATACAGGTCAATTTTCCCGACGGCATTTGAAAGAATGCATCTAAAACTGTACAGAAAAAAATCAGCATTATAATTGGCTAACATTTGTATGGCAAATAAGAACTACGAAAATCGAAAAAAAATTTTTGTCCGTTTCGGCGTTAATGATTGACATAATTTTAATTTACAGATTGTTATCTGTTCAGTATTATCAACAATTGAGGTATTCATCAGTGTCTTAAGTATTTTATTAAACAAAAGTAATGGAACAAAATAAACCTTATGTATAAAAAAAAGAAAAAGGTATTACAAAAGTTAGTAATCCAACTAACTCTATACCCTATCATTATACCATCTTGGGCGGTATTGACCTCGATATACAGGGTGATCCAGAAACATAGGTAACATATATATATATTCCGATTCAGAAAATTAATTCGAGTATAACCCCGTCGGAATTTTTAAAAAATATTAATTAGGCGAGGCGTAATTAATTTTTGAAATGGGCCAATCAGAGGCCGGATTAGGGAAGAAAGGTGAGCGGCGTTGCCGCGCGAGTTCTAATGCAACAGGTCAACGGGCGAAGCGGCCGAGGCGCCTGAACATAGCTAATGCGTATAGCAGAAGCGAAGATCGCGAAAGCGAATGAATCGCAAAATATATTTTACGAGATTGATTGTATGAATAAAATGTACAATCAAGGAAATGATTTTTATTTAAGTTTGAATTATACCGCAGACTAATAAATTCATTACTACTATTATTAATTTACTTACTAAATCTATGATACGCGTGCGTTATAAATATGAGATTATTACAGTTTTTCATCTCATCGTATTTACATTAATTTATTGAAACTTTTATGACGAATCTTAAGACAATAAAATTTTGAATTGAATTAAGTTTTGTGTACAATATAGCCAATAAATACGTTTACCATAAAGATATATCGCTACATAATGGAAATATATTAATTAATTTTGCAAGTATATTGGCAATAATATTGCTAGGTAAATAATTCCTAGTCCGTGTAAAATGAAATTTAGCTCAAGCCTCAATTCTCCGTTTAAAAAACATAATGCTACCGCGAGCGCTCTCCGATGTTCGCGCACATCAAATTTTGTGTTCGCGGAGTAAGCCCGCCGCGGACGCTCTCCGACGTTCGCGCTCATCAAATTTTGTACTCGCGGAGTAAGCCCGTCGCGGACGCTCTCCGACGTCCGCACTGCAAAAGCAAACGTGCTCGAAAAAAGTTACTTCGTTAAAATTACAATTCATTGTGTTTCAGACTTAATAAATATTTTGGAAAACTCGTTCCAAATGTGTAGGGTAATAATTGCAATAGTCTGGCTGTTGAATTGAATTGAGTGTTCAATATACAAAATGCCAATGAATAACTACCATTAATTCGCAATATATTGGTAATATATTAGCAATAATATTGCTAGTAAGTTAATTCCGAGTTCGTGTAAAATAAAATCTAGCTGAACCCTCGATGAAGTTTTATAATAGTCTGGGAATCATCTAGCTATAGTGTATCTATAATATGTTTACGTTTACCAATATTTTTAAACTGATTTTTTATAATATATTAGTATATGCTGAACAAATCGATATCATTAAATTTAATTGGATCATATCTTTACTAAAAATCGGTATTATGAGAAATCGAGGATTTATGTCACGCATCTTAGTAATTATTCGGATGACCAGACAGACGTTCATTCACGGTTTCATCCACTTGAGGTTATAAAAGATCATCGATTCGTCGGTAGTATTGACAATTTGGAAGACACGAAACATATTGGCGATATATTGATAATACTTTGGCAATATGTTGGCAACATATTGGCAACATATTGACAATATATTGACAATACTTTGGCAACATATTGGCAATATATTGACAATACTTTGGCAACATATTGGCAATATATTGACAATACTTTGGCAACATATTGGCAATATATTGGCAACATATTGGCAATATATTGATAATACAAATAATAAATACCCGCGTAAAAAAATTAAAGTTTATATGAACTTTATATAAACTTTAGGTTTGGCTAAACTTGATATGGGGTTGGCCAACGAGGCTGAGCCGAACTTGTGCAATTGACTGTTCAAGTTTGGTAAAAGTATATCAAATGTTCAGCTGAAATTCATATAAAGTTTTTATAAAGTTTTTTTACAATTACTGACAAATAAAATATAGTTTATACTAAGTTTAGCTGAACTCAATATTAACGTGATAAAAAATTTTTATAATATATTAGTATATGCTAAACAAATCGATATCATTAAATTTAATTGGATCATATCTTTACTAAAAATCGGTATTATGAGAAATCGAGGATTTATGTCACGCATCTTAGTAATTATTCGGATGACCAGACAGACGTTCATTCACGGTTTCATCCACTTGAGGTTATAAAAGATCATCGATTCGTCGGTAGTATTGACAATTTGGAAGACACGAAACATATTGGCGATATATTGATAATACTTTGGCGATATGTTGGCAACATATTGGCAACATATTGACAATATATTGACAATACTTTGGCAACATATTGGCAATATATTGACAATACTTTGGCAACATATTGGCAATATATTGACAATACTTTGGCAACATATTGGCAATATATTGGCAACATATTGGCAACATATTGGCAATATATTGATAATACAAATAATAAATACCCGCGTAAAAAAATTAAAGTTTATATGAACTTTATATAAACTTTAGGTTTGGCTAAACTTGATATGGGGTTGGCCAACGAGGCTGAGCCGAACTTGTGCAATTGACTGTTCAAGTTTGGTAAAAGTATATCAAATGTTCAGCTGAAATTCATATAAAGTTTTTATAAAGTTTTTTTACAATTACTGACAAATAAAATATAGTTTATACTAAGTTTAGCTGAACTCAATATTAACGTGATAAAAAATTTTTTATAATATATTAGTATATGCTAAACAAATCGATATCATTAAATTTAATTGGATCATATCTTTACTAAAAATCGGTATTATGAGAAATCGAGGATTTATGTCACGCATCTTAGTAATTATTCGGATGACCAGACAGACGTTCATTCACGGTTTCATCCACTTGAGGTTATAAAAGATCATCGATTCGTCGGTAGTATTGACAATTTGGAAGACACGAAACATATTGGCGATATATTGATAATACTTTGGCAATATGTTGGCAACATATTGGCAACATATTGACAATATATTGACAATACTTTGGCAACATATTGGCAATATATTGACAATACTTTGGCAACATATTGGCAATATATTGACAATACTTTGGCAACATATTGGCAATATATTGGCAACATATTGGCAACATATTGGCAATATATTGACAATACTTTGGCAACATATTGGCAATATATTGGCAATATATTGACAATACTTTGGCAACATATTGGCAATATATTGGCAACATATTGGCAACATATTGGCAATATATTGATAATACAAATAATAAATACTTAACGAAATACACTTTAACTGCAAGATTTAAGCCAGACTTTAAGCCATACTTGCGCAAACACTTTGAGACACACATACAGCCATACTAAACAATCAACTTTTCATTCCTTGTAACTACCCTCTGTATTGGTTGGTAATAAAAGCCGACATAAGAAAAATCAACGAGTTATTTTGTTATTCTAAAATATCTGTCTTTGTTGATTGCTTTAAATCGTCTTCTTGTTCTTGCATTAGTAGCACAAACTGTGTGAGAAGTTTCATCAACCACCTAAATACAGGAGGGTAGTAATATGGAATGAAATTTGCTTTTTTATCGAGAAATAGAAATTTTCATGTTATTTTCTTATCTAGAACATCTGTCCTTTGTTGATTTTTCTTAAGTTGGCTTCTCGTACCAACCAATACAGAGGGTAGTTACAAGGAATGAAAAGTTGATCTTTCAGTATGGCTAATTGTATGGCTGTATGTATATCTGAAAGTGTTTGTGAAAGTATGGCTTTAAGTCTCGCTTAAATCTTGCAGTTAAAAGTGTATTTCGTTAAGAACCCGCGTAAAAAAATTAAAGTTTATATGAATTTTATATAAACTTTAGGTTTGGCTAAACTTGATATGGGGTTGGCCAACGAGACTGAGCCGAACTTGTGCAATTGACTGTTCAAGTTTGGCGAAAGTATATCAAATGTTCAGCTGAAATTCATATAAAGTTTTTATAAAGTTTTTTACAATTACTGACAAATAAAATATAGTTTATACAAAGTTTAGCTGAAATCAATATTAACGTGATAGCAAGTTCAGGTTTATAAAGTCATATAATGTTGATATCAACATACCCAAAGAAAAATTTTAAAAATCTGTTTAACTGACATTAGTAAGAATACATCGGTTAGAAAAATGGTGAAAATAGATACTTTGTGGTTTTTTAAATTTCTTCTTTCAGGTTATGTCTTCAAAACTAAGGAAATGGACAACACTTTTCAGTGACGGATTCGAATTTTTTGGAATATATCTCCGTTTTTCTAACCGATGTATTCTTACTAATGACAGTTAAACAGATTTTTAAAATTTTCTTTGGGTATGCTGATATCAACATTATATGACTTTATAAACCTGAACTTATGCTATCACGTTAATATTGAGTTCAGCTAAACTTAGTATAAACTATATTTTATTTGTCAGTAATTGTAAAAAAACTTTATAAAAACTTTATATGAATTTCAGCTGAACATTTGATATACTTTTACCAAACTTGAACAGTCAATTGCACAAGTTCGGCTCAGCCTCGTTGGCCAACCCCATATCAAGTTTAGCCAAACCTAAAGTTTATATAAAGTTCATATAAACTTTAATTTTTTTACGCGGGTATTTATTATTTGTATTATCAATATATTGCCAATATGTTGCCAATATATTGCCAATATGTTGCCAAAGTATTGTCAATATATTGCCAATATGTTGCCAAAGTATTGTCAATATATTGCCAATATGTTGCCAAAGTATTGTCAATATATTGTCAATATGTTGCCAATATGTTGCCAAACATATTGCCAAAGTATTATCAATATATCGCCAATATGTTTCGTGTCTTCCAAATTGTCAATACTACCGACGAATCGATGATCTTTTATAACCTCAAGTGGATGAAACCGTGAATGAACGTCTGTCTGGTCATCCGAATAATTACTAAGATGCGTGACATAAATCCTCGATTTCTCATAATACCGATTTTTAGTAAAGATATGATCCAATTAAATTTAATGATATCGATTTGTTCAGCATATACTAATATATTATAAAAAATCAGTTTAAAAATATTTGGTAAACGTAAACATATTATAGATACACTATAGCTAGATGATTCCCAGACTATTATAAAACTTCATCGAGGGTTCAGCTAGATTTTATTTTACACGGACTCGGAATTAACTTACTAGCAATATTATTGCTAATATATTACCAATATATTGCGAATTAATGGTAGTTATTCATTGGCATTTTGTATATTGAACACTCAATTCAATTCAACAGCCAGACTATTGCAATTATTACCCTACACATTTGGAACGAGTTTTCCAAAATATTTATTAAGTCTGAAACACAATGAATTGTAATTTTAACGAAGTAACTTTTTTCGAGCACGTTTGCTTTTGCAGTGCGGACGTCGGAGAGCGTCCGCGACGGGCTTACTCCGCGAGTACAAAATTTGATGAGCGCGAACGTCGGAGAGCGTCCGCGGCGGGCTTACTCCGCGAACACAAAATTTGATGTGCGCGAACATCGGAGAGCGCTCGCGGTAGCATTATGTTTTTTAAACGGAGAATTGAGGCTTGAGCTAAATTTCATTTTACACGGACTAGGAATTATTTACCTAGCAATATTATTGCCAATATACTTGCAAAATTAATTAATATATTTCCATTATGTAGCGATATATCTTTATGGTAAACGTATTTATTGGCTATATTGTACACAAAACTTAATTCAATTCAAAATTTTATTGTCTTAAGATTCGTCATAAAAGTTTCAATAAATTAATGTAAATACGATGAGATGAAAAACTGTAATAATCTCATATTTATAACGCACGCGTATCATAGATTTAGTAAGTAAATTAATAATAGTAGTAATGAATTTATTAGTCTGCGGTATAATTCAAACTTAAATAAAAATCATTTCCTTGATTGTACATTTTATTCATACAATCAATCTCGTAAAATATATTTTGCGATTCATTCGCTTTCGCGATCTTCGCTTCTGCTATACGCATTAGCTATGTTCAGGCGCCTCGGCCGCTTCGCCCGTTGACCTGTTGCATTAGAACTCGCGCGGCAACGCCGCTCACCTTTCTTCCCTAATCCGGCCTCTGATTGGCCCATTTCAAAAATTAATTACGCCTCGCCTAATTAATATTTTTTAAAAATTCCGACGGGGTTATACTCGAATTAATTTTCTGAATCGGAATATATATATATGTTACCTATGTTTCTGGATCACCCTGTATATATAGATGTATATTTGACGTTTGCGTCAAACACCTTCGCAACCTTACAAAGTCTTTTTGGCCGGCATATATGTGAGAGAGCAGTGTATACCAACAAAACAGCGAGTATAAAAAAAAAGTAAAAGGAATTGATCCCTCGCGAAATGTTATATACGAGCTATTTTTCAGAATGCCAATAAATGTCGTTTTAAGAAACGATATTCACAATGCTGGATTTACAATGACTAGAATCCGTCGATTTAATTTATAATTACGTAAAATTTTTATTACGATATTAAGATTTTTAAAACACTCCATTAAATACAATGTTTATTGTTAAATTATAATAAAAATGAATTGACATATGGCAATTGCAATTTCGAATATATGGGTGTTAATATACGAATCAGTAATTTCTTACTCGCTATAATATATATATATTATCTCTCCGAGTAAAAAATTTTAAGAGAAAATAATATCAGTAGAATTGCTATTACCCGGCATAACAATAAAAGATATTAACAATATTTGAAAATCGTTTCGCAATAACTATCTTCACGGTGTCCATATATACTTATATACATATCTCACGCCATTACCATTAAAAATGAAAAAGAAAAGTCACATTTACATTGAATTATCCAGAAGATATCCATAATTATACCTTAACCTTCATTGAATTTTCAAAATATCTCGATATTATACCCATACCCGCAATTTAACTGACTAAATAACATTATTCAACGTTGATTTAGAATAACATTAACTTTTGAATTTAATGGCAGTACGATAACTCTCTTAAAAGCCGAAGCGATCGTAGAAGGGTAGAGGAAAATTTACTGGCTAATAAAAAGCGATTCGAACTCTCTCTCTCTCTCTCTCGTAGCAGCGCGCGCAAACCTGCTTGAGATGCAGCGAGAAGCGTCAAATCTCTTGCACCTTCAATTGCCCACTAATTAGTCGCTATCGTTCTCAAGACACGTTTCCTATACCACTCTCCCTCTCACCTTTTATCTTATTCGAACAAAGACCGAGACTCGAAAATCCTCATCGTACAACGTGACAAAGGGTTGGAAAAGACGATTTTTCAACTCTTTTATACACTATTACGTTTAAACATTCTTTTTTAAACAACTTTTTTTTCTCTTAAGTGTTGAATTAGTTAAAAGAAAATGTAAATTTTTTGTTTCAAATTGATGAACTAAAATTTAGTGGTATTTTTGTATTAAAAATATAAACTTTTCTGGAAAGTTTTAAGAAGACAGAATCATTGCTGAAAAATATATCAAAAATTAGTGTTCGGTGTCAAATGCTCCCCGAGGCACAAAAGTTTTTGAATTTATTTCAAATTTTTTGTGATTATACTTTCAAATAATTGTTTAAACTGTACGCAGACTTTTTTTTATTTTAACAGTTTTTTGTTTAAAAAATTAGTTTTATTATGCAAAATTAACAATTTTTTAAACAAATTTTATTTTTTAATAAATTATTTTTTATCTGATAAACAAAAATCCTGTGTAAAATTGAAACAATCATTTGAAAGAATAATCACAAAAAATGTCAAGTAAATCAAAAATTTGATGTGCCGCAAGGAACATTTGGCACCAAACACTATACATTTTTCTGTTTAATTTTTGTTAAAATGCAGATTCTATTTTGTTAAAATTTTCTAACTACAAATATGCCACAAAAGTTTTAGACTATAAAGATGAAAAACAAAAAAATAGTCTTATTCACTTAACTCTACTCTTAACCAAGAACGAAGCACTAATTATTGCAAGTTGAATTTAGCGTGATTCAAATGGTTAGTAACTGATGAGACGTTATATATACCTAACTTTCTGCAATTGTTTTGTTTATTTTATTAGGCATCATTCGATATCTTTAGATTTGTACACGCAGTAGCATTGTAATAGTACAGTGTTTCTTGTTTTGTTTATATTTTAACGATGTGGTGTAACAAAAATAATTTACCGTGAGTAATTATGGCAACTTTGTTAAATAAATCATCGAAATGTGAGTACTACATCTTATTGTTATATGTACAATGAAGTATAAATTTTAGTTGTTTATTTATTAATCCTAATAATAATAGTCGATCTAATACCATTTTTGTAGTATTTTTGTACAATGCACGTGTACGAATTAGATTCTAATTTTATATGAAATGGATTATTTTATAAATAAAAAATAGTTTATTTACTGAAAAATTGATTGATTAAAAAGTAGATACATCCTTTCATTAATCTACCGAAAGAAAGGTGCAGCTGCATCGACGATTCTTCTTATCAAAGTGTACATTACTTATCATCAACCTGAACGAAAACCTATAAAATTAACTACCTTAAAAAGAGTGAATAAACTTTCAATTATCGCTAAAAATAAAAAACCAAGAAAAAAAACGATGTAAAAAGTCGAGTTACTCGAGAAGCGAGTTGAAAAATTCCGGATCGAAATTCACAATCTATGCAACCTCTTCCATCTCTTTCGATAAATAAAAGCAGCGCTAATGCGTTTTATCGCGCGTGAGGTTGATCTTTTATTCTCATTTTTTTTTTCATTTTTCTGACCCTCTCGCTCTTTCCTCTTGCATAAGGAGATGCTTTTAAAGAGGGGTATGTATGTATATATATACACACAAGGACCTTGATATATAAATTCGGCATTCCCACACACAGCAGTTGGTGTAACCGCACATTCCCGAATTATCTATACCGACACGTGTTTTGCTACATATTTTCGTATGGCGCGAGAGTGGATAATTGAGTGAGATAACCGATCTTGAACGATCGGTTGGTGATTCCAATGGTATTCCTTTAATGCGGAGAGATATATGCGAATTAATTGGTCATTTGTTCACGATGAGTTTATTTGAGGAGAATACGATGCCTCCCTGCGCCTTTGATTAAGATCTTATATGTACGCGAGGACGATCTTTCTCGGAATTTTTCGGATCGCCTTGTGGCCCGCACACTATTTTTATTGCGCGTATAATATAGTAATATCCTCGATTATACAATTAGTCGATTCGTATCCGATACTCTCGTCGAGTACTCCGTGTGTGTGGTGTGTGTGCGACCCGCTGCGTTTTATATATATATACGCGCAATACGCGATCCTACATATATATACACATTTGAATTTAACGTTCCACGAGCATAAATTTCAAATGGCAGTTTCGTATAGGAAATTAATGAGGTTGAATCGTTAACCCAACATCCTAATAAAAATGTGATTTGAATTTTACTATTAAGTTACAATCGTGTAAAATCGGCTAAATTTTGGTTTAGATTAGGTATCTCTAGTAAACTGACAAAAAGATGAATATAAATATAGTTTCCAACAAAAATGCCCATAGTTTATAATAAAATTTACTACGAATCTAAGTAATATTTACTATAGCTTTTGTAAATTTTAATACAAAATAAATGTCTGTGATTTCTTTATTAGAAAATATTGTAATTTTTAATACAAAATTTCTCTGTACGTATATTATTACTACCTATTAACAATAAAATTAGTAAAGTTTCTTTGCGGAGAATGCCATTGAATAGTTAATATCAAATAGTCAATAAAAACCAATCAATGTCTATACTATATCGACGTTTATTTAAAAGTGAATTCAAAATATATTTATAAAACCCGTTCAAAATCACCTACAGAAATTTTAATAGGCATGAGATAAATAGGAAATAATCTTGCAATATTTATAAAGTTTGAACGAAAGATAACCATCTCTAAATAACAATTAGATAAGGTATCACAATTGTCGAAGAATAAAGACGTATAATTTATTGAATAAGTGCAGGAGCGCTCGAAAAGTGGCGACGTTAAGTTGATAACCAAATATCTTCATTCGAAACACTCCGATACAAATTGGTTGTATTTTCTCCCTCCTTCTCCCTAAGCAGTTTAACTCCAAGAGAAATCTCGAAACCTTCTAGATATACATATATACACCGAGAGTATAAAACCGTGAAAAGAACGTTTTTATGCGCGAGTCAACACTTTTATGGCGTGTCCGGTTCTGTACATAACCCGCGTTTGCTCTCTCTCTCTTACTCGCGCGCGCCAGAAAGATATAAAAAAATTTTTTCAGGACACACAAACGTACATATATATATAGATATAACGGTCTTAAATGTTTTTAAAGTCACTTTAAAATGAATCAAGATAAAACGTAATTTAAATTGACACTTTCGTAATATATGTTTCACTTTGTAGCCGATCTGTGTGTGTGCAACAAGATACACTCTTCTCGATAATTGATTACAAAGTGTACCATTTTAGTGTACGTATATGAGAAGCAGTTTTCTTGTACTCTTTTCTCTTTTTATGCTTTTTGCGAGAGGTAGAGGGAGAGAGTACTTAGTGAATTAACGATGGATTTTAATGAATTATTTTAGCATACACTAATTAGCTATTTGGAACGTTACCAAAATGTCTTTTTTTTTTGTTTATGTGGTTAGTAATTTTTCCAGTTGAGAAATAATTTAAATGTTTCGTCTACAAATATTTTTTTTAATTTGGTTGGTAGTATACTCGCTTTGTCATTGTCATTTCCTAAATCAACGTGAATAACATATTTTTTTAAGCCACCAAAAATATTAGGAATATAGTCGTATGTGTAACTCTCGTATACAGAGAGAGAAATTTTGTACTAAAAAATACAATATAGTTTATAGTAAAGAAATCAAAGGCTGATAAAATCAAGAAAATTATTATAGTTAGTATATTAACATTGACAAACCTTATAGTAAATATTACAAGAATTATAGTAAATTTTATCATAAACTATGGCCATTGTTGCTTGAAACTATAGTAATTTTTAATCTTAACTTTTTCTTAAATAATATTTTCATTAATCAAATAATTAAAACGTTGATTAAAGTATGAAACAATTATTTTTTTCTGTCTCAATACACATGTAGGTATAATAAAAAAAGTCATAATATAGATTTACGTTTACAGATATATTTACGAATAACGCGTAATTCATTAAGCATAGCTTCCACACTTTGAATCTACATATATAGAACCACTACGAAAATGTAAAGAGACCCCGCGAAAAATAAAAACATGTATTATAATTATAAGGTGATTAAAATTTATCTGTACAACGTCAATCAAAATACAACTCCACATTAATTCGTGTGTATTAACATTTTACCCGCACTCCGATAAATAATTCATCTCACGAAAATAAACAAGCTTTCCAAAAGAAAATGGCAATTGATATTGAAAAAAAAGCAACGGTAGACAAGTATGCAGGATTAAAAAAAGAAAAAGAAAAAGAAAGATTAAAGCGGAATGATAAAACGCACCTCAAAGTATATTTTCATTTATCATCGTCCGGTTATTCAAGACAATCAGAAAAGGGCCCTTCTCAATCAGGGCGTCATAACAAAACAACAAACGATTGTATATATATATATATATATATCCCTCGAACTTTTGATTGCAATTCTCCGATTTCCATAATCCCAAAACGAGCTCAAACGCAAATCAGCGGCGCGAAACGAGATATACCAAGCATAATGAGCCTCTCTCTTTCTCTCTTTCTCACCCCTCTTTCCTATAGAGATCCGTGGTAGATTTCCCGCCGCCTCTTTGATTCGGTTGCGCGATCTCCCGAGGCTACGGATCGTCTGGAGGGTCCATGGGATTTCAAGTGGTTAGCATCTTATTTCGTTCTCCTTTCGTATATCTCTCTATTATTTTCATGTTGACTCTGCGTGTGCACCGAGGGTTTCACAATATTACTTGTACCTCTTTACCGACCGTTCAAAGCCGATTTAATTGTTCATTTCGAGCTTTATGGTTTAGACGAGATTTCAGGCTCATCCTACTCGAAAACCCAAAAGGTTATGCAATGTTTTATTTAAATTATACTTTCAAACTTATCTGGACTGTTCAATTACAAAATTCTTCCCTCCAAATTTTTTGACTAACTCGAGCGTTCGCTCTATCCGCGTTGCGTTCACGTGTAATCCTCTGAAACTGTAACATAATGTAAAAAAAAATAGCACACGGTATAACCGAAGTTAAACTGCAATCTTGTTAAACAAAATATAACCGAAAAAAAAAACCGAGGAAGTAAAAGCAGATGAGCCTCTGCGATTCATAGGCACGAGCAATTGGCGAAGTACGTTGAGCGAACGAAAGGAAAAAAAAAACATGAATGCGCACGATAAACTAGATAACCGGATGAAAGTATATTTTAGGCAACCGGTTTGTTTGATGTCTGATCAAGAGGGAGGCGGCCTCTAAAGATCGGTGGCGCCGCGGGCGCGAAATGCCCCACTTCCCGCAAGATCCCGCGAGGCCCGTAATAAAGAACGCGAGAGAGCCAAACAAAAAAAAACTAAAGAAAACGAATCCACCGAGAAAAATGGACGCACCAGCTGGCTTAATTGGCGCAGCTCCTTCTCCCCGTATATACCGGCTCCATCTTCCTTTTTTTCTTCTTCTTCTTCTTCTTCTTCAAGCTTCCCTGGCTTTTGTCTAGTCCTGAGATTTATGGCAAAGAAGCGGCTTGCTTTGAACCCGCCAGGGGATCTTGTGGCAAAACTACATCTTCAACTCTTTTCTGGTCCTCTATCGTCATCGTACTCCTTATCCCCCCCCTCCCTCCTCCTCTCCCCTCGCGCTGCTTTTCATTCGTTCACTCATTCGATATGTTTTCCTTTCGCTTTGTGGCGTTTAGACGATCGCTGACAATGATTAGCCTGGTTATTAACGTTGCCTTTTCAATACGCGTGTATATATGTCTGTGTGCACGAGCGTGTGTGTGTGTGTGTACAAACGAGTCCTTTTCATGCAAGACCGTATATGTACACGTTGTATGTAGGTAGTTTTCTCTAGTGAATTCGAAACCTGAATAGAGATAAAAAGGGATGAGCTTTTGTGTGAATAGTATTACTTTTTTTTCAAATTAGACAGGTTCTTATATATACTTCTTCAATCGTTTCAATGCAGATCCGACGATTCGTCAAATATGACGTAAGATATACATTTTGTACATTTATAGTTTGACGTTTTCAATAAACGGGAATTAAAAGTGTTCATAATGAAGTATAAATTTTTGATATAAATAGTGTATATATACACTGAGAAAAATTTGCTAGTATAAATAACTATTTTAATGGTAAAGGGAGGACAGACTTACACAATTATAAAAATTACTAATAATTGTAAAAATTTTCACCATTTTGGAAAAATTACTATTAACAGTAGCAATTTTTACCATTATTAATAGTAATTTTTATAATTGTGTAAGTCCTGTCGAAATAGTAAATTTTACTAAAAAATTTTTCTCAGT
The DNA here is from genome assembly GCA_026168455.1 of Theocolax elegans. Classification (NCBI taxonomy): domain Eukaryota; kingdom Metazoa; phylum Arthropoda; class Insecta; order Hymenoptera; family Cerocephalidae; genus Theocolax; species Theocolax elegans. Next base: position 11,824,704 of record CM047425.1, on the reverse strand, counting down.
GTAGTTACTTAATTATTATAAAATAACCCTGATCGTAGTGTCTGGAAGTTGTTCACCGGTACTTTTTTAATTTTGTTAGATAGATTTTACAAAAATTTCTAGCAAAGACACTAGACGATAATTTATTTACTTCTCAATCGAAAACCACGCAACGATCTAACCCATGTAAATATAATTTTAGCATTGTCTGCAATAAGAACCCGACAAGTGAAACCAATGACAATTAAATAAAACGTTTTCACCTGCGTGTCGCTCGATATCTGGATATGGAGAATTCTAAACTGTTAAGTATTTAATTTCTTAACATTTAAATATTTCATTCCATATATATAATACATTGCGCAATGGAATTGTCTAATAATTGGCCAGTTTAATTCGACGACTCGCTACCAGAGAATCATATATTTAGAAAAACCGCAATTTTAAATGCAATAAATAAAAAAATAAAATTCAAGATCAGATTATAAAGTTTACCTCGAAATGTTTAGGAAACCTCGTTGTTCCATAAAACGCTCGAGTTTATTATACACACTTATGCAATAAACTGCTTCACAAACATTTGAATTTATATTTTTCGTTTTAAAAGATAGTAAAAAAATATAGCAATATATTAAATATATATACATTTCATGCGTTACTTATTCAAAATTAGGTTCAATTAATTGGATTAATGTGTAATTGTATATATCATATAATTTTAAAGATTATTATTCAGCTTCCTCTTCTGAATAAATATTCTGTTTTATATACATATTTATTTTAATGTACGAATCCTGCAAATATTTAAAATTGTACTATACTGTATTTACAATTAATTACTTATTATTATAGTGATATAAGAGAATTTTTAGCTTAACATTTATACACAATTATCAAGAATTCAAGAAATTATCAACATTTAACATAATTTAAAAGTGACATTTTACAAATGATGTCAAATAAATTTTATCGTTTGAACATAGGTAAGATCATATAAAATTTCGTTCTCACTGCTATAAAATACGAAATTTCGTGAATAAAATGAACTAACTTGACTTTGATGAAAATCGATCTGGAGTCTAGTCGTATCCGAGTACTCAATACGTTTATTGGATTTTTATGTATAAATGAGATTTATGTCGATGTATATCTTATCATCGACCAATTTATCGTATCGATTAACAACTTACTAAAAAGCTCGTTTTTATGTATATACTTGAAATAAAAAAAAAGAGAATTTCTCCTAAATCGGATACATTACCGAGTTGATATAAGGTATAACAATCCTCTTAGAAAATTTAATCATTTTGTTCTCTGGAACTTCTAAATCTCGCGCACGCACAAAAGACACCCTGTAAATACAAAATCCCTGCCATTGCGAAAACGACGTAGTAAAAAAAACTGACTTTTGAAAAATAAAAGACTCCCAATAAAGATCCCTGAGTTTACTTTACACGTTTAGCCGATCACGAATGATCCACGTTCGCAAAGGAAATTGATAAACCACCGAGGGAAACTTTGGACCCTCGATGCCCACAAATCTTCTTCTTAAAGAGAAAATTTTCGCCCTCCTTCCGCGTTCCAAAGACGCAGAATCGAAAAAAAGGATATATATATATATATATTCTTCGGAGACTCGATTTTCGAATCTCCCCTCCTACAACTCGGTCCATTTACAACGAAAGAAAAAAGCGATCGAAAGTATATAGCAAAGTGAAAACGAGGAATGTCCGTGAGTAGATACGAAGATTGAAGAGAAAAGCACAATGAATCTTAAGGGCTGAATGAGAGTCCCAAGTCGGATAAGACGACGAATCTAACAAATCACTGTTTGGTATACTAATCAAATTCGGAGCATTTATCGTAATCGTGAGTTTATTATTTTTAATTAACCGATACTGTAAATAATATTATATAAGGGAAATTAAAATTAACATTGTACAAATGTTTGATAAAGAATTTTACATTATATTTATACGGGAATTTTACGTATATTAAAATTATCGTTAAATAATTTTATATATGATATATTCAATCTGCTAAATATTTAATGTATACTTTACAATTACCATTCAATTTTTTTCAGATCTAATAGGAATAAGATAATAATTTAAGAAAATACTAATTAGAAATTAATGATTTCTTTGCAAACACGTGAAATTAATTAAATACAATTTCGTGCGCAATATTTCATATTTACAGAATGTCTTCTTTATGGAATTATGTATATATTAAATTATGCGCAACGTACATATAGTCAACCTCATATTATAACAATAAAATGTTATAATTTTCTTGGTACTGTACAATTTAATTATACGGGCAGTAATATTTGATTATTCTAATCTTTTTGGGTATACACGTCATTTGTACTAACACGAAAACGTTAATCTTGCTAATTGTACTTGTAAACTTTGAAATAAAATTCGTTTTAAACTTGCTTTAGTAGGTAACGTTGATTTATGTAATTTTATTGAAATTTTTTTCTAGTTCAGATAATTTTTAACATTAATATAAGTATTTAATCAAAATATTTAAAAACATTACATCTAATTTTTTAATTTAACTTAATAACAAATTTTTCGAAGTATTGTATAAAAAAAAAAGAAGATTAAGGGTTTTTAAATGACTTGACTGCGATATTGTATTAATTTGTGTAAATAATAATCTATATTATATTTAGAAATACGATTGACAAAATAAACATTAAAAATTTAACCATTTTATTTGCATTTAATTGCCTTTAAGATTGCGCGATATAGTACTGCGCATGCGGAAAACGCGTTATTCGTGGTTAATTATAATATAAGTATATTTATATTATTGTTAATATATATTAGATAACGAACAATTTTCTTATCGGTGTGCAGAAAAACATAAGATTATCTTCAAAATTATACATCTTGGTCGGTGACTTTGCTTGTACTTATTTATTATTTATTCATATCGTTTTATTAATGTTCTGTTAAATTTTCAGCATTTTTTATTTATTTATAAAGAAACGCTTGAGCCATCTTAAGTAATAAAAAAATTGTATAAATTGTATGCAGATTTAATAAATAAATATTTTATATGACCAATTTAGTATACAATTTGTTTGAAATAAGTTGCATAAAATTCATATACAAATTGTAAATTATTTTTTGCGTGGGAATTTAGAAACAGTTTACCGATTAGTAAATGTTTTCGTTTAGATATTCAGAATATGTTTGTTACCATAATTATCGTCACGGTTATAGAAAATTAATCGAATAAAACAAATACATATTATTGAACCATTGCTATAATTTAGAAAAAAATAATTTATCGAAATTTATTCAGATAACAAAGATCGTTGCTTTATCAACAGCGCATTCGTATATATAGCTTGCTCTGAATAATATACTCACTTGATGATAAACATTGACCGAGCTTCGTAACAAGGTCAAAAGGTCGCTTGTACAACCGTTAGATCGACGGATCATTTTACCCATAGTAGCTTCTAAACAACGTAGTTAAAAGATGATGTTAAAAAAAAAAATTTCTTAATTTTTCAGTCCCATCGCGTTGAAAAGAATTTCTCTAAAAAAAGTCCTTTCTCTCCCGTCCGTCGTAAAATCGTCACCATATAGGCTCTACTGCCATGTATACCTGGTACACCTTGAAAGTTGCTTCATACAGTGGAGAGTCGTCGATTTATCGCGTAGACTTCCTCGTTAATTACTCGGGACCATGAAGATAAAGTGTCTGCGTGAAAAGCTGCGGTCGAAGGTGTCGAGTTACACCCGAAACTGCCCATGTGTATATATACATTTGCTTTTATGGCTTTTCTCTAGGCATATACGAATGAAAATATAAAATCTCTTAGAGGTATCAAGGAATTCACGTGACGACGTACACTGTGATTTGTTGCTTAATTTTCTTTGAAACAAAGATTCGAACAGTTGATTTTTTTTCTTTCATAAATTTTTTATACACGTCAGATGTTACGACGTTGGTGACGCGTTATTCAAATCGTGATGCAAAAATTTCTTCATTTACGCGTATTATATTTTGAGAAATTCATACAGTTAGACGTGCAATTTTGACTGTTAGGAAAGAAATTTTATTTTACATCGGTTACGTTATTGTTTCCCATAAAAACTTACTACCTAATTGAATATTGTCGTAAAACTAACGATCGAAGTTTTGATATTATTTACAGAGGAAACCTGTTACTTTTGATAAAAGTATTAGATAAAAGAGAACTTAATAAGAGCCGGTTTCTTTGAATCCATAAAGCGCAAGTCGTAATTTTTATAATTTAACGTTGATTAAAAATCAAGATACTGCGAGAAATGTCTTAATAACATTTTGTTTCTCTGAAATACTTTACGCTTGACGAATAACGTTTTTATATATACATTCACAAATTTTACCCATCCGTATATAATCACAGTAAATATTTAATAACCACGGTAAATGATACTTTTATGAATTTAAATCATTTTTTCGAAATCAACCGTATTAAATTTAATAACCGGTTATTTTTGAGACCACGAATAAGCAGGTTATTTTTTTTCTAAAAGAAGGTAAAGGTTTTTGATTTATCGAATTCAATAGAAACGAAATCAATTACGACCAGCTGATGCGTTGATAATTGGAAATTGCCCAATAATTTTTAATCGTAACACCTAAGCGCGAGAAAAAAAAAAGTAACACAATGTTAAACGATTATTTTTTCTTTTGATTGACTTGTCAATTAAAACGTTTCATAGTAACGAAAAAATATTTTATAAAAATGAAATTTCTTCGAGTGAAGAAATCAAATGATGTGTCTAATTTCGAAGGCTCGGTCAATAAACGTGAGAAATTCGATACGGAATATGTGATCCTGCAACATGTGATGATACACCAATTTTTCCAACTTTTCACGTATACAATAGTGGTGTAGGTACACTTCCAAGCCTGTGAATCATTTTCAAATCAGTTTAGGCGTGAAAAAGGCATATGTCATTTATTTCCTTTTCATAAGCGAAAATTATATAAATTCCAAACTACACAATGACGTTTATAAAATATGAAATGTATATTGTGATGATCTTTACATTGCATTAATACGCGAAATGTAATTTTTATATTTAAACAAATAAATTTGGAAAATGATAAGTATGCATACCGCGTTGTATATAATCAACGTTAATCTTTAATTACAATTCAAATTTAATACGTGGCGTACCCGAATAATTCAGAACGATTATACATTTAATAAATAAAAATAGAAAAATTATATACAATGCGCCATGAAAATTGAATAATTCGAAATTGCAATACATTCCTTTAACTTCAAGTCAAGATATCGCCCAGTTAAATTAGTAAAAACACTCGAGTAACTCAACTATTTCCAAAAGAAAAAATATCGCTAAAATCAGAGTAAAAGCCAGCAAGTGTGAGAATCGATGGAAATAGATAGGCTCACCTGACGCGTATAAAATTGTATAAGATCCGCCCTCAAATATACGGACTGTTAAGTAAGTATGGTTGAAGGAACGAGGGCCACACGGTGATTTTTCCGGCTGCTTCACGCTCTCGGATCCATTGGGCAAGTGCACCTGCGGTTCGGAGGGATCTTTGATCATCTGGGAAGCGACGGCCGCGCCTGAGGGCACGCGAACCCCGAATGAAAGACTATTAATTCGATTTAGCCATGTGCTATACGCGCCGGACTAATGGAATATCAAGCGGCAAAGGCTAGAAGGAAAGCTCAACCACTCGCGCCTCTCCGATGCGAGAGATTCGCTTGGCGTATAACCCACGATGTCTACGTGAAGTCAGTGTCTAACTCGGTGAATCTTTACAATTTTATACTATTTTTTTCATTTAATTCGTTTATTACTCCAACTCTCTTAGATTGATATGCTTAACAAAATATACGTAATATTCGCTATTTAAAATTTCGATAGTTACTTTATGCTATTTATATATATATATATATATTTTTAATTAACGTATATATACATAATTAACTATATAAAGTAATTATATATACGTGCAAATACTTATATGTATATACATTTTTAGCAGTATTGCACATTATATATTTTTTTTATATATACATTATTAACATTTATACGTAAACGAAAAAATAATTAATTTGCAACATTGAGTATAAATTAGCGAATATGATTTTAATGCAAATAAACATAAATTTATGACTTTTGAAATCCACAAAGCTTGTATAAATTCAGTAATTTATTAACTTAGCGAACAATAACGTCGAATATATACATAACATTAGTAAACGTCAAATAATTTACGCGTAACAAATATACATATTATAGTACGTTTATGTATGTATATATATATTGAATATTATAATATTATATATAAATATCAGAAAATTACTTATATACTTACGATTAACGTTAACTTTTCATCAAACGTGTAATTACATATAAAATATAACTCGATTAATTAAATAGCAGCTATTAACTGTACAACTATATCGATTTTTTCGCGACACCGAAAACCGGTCGACGTTTTTTTATTATTAATCGAAAAAAAAAGGAAAAAGTGAACGTCCGTCTTTAGAGATTATTTTTACGAGGGTTCGTTACTTAGTGACACGGAATAACCGTAAATACATAAATTTCACAATTTTTCCGCGGATAGTAATTGCACATCAAATTATAAATAGCAAATACACGCGATAGCACCGTAATGGAGTCGATAAAAGATTCAGCCAGGGAAGGTATATACGAAGGATCTATTCGTCTTTACGGCACGTTGGAAGAGAAAATGTGGGACGACGTCGCATACATTCCATTCGCGATTTACCGTTCGTATAGAGCGACACCACGTGCGTCTATACTTATATATATATATAGACGTACATTAACAATATTTATAATGCGTTATTGAACAATTTGCATTCTACGTGGTTGAATATTTTTACGTCGCATTATACGACTTTCTTTTATTTTTTTTTCTATCTTTTTTTTCGATTTGCTGAATTTAGAGGATGAGAATAAAGGGTATTGTTCATTAGTAGGTAAATTCTATGAGGAATAAAAGGACAATCAAACTGCAGCTAAACAACCCATTGAATTATAGTGTTTTAAAGATTTACAACCTGTTAGCTTCTATATTTGGTAAGGTCAGGCCACTTAAACTTCAATTTAACTCGGTAAGGATTCTTGTGTATTCTTTCCGTATTCCATTTGAATCTTTTACTATATATACAGTATTCATTTATTATATTAGTTGTATAAAATACTAAAATTGTTATTATTTAGAGAACAATGGAAGAAATTCTTTGTTTAGGTTCTAAACGATTATTTATTTTCTTTTTAAATATATTTAAGAGTTTGAAAATTTAAGTACAAAAAGTTAAATTTCGCGCCAAAAATTGTATCAATTAATCCGTGGTTATTGTAAAAATAATTTTTTTAAATAAAAATAACGAATTGTCCCCGATTTATTGTTTTGTCTTTCGCATTGACTTATACTAAGAGGTTGTGTTGTACCATTTTTTAGGAAGTCAAACTTTTCACAAGAACGAAAAATAATATTTACTCTCTCTTGACCGAAATTTTACTATGACAGCTAGCGGGGACAACTCTTTTTTTTATTTAAAACAATTATTTTTACGACAAAACACGGAATAATCAATAAAATTATTGGCGCGAAATTTAAATTTTTATATAGACTTTGGTGATACCTTAATCAATATATTCGAAGCACAGCAATTTTTGCATTTTTGTAAGTCGATATGTGTCATCCCTATTCAAAATTTCAATAAAAATGATTTATTTCGTTAACAATAACACGTTTTAAATATACTCATTTTTGAAAAAAAGAACGGTGAAATAAAAATACCTTTCAGCGTGTAAAATAAATATAATCACGCGTTACATTAAACCATCAAAAGAAAACGTAATACAAGCAACAGCGAGTTAAAACGCACCACAATCGTCCCTTGTATACATACATATACATCCCCGGTATTTACCCACTCGAAGCCACAAATAATCCAACTTCCTTGAGTGAAATTTACATCATTTCCTTCAACTTCCTACCCCTCACTCTCTCTCTCTCTCTATCTCTCTATCTCTCACCAGTAAACGAAAAGAAAAAAGAAACTCTGGAGGTTTACCCACGAATTATCCCTGTTGAATATATAACTCTGGTTCATTCGTCTTCGTTTATACAATTTGCCAATTTAATTTAGCAAGGTCGCGGGGACATACCCATAGGGATTCACACTGTCTTTCACTACCGAAAATTGAACCCGACGCAGGTAATTTATTAACTTAGCGCACCATAACGTCGCAATATACATAACATTAAGTAAACGTCAAATAATTCTTACGTCGTAACAAAATAACAATAATTATATACGTTTATGTATGTATATATCTATATTGAATCTTATAATATTATAGATAAATTATCAGATAAATTACTTATCTACTTACGATTATTAACGTTAACCTTCTTCATCAACGTGGAATTACATATAAACATATACACTCGATTATATTTTAACTAGCAGTAGTAAACTGTACAAACTATATCTATTTTTCGCAGACACCGAAAACCCGGTCGACGTTTTTGTTTTATTATTAATCGTATAAAAAATAAAGGAATAAAGTGAAACGTTCCGTCTTTAGAGATTATTTTTATTCGAGGGTTCGTTTACTTAGTGGACACGGAATAACCGTAAATACATAAATTTCACAATTTTTCCGCGGATAGTAATTGCACATCAAATTATAAATAGCAATACACGCGATAGCACCGTAATGGAGTCGATAAAAGATTCAGCCAGGGAAGGTATATACGAAGGATCTATTCGTCTTTACGGCACGTGGAAGAGAAAATGTGGACGACGTCGATACATCCATTCGCGATTTACCGTTCGTATAGAGCGACACCACGTGCGTCTATACTATATACTATATATATAGACGTACATTAACAATATTTATAATGCGTTATTGAACAATTGCATTCTACGTGGTTGAATATTTTTCGTCGCATTATACGGACTTTCTTATTATTTTTTTTTCTATCTTTTTTTTCGATTTTGCTGAATTTAGAGGATGAGAATAAAGGGTACTTGTTCATTAGTAGGTAAATTCTATGAGGAATAAAAGGACAATCAAACTGCAGCTAAACAACCCATTGAATTATAGTGTTTAAAGATTTACAACCGTTAGCTTCTATATTTGGTAAGGTCAGGCCACTTAAACTTCAATTTAACTCGGTAAGGATTCTTGGTGTATTCTTTCCGTATTCCATTTGAATCTTTTACTATATATACAGTATTCATTTATTATATTAGTTGTATAAAAAACTAAATTATTAACTAATAATTGTTATTATTTAGAGAACAATAGAAGAAATTCTTTGTTTAGGTTCTAAACGATTATTTATTTTCTGTTTAAATATATTTAAGAGTTTGAAAATTTAAGTACAGAAAGTTAAATTTCGCGCCAAAAATTGTATCAGTTAATCCGTGTTTTTTGTAAAAATAATTATTTTAAATAAAATAACAAATTGTCCCCGAGTTATTGTTTTCTCTTTCACATTGACTTATTCGAAAGGTTGTGTTGTACCATTTTTTAGTAAGTCAAACTTTTCACAAGAACGAAAAATATTATTTACTCTCTTGATTGACAGAAATTTTACTATGACAGCTAGCGGGGACAACTCTTTTTTTTATTTAAAACAATATTTTACGACAAAACACGGAATAATCAATAAAATTATTGGCGCGAAATTTAAATTTTTATTATAGACTTTGGTGATACCTTAATCAATATATTCGAAGCACAGCAATTTTTGCATTTTTGTAAGTCGATATGTGTCATCCCTATTCAAAATTTCAATAAAAATGATTTATTTCGTTAACAATAACACGTTTAAATATACTCATTTTTGAAAAAAGAACGGTGAAATAAAAATACCTTTCAGCGTGTAAAATAAATATAATCACGCGTTACATTAAACCATCAAAAGAAAACGTAATACAAGCAACAGCGAGTTAAAACGCACCACAATCGTCCCTTGTATACATACATATACATCCCCGGTATTTACCCACTCGAAGCCACAATAATCCAACTTCCTTGAGTGAAATTTACATCATTTCCTTCAACTTCCTACCCCTCACTCTCTCTCTCTCTCTCTATCTCTCTATCTCTCACCAGTAAACGAAAAGAAAAAGAAACTCTGGAGGTTTACCCACGAATTATCCCTGTTGAATATATACTCTGGTTCATTCGTCTTCGTTTATACAATTTGCCAATTTAATTTAGCAAGGTCGCGGGGACATACCCATAGGGATTCACACTGTCTTTCACTACCGAAAATTGAACCCGACGCACGCACCGTCAAACTTGCTGAAATTTCGTCCTCGGCGCGGCTGAGAGTTTACGGTATGTTTATACACGCCGAGGGTGGAACAGTAATTCCACGTTGCGCTCGATCGTACCTACGATGAACATGGGTTTTATCGCTTCTGTATATAACTAACTCTGTGTAATATATATATATATATATGTGCATCAAGAGTACGAGGAGTACGTCTCGTCCTCTCTTCGTATGTGTACTCGAGATGCGCCGATTTTTATTTACGAATCGCACAAAATTACGATACTTTTTCGGTAAGTAACTCAGTCACGGTATTTTTATTTCTGTTTACGTGACATAGAGATCGCTGCATCGCTAATGTAACACTTTACGAGTTTATGCTAATTATTTATTCTTGTTGCGGGATATCGTTTTTCTCTGTTTCCCCACACTGTTGTAAATATATTGGAAATTTTTATTATTAAACATTTGTTTTAACGGAATCTGTGTAAATGTACGTATAGTACCGTTCTAAGTTTACGAACATTTGTAAATTTTTCATTTATATGTGTATATTTTATCTAATGTTTAACAATCCAGAAATTTCGAAGCACATATCCTTGAATTAATTTTGGAAAAAACGTGAAACTTATTAAAATATACTTTTCTATTTTAAAAAATTTACATTATTTGAGTGGGGTGGATTTTTTTAATTTTGTTCAAAAATCTCCCCATCAGCTACATTTTTTTAATAATTAATGCTAGTAATTTTGAATAAATATATCAGTTAAAAGATAAAGATATATCCTATATTATGCTTTTTTTTAAAATGATCCACGATATTTTCTTTGAAAGTTCTGGATTATTAAACATTAGACAAAATATATACATTTAAATGGAAATTTATAACCCTAGTAGAATTTAAAACTAAGAACAGGATATTAAAATTGGTAGTAAGTACCTTGTGATGAAAACGCTTTTTCCTCCCATTTTATTAGCACTTAATAGATTGACTATAAACCTCAAAACATTCAATAATGTGTCCACCTTTCCGCGAGCATTAATCGTCAAAATTTTTATAGTTCGGATGGCCTTTTATCATTTCCGTCTGACTGACAACTAATTTCTGTAATATTTCCCGTATTTACGAAATAACGCAGTTTTATTAGATTTTTCACTTGTTCATTTTCATACACATTTAATAGCACATAACTAGATCAACTGTAGATCTATGTTTACAAGCTCAAAAATTGGAGAAAAATAGGATTTTTACATTAAAAAAGTCATAAAATCTGAGAAAAAGCGTTTTCATCGATAGAAGAAAAATGGGCACATTTTTGCCTATTTTTGCCCATTCTATTCAAACAATCTATTTAATACTTATTTAATGAAATACGATTTCTATCATGGAATGTTCCTAAACTTGTGGACGGTACTGTACGTAAAATCTTCAACAGGGACATATTAATACAGATAATTTAATTAATTCTTCTTTCTAACCACACTTTTAATTAGATGACGACGACCGATGCACGCTATACCTTTTTTTATAAAAACGAAAACATTTGAGCATAAATTAGTAAACTATAGGTTTCGTATTAAGCGTTACGATTACATTTTACTCACTACTCGTCAATATATCAAACGTTTCATACTGTATTTTCATCGCAGTATCACTGATTTCTCGTTCTAATAATGAAAACAAGAAGATTTAAAACGATGAATCGTCATTATTCTATATATACAAAAATTGAATAATTACGGTGATTACCTTTATCCTGTTATAATTTTAAATAAAAAAATTATAAAAAATAATTATAAAAATATATTATAATCTTAAATAAATCCTACTTAATTATAAAATAAAAAAAGAGGATCATAATATATTAATTTAAAGAATGCGTGTGATAATTATTTTATTTTTTTATTCGTTGAAAATATTTATAACGCAAACTATTTAAATTTCATACTACGCGTTAATAGTCGTAAAAAAATGTATACATTAAAAAAGGCGAACTCACTTCTCGTTCTCTCACGAGAGCAAGCGCAGTAAATGAAAGGTGCTCGCACGGGGACGACTCGGATCGTATAGAGGATCGTAGTATAACGGACGGGAGAGGCTTTTCGAGTGAGCGTTGAACGCATCTTGGAAAGTTATGGAAATGCCGGTTGACGGATTCAGTCGGGGCGGTGAAAAATAAAATTACGACACCCTGGTTACGGAGGTGAGTGTTTGTTCGTTCACTCCTGCGGGTGCGAATATTTTTACACGAGTCCTCTTTTTATAACCGTACTTTATTCGAGAGATTTTATTAACAAGGTTTTACTTGTTAATTGTTGTTTATTTTTCGGAAATATGTAGAGGTAACGTAGCCCGTTTTACAGCAACATTTTAACAAATTATACATACTGATGCGATGATGGTTTATCGAGTAATTAGCACTTGAATAAATATAATTAATTTCTAATCGAAACAAAGGGTTATACAAAGTGTTGAAGATGCTGTAACAAAGATATAGTTTCTCCTTATTAATCAAGAAAATTATATTTCTGACGTATAAAATCTATGATCCAAAAGCATAATAAACTTCGTAGAAGTGTAAGTTAGTTTGAATAAATATATCAGTTAAAAGATAAAGATATATCCTATATTATGCTTTTTTTTAAAATGATGTACGATATTTTCTTTGAAAGTTCTGGATTTTAAACATTAGACAAAATATATACATTTAAATGGAAAATTTATAACCCTAGTAGAAATTTAAAACTAAGAACTAGGAATTAAAAATTGGTAGTAAGTACCTTGTGATGAAACGCTTTTTCTCCCATTTTATTAGCACTTAATAGATTGACTATAACCTCAAAACATTCAAATAATGTGTCCACCTTTCCGCGAGCATTAATCTTCAAAATTTTTATAGATTCGGATGGCCTTTTATCATTTCCGTCTGACTGACAACTAATTTCTGTAATATTTCCCGTATTTACGAAGATAAACGCAGTTTTATTAGATTTTTCACTTGTTCATTTTCAATACACATTTAATAGCACATAACTAGATTCAACTGTAATCTATGTTTACAAGCTCAAAAATTGGAGAAAAATAGGATTTTACATTAATAAATAGTCATAAAATCTGAGAAAAAGCGTTTCATCGATAGAAGAAAAATGGGCACATTTTTTGCCTATTTTTTGCCCATTCTATTCAAACAATCTATTTAATACTTATTTAATGAAATACGATTTCTATCATGGAAATGTTCCTAAACTTGTGGACGGTACTGTACGTAAAATCTTCAACAGGGACATATTAATACAGATAATTTAATTAATTCTTCTTTCTAACCACACTTTTAATTAGATGACGACGACCGATGCACGCTATACCTTTTTTTATAAAAACGAAAACATTTGAGCATAAATTAGTAACTATAGGTTTCGTATAAGCGTTACGATTACATTTTACTCACTACTCGTCAATATATCAAACGTTTCACACTGTATTTTCATCGCAGTATCACTGATTTCTCGTTCTAATAATAAAAACAAGGAGATTCAAAACGATGAATCGTCATTATTCTATACACAGAAATTTAATAATTACGGTGATTACCTTTATCCTGTTATAATTTTAAATAAAAAAATTATAAAAAATATAAAGAATAGTATTATAATTTAAATAAATCTTACGTAATTATTAAATTAAAAAAAGAGGATCATAATATATTAATTTAAAGAATGCGTGTGATAATTATTTTATTTTTTTATTCGTTGAAAATATTTATAACGCAAACTATTTAAATTTCATACTACGCGTTAATAGTCGTAAAAAAATGTATACATTAAAAAGGCGAACTCACTTCTCGTTCTCTCACGAGAGCAGCGCAGTAAATGAAAGGTGCTCGCACGGGGACGACTCGGATCGTATAGAGGATCGTAGTATACGGACGGGAGAGGCTTTTCGAGTGAGCGTTGAACGCATCTTGGAAAGTTATGGAAATGCCGGTTGACGGATTCAGTCGGGGCGGTGAAAAATAAAATTACGACACCCTGGTTACGGAGGTGAGTGTTTGTTCGTTCACTCCTGCGGGTGCGAATATTTTTACACGAGTCCTCTTTTTATAACCGTACTTTATTCGAGAGTTTTATTAACAAGGTTTTACTTGTTAATTGTTGTTTATTTTTCGGAAATATGTAGAGGTAACGTAGCCCGTTTTACAGCAACATTTTAACAAATTATACATACTGATGCGATGATGGTTTATCGAGTAATTAGCACTTGAATAAATATAATTAATTTCTAATCGAAACAAAGGGTTATACAAAGTGTTGAAGATGCTGTAACAAAGATATAGTTTCTCCTTATTAATCAAGAAAATTATATTTCTGACGTATAAAATCTATGATCCAAAAGCATAATAAACTTCGTAGAAGTGTAAGTTAGTTTGATTAAATTTTGAAAATTAGATTATATATATAGAGAGAGAGAGGTAGTCAATTTACGTAACCAGCTTGTTAGATGAAATTTTCGGAAAAGAAAATAAAATTTTTTTTTAGTACACACGAATATTGGTCGGAAGTTACACTATAAAAGAAAAACACGCTGTTAGTTTAATGCATATTGTTCTAGTTTAAAGAAAGTTGACGGTCGAAGTTTTTCGACGCAAAACTTTGCGATCATCTACTTGATTTAAAATTTTCCAATTCTAGTTTCGAAAGCATGGACTTGATGTAGCCATAGTCAAAGAAACTTAATAAAATGTACGTGATACCCATGCGAATCAGAGTAAAACTATGTTTAAATGGATAAGCGTGTTCCGTTCGTTGCAATATTACATCTGAATACAAGTACAAAAAGAAGTAAGACGTCATGTTTCAAACGTTCGTTTAATTCGAATCAACTTTGCACGAATTAACATTTCACTTGGCTAACCAATAAGAAGAGGTTGATTAGTAACTAAAAAAATATTAAATTAAAATATATAATGATAAATTAAAAAATGTATTAAACGTATATATCAGTCGAGGATCATTTAAGGTTCTATCAAAAAAACAAATATTGAACGGACGAACGAGCGTTTCCTTTAAAAGTAACGTCTGGAATCGCCAAAATTTGCATGCACGTTCCATTAGAAAAGATGACCGAAAAAAAAAAGGCTCGTCGACGTGAACGGCCCCGATTAAGATAACGCGGTAGCTTCGTAGGCACTAGTTTAAACATAAGCCGATGCACGCGAGTTACCGCGTAAAAGGCGATCTTTCGGGGGTCAACCTCGTTTTCCGCGTGTGCATTTTCCAGTGCAACGTCGAAAAAAAAAAGAAGTAAAAAAAAAAGCACTAGCGGTGTATAAAAGAGAAAAAAGCACGTTGACGGAGTTGCAGGGGAGAGATAAGTATCTTGGAACAACCTTTTAAACGCTGTCGTCGATCCGGAAGAGAAACGCATTTACGATGACTGTACGGTACGGTAATTGATTATTTATGTGACGATGATAGGGATATAGCATGGTTACCGAGTCGCTTATAAACATGTTGATTTATACTTAATTCGAGTTGATTAATTAAGCTTGGTAATGTCAAGTTTCTCCAGGAATGATTTTGATTAGAATATTAACGAGTTCAGGGATAGCGCGATGCTATCTGTACATTGATATGTTAATAATCCAGTAATGGACATGATGCTGATTACACGCGATGTAATTTATCTGCTATTTATTATATAATTAATCTACAATTTCGAAAAAAATAGTTTGGGTGACTCATTAATGAACAAGTAAGAACAGTAATTTGTGATTCGTACCCTTGAGGGCTAAATTATGTATACTTGGTACTTATTCGGAATTGGACCCCCATAAAAATCATGTTTTTTTTAATACAATCGATTAAAAAATTAATAAAATAAGTGGAGAAATGTGTTTTCGATCGTTTTTAGGTGATTTATAGTTCGCTTAAAACCAAAAGCAGTTCAGTCCAATAAACGGGTTATATGCATATTTGGGTTATTGGGAACGGATACAAAAGCAAGTTGAAACGATAACAGTGTAATAGACAATAGGTGAAATAAATTCGTGGCATAAAAATAATTGTTTTTTGCTAAAAATCTATTCGGAAAACACAGTTTCTCCCTAAAAAAAGTAATTAGAAACTTACTTTTATATGCACCTTCATTCGAGGAGATTGAGAAAAAACATATTTTTTTGGAGGGTCGAAATTCCGATACAAGTGCCTGTAATACTTAAATTTTACAGCAAATGGTCGGGGCCGAAATTCAAATTTTCAAAATTCCAGTTCTTGACAAAAGCTTATTGGAACCCGTGTGGTAAGTATATTGTGATACAAATTTACGCAAAAAAATAATTAGGTTGTAACCACCAAATGTTGATGACAGATTCCCACAGGGTTTCCAATATTACATCTGAATACAAGTACAAAAAGAAGTAAGACGTCATGTTTCAAACGTTCGTTTAATTCGAATCAACTTTGCACGAATTAACATTTCACTTGGCTAACCAATAAGAAGAGGTTGATTAGTAACTAAAAAATATTAAATTAAATATATAATGATAAATTAAAAAATGTATTAAACGTATATATCAGTCGAGGATCATTTAAGGTTCTATCAAAAAAACAAATATTGAACGGACGAACGAGCGTTTCCTTTAAAAAGTAACGTCTGGAATCGCCAAAATTTGCATGCACGTTCCATTAGAAAAGATGACCGAAAAAAAAGGCTCGTCGACGTGAACGGCCCCGATTAAGATAACGCGGTAGCTTCGTAGGCACTAGTTTAAACATAAGCCGATGCACGCGAGTTACCGCGTAAAAGGCGATCTTTCGGGGTCAACCTCGTTTTCCGCGTGTGCATTTTCCAGTGCAACGTCGAAAAAAAAAGAAGTAAAAAAAAAGCACTAGCGGTGTATAAAAGAGAAAAAGCACGTTGACGGAGTTGCAGGGAGAGATAAGTATCTTGGAACAACCTTTTTAACGCTGTCGTCGATCCGGAAGAGAAACGCATTTACGATGACTGTACGGTACGGTAAATTGATTATTTTATGTGACGATGATAGGGATATAGCATGGTTACCGAGTCGCTTATAAACTGTTGATTTATACTTAATTCGAGTTGATTAATTAAGCTTGGTAATGTCAAGTTTCTCCAGGAATGATTTTGATTAGAATATTAACGAGTTCAGGGATAGCGACATGCTATCTGTACATTGATATTGTTAATAATCCAGTAATGGACATGATGCTGATTACACGCGATGTAATTTATCTGCTATTTATTATATAATTAATCCACAATTTCGAAAAAATAGTTTGGGTGACTCATTAATGAACTAAGTAAGAACAAGTAATTTGTGATTCGTACCCTTGAGGGCTAAATTTATGTATACTTGGTACTTATTCGGAATTTGACCCCCATAAAAATCATGTTTTTTTTGATTAAAAAATTAATAAAATAAGTGGAGAAATGTGTTTTCGATCGTTTTTAGTGATTTATAGTTCGCTTAACCCAAAAGCAAGTCCAATAAACGGGTTTATGCATATTTGGGTTATTGGACGGATACAAAAGCAAGTTGAAACTACAGTGTAATAGGAATGGTAAAATAAATCGTGGAATAAAAATAATTTTTTTGCTAAAAATCTATCGGAAACACATTTCTTCACTAAAAAAAGTAATTAGAAACTTATTTTATGCACCTTTTAATCGATTAGTTTAAAAAAACATAATTTTTTTGGGGTCAAATTCCGAATAAGATCCTGTATACTTAAATTTTACATCAAATGGTCTGGCCGAAATTTCAAATTTTCAAAATTCCAGTTCTTGACAAAATCTTATTGGAAACCCTGTGGGAATGTATATTGTTGATACAAATTTACGCAAAAAAATAATTAGGTTGTAACCACCAAATGTTGATGACAGATTCCCACAGGGTTTCCAATAAGAAATCTGAATTCAAATCCATTTTATCACTAAAATTATACACATTGATTATTAGAAAAGTTAAAGAACTATATGATAATACAATTTATGAAGTAAACAACTATGTATTTCAATTTGACAGCTGACGCAGTTTGATGAAGAATTTTGATTTTTCTTAATTGTCAAGATTTCTATTACCTGTATTTTAATTAAACTTATTTTCACCTTCTTCAAATAAAAATCTTACAAAATAGTGATTGATAAATCTATAAATGCATTAGATGTTGAAGGAAAATTTAATATAGCAAATATATTAAAATTTCAATTACACGATAAATATAATTATTTTGACTTTTTGACAATTCTTTGATTTTAAATAACTTTTTACCAAAATGTAGTTCGATAAAATCTTTCAAACTATTAGAAAATAGTTGATGCAAGGGACTTTTTAAACTTTTACATGGAAAAATCAATTGTGACGTGGCCGCCTTATTTCAAATATCAATATGTCATGCAGTTTGTGTACACTTGTTTTTGAAAATAAGAATTCTGACCCGGATGGTTAATATTCTACAGAATATTTGCAGAAAAAGTTGTATTTGAACTAGTATAAAAATAAAGTTAATAAAATTTGAAATAAATAGCTTCAAAAGCAACTATTTTTGAAAAAATTGTATAATTTTACTCACTTTTTGAGGTTATAGCATAAAATTGTTTCTAACATCACTTAAATATTTGCATCTGCCTTCTGGAAAACATCTCCAGTCTACACCAAAAATTAGGTGCAACTTAAAATTTCGACCAGACCATTTGGATGTGAAATAACCCATACACGTACACGTAAATAATTTATATGAGTGTGCAAACCCATAAGAAATAAGAATCGTCGAAAATCGTGATAAGCGGAATGACGCAAATCATATATACGAGGAGACCGCAGAAATTTTGCGGAACGCGACATTGAAACACAAAGGGTATACGTACACACGAGTATTCTTGAGGGTCCGTTACCGGAACATCGAGGGAACCCCATGACGTCCCCGCATATTCGTCGCCGCGTTATTAATCGCCCTTTCTCCCCGTCCGCGTCCGTACATATATATTCAACGGAGTGACATTTTGTCGCACGCGAGACAAGAGGGCGGAAGAAGGGCCGAGGCATACACTCCCTGGGTTATGTGTGTGTGTGTGTGTGTGTAACGTACGATGTTGCCCCGATTAAGATAACGCGGTAGCTTCGTAGGCACTAGTTTTAAACATAAGCCGATGCACGCGAGTTACCGCGTAAAAGGCGATCTTTCGGGGTCAACCTCGTTTTCCGCGTGTGCATTTTCCAGTGCAACGTCGAAAAAAAAGAAGTAAAAAAAAAGCACTAGCGGTGTATAAAAGAGAAAAAGCACGTTGACGGAGTTGCAGGGAGAGATAAGTATCTTGGAACAACCTTTTTAACGCTGTCGTCGATCCGGAAGAGAAACGCATTTACGATGACCTGTACGGTACGGTAAATTGATTATTTTATGTGACGATGATAGGGATATAGCATGGTTACCGAGTCGCTTATCAACTGTTGATTTATACTTAATTCGAGTTGATTAATTAAGCTTGGTAATGTCAAGTTTCTCCAGGAATGATTTTGATTAGAATATTAACGAGTTCAGGGATAGCGAGATGCTATCTGTACATTGATATTGTTAATAATCCAGTAATGGACATGATGCTGATACACGCGATGTAATTTATCTGCTATTTATTATATAATTAATCTACAATTTCGAAAAAATAGTTTGGGTGACTCATTAATGAACTAAGTAAGAACAAGTAATTTGTGATTCGTACCTCTTGAGGGCTAAATTTATGTATACTTGGTACTTATTCGGAATTTGACCCCCATAAAAATCATGTTTTTTTTTAATACAATCGATTAAAAAATTAATAAAATAAGTGGAGAAATGTGTTTTTAATCGTTTTTTAGTGATTTATAGTTCGCTTAACCCAAAAGCAAGTTCAGTCCAATAAACGGGTTTATGCATATTTGGGTTATTGGACGGATACAAAAGCAAGTTGAAACTACAGTTGTAATAGGAATAGGTAAATAAATCGTGGAAATAAAAATAATTTTTTTGCTAAAAATCTATCGGAAACACATTTCTTCACTAAAAAAATAATTAGAAACTTATTTTATGCACCTTTTCAATCGATTAGTTTAAAAAAACATAATTTTTTTTGAGGGTCAAATTCCGAATAAGATCCTGTATACTTAAATTTTACATCAAATGGTTCTGCCGAAATTTCAAATTTTCAAAATTCCAGTTCTTGACAAAATCTTATTGGAAACCCTGTGGGAATGTATATTGTTGATACAAATTTACGCAAAAAATAATTAGGTTGTAACCACCAAATGTTGATGACAGATTCCCACAGGGTTTCCAATAAGAAATCTGAATTTAAATCCATTTTATCACTAAAATTATACACATTGATTATTAGAAAGTTAAAGAACTATATGATAATACAATTTATGAAGTAAACAACTATGTATTTCAATTTGACAGCTGACGCAGTTTGATGAAAGATTTGATTTTCTTAATTGTCAAGATTTCTATTACCTGTATTTTAATTAAACTTATTTTCACCTTCTTCAAATAAAAATCTTACAAAATAGTGATTGATAAGATCTATAAATGCATTAGATGTTGAAGGAAAATTTAATATAGCAAATATATTAAAATTTCAATTACACGATAAATATAATTATTTTGACTTTTTGACAATTCTTTGATTTTAAATAACTTTTTTACCAAAATGTAGTTCGATAAAATCTTTCAAACTATTAGAAAATAGTGATGCAAGGGACTTTTTAAACTTTTACATGGAAAAATCAATTGTGACGTGGCCGCCTTATTTCAAATATCAATATGTCATGCAGTTTGTGTACACTTGTTTTTGAAATAAGAATTCTGACCCGGATGGTTAATATTCTACAGAATATTTGCAGAAAAGTTGTATTTGAACTAGTATAAAAATAAAGTTAATAAAATTTGAAATAAATAGCTTCAAAAGCAACTATTTTGAAAAAATTGTATAATTTTACTCACTTTTGAGGTTATAGCATAAAATTGTTTCTAACATCACTTAAATATTTGCATCTGCCTTCTGGAAAACATCTCCAGTCTACACCAAAAATTAGGTGCATCTTAAAATTTCGACCAGACCATTTGGATGTGAAATAACCCATACACGTACACGTAAATAATTTATATGAGTGTGCAAACCCATAAGAAATAAGAATCGTCGAAAATCGTGATAAGCGGAATGACGCAAATCATATATACGAGGAGACCGCAGAAATTTTGCGGAACGCGACATTGAAACACAAAGGGTATACGTACACACGAGTATTCTTGAGGGTCCGTTACCGGAACATCGAGGGAACCCCATGACGTCCCCGCATATTCGTCGCCGCGTTATTAATCGCCCTTTCTCCCCGTCCGCGTCCGTACATATATATTCAACGGAGTGACATTTTGTCGCACGCGAGACAAGAGGCGGAAGAAGGGCCGAGGCATACACTCCCTGGGTTATGTGTGTGTGTGTGTGTGTGTAACGTACGATGTTGCCTCGATTCTCCCGTGGTGACCAATTATTTTAAGGTCGATGTGCCACCACCGCCGTCGCGAATTCATTCGAGTGCAACGATTTTCGGTTCGTTATATCGCATCCATATAGGACCTTCCGATTTTCGTCCTCCTCGATTGGGCTATTGTGTTTGTGCACATTTTCTAATGATCGATTCATTCCTCGGATGCTTCGTAAAAAAAGATGGATACACGAAGTAGAAAACGCCTGCGCGTGTAACTTTTAATATCTTTACCCTAATAGATATTGTATTTTATTTAATAAGTAATAAAATATGTCAGTTTTGGGCCCAATTAACGGAACGCTTTTCCTCGATTTTTCTATTTTTTTATATTGGGATAAATACAAGCTGTATCATGTTTTGTGTTGCATTAATTTCAGAATTAATAATATAGAAATATGTTAGATTGACATAAATCGGCTTTCAAATATTTAAATAGTCTTTTATTTTCTATAAAATTAATTACCCAATAAATAATTTCAATCGAGAAAATAATTCCTCACCGATACAATATATTCTTTTATTACGTTTTTAAAGTGTTAAAATATAAATTACTAGTCATCTACGTTACGCCAGCCCTAGTTCACTCTGTTCAACTTAAACTTTGAAAGTCAATCTAAAAATTCACATCATAAAAACACTTGACAAAATGAACAAGTAAAGGTGCCTCCAGCAGTGCATATTATATCGAGTAAGGGTCCCATAGGGGATATAAATCGTCTATGTAAGTTTGGTTCAAACATCTCAAATAAATTTTGTAAAATAACGTGCTACAGATTTTCTAAACGTTATACTGAAACAAAAGCTGATAATACATAAATTGTTGCTATTACAATTTACTCATATAGATCTCATCGTTAACGTCTCTTTCTTTTTTCTTTTATTCATTTCACACATTACACATATTAATAATATACCTACATGTATCTATTTACTAAATATTATACTTATATACAATTAATATGTAATAACAATAAGTATTGTTACTAATTATGTTTAGAATTTTGTTAGAAAGTAAAATTCTTTATTTAAAATTTTAGATAAAAATGTAAACTGCATAAACCATATTATGTTACTAAAATTTTGTGCGATTGTTTTCATTTTTGTAAATCAAATTATATTGTTTTTAGTTCATTGAGAACATATCGCTTAAAATTTTGTTATTGTGTAATATTCTTATCTGGTTAATCAATAAATAAATATTATTGTCGTATAAATACATAATATAAATACGTATTGTCTAAAAATTTAATTAATTTTTGAACTTCTGAGTAATCGTTGAGTCAGGATTTGAGCTTTGTTGATATATTTAAGTTATTTCTTTGATATTTATGTATTTTTTTTTGCATTTTGTTAAGATATGTTTGACTGTCAATAATGGCAGTTTGGGTGTTCTTTTTTCTATATATATATATATATATATATATATATATATATATATATATATATATATATATATATATATATATATATATATATATATATATATATATATATATATATATATATATATATATATATATATATATATATATATATATATATATATATATATATATATATATATATATATATATATATATATATATATATATATATATATATATATATATATATATATATATATATATATATATATATATATATATATATATATATATATATATATATATATATATATATATATATATATATATATATATATATATATATATATATATATATATATATATATATATATATATATATATATATATATATATATATATATATATATATATATATATATATATATATATATATATATATATATATATATATATATATATATATATATATATATATATATATATATATATATATATATATATATATATATATATATATATATATATATATATATATATATATATATATATATATATATATATATATATATATATATATATATATATATATATATATATATATATATATATATATATATATATATATATATATATATATATATATATATATATATATATATATATATATATATATATATATATATATATATATATATATATATATATATATATATATATATATATATATATATATATATATATATATATATATATATATATATATATATATATATATATATATATATATATATATATATATATATATATATATATATATATATATATATATATATATATATATATATATATATATATATATATATATATATATATATATATATATATATATATATATATATATATATATATATATATATATATATATATATATATATATATATATATATATATATATATATATATATATATATATATATATATATATATATATATATATATATATATATATATATATATATATATATATATATATATATATATATATATATATATATATATATATATATATATATATATATATATATATATATATATATATATATATATATATATATATATATATATATATATATATATATATATATATATATATATATATATATATATATATATATATATATATATATATATATATATATATATATATATATATATATATATATATATATATATATATATATATATATATATATATATATATATATATATATATATATATATATATATATATATATATATATATATATATATATATATATATATATATATATATATATATATATATATATATATATATATATATATATATATATATATATATATATATATATATATATATATATATATATATATATATATATATATATATATATATATATATATATATATATATATATATATATATATATATATATATATATATATATATATATATATATATATATATATATATATATATATATATATATATATATATATATATATATATATATATATATATATATATATATATATATATATATATATATATATATATATATATATATATATATATATATATATATATATATATATATATATATATATATATATATATATATATATATATATATATATATATATATATATATATATATATATATATATATATATATATATATATATATATATATATATATATATATATATATATATATATATATATATATATATATATATATATATATATATATATATATATATATATATATATATATATATATATATATATATATATATATATATATATATATATATATATATATATATATATATATATATATATATATATATATATATATATATATATATATATATATATATATATATATATATATATATATATATATATATATATATATATATATATATATATATATATATATATATATATATATATATATATATATATATATATATATATATATATATATATATATATATATATATATATATATATATATATATATATATATATATATATATATATATATATATATATATATATATATATATATATATATATATATATATATATATATATATATATATATATATATATATATATATATATATATATATATATATATATATATATATATATATATATATATATATATATATATATATATATATATATATATATATATATATATATATATATATATATATATATATATATATATATATATATATATATATATATATATATATATATATATATATATATATATATATATATATATATATATATATATATATATATATATATATATATATATATATATATATATATATATATATATATATATATATATATATATATATATATATATATATATATATATATATATATATATATATATATATATATATATATATATATATATATATATATATATATATATATATATATATATATATATATATATATATATATATATATATATATATATATATATATATATATATATATATATATATATATATATATATATATATATATATATATATATATATATATATATATATATATATATATATATATATATATATATATATATATATATATATATATATATATATATATATATATATATATATATATATATATATATATATATATATATATATATATATATATATATATATATATATATATATATATATATATATATATATATATATATATATATATATATATATATATATATATATATATATATATATATATATATATATATATATATATATATATATATATATATATATATATATATATATATATATATATATATATATATATATATATATATATATATATATATATATATATATATATATATATATATATATATATATATATATATATATATATATATATATATATATATATATATATATATATATATATATATATATATATATATATATATATATATATATATATATATATATATATATATATATATATATATATATATATATATATATATATATATATATATATATATATATATATATATATATATATATATATATATATATATATATATATATATATATATATATATATATATATATATATATATATATATATATATATATATATATATATATATATATATATATATATATATATATATATATATATATATATATATATATATATATATATATATATATATATATATATATATATATATATATATATATATATATATATATATATATATATATATATATATATATATATATATATATATATATATATATATATATATATATATATATATATATATATATATATATATATATATATATATATATATATATATATATATATATATATATATATATATATATATATATATATATATATATATATGGTGTTCTCTGTGACATCGAAGATGAAAAAATAAATATTGCTATAACTGTGGGAATATGTTTTAGAGGTATCCAGTAGTTCTCCTGAATTTTTTCAGATTTTTTCTGGGCCATTATTTCAAATATCAATATGTCATGCAGTTTGTGTACACTTGTTTTTGAAAATAAGAATTCTGACCCGGATGGTTATATTCTACAGAATATTTGCAGAAAAAGTTGTATTTGAACTAGTATAAAAATAAAGTTAATAAAATTTGAAATAAATAGCTTCAAAAGCAACTATTTTGAAAAATTGTATAATTTTACTCACTTTTTGAGGTTATAGCATAAAATTGTTTCTAACACTTAAATATTTGCCTCTGCCTTCTGGAAAACATATCCAGTCTACACCAAAAATTAGGTGCAACTTAAAATTTCGACCAGACCATTTGGATGTGAAATAACCCATACACGTACACGTAAATAATTTATATGAGTGTGCAAACTCATAAGAAATAAGAATCGTCGAAAATCGTGATAAGCGGAATGACGCAAATCATATATACGAGGAGACCGCAGAAATTTTGCGGAACGCGACATTGAAACACAAAGGGTATACGTACACACGAGTATTCTTGAGGGTCCGTTACCGGAACATCGAGGGAACCCCATGACGTCCCCGCATATTCGTCGCCGCGTTATTAATCGCCCTTTCTCCCCGTCCGCGTCCGTACATATATATTCAACGGAGTGACATTTTGTCGCACGCGAGACAAGAGGGCGGAAGAAGGGCCGAGGCATACACTCCCTGGGTTATGTGTGTGTGTGTGTGTGTGTAACGTACGATGTTGCCTCGATTCTCCCGTGGTGACCAATTATTTTAAGGTCGATGTGCCACCACCGCCGTCGCGAATTCATTCGAGTGCAACGATTTTCGGTTCGTTATATCGCATCCATATAGGACCTTCCGATTTTCGTCCTCCTCGATTGGGCTATTGTGTTTGTGCACATTTTCTAATGATCGATTCATTCCTCGGATGCTTCGTAAAAAAAAGATGGATACAACGAAGTAGAAAACGCCTGCGCGTGTAACTTTTAATATCTTTACCCTAATAGATATTGTATTTTATTTAATAAGTAATAAAATATGTCAGTTTTGGGCCCAATTAACGGAACGCTTTTCCTCGATTTTTCTATTTTTATATTGGGATAAAATACAAGCTGTATCATGTTTTGTACTGCATTAATGTCAGAATTTTAATAAAATAGAAATATGTTAGATTGACATAAATCGGCTTCAAATATTTAAATAGTATTTTATTTTCCATAAAATTAATTAACCAATAAATAATTTCAATGAAGTAAATAATTCCTTACTGATACAATATATACTTTTATTACGTTTTTAAAGTGTTAAAATATAAATTACGAGACATCTACGTTACGCCAGCCCTAGTTCACTCTGTTCAACTTAAACTTTGAAAGTCAATCTAAAAATTCACATCATAAAAACACTTGACAAAATGAACAAGTAAAGGTGCCTCCAGCAGTGCATATTATATCGAGTAAGGGTCCCATAGGGGATATAAATCGTCTATGTAAAGTTTGGTTCAAACATCTCAAATAAATTTTGTAAAATAACGTGCTACAGATTTTCTAAACGTTTATACTGAAACAAAAGCTGATAATACATAAATTGTTGCTATATACAATTTACTCATATAGATCTCATCGTTAACGTCTCTTTCTTTTTTCTTTTATTCGTTATTAAGTCACATCACGCATTACACATATTCTTAATAATATACCTACATGTATCTATTTACTAAATATTATACTTGTATACAATTAATATGTAATAACAATAAGTATTGTTACTAATTATGTTTAGAATTTTGTTAGAAAGTAAAATTCTTTATTTAAAATTTTAGATAAAAATGTAAACTGCATAAACCATATTATGTTACTAAAATTTTGTGCGATTGTTTTCATTTTTGTAAATCAAATTATATTGTTTTTAGTTCATTGAGAACATATCGCTTAAAATTTTGTTATTGTGTAATATTCTTATCTGGTTAATCAATAAATAAATATTATTGTCGTATAAATACATAATATAAATACGTATTGTCTAAAAATTTAATTAATTTTTGAACTTCTGAGTAATCGTTGAGTCAGGATTTGAGCTTTGTTGATATATTTAAGTTATTTCTTTGATATTTATGTATTTTTTTTTGCATTTTGTTAAGATATGTTTGACTGTCAATAATGGCAGTTTGGGTGTTCTTTTTTTCTATTAGGTATTTGTAAGTTAATGCAGTATGACCCATTGTGAGTCGTAATTTTGATTTGGTATCTTCTATTTAGTTTGCGTTGAATTGTATTTTGTGTTGAATTCTGTTGGACTTTACGATTTTATATATTCTCTAATTTTATGTAGAAATGCATTTTTAAATTTTTCCATGCTTGATTCCATAAGTAATTCTGATTTATTTGAACAAGAATTTTGAGCATCTTTGAATGGGATTTGAATTTCTAATTTATCTGATGTTTCAATAAACATAAGGATTGAATAAACACACGAAGGAGAGTTTAATAAAGTATTTTCTTAGTTAATTAATTTTATTTTGAATATATATATATATATATATATATATATATATATATGGGTGGTTCTCTGTGACATCGAAGATGAAAAAAATAAATATTGCTATAACTGTGGGAATATGTTTTAGAGGTATCCAGTAGTTCTCCTGAATTTTTTCAGATTTTTTCTGGGCCATTATTTTAAGTTACAGAGAGTCAAAGTTGACATTTTAGCACTTTTTTGCATTATATGCCCATTTCATGAATTTTAGCTCCCAGGGGATGCATTTTTCACTAAAAACATAAGTATGACTTTTTTTGTAAAATTTTCCGAACTTTTCATTAAAAATACTTTTAAAGACATAAATGTATGCTGTCACACTCTTGTAAGCCATTTAAACCTTAAATAGTGAAAATCAGCAATTCTGCTCCGGACTCTGGTAACCTAATACTGTCTAAAAGATGTCTTTTTATAGTCAGAAACTGCCTAAAAATTTCCAGAGTGGGTCTAAATCATTAAGATCACTTATGGTCAAAATATCCGGGAAAAGTGCCCGAAATATTAATAGAAATGTATATTTGTTGCTTATAACGATGAATCTATTAGCATGATCATTGCAAAAAAATTTGTGCACCTACCTTGGAGTGGTAGAAAAGTATCTCCACTTGTTTCAGTATCCAACTAATCCCCTGTAAGCTGCTAAAAATACAAATATTATTATACAAATGTAAAAAATTAATTTTTAAACATTTATAATGCTGAATTTTTAGTTTTACATCCCTTACAAGAATTATAATACTAATCTGAAGGATTACTATAAATATATAAACATCATTTTTACAATAACTGAATATACGTATTTAATACAAAAGATATATAAATAAATCGGATATATAATTCTAATGAATAATATGATAACGTGACAGTGACAAGTTTGTGAAATCTAAACAATGTATTGCTGAATAATAATAATAATAATGTTGATACTTTTATAGTAATCCTTCAGATTAGTATTATAATTCTTGTAAGGGATGTAAAACTAAAAATCCAGCATTATAAATGATTAAATAATAATTTTTTATAATTTTATAATAATATTTGATTTTTAGCAGCTTACAGGGGATTAGATGGATACTGAAACAAGTGGTGATACTTTTATACCAGTCCAAGGTAAGTGCATAAATTTTTTTGCAATGATCATGCTACTAGATTCATCGTTATAAGGCAACAAATATACATTTCTATTAATATTTCGGGCACTTTTCCCGGATATTTTGACCATATGTGATCTTAATGATTTAGACCCACTCTGGAAATTTTTAGGCAGTTTCTGACTATAAAAAGACATCTTTTAGACAGTATTAGGTTACCAGAGTCCGGAGCAGAATTGCTGATTTTCACTATTTAAGGTTTAAATGGCTTACAAGGGTGCGACAGCATACATTTATGTCTTTAAAAGTATTTTTAATGAAAAGTTCGGAAAATTTTACAAAAAAAGTCATACTTATGTTTTTAGTGAAAAATGCATCCCCTGGGAGCTAAAAATTCATGAAAATGGGCATATAATGCAAAAAAGTGCTAAAATGTCAACTTTGACTCTCTGTAACTTAAAATAATGGCCCAGAAAAATCTGAAAAAATTCAGGAGAACTACTGGATACCTCTAAAACATATTCCCACAGTTATAGCAATATTTATTTTTTTCATCTTCGATGTCACAGAGAACCACCCATATATATAATTAGTGAGTGTTTTGAGTGTATAAGGTCTCTTTTATATCGATACACCATCAAACTTATTATATTACTATATTATACCTGCAGTCGATAGTGCAGTTTTAGCCCACAAGATTATGCGTCAAAAGCTTGTCTCTGCAGCTTATTTTCTCAATAATTACAGCATCGAAAGCTTAAAACTGAAGGAGTATTTTTAGCAAATTCGACAAGTAACCGATACTTTAAAAAAAGAATCGTCGGAGTCAGTTTAGAGTGGAAAAAAATCGGAAAAGGCGGTCCACCTGCGTAAACCCAATAAAATAGAACAGGGAAATTAGCTGAGCCGTCGCAGGAACTAATTATCATTTCACGGGGTTTGATAATAACGCAGTGATCCTCGGTCCGCACGAATTCACGGGCCAACGAGCGGACAAGCTGCGCGCTCGGTACGCGGATCGCTCGTTAGAACGGAAAGTGACACACAAGCGAATCCAAAACCTCTATATGTATATATATGTATATACGTATACATATCCTTCCATCCAACCAACCAGTCAACCAATCCACCAACCAACCAACCAACCAGCGTACCCTCCTCTATGTATATATGACGGGGAACTTAACGTCATGATCGCTCGGCAATAACGCGCGAGAGCGTCATCGCGAAACGACTACCAATTATCCAAATGAGTGGTGCTTTCTCTGTCTAGCCAGCTCTCTCTCTCTTACTCTCTCCCGATCTATCGATTTCGCGTTATAACGTAAAGGCACCTTCGGTTATCGCGCCTTCCAGAGTCATGGATGGATATATTGGAATTTTCAGGGTTTTAGTAATTGAAGATGCCTGGCGTGTATTTGCATCGCGCTATGAATATCTCGAGGGAGATGCGAAATTTGCAATTTATGGCTCGATGGAAACCGATTCTAACTGCGCGCATTCAGTTCTCTCCATGGGGTGTGTGTGTATGTGTGTGTGCATAGGAATTGTTCCTCGAATTGTTGTTACTCTACGTGTAAGTATTCTACCTCATATTGTTTTCACCCCCGATTAAATTATATTCTCCTCGATCGGAAATACACTGTTGATCGACTGTGTATACCCCTAAATATGAATTGTCATTTTACCTCGTTTATATATATATATACCTATAGGGATAAAAGCTTACACTGTGCGTTGATCGTTTAAAAATCGATAGGGTACAATTTGATTTGTCTCACCGAGTGCAAATCGAAATCCAAACAATTGCCAAACAAGGAAGAAATTTCATCGAGATAATTGATACGTAGCGCGGTTCTGATTATCTAATGAATCGTTACGTCGAAAATAATAACGTTGGAAATTTTCGATGAACGGCAATGAGGGGAAAAGCCTGTATATCCAACGAATTGAAAATGCCATCGAAGATATTAGAGAAAAGGGTAGTGGAAGAGGTCTCTGGTTATATAGAAACTCTGTCTTTTCACTCGACTTCCCGGCAGATTAATTCCTTCCGGCTGCAAGTGCAAGATTGGACGAGCCGGAAACGACGCCATAATTGCTCGTTGCTCTTTTCTCGGCGGCTTATATATATATATATATATGTATATATACCCCTTTCGGACCAGAGCCGAGGGAACCTTCTCATTTTCTCGCATTAAATGCGCGTCTTGCAAGTTAACGCTCGAATGCAGCCGATAGGGAGAAATTCATCAGTCGCGGTCTATATAAGAATCTTTCGATCGTTCGTTTCACCTTTTCCCTTCGGACGATTTTTCAATCGTGTAAATCCTGTATAACCATCGGTTATTTTGATAATTTGCGAAATGTCTTTTTCTAGGGGATGAGACTCGGAAAGTATTATAGATCGATGGCTTTCATATATTCTTATAGCGCGTATACTGCATATACGCGTAATTATAATTGTATTTTCAACGATTAACGTTAACGTTCCAACTGGAATCACATAACAGTTTTAGGGTATTTTAATACTCGACGTAGTATATTTAAAGTTGTTTATAAAGTTTCGGGATTGTTTTATTTTTTTTAAGCGTTCGACCACTTAATACAAAGCCCAGGTTGTATAACTACAAGCATTTACAGATCGTTGAAGCGCGACTGCTCGAATTTTCTGGAGATTCTCGAGGTCTGACGCTATGAGGGATGTATAATGCGCTTTTGAGTTTTCAAGTAAGTTAGTAAAGTTGAAAACTTGAGCTAGTGCAACGCTAATTACTCTTGACGTGATAAGTTTGGCAACTCTTTTAAAAATATTTACCGTGAAATTTACGAAAAATTTTAATCTATATCCTTTTTCTTCCGGAATCGAGTTTTTCATCAGAATAATTTCAATTAATTCGATAATCCACAATTACAGATTTTTCACATTTTTCTATCGCGCATCACTGGTTTGCTGTAAAAAATAACAAAATATTTTTTGCCGGTATATTAACAGTGCACGGAGATAAAATTTTCAGTAAATTTAATAATAATAAATTTAATAATAAATTTAATATTTGGCTAATAGACTGCCAAATTCCAAAAAATTAGCAAACTTATTGTCGATTCTTACTGAACTTTCTAACAATTTTTAACGAAAGTCTACTAATTTTTACTAAAAGTTCAGTAATTTTTTGAGTTCTGGGAGTCTGTTACCGTGTTAATGAACGATTAGTAGAATTTACTAAAATGTTTCTCTCCGTATAGATTGCCTAAGGAAGTCATTTTGTCTGCTTATCAATTTTAATTAGAAAAACAATATTACACTGAGAAAAATTTGCTAGTATAAATTACTATTTTAATCGTAAAAGGAAGACAGACTTGTACAATTGAAAAAATTGCTATTAATAATGACAATCGTTACCATTATTAATAGCAATTTTTATAATTGTGTAAGTATGTCCTCCGTTTACCATTACAATGGTAATTTTTACTAAAACATTTTTCTCAGTGTATGTATATAATGACACAGCTTTTTAGAACTTTTTGTTAATACTTACTAATAACTTGTTGTATGACTGTAAATAATATAAAAAATATTAAAAGAGGACGCCTATACGTATCAGAACGTCCGGGAACTTGCAAATCATCTTCTACTTTTGAAAGTGATATTTCATAACAAAATTTAGATTTAGGGGAAAATATAGGGAAAAGTCACAATTAACCGTCAAAGTCTCATTTTAATTAACATTATATCTTATATATACAAATTTTCTTTATATACAGATATACTTCAAATGTTCTTATAGCGGGCGTTCTCCATTAATTTTAAATGAACTTCCAATACTCATATGTAGTTATTCTTTCACAATATTATTATTTTAATTAATTTTGGCCAATATAGGTATATATACAAAATTTCTCTCGTCTTTCTATAGTGTTAATAATTTTACAATTTTAAGATCTACTAAAACAATTTACGACAGTATGACGTTTCCCAGCATACCATTAAATACACTGCTAAATGGTAATTTTGTCTAGTAGTGCATTCCACACTTCTCTACCCACAGTAAAGCAAACGTATACATTTTTATCAAAATCTCTACATACCTTTATCAAAGTAATTTAAACCTCCATACACGAATATTGCTTTGAAAGCGCAAAATTACGCAGCCACTCCACGCAACGGATCTACAACTCATAAAAACTATAAAACCCTGTAATGTTTAAAAAATACATCTATATATACGTATATACCCTCGTGATATGTACATTACCAAGGAGACCGCAATAAACATTATTATTCTCGGTGAAAGAAAAAAAAAAAGAAAAAAGAGTGTCCAAGACACGTATACCGTCCGTAGAAAAACGTATATATAGATGTACCTACAACCTACAAGAACATACCGAGTGCAATGTGTAAGCTTTCGCACGCTACCGATGTATATATATATATATCCACTCTCCCTTGTATATATATATAAAATCAAGTTTTAAATTTTGCGGCTCGCGCGACACTGACCGCGCGTTTATATCGCGAACAAGCGATCACCGAGTTATGCGTCCAAAGCACGAATTAATATAAATGAAAAAGAGATTCCATATCTATCTCACTCTCTCTCTTTCTCTCTTCTCTTCTTTGATTATCGTTCACGCAACATCTACCATTGAAATTGCACTGTATATAAGAATGAACGAAAAATAAAAGAAAAATAATCTGTGTATACGTGTATGTATAGGTATATGTGTACTATGTGCATGTGTATGTATGTATACGGGACCTCGCGGTGATTTTCAATTAAAACCATACGGTTGCAAGAAGATATACGAAAGGCGTCAGTCCGGCAACGTAATCGCATTAAGAATTCGCCTTCCGCTCCGACGTATATGAAATCAAGTCATAAAAAGGGAGCCTCCACGCCATCGTAAATTTATCCCATCGCCCTGAACGCGAAATGAAGAGAACCCGCGCGCAAGAGAGAGAGAGAGGGCGGTAGATAAAAGGTGCGTGGTATGCCTATGCCTTCGGAAACGATGGCGAGAGGTATACAAAAATATTGTTATTAATACGACGAGGGAATATTGTGGATAAATTGCCGGTTATGGTGCCAACCGTATATTTCACCCAGTTTGCATCTTATATAGGAAAAGAAAGACACATTTTATACTATACTTACCTTCATTTTCTTTCGGGTGGGTTCACTTAAAAAAGGTAGAATTATTCTCAACTGTGCTTCAAGTAAAATATCTCTGCTTGGTATTAAATGATTTTTCTTGTAGTTAAGTTTAATCTTATGATAAGAATTAGGGATTTTAATTTAGTGATTAGTCGATTTCTGATTTCAAGCACAGTCGATTATATATTATAGAATGAATCATGTAGACGGAGAAAAAATTTCTAGTTAAAATTACTATATCTATATCAATATTTACGATATGTCTCATAAGTTGTTCCTATAAAAAATAGTATTCATTTTTTACTAAAAAATTTTATGCGTGTAATATCAAGCGGATTTCTTCTTATTTAAGAATAATTCCGCTTCAGGTAAGTTTCTACTTTTTTTTAGAGTGTTCTCCCTTCTTTCATATGATAAAGAAACCGTATAGATAATTTTTGATTGCAGTACGTTTGACATCGTTTTTATTCTCGAGAATTTGATTTACGGAATATTTAGTACACGATACATTATGTATAATTGGATTTTCACAAAATTTAATGGAAAAAAATTTTGAATTGATTTAAAGTTGTTCGATGCAAAAGGTATATATGTTTAATTTAATTACGCAATTAAATACCGAACGTGTAGAGTATACTTGTGTGAATTAATTTGGTCTTTAACGTTGTGATTTATTGGTGACGATGGGAATTAATGGATTTAATTATTAATCAATCTTCGAATAATATATATTTATTAGTATTCCGTATAATCTAGATTGAGAGATTATTTCATATAGAC
The DNA here is from genome assembly GCA_026168455.1 of Theocolax elegans. Lineage (NCBI taxonomy): Eukaryota > Metazoa > Arthropoda > Insecta > Hymenoptera > Cerocephalidae > Theocolax > Theocolax elegans. The sequence continues at coordinate 11,788,338 of CM047425.1, read as the reverse complement.
TTTTAATTTATTCTATATTTGTTCAGCCATATGTGCAACGTGTAATTTACAGTTGCTAAAGATTCACGTCGTTAGTGTAAAGATATAATAAACTTACATATTTCTCGGTTTATTAAATTTAGCGATAGGATCTCTTTAAATAAATTTAAATAAAATAGGAAAATGATTGTGTGTATATCAATCTGCAATACGATTTGAATGGAAGAAAATCTATGTAGCAAATAATTTAAACATCTCATATATATACACTGAGAAAAATTTGTTACTATAAATTAGTATTTTAATGGTAAAAAGAGGACAGATTTACACAATTGCAAAAATTTCTATGAATAAATGGTAAAAATTGCCATTATTATAGTATGCATTTCCCTCGATGGTGGCAATTTTTACCATTTATTAACATCAACATTTTCAATTGTGCAATGACTGTCCTCCGTTTACCATTAAAATACTAATTTGTACCAACAAATTTTTCTCAGTGTAGGTATAACTGTAACGAACGCGCGCCAGGTGAACCGAGCGTGGTTCGGTGAAAATGAATAAAAAAAAAAGTAAATGTAAAAAAGTATTGGAGAGTAACCGCGAGTCTTGAGGTATATCGGAGAAACAATCGTTGAGACTGACCCGAAAGCCGAAGCACCAATCCCATTTTTGGTCAGCTAATAATGTGGGTTTCTTGTCCCGACAACCGAGAATGCAAATTATTAAGCATGAATAATATTCAGCTGCTGCTCACGCGTCGGTCGACTCCCCCTCCGTATATTATCTCCTCCTTTTTAACGCGCCCGCGCGCCTGCATTGCTTTATGGAGGTTTCACATTGTCGGATCTTTGAGCCATCGGCGTTCATCTTATTATTACACTATATTGCGGTTATTCTATAGGTGCGTTACACCTCTTTTTTTTATATTAACGTTACAACAAATATCTCTAATCTTGTTATTATTAATATTATTTTTCTTGTACTGACAAAGAAATACACTAAGAGGAATGATCGTATTTATATATAAGGACATACTTTTATTATTGCAATTTTTATTACACTTTATATATCAATATTGAAATGTATATAAGTTAATAATTATTATAAATTGTGGTGCTAAGAATAGCTATATATACCTGTTAAAATTTTCTATAAGATATAGTAAAAATTATAATTATCGAACTATTTACTATTCTTAGTGCAAGTAATTATCAATACGAATATAATGTTTAAGTATCACTCTATTAATTATCTTTATTTTAAGAAAACGATCATACTTGTTCGACATTTGACAACTAAGATTTAAAAAGATAGTAATTAAAATAATGAAAAATTATATATCGAGATAATTATTCCTTTGAAAAGTACTATGATTATCAGAAACTAAAATAACTATTTAAAATTCATTATATATACGTCAATTTTCACTAAAATTCTTGTAAAATTTAGTATAAAGAATACTACATTTTTTATTATCACAGCATATACTTTCGTCAGTAAACGATGTATATAGTAATTTAAAAATACTATTTTTCTCAGTCTAATGTTATGAATAATAATTAATTAATTAGAATTAATTAGGTAAACATATACACGACTATGCAAAAAAATCATAGTGTACACTTACGATTTTACAAAATTAAAATTGCAAATATACTTTTAATGCGTCTATCATAAAATAATATTTCTTGCACCTGCAAAATAACTTCGATCCTATTTTTCTAATTTATCAATAATATAGTTCGTCATGCAAATAATACTTAAATAACTTGTTAATAAACAAAATATTATTTTACAATACGTACATACGGTATCATATACTTTTAAACGCTCCAACAATCAAACGTTGTAAAAACCTTTCCCATCTGCACAGATCGATAAATAGTTAAACAATTGTGAATTCGGCTTTTAAATCATCGCATCATTGCGGTTTATCATGTGACCAGCTTGGAAAATACACAACGCACAAATTCGTTTTTTTTTGTTTTACCGTAACGTATATAATATAACCGTGTATGTATTGTGTGTGTGTATATATATATATACCCTTCTTTTTCTCGCGATCACAATCGGGAAGGAGGATAAAATTGCCGTACGAAGCGTATAAATCATAAATCGATATATATGGAAGCCTGTTAATGGCCGATCTTTCGTGCAAACACGACCGAGAGTTACGAGACCGTTCGAAAGAAATTTCGGGTGTATATAGCCACACACTGCATTATTATATACCTGTGCGTAACGTATCGAGCAATTACGCCGATTATACACACTTCGACTGTACGCGTATAGATATATACATATATGTATGTATGTATGTATTCATGTATGGGTTGGACAATAATATTTTATAACGATTGAATGAACGCCTATTTTGTGTTTCGCGATTGTCTGTTGATTCTCGCTTTATTGAATATATTGTTGCATTTTTTTTTTCGAAAGCTCCTTTATTCGGTATATTTATTTCAATATTAAATTTATAACGGCTGTTTAATTTAATACTTAATCAACGTGATTTACGTTATAAAGATAATAGAAATCCCGTATAAATAATTTATATTTTGTATTGAATATATTGTCAAAATAAATATTTAAGGATTGTTTTAAAAAAAAAAGAGTGACGATGTAGTTTTACGAAAAAATTGATTATTTTCTTTATTTTTTGTAATCACTGTACACAACGATTTCCGTGACCTTGCGCGTTATTCACGCAATTACTATGTAAATTATTCTGAACGCTATATATCTCACCGTGTAATGTAATTAGAAACGTATATCTAACACAAAACAGATATAAATAACGAAATTTAAATAGATAAAAAGAAAATTTTATAAATATCGTCCTTAATTAACCTAGTTAAATTCCGCTTTAAATTTATTTCTATTCGGACGCTTAATTTCACACTTGACAAAATTTATTTGCTACTAGCTTCAAGATATATATACATATATAATACAATTTACATAATAAAGTAGTATTTACACTTGTTACGTAGAAAAAGTGTAATAATTTTATCCTACATAATTTTTATTATATTAAATATAATAGTGGTTTTAATGAGATGTTTCCGTACATCTTTTTGATTAAACTAACGAAGAATAAGTTGAAGTGAAATAATTTAACCACTTGTTTCAAAATATACACTACAAATTTCGCGCGTCTGAGTATAAATCGAAATAAAAAAAGACCATCCCGCAACAATATTTCGGGCAAATATATAAGCAGTATAGTTCCTAAACTGTCGATAGGCGAGGATCAAATATAAGTAAATCCATTTTTTGCCAGGTTTGGAGATTTCTTCAGGTGCTGAATTTATTAGACAAAATTAGTATCAATATAATTTTTACAATAATTATGAATGTTTCATTCGCATGTTATACGACGAAGCTCACTTAGGTTATATTATATTCAAAATACTAAGGTAAAATTTAATTTTAATTTGAAAAATTAATAATTATTATGAAAATTACATAAATACTACATTAGGGTTAATTTGTCCAATATATTCATCGCCCGAAAAAATCTGCAAACCTGGGTGACGAAACGTCTTGCACTTAAATAAATAAAATTGGACTTATTTATTATTCACCCTCAACTATCGACAATTTACTAATTCAACAATGGTAAGGTAAAAACTACAATAAAATAAAAGCGGCAGGTTCAGCCATCACCTCTTTAACCAAAAAAAACCATTTGGAATAAACAGTGTTCAGGTGTGTAGATATATATACTGTACGGTTATACACACACACACGAATTAACGCGTCCCCTCTCTCTCTCTTGCATTATCGTTGGATTCCCCTTGGTGTAATCAGCGTGAGCGCGCAGAGAGAAACGGTTGCACGAATGATCAGAGCCCCTTAAATCAAGTGGCAGTCTCTCTTTGGGTTGGGTGCAAAGAGATTCAACGGCGGCGGTACCGATCGACTTATACCGGATGAATCTAATTGATTTCTGAGTTTGCCAAGCGCAATTCTCTCTCGCGGCGCTTCCTATTGCGCGTACACGTATATGTATATCAACGCGTGTCTATACCCGTTTATTCTCCTGACCTACATTCTCTTGAAACGTCAAAACAAGGGATGTATATTCGGATTTGTTGTGAATCTATATATATACACATATACATACATATACATACGCCTGTTTAAACGGGTGTTTTTTTTTGCATTAATAATTATATGTATATATATCGATCCAACACATCAAACATCAATTTTTTGTGTAATTTACGATGCGCACAGGTACATATATACACGTACGTACAATGTAAATATGCAATTTAATTTAAATTAAATTATTATAACGCAGGATGAAGCGATTGAATAATTAACCTTTTAGAGTAGCTGTAATTATATTCGCCTCTGTGTATTTCGAGTGCAATAGGTATACACTGACATTTCAATTTTCCCGGGTTGATGTAATTTCGGCGTATAAACCTCCTGAGATGGGTTCAATTAAATTGTGTATTATCATTGTTAATAAATATGTTTTATTCGAATGGGTTTGAATAATGACGCGCTCACTTTTAGATACATATCAGAATAATACACACGATTCAGAATTACTAAAAATATATCGTGTGTGACATAAACTTATATATATATATATATTCTAATTATATATGCGATACTCTGTTTTATTAATGTAGAATAAAATAATATTGTTTGGACGGAGTTGGGTGTGTAGACTTCCGGTTCGTGTCTACGATGATACTGCGTGTATTTTGTCAACATTTCTTAAATTATCGCCGCATCTTGCGGGATTTAAAATAATAAAATTTATTTTAATTTACGTAAGAAGGATGTACATGTTTCGCAATTAATAATTTATAGTTTTGCGCTAGATTTGGATGTTACAGTAGGCAGCGGAAACATTTTTAAAGATATTTTAACGTTTATCATTTTTCTCTCAAATGAGCCAAATCATTTTTAGGAGCTTGTTCATAGCTATAATTCCTAGCTAAAATGGCCATTTTTCTTAATCTACTTAAAATTCCAAAAGCATTTTTGATGGTCGAAAAGGGTTATAAATTGGAATGAAAACTAGAAATGGGCAAAAAAGGTTCGAAAAAGCGTTTCATTCTTGTACACGACCTGGCCAAGCGTCCTAGGTAGTTTATAGATTGCACGAGAACGCTACTCAGTAAATGGCTACAAAATTTTTGTTGATTCCACCAGGGTAACGATAACAATAAAGACATAAGGTACGGTTAGACTTAAGGGGATGTCGACTCAGAAAATGGTAATTTTTAATATTTTTATATAAACAAAAGAATAAATTTTTGAAAAAATCGTGAACGCCATGACCTTGCTTTTGTTTTAAACTACACCTACGAATTTTTTCAGATTTTTAATCCAATATTTCCAACGTTATTCGAATGGGTTTGAATAATGACGCGCTCACTTTTAGATACATATCAGAATAATACACACGATTCAGAATTACTAAAAATATATCGTGTGTGACATAAACTTATATATATATATTCTAATTATATATGCGATACTCTGTTTTATTAATGTAGAATAAAATAATATTGTTTGGACCGAGTTGGGTGTGTAGACTTCCGGTTCGTGTCTACGATGATACTGCGTGTATTTTGTCAACATTTCTTAAATTATCGCCGCATCTTGCGGGATTTAAAATAATAAAATTTATTTTAATTTACGTAAGAAGGATGTACATGTCTCGCAATTAATAATTTATAGTTTTGCGCTAGATTTGGGTGTTTTAGTAGGCAGCGGAAACAATAGGGTAAATTAATTCTACATATATACCCTATAGTAGAATTTTAAATATGAAAAATGGGCTTGAAATTAAGAATGGCCAGTGAAACTGGTCAGGTTCTATCTCAAATGAAACGCTTTTTCACACCTTTCTTGACCATTTCTTAGATGGACATAACCTTCATCAAATATGAAACAACTTTTCGGGTAATCCTGTAAAGAAAACTTAAAGCGTGTTGTGAAATTCGATCGGTTTTACCATTTGTAATAGATACAGACGCTTATTTACGCTATGTAAATAGTACTTTTAAAGATATTTTAACGTTTATCATTTTTTCTCTCAAATGAGCCAAATCATTTTTAGGAGCTTGTTCATAGCTATAATTCCTAGCTAAAATGGCCATTTTTCTTAATCTACTTAAAATTCCAAAAGCATTTTTGATGGTCGAAAAGGGTTATAAATTGGAATGAAAACTAGAAATGGGCAAAAAAGGTTTCGAAAAAGCGTTTCATTCTTGTACACGACCTGGCCAAGCGTCCTAGGTAGTTTATAGATTGCACGAGAACGCTACTCAGTAAATGGCTACAAAATTTTTGTTGATTCCACCAGGGTAACGATAACAATAAAGACATAAGGTACGGTTAGACTTAAGGGGATGTCGACTCAGAAAATGGTAATTTTTAATATTTTTATATAAACAAAAGAATAAATTTTTGAAAAAATCGTGAACGCCATGACCTTGCTTTTGTTTTAAACTACACCTACGAATTTTTTCAGATTTTTAATCCAATATTTCCAACGTAATTCTTATGTTGAAAAATGTAGATCCCTGAAACTTGGATCCGACATCCCGTTAACGGAGACCTATTAGTAACAAAATAACCATCAGGGACAATGATACCAGCTTGTTTTCATATGGATATATGATTATATATTCATGGTCAACTGTTATAAATTAACAGTATAGTACTTACTTCCGAAAGGTTGACACATCACATGGTTTTTGACCTAAGCCTCAAAAAATTTTCTTAAAAAGATAATTCGGTTGATCCAATGCTATTCCTTTGGAATCAAGAAGAATTTGATTCATTTTATAATATTAATCGTTTTGAGTTCTACACTATATCTCATTTTTTACAAAAAGATTGATTATAGAAGAATCACAATAGAGCAAACAATTTTCTCTTTGAGACATGTATTTAACAAGAATTCTGCTTAGATCAAAAATCTATTTCTTTAGACGTAACTTTTTTTTAAGTTAACGTCGCAATTTGGTGCTAATCAGCGACAAAGGTCATACGATGTCCTTCAGAAGAAAGTACATGCTGAAAACTACATTTCCCCAGTGGTGCTTGTATTTTAGTGTATCTCAAAATTGAGCAACATTTTTGTGATTGTATGGCGATCGTATCTTCAAATATTGAAATACACATTTTTTGTTTAATTTTTTATTAATCCAAATTTTACAAGTTCAAAAATACTATGTTTAATCTTACCCAAGACATTATTTTAAGTTTCTATAAACTTTACACAAATGCTTAATTAATATTTTACCAATTTTGGGACTGTCTCGTTGGATACGTTGATATGAACTTTCCCCAAACTTTTTTTACGCGGAGGACTTGTTATTAATAGTTAATTACCGAATCATTGACAGAAGAATTCATCTATTATCAAGATCTTCCATTTATATTTTTGTACTATGATGAGTATACAATTCATATTATAATATTTAAACTGAATTAATTAATGTTTTTAAATAATTTATACACAAATTACTTCTATGTACGAAATGTAAAGGAGATGAACAAGAACGTTTCATAACGTCAATTTTTTACATTAATATTCATTAACTATATAAGTAATATTCATTTGGTACAAATATCACGAAAATTTTATCCTTCAATTGAATATTGACTTAAATACAAGTTTTTCGTTTTCTCGGTGAGAAAGATGTATATTTCGGTATTTTTTACAAATATCAGTGATCTCTAAGTTAAAAATCATCATAAAAATTAAACTTTCTCAAGATAATTATTTAAATAATATTTAAGGTTAATTTATACTACACTGGAAAAAATAATTACTTACCTTAAGAGGAATTGTTGTTAAATATATGACCCAAGCAGAAATCTGGTTGATATTAATTGAATCTTGTAAAATTTAGAAAAATATGGTTGATCCTGTTATATTGATCTACTTAAGTCACCCTTCCTAGTTTTGGACATAAGGAGATGCAGTTTGATTATAGAGGATTGATTTAATATCAAGCACATTACATGTTGGGTCATATATTTAACAAGAATTCTATTTCAAGCAAGAAATTATAGTTTTTTCAGTGCACGTTATATCTCAAGTCATCAATTGATTCTCTTACGTATTAATCAAAACTGTATTATTCCACCAATCGTCAACTGCCACATTGTGAATTCACGTCAACATATCGACTCTCTGAAAATTATTTGCGAAACTTCCGAGTGATATTCAAAATCAGCACATCGAAATCCAAGGATGCCGCACTCGATAACGTATCGACGGACTCGCACAGTGCCGTTATACATATACAAGCCTATGTATATATATATCCATGGGTGGGCACGACGAGCAACACGACGCTCATTTGTCTTGGAGGACGGATTCACGATTCAAAGAGAGACAACACGAGTGCCCCGCTAATCAATCTCCTGCAGGGAAACTCGTGCGTGACTCTTGAGTATATTCACTCTGTATATGTGTGCGTTGTATTCTACCTCTTTCTCTAACGGACCGACCTTCCCGGTATTTTGGTAGGGGCTTATATATCGCTTCAAAAATCGCTTTGAATATTCATAATGTTTTCTCGTTGTATATACCCGATACCTATACAAGTATATACATATATATATAGACAATCTACAACATGTGTAGGGTCGCATGTTTGAGCTCATGGCAAATAGGTGCGAACGCGACTGTGTATATATATATACTCCCTCTCCAAGTTTTACTCGAAGGCGGGTTTATGGGTGGTAACGTTGTGTCCGCGATTTTGTAACGGATCTGTAGCGATTTGTCTTTTTTGATACTCTTGACGTGCGCGCGTGGGTTTCTCGGCTTCTTGATTTTTTTAATTTAAGGCGTTATTTCAAACTAGTCCTTCTATTTAATGTTTTATTTAACTGTCGGTGAAATACATATATCCACATTGGCAATCCTATAAAATTAATTAAACAATTTTTATTTTAAATAAGTTTATATAATTATTTTAATTACTTATTTAACAGAAAAAAGCACAATTAAATAATAATAAGATTAAATAAATATTGTAATATGTATAAATGTGATTATTCAAAATAAAATAACCACTTGTTTCCAGGTTACAGAGTTACTGGTGTCGTTGGACTGACTGTAAAATTAATAAACAACGTGGAAGAGATTATTTTTCGCAAGAAACAGAAATACACCTGCAAATACGTACGCAATCGATCGATCTATGTTAATAAGATTTCGGTAAATAAAAGTTAAATAAATAGTTTAAAAACATAAATAGACATGACTTTTATCAAAATTTAGTTACAGTGTTAGATAGTGTTAAAATCTCCGACTTCTATATGTATAGGTGTATTGTAAATCTCTTCAGGATACTTTCTTGTTAATATATGACCCAAGCAGAAATCTGGTGATATTAATTGAATCTTGTAAAATTTAGAAAATATGGTTGATCCTGTTATATGATCTACTTAAGTCACTCTTTCAAAGTTTGGACCTAAGAAGATGCAGTTTGATTATAGAGGATTGATTTAATATTCAAGCACATTACATGTTGGGTCATATATTTAACAAGAATTCTATTTCAAAGCAAGAAATTATAGTTTTTTCAGTGCACGTTATATCTCAATTCATCAATTGATTCTCTTACGTATTAATCACAAACTGTATTAGTCACCAATCGTCAACTGCCACATTGTGAATCACGTCAACATATCGACTCTCTGAAAATTTTTGACGAAACTTCCGAGTGATTTCAAAATCAGCACATCGAAATCCAAGGATGCCGCACTCGGTAACGTATCGACGGACTCGCACAGTGCCGTTATACATATACAAGCCTATGTATTATATATCCATGGGTGGGCACGACGAGCAACACGACGCTCATTTGTCTTGGAGGACGGATCACGATTCAAGAGAGACAACACGAGTGCCCCGCTAATCAATCCTGCGGGAAACTCGTGCGTGACTCTTGAGTATATTCACTCTGTATATGTGTGCGTTGTATTCTACCTCTTTCTCTAACGGACCGACCTTCCCGGTATTTTGGTAGGGGCTTATATATCGCTTAAAAATCGTTGAATATCATAATGTTTCTGTTTGTATAACCCGATACCTATACAGTATATACATATATATATATATATATATATATAGACAATCTAAAATCTGTAGGGTCGCATGTTTGGCTCGTGGCAAATAGGTGCGAACGCGACTGTGTATATTATATACACTCCTCTCCAAGTTTTACTCGAAGGCGGGTTTATGGGTGTGGTAACGTTGTGTCCGCGATTTTGTAACGGATCTGTAGCGATTTGTCTTTTTGATACTCTGACGTGCGGCGTGGGTTTCTCGGCTTCTTGATTTTTTTAATTTAAGGCGTTATTTCAACTAGCCTTCTATTTAATGTTTTATTTAACTGTCGGTGAAATACATATTCCACATTGGCAATCCTATAAAATTAATTAACAATTTTTATTTTAAATAAGTTTATATAATTATTTAATTATTATTAACAGAAAAATGCACAATTAAATATAATAAGATTAATAATATTGTAATAGTTAAATGTGATTTTCAAAATAAAATAACCATTTGTTTCCAGGTTACAGAGTTACTGGTGTCGTTGGACTGACTGTAAAATTAATAAACAACGTGGAAGAGATTATTTTTCGCAAGAAACAGAAATACACCTGCAAATACGTACGCAATCGATCGATCTATGTTAATAAGATTTCGGTAAATAAAAGTTAAATAAATAGTTTAAAAACATAAATAGACATGACTTTTATCAAAATTTAGTTACAGTGTTAGATAGTGTTAAAATCTCCGACTTCTATATGTACAGGTGTATTGTAAACCTCTTCAGGATACTTTATTGTAAAATATTGTACAGTCAGGAATTAATGAATAAATAAATAAATACGATATCATTAACTCAACGGACTACTCGCGCATCATCGGTCATCCCTTAAATAAAATATACATGTTGAAACGATTTTAGTAAATTAATTTCGGCGCCTTGCCTATTATTAAATTATTTATTAAACATACAATTTACAATTATTTACAATGAATGTTTATTAAACCTATTTGACCGACAAAAATATATTTTTTACGCGTCAGAAGATTATTCCTAATAATATATTTATAATAAACACAATTCAAAATTCACTTTGATAGATTGAAACAATTTTTTTTTTATAATTTGTTTGTGTAATTTTGTCCAACTTCTTAGTAATTATTTAGGTGCCGGGTTGTTTTTATACATTTGGGAATATAAGTGTTTCATTTTGACTGTAAGACCAAAATAAGTGAAATTATAATTGAAAATCAGAAATTTGCTTATTTCGTGTCAACAATGCTTCGTATACATAATTTATAGATTCGTATCGCCTATTTCGACATTCGCGGAAATGTGAGCTACGTCGTTATTAAATTTTAAGTATAGTACTTACAATAGATTTGTATTGAATTACGAAAAATAAAAGCCAACCTATATATATATATGGGGTATTCCACGTGAAGTGGTCGATCAAAATTTTAAAATGCACCAAATTTTGGGTACACATTGCAAAATGTTTTTCAGAATACAGAAAAAAATTTTTAGGTACTGGAATCTATTTGCTCAAAAGTTATTCTAACCTCAAAAAGTGGATTTTTCCAAGTTTTTTCAACACCAGCTGGGTTTACCGCTATGTAACTCAAAATCTATCAACTTTACTATACAACATTATATGTAACATTCGTTGCTGATTATGTCTAGAATTTATTCTTCTGGGTTAAAATTTCTAATCTCAAGGTTAATGACAAATAAACTACATGTCAACATTCAACTTAAAAAAAGTGTAAGTGCGGCCACAATTGATTTTTTTATCCAAAAGTTCAAAAAAAAGCTGGGAGCAATACCTTTCAAATGGTCTGTAGCATTTTTATGGCCTTCAATACTGTAAAAAGTTATGATAATTTAAAGAAACATCGAAATTTTTTTAAAAATTTAAATGGGAAATACCATGTTAATTTTGTGAATTTTTTGTCTTTCTTTAAATTATCATAACTTTTTACAGAATTGAAGGCCATAAAAATGCTACAGACCATTTGAAAGGTATTGCTTCAAGCTTTTTTTTGAACTTTTGGATAAAAAAATCAATTGTGGCGCACTTACACTTTTTAAGTTGAATGTTGACATGTAGGTTTATTTGTCATTAACCTTGAGATTAGAAATTTTAACCCAGAAGAATAAATTCTAGACATAATCAGCAACGAATGTTACATATAATGTTGTATAGTAAAAGTTGATAGATTTGAGTTACATAGGCGGTGAACCAAGCTGGTGTTGGAAAAAACTTGGAAAAATTCACTTTTTGAGGTTAGAATAACTTTTAAGCAAATAGATTCCAGTACCAAATTTTTTTTTTCTGTATTCTGAAAAAACATTTGCAATGGTGTACCCAAAATTTGGTGCATTTTAAAATTTTGATCGGACCACTTTACGTGGAATACCCCATATATATATATATATATATATATATATATATATATATATATAGGTTTTTTCTATATGTATATCTGCTATAGAAAAATAATAACCTGTGTAAAACAAAAAGTATGGGGGACGTCTGAGAAAATTGTGGCTTATAAAGTCTTGGCAAAGTCTAGCTGGTGAGACTATCCCATACTTTTTGCCAGACTTAATATATTTTATTTTAAAAGTCTGGGAGAATTCAACCAGACTTTCTCCCAGACTTCCCCCTCGTCGAATCTTCGTCGCACTGCATCTTCCAAACATAAACATTATATTGTATCTAATTAATAGGAACAATACATCCTCGACATGTTTTGAGCTATCGAACTCACAAAACACCCAGATATTTATCTATCACATATGAAAAAAAGTCACCAACGTTTTTCGTGTATCTCGCGACAACAAACTGATGAAACGGTTAGGTTACAATTATAAAAACACAATCATCAAATTGAAGTTGGTTTTCATATCGTTATTGGTGACTTTTTTCTTATGTGATAGATAAATATCTGGGTGTTTTGTGAGTCCGATAGCTCAAAACATGTCGAGGATGTATTGTTTCTATTAATTAGATACAATATAAATTTTATGTTTGGAAGATGCAGTGCGACGATGATTCGACGAGCTGGAAGTCTGGGAGAAAGTCTGGTTGAATTCTTCCAGACTTTCAAAAATAATTACAAAGTCTGGCAAAATGTGCGGGAGAAAGTCTGGTTGATTTATCCCAGACTTTTAAAATAAAATATATTAAGTCTGACAAGAAGTATGGGATAGTCTCACCAGCTAGATTTTGCTAAGACTTTATAAGCCACAATTTTCCCAGACGTCCCCATACTTTTTTTTAGCACGTGTAAAGCACCGATTGGATATTTTGGTATTCTTTTTCAAATTTCGCATAATAAATCCATTGGTGCAGTACTCGCGTATATCGATATTGTACTTTATTAAAATTTAAGTGATATCGACAAAATTTATACTATCATTCGATTTAAAGCTTTACTATTAGTAGTTCGCATAATAGATACATCGGCGACTAAAAAAGTCGTATAAAAGTAAAATTACTCTAAGAAATGTATATATAATATATATATATTGGTGTAATAAAGGATTTACGAGCTTATGCAAATTATCCAAGGACTAATTAATGCACAAAAGTGCGTGCGTGTTGCAAATGGTAAGTTACAATGTATGAAAAGTATATTCCCCATACATATATATCACGCATTCGCATTGAGTGATGTACATACTTTTAGATTCAAGTCTCAGTGCATAAATAAATGTCGGTCGACTACAAGATTATCCGATTAGCAGTATATGTGCGGTTGATACCTTATTTCACCAACATCTGAATCTTCTCTGATCCATGTTTATTTATAATATATGTATATATATATTTTTTCCAGATCGCATGTCAACGCTTTATTTATTTATTTGTGTTATTGATAATTTGTGGAATAATTACATAAAAATGGCGTGCAACAATCAATTAATCCTATGAATTTTCATTTGTATCATTAATAGTTATTACAAATATATTGCACTATTTTGTGTTTGCGTGAAATCAAGATTAATAAATAATTAGTGTAAAAATAACGATGAATAATTAAATAAGATATTATACAGGAGGTTAATTAATTTCTGAATAATTAATTGGTTCCCATAGCGTACGTCGAATGCATGCATAAACTATTATTCGATATTCTTTCAGGAGTTCGTCAATGTATACACTCCTAACTGCAGTGGTTACATGTATTCGTCTTGACACATTGTACAGTCGTATAAATTTTCAAACAAGATTTAAATCCATTTGACGAAATCGACCCCTCGTGAATACGAAACCAACGATCTTTGAGATATTTAAGTATAGCACGCGTCGGTAAAAATATAAATGACAATGTTGGTGTGCAGAGCAGTAAATAGTCAAAATAATTAACCGGCATCGATGAGCAATATGGAAAGCCGTACATTACGGTTAACTTGACACGAAAATGCTATAGATTCACGGGGGTACACGAAAGGCTTTACGATCCTCTCTTACGACACTTGTATATCCTTTAACGTCAACAACAACGTCCACGTGGTTAATCCTCTTACAGTTTATAGGTCCGAATGGCATCGACGCGCAAAATTCATGTGGCATACGCTTCTATATATATATATAGAAATACAGAGAGGCAAGAGAAAGCAAGAAAAAGAGAAAGAGGGAGAGAGAGAGAGGGAATCCCGGTCCTCATTTTCCCATTGTTGTTGGAATTTCAATTGGTATATGTATATATTTCTGGTATAAAAAGTAATTTAGATTAGTTTTTCCGTTAAGATTACACTGGAATCCGATCAGATAATAATACATTCATTGTGTTCCATTAATTAAAAGTGCATAAAAATACATACCCGTATACGTTTCTTTTCACGAAATTCAGAGATAACACCTGGTGCGCGTACATATACATATATATGTATACGTGTACGTACACAAACAAAGTCACGATTAAAACATAAAGCCTAATTTAATTAACGATTGCTCGTTAAAACTCACCGAGCTAGAACGCGATATCTGATTTTTTCATGCAAATATATACGCGATAGAAAGAGAGAGAGAGAGAGAATTGGAAGGGATGAAAAATGCATCGCAGCGAATAATTTAAAAGTCATTACGTCTCGAGTAAATCACAAAGAGGATCAACTGCGCGAGAGTTAAGTTGTCTCAATCAATTAGATATACCGGAGGTTTTCTATAGGTATATGTGTATATATATATATATATACAATCGGTTGAATTACACTCGGACTCGAGGCCGTAAAACAGAGAAGAAGAGCTACCGAGCACGAGGTTACGTGATGGATGGTGCACGTCAGGATCGATTCTTTCAAGTTGGACGGACCCGTTTAGACAAGTGCCTCTGAAGTTTTAGAGGAGTGCGAGACGAGGTGAAACTTCGAAAGGTATCAACTATACTTCCTAACCGTCCGGATATTCTTTACGGTATGGATTAGAATGACGTTAACTTTCGGTATTTTTGAAAATTCAAATTTATCCGCTTTTTAACGCAACAAATTAATTTCGTAGTTTTTTTATATATATAGCTATATGTAAGAATATATATACTTATGTATACGACTCGTTTTTGTTGGGTTAGTTGGAGCTATCGTAAGCGAACGTGATAAAACTTCGATGTTATTATTTTAAATAAGTATCTTTAAAGGTCTTTTCAATTTACATTTTTCATCGTGTATTGCTCGTTTGTACGGTCACACTTTACCTATTTCCCGATATGCATTATTATATCTCACGTGGAAAAAATTTCCATGAAAAAATCATTGGAAAACATTATATTTGCAAAATTTTGGACAAAATCGTAGCATAATGAATTAATAAATTATTAAAAATTATTTGTAAACAATATGTTAAGTTCAGGTTACAAAATTAATTAAAGTTTACCGCAACAATTTTTTATACATTTTACCTAAATTTAACATATTGACATTAACAATAAAAATAATTTCTGAGCGCATTTTTTCATAAAAACACGTTTTCTTCGATGTCAATATATACCAACGATAAACACACTAAAAAGATTTATCAAATATACGTCTTGTCCGTTAAAAACTTTTAACACAACTAGAATTTCACTAATAAGTGGCCATTTTTTAACCGTATTTTTTAACCGTGCGACATTAAAAAAACAAAAAATGTTTACAAACTAGCATCTATTATTTATTGCACATGCTGTTATATCATATGTGAATAAATATGTGTTTATAAATAAAAGAAATTTAGCCAAAAATGAAAATAGAGCAAAAGACTTCCGAGTAAAATGATAATTTGTTTTTTAAAATTCGAAATAAATTAAATATTTCCAATGAACATTAACAAGTTTTTGTAAAATTGTGAAATTTCAAGTTAAATTTTTTGTAAAACATAGTAAAATTTTGCGAAGAAATATTTTCCAATAATTTTTCCATGAGATTATTTCCACACGGGATCTCGATTTCGTTGTTATCCAAATTTTTATTTCGACTATATTTAATCTTTATTCCACAAATTCACAATCTCCTTGTGAAATTTTATGAACGGAGTGCCGTATTTAATATTCATCCTCCTACCTGAAAAAAATAAGAGAAGAGGCGCCTTCGTTTGTCAATAATCTAATTACGTGCTGAATTTTAAACTAAAACATGATTGCGTTTTAAACATTTGAAGAAAAGATTTGATGTTTTCGGTAAGACTTTTCTCGAAAACGTAATAATACTTCATTTTCAAATTCAGCACACGGTTAGATTATATCGACAAACGAAGACGCCCCTTCTCTTATTTTTTCACAATACTCTCTTTATTTTTTTATCAATTAATCATCAAAAATTGAGTATGTAACCCCCTTAATTTAATCTCATTAGCCTCTAATAAAAGGCAGAACGATAATTTTGGTCTTATCGATGGAACATATTCCCGTTTATAACCCATACATCACGACAGTTATTCAGTCGCGTAATTGCGCAATGCGCATTAATAATAAGAAAGCGAATTAAAGAAAACAAATACACTAAACGGATAAACCCAATAAGAGGTATATAAGACCCGACGTTGGAGAAAGAAGAAATACTGTAGACGATTGAACGACCGGTCATTAAATTTACATAAGAGCTTTTAAAAAGGAGCACGACCTCGGCGATAATTAATAGTCGTGGAATTTTGATTGACGAGAACGAAATTCGGCGTGCAGTGTGCACCGTGCGAAGAATTGCGTATATATATGTATATGTATATAACCCTTCTTATAAGTTTAAAAAGCAAAGTAAAAGGGGAAAATTAAGAAATTTCTCGCGTCGAAGACTCTCCAGCTGTGAGCTTCATCGGTGTCTTCATCAATCATTCGAATGTATAACACGCGCGGGCGTATAGATCTACGTTCATGCACACGTACATACACACACACTCGGCTCTCTCACTTTGTCTTGACATCTGTCAGACGGTATTGTTCAGCTTTTTATTTTCATCGCCCTCATGACGAGAGCCTTCGTGGTCCTCGGTTAAAGTTAACCTTTGAAATGGAGAGGCTACATCTATATACATATATATATATATACAATCGGTTGAATTACACTCGGACTCGAGGCCGTAAAACAGAGAAGAAGAGCTACCGAGCACGAGGTTACGTGATGGATGGTGCACGTCAGGATCGATTCTTTCAAGTTGGACGGACCCGTTTAGACAAGTGCCTCTGAAGTTTTAGAGGAGTGCGAGACGAGGTGAAACTTCGAAAGGTATCAACTATATACTTCCTAACCGTCCGGATATTCTTTACGATGGATTAGAATGACGTTATTTCGGTATTTTTGAAAATTCAATTTATCCGCTTTTTAACGCAACAAATTAATTTCGTAGTTTTTTTATATATATAGCTATATGTAAGAATATATATACTATGTATACGACTCGTTTTTGTTGGGTTAGTTGGAGCTATCGTAAGCGAACGTGATAAAACTTCGATGTTATTATTTTAAATAAGTATCTTTAAAGGTCTTTTCAATTTACATTTTTCATCGTGTATTGCTCGTTTGTACGGTCACACTTTACCTATTTCCCGATATGCATTATTATATCTCACGTGGAAAAAATTTCCATGAAAAAATCATTGGAAAACATTATATTTGCAAAATTTTGGACAAAATCGTAGCATAATGAATTAATAAATTATTAACAATTATTTGTAAACAATATGTTAAGTTCAGGTTACAAATTAATTAAGTTTACCGCAACAATTTTTATACATTTTACCTAAATTTAACATATTGACATTAACAATAAAATAATTTCTGAGCGCATTTTTTCATAAAAACACGTTTTCTTCGATGTCAATATATACCAACGATAAACACACTAAAAAGATTTATCAAATATACGTCTTGTCCGTTAAAAACTTTTTAACACAACTAGAATTTCACTAATAAGTGGCCATTTTTTAACCGTATTTTTAACCGTGCGACATTAAAAAACAAAAAATGTTACAACTAGCATCTATTATTTATTGCACATGCTGTTATATCATATGTGAATAAATATGTGTTTATAAATAAAAGAAATTTAGCCAAAAATGAAAATAGAGCAAAAGACTTCCGAGTAAAATGATAATTTGTTTTTTTTAAATTCGAAATAAATTAAATATTTCCAATGAACATTAACAAGTTTTTGTAAAATTGTGAAATTTCAAGTTAAATTTTTTGTAAAACATAGTAAAATTTTGCGAAGAAATATTTTTCAATAATTTTTCCATGAGATTATTTCCACACGGGATCTCGATTTCGTTGTTATCCAAATTTTTATTTCGACTATATTTAATCTTTATTCCACAAATTCACAATCTCCTTGTGAAATTTTATGAACGGAGTGCCGTATTTAATATTCATCCTCCCTACCTGAAAAAATAAGAGAAGAGGCGCCTTCGTTTGTCAATAATCTAATTACGTGCTGAATTTTAAACTAAAACATGATTGCGTTTTAAACATTTTGAAGAAAAGATTTGATGTTTTCGGTAAGACTTTTCTCGAAAACGTAATAATACTTCATTTTCAAATTCAGCACACGGTTAGATTATATCGACAAACGAAGACGCCCCTTCTCTTATTTTTTTCACATACTCTCTTTATTTTTTTATCAATTAATCATCAAAAATTGAGTATGTAACCCCCTTAATTTAATCTCATTAGCCTCTAATAAAAGGCAGAACGATAAATTTTGGTCTTATCGATGGAACATATTCCCGTTTATAACCCATACATCAACGACAGTTATTCAGTCGCGTAATTGCGCAATGCGCATTAATAATAAGAAAGCGAAATAAAAGAAACAAATACACTAAACGGATAACCCAATAAGAGGTATATAAGACCCGACGTTGGAGAAAGAAGAAAATACTGTAGACGATTGAACGAACCGGTCATTAAATTTACATAAGAGCTTTTAAAAAGGAGCACCGACCTCGCGATAATTAATAGTCGTGGAATTTTGATTGACGAGAACGAAATTCGGCGTGCAGTGTGCACCGTGCGAAGAATTGCGTATATATATGTATATGTATATAAACCTTCTTATAAGTTTAAAAAAGCAAAGTAAAAGGGGAAAAATAAGAAATTTCTCGTCGTCGAAGACTCTCCAGCTGTGAGCTTCATCGGGTGTCTTCATCAATCATTCGAATGTATAACACGCGCGGGCGTATATATCTACGTTCATGCACACGTACATACACACACACACTCGGCTCTCTCACTTTGTCTTGACATCTGTCAGACGGTATTGTTCAGCTTTTTATTTTCATCGCCCTCATGACGAGAGCCTTCGTGGTCCTCGGTTAAAGTTAACCTTTGAAATGGAGAGGCTACATCTATATACATATATATATGCGAGCGAGCGAGCGAGCTCCGAGTATAAAAGATTAAGATAAGCCAGAATAAAGGAGATAGTGATCCTAAAATCTTCATTTTTATTACTACCCAAAGTAAAATATAAGGAACAATCTAAATTTTATAATACAATGAAGAACCACTCAAAAGAGCTTGATATTTATTTCCTGACCTGGGTAAAAATATAATTTTAAGGTGAAAGGGATATGAGACGTTTCAAACTGTCTTGTCTCCATTGTTACGTAAGTTATGCATTCGATCTATTTCGGTACTTACGTACACACACTCGTCTAACCGATAAAAATGATTTACGAGACGTTTGTTTATATGTTTCACACTAAAATATTCATTAGTCAATTTTTAAAAAGAGAACCGATGTTTCATTCAATTTTTCCTTTTTTTTCGAGGATCCACTAACAAAATTTTGATCGAACGAAGGCGCAATTGTAAACGATTACATTTAAAGATATTACCCAATTAATTCAATTTTTATATCGTACGAGGCAGAAGGCGATCTACTTTTAAATCTATGAATAATTCATGTACGAATTAAACGTGTACTACGGAATTCAACTTTATAAAATTAAAATAAAAGCATTTATACAGGTCTGTTCGTTTGAATTGTAAAATCAATTAAATGTTCCAAATATTCAATAAATTAATTTAAGCTCGATATATGTCTTGTATCTAATTTGTCGGTCGAACTTCCATTTTTATATAAACGATACATATATATACGTTTCTTTAATTCACTGGGGTGTGGAAAGAAATGTTGAGAGAGATCTAAAACGGCATCACTTGACCAATATTCGAGATAAGAGATTGATTGATGAATAAATTTAGATAAATCTTGTGTTTTTGATAAACTATTCAATTTGTAGTCGTAAAATATACAATTTTTTAAATTAAAATGCAAATAAGAAATCGGTGAATCCAAGTGCCACCAGTAAATCATAGTCCTCGAGATCTACAAAATATTAATCAAATATATATATATATATAAATATCCTTTACGTTACATAATAATAGAATAATAGAAAAAATTGTCGATAAAAAAAAAGTAATACATATTATTGTAATTTCAATTCACAAATTAACAAATAAAATTTAATAGTACCCCGTTTAAAGCTCTAATAAACAAGCCATCCAACAAATCTTCCGGAATCATAAAAAGGTTATCGAAACAAAATTGACGATTAATAAATTTGAAAAGTAAATTGTAGACCTCTCGAGGAAAAAAAGAAGATCCCGAAAAAAATAAAGAAAAAAAAAAGTGGTATACATTATACGACAAAGTAATATAAGTGTGCACGAGGATTCTTGATAATTCAATATTTGAACGGGTTAATAAACAGCGAGTAAGATAGCCGGTGTGTAGCGAGAAAACGATCGCCATTAGTCAATATCACATGGACCACGTAGCCCTAATGGCTCTAATGATCGAGTGCTCGTGTTACGCGTTCTTGAGAAGGACGAGCTCACGAGGAATGACGAATGTGTATAGCTGTAAGATGGTCCCGCTCTTCATTCTCTCTCTCTTTTTTTTCTTTTTACCTTACCTCGGTAATGACAAGCTTTTCGAGCCGGTCTGACGTTATACGGTCCTTTTGCTCTCTCTCTCTCCCTCTCTTCCTCTCTCTCAGGCCTGTGTGATCTCTTGATCGCTTAGAGAAAGAGAGAGAGAAAAGAGGGGGAGGAATGTCGAGGCGCGAAGTGAAAAGGTATACACAAGGTGTTATCATTCTCTCTTTGAATCGGTGTACAAAAGGGCCTCGAGATTGATACGAGCTTTTTCTCGAGTGGGTTTTTGTTTGATGCACGGCGTAATTGAGAAATGAACGTTTGATGCGTAATAGTTATACCTTCTTTGTTATACAATATATAGACCCATGAATTTATGTTGCTGTTGGTGCTGCTTGTGATGTAACCGCGATGCGATTGTTGTACCTTCGAGGAATCTCTCCTTGAATCATGAAAGCGCCTTTTCGATTGTTCCTAATTCAAAATCATATACCGTTTTACAGTTAGTATCTTCTGATTTTTAACTGCGCGCAGGGAGAAAAATTTGTGTAAATTTTACTAAAATTACAGTCACACGGTAACAGACTGACAAAATGCGTAAAATTACTGAAATTTTAATAAAGATTGTTTAATAATTGATTGATAATTTTAATAAAAATTAACAATAGTAATTTTTTGGGTTTTGGCGATCTGTTACCGCGATAAGGGGAGGCTGAAGCAAAAATCACATTTTTGTTTTATTTATAACTATTGTAAAGTAGATTAAAAAAACGAAGAACAGAGCACCGTAGAGCTTGATTCAATGAACATTTTCCGTTTAACGTGATGTCGAATCCAAGTTACAGGGATCTACACCTTTCAACATAAGAAATATGTTGGCAATATTGATTTAAAAATCTGAAAAAATGCATATGGGTAGTTTAACACAAAACCGAGGGTATGGCGTTTTGACTTTTTAAGAAAAAGTAAATTTGTTAATAATAATTGAATACATAATTTTCGGTTGGTAATCATTGATCGAAAAAGTCATGCATTTTCAACGCAAAAATCAGAATTAAATTACATATTTAAAAATCTGAAAAAATTTGAGTTTACTATTTAAAACATGTCCAAGGGCATTCAAGATTTTTTCAAAATTTATTCGTTTGTTTATAAAAAAATATTAAAAATTACCAATTTCTGAGTCCGACATCCCCTTAAGATTAAGTTGATATTGTTTCAAAAAACTTTGAAATACGAGGGCTTGTTTATACGCTCAAATCTAACCTCAAAATGACTGTTGCTTAAAATTTATTAAATTACTTTAAATTATTATAATTGTTGTTTAAACAAGTAGCATAGCACCCATATAAGCTATGAATATTATTTATCCATCTGTCCAAAGCAGATATCAATTAATTTTGCCGTTTTTATATAAAAACTTTAAAATACGAAGACGGTCGGATAACTATAAAGTTTAGTAATAATTACAGAAAGTTTAGTTTTACTAAAGATTTTCTCTTCGTGTATATATACATTACAGAATTTATTGCACTGGTCATTTCACAATTTATTCACCGATCGTGTTCAAAATGTAACACAACATCATCATATTGGAGAACAATTTTGCTCACTCTTATCGTTTGTAAATATAAGCAAATTTCAAAAAATTTCTTTTTGCATATAAATCTGAAAAAATTAAAAGATTGTAATTGCACTAAAAACAAACATTTCCCATTGTTACTTTCGCAGTATGAAGTAATACTTACTCTTATATATGTGTATATATATGTTGTATATATATATATATATATATATATATATATATATATATATATATATATATATATATATATATATATATACATTTAAGAGTTAATTACGAATAATTAACGTGGCATACTTTTTGTACATTCTCCTGGTTCCAAAGTTTAGGCATATATATTTTAATTTATGTACATACATCCGCAAGCAATTAAATACACATAATACGTAACAACGTGGTTTTCTTTTACTTTACTACGTTTAACAATAATTACACATTAGGTTTAATAAATACTTCAAATATTCTCAAGGAAATTGAACACGTAACAAATGTAAATTTTGTTTCTATGCAACAAGTTACATTATTCGTGAAACTCCAAAATCAATACGATAATTCAAGTTATAAAAAAAGTGTGATATACGTAGAATACGATTTGTCAGATAAAATTAGGTATATTGAGACGTTTCGGGTTCTCTATTAAAAGGACCAATTAGTCGTATATCGAGAGAATATTGGGGCAATACATCGATCTAATCGCAATCTTATCGAACACTCTCGATGAGGATTTTTAAGAATTCGTTTAACTACGATCAGGTGCTTTTCTAATTTCTCTTCTCTTCTCTTCTCTTCTTATTTCTCCTTCGTTTGTACGGCCCTCATTAAATCACGGTGTTTAGGCAGATTGGCTTTCGAAGTAACCCGTGCTTACAGCCAACGAAATGAAAACATCATTAGTAAAGTTAAACGTATATAGGTGTTTGTTGATTTCCTCTACGAGTAAGGAGGCGATGATTATTTAACTGCGGATGTATACACCGTCTCGTAAGGTATACAATTACACCTTGTAAAGGAAATGTTTGATTTTTTTAATTAATGGCAAAAATCACATTTTTGTTTTATTTATAACTATTGTAAAGTAGATTAAAAAACGAAGAACAGAGCACCGTAGAGCTTGATTCAATGAACATTTTCCGTTTAACGTGATGTCGAATCCAAGTTACAGGGATCTACACCTTTCAACATAAGAAATATGTTGGCAATATTGATTTAAAATCTGAAAAAATCATATGGGTAGTTTAAAACACCGAGGGTATGGCGTTTTGACTTTTTAAGAAAAAGTAAATTTGTTAATAATAATTGAATACATAATTTTCGGTTGGTAATCATTGATCGAAAAAGTCATGCATTTTCAACGCAAAAATCAGAATTAAATTACATATTTAAAAATCTGAAAAAATTTGAGTTTACTATTTAAAACATGTCCAAGGGCATTCAAGATTTTTTCAAAATTTATTCGTTTGTTTATAAAAAATATTAAAAATTACCAATTTCTGAGTCCGACATCCCCTTAAGATTAAGTTGATATTGTTTCAAAAAACTTTGAAATACGAGGGCTTGTTTATACGCTCAAATCTAACCTCAAAATGACTGTTGCTTAAAATTTATTAAATTACTTTAAATTATTATAATTGTTGTTTAAACAAGTAGCATAGCACCCATATAAGCTATGAATATTATTTATCCATCTGTCCAAAGCAGATATCAATTAATTTTGCCGTTTTTATATAAAAACTTTAAATACGAAGACGGTCGGATAACTATAAAGTTTAGTAATAATTACAGAAAGTTTAGTTTTACTAAAGATTTTCTCTTCGTGTATATATACATTACAGAATTTATTGCACTGGTCATTTCACAATTTATTCACCGATCGTGTTCAAAATGTAACACAACATCATCATATTGGAGAACAATTTTGCTCACTCTTATCGTTTGTAAATATAAGCAAATTTCAAAAAATTTCTTTTTGCATATAAATCTGAAAAAATTAAAAGATTGTAATTGCACTAAAAACAAACATTTCCCATTGTTACTTTCGCAGTATGAAGTAATACTTACTCTTATA
Organism: Theocolax elegans; assembly: GCA_026168455.1. NCBI lineage: Eukaryota > Metazoa > Arthropoda > Insecta > Hymenoptera > Cerocephalidae > Theocolax > Theocolax elegans. The sequence goes on along the minus strand of CM047425.1, from coordinate 11,763,284 downwards.
TATGTGTATATATATGTTGTATATATATATATATATATATATATATATATATATATATATATATATATATATATATATATATATATATACATTTAAGAGTTAATTACGAATAATTAACGTGGCATACTTTTTGTACATTCTCCTGGTTCCAAAGTTTAGGCATATATATTTTAATTTATGTACATACATCCGCAAGCAATTAAATACACATAATACGTAACAACGTGGTTTTCTTTTACTTTACTACGTTTAACAATAATTACACATTAGGTTTAATAAATACTTCAAATATTCTCAAGGAAATGAACACGTAACAAATGTAAATTTTGTTTCTATGCAACAAGTTACATTATTCGTGAAACTCCAAAATCAATACGATAATTCAAGTTATAAAAAAGTGTGATATACGTAGAATACGATTTGTCAGATAAAATTAGGTATATTGAGACGTTTCGGGTTCTCTATTAAAAGGACCAATTAGTCGTATATCGAGAGAATATTGGGGCAATACATCGATCTAATCGCAATCTTATCGAACACTCTCGATGAGGATTTTTAAGAATTCGTTTAACTACGATCAGGTGCTTTTCTAATTTCTCTTCTCTTCTCTTCTCTTCTTATTTCTCCTTCGTTTGTACGGCCCTCATTAAATCACGGTGTTTAGGCAGATTGGCTTTCGAAGTAACCCGTGCTTACAGCCAACGAAATGAAAACATCATTAGTAAAGTTAAACGTATATAGGTGTTTGTTTGATTTCCTCTACGAGTAAGGAGGCGATGATTATTTAACTGCGGATGTATACACCGTCTCGTAAGGTATACAATTACACCTTGTAAAGGAAATGTTTGATTTTTTTAATTAATGGCATTAATTAATTATGTATACTCTGAATTGAGAGACATTGATTATGTTACTGTACTACTGAATTTTTTTTATTTTTTTAATGAAAAGACGATGAATACTGTTGTTTAAAAGTTACTTATATCTCGGAGAGAAATATCTGTATTAAAAATTATAGAATAGTTTTTAATAAAGAGATCATAGACTGACATACTGAGGAAGATTACTGTAGTGTATAGTAAAATTTACAAAAGTTATTTTCGTCGACTTGTCAGTCTGTCATTTATTACATAGAGATAAAATTTTTACGGAATTTCACCACATTTTCTGTAAATGTAACTAAACTTTCACTAAAAAAATTACTAAACATTTTCTGAATTTTTCTGTACTGATGTCTAACAATTTTTACTAAAAGTGTAAAAATTTGTACCAAAATTTTAGTAATTTTATGCGTTTTGGCAGTCTATTACCGTGTTAGTAAAATATACTAAATTTTTTCTCTCCGTCCAGAAACTATATAATTACAATTTTAAATCCAACTTTTTCTTAGCGATGCTAGTAAAATACTATATAGGTATAATTGAACGTTAAAACGAATATACAAACACAAACCTGAATAAACAAAGTAACCCATATTCAAATATAGATAGAAACACCCACGAGCAACCCTAAAATTCCATCGGATCTATAAAAATAAAGGTACATATATATATTTCAAGAGTTGGAAATATCATCATTGGGAAGACCAAACACGTATCTTGGGCGCTCTTCTCTCTCGACGACATTTGTATTAGGAGGTCTTTCTATACGAACGTCGATACTATCCGTCTTGTCTCCGAGAGTTTCTCTATTAGCAGCCTCTCTTTTTCTCTCCCTTTTGCTTCTTTTTCGTTCATCCGGGCCGCGGGCACTTTCCACTTTCGACGATTGGCCTGGCGCGCAAGATTTAGGAGACCCCGAGCCCGTTAATGCAGTTGTCGCCGGAGACAGAAACCGAGGTGGGACAAACTCGGAGAGAGAAAAAGAGAGAACCAGCCCGAGAAGATGTCCCTTGTGTACTTCACCGCCGAAGGTGTTATGGGTATATAGAAAGAGGACCGACGGAAATAAAAAGCCAAACCGATCCTCGTATTGGATAGGGACACGAAGTATATATATACGTGTGGGGTCGGTCGCTAGATATAGGGGGGGAACAAAAAGAAAAACATTGTATATACTGTAGATGGTGAAACGTGAATGAGAATAGGGAAACGAAAATTAAATAAATTAAATATTGAAGTTGCACTGAAAAATCCTTCTTAAATATATCACAACAAGAAAATCTGGTAGGTTCAATGCGATTCCTTTAGAATCACGAGGAATCTAATTGATTTTAGAATATTCATCTTTTTGAGTTGTACTATCTCATTTTTTACAAAAAGTACATTAACGCTCGATTATAGAAGAATCCCTTTGATTACAGAAAAATCACATTAGAACAAAGAGATTTTCTTCTTGAGACATATTTAAGAAGAATTCCGCTTAGATCAAAACTATATTGTTTTCGGTGTCGATTGAATTTTAACGTTTCTCAAATAGAATTATTGGTTTTCGCATTTAAACGAAATAGATTTTATTTCTATTAATTTGTCGATCTATACGGATACAAAAAATTAAAAATTGAACTTTTTCTTACCTAAAACTGTATTTATATATATACACTAAAAAAATAGATTCTTGGTCTCGAAGGAATTCTTCGTAGATTTACATAATCAAAACGAGTATGCTTGATCTTAGGATATTGGTCTATTTGAGTTAAATTTCCTAATTTTTTTAAAAAGTAGTTTCCTCTTGATTATAAAAGAATTTCTGAGCAAGCAGATTTTCCGTTTGAGTAATATTTAGGAAGAATTCCTGCAAGAACAAGTATTCTTTTTTGCAATGATACAATTGACTAATTTGGATCGATTTCCCGATGTACTAAAACGTATAAAGTAAAGTTAATAAAAATCAAAATAACAATTGTCTTCAACACGCTTCATAAAAAATATAAAAATAAATACCGGGATAAACTAGATATACAAAAAATAAAAGGGAAAATCGAAACGTCTGAAAGTATAATGTGCAGTGAAGAAGAAAACAGAAAATATATACTAGGGTGCAGAGAGGGGGGGGGGGAGGAATGAAAAAAGGGTTGAGAAGGGAGAGGGAGAGGACAGTTTGGTCGTTGAAGCCAGAGGCGATCCAATCAGAAATCCTTCGTCTAGCTGGCCGACACGGTTGCTTTATCGGCGATTGCGAGAGGCCAACGCTAATTAACTTGACTCGAACGCACGTTAAATCAGCTGCCGCGAGTCCCCGACGAATATACACTCACTGTGAACGACAAGGGAGAACGAGAGCGAGATAGACCTAACCCAAGCTGTGGGCAAAAACTTGAATTTATTAGAACCATATGGCAATGTTAATGATCCACGTTTACCATATAGCTACAAACTCGACTGAAATCGTGCACTCGAATTAACACTTGCGTATATGTATAAATACCCGCTGAAATATAACGTTAAATAGAGAAAAACCTAAAGGATATGTGTGTGTGTGTACAAACTGGATTTAAATTTCGATTAACTTGTAATTACATCCGTTTTACGTACATTCTCATACGGGGAATGTTAATCGTTAGAACCTTTTTCATACACTCTTATCTAACATTTTTATTTTATATTCTTATATAATAGCTGTAATAATATTTTGTATTATCATTTTTGAAATTATTAATAAGTATATTATCACTTTAGAAGCCAATTGTTCATCATTTTTTAATATAAAGTAATAATTTATTTATTCTCGTTCACGCAGTTGATTCAAAAGTAAATGTTTATATCGATGTTTAGTGAACAAACCAAGTAATTATTAAATTAGCAACGTTTCGATAGAAGTCCTCCATCCACATCAGGCTATACCTTTTTTAAACCAATCATTTTTTACAAGTCTAGATTTATCGAATTATTTTAATTATTGACAAAAATTATTATTATTTTTTTTAATTTTATTAATCGATTGTAAATGAAATACGTATAGATTGATATACGAATTTTTTTGATGCTACAGACGTATAGTGACGTGTCTCAAAAATTTGAATTATGTAGCTTTACAAAACTGTTTGTAAATGACTAGTAAATTTTGATTTTGTTAAAGTTTATTTATTATTGACTGCTTCTTGCTTAATTAAATTATTTATTTATTCACAAATTTTAACAGCAAATTTAACATAACAATATTTGTTTTGCTACACGGAGAAAAATTTTTAGTAAAAATTACAATACTGTCTAGTAAAAGAGGGACAGACTGCCAAAAATGAGAAAAATTACTATACTTTATAGTAAAATTTACTATAATTCTTGTAAATTTTACTATAAAGTATAGTAATTTTTCTCATTTTTGGCACTCTGTCACTCTTTTACTAGACAGTATTGTAATTTTTACTAAAAATTTTTCTCAGTGTACTGCTTTTGTATTTAATTGTACCTAGTGCGAAGTATGTGCAATAATTGACCAAATAGTAAGTAATTCAATATGTATTTAAGGGGGTATCATACTCAATTAAAAATTCAAATTTTGCGCCACAAAATAGCAGACGAAAAAACAACTAATTTAGTTATAACAATTAATAAAAACAAATTTGCGCAAAACCAGGAGTTAGTTGCCTTCGGTTATGAAATTATCTATCATTTTACAAAGTTTCAAGTTAATATAACAATATGCCGCCGAGAAAACCTTGAAAAATATAAGAACATTGCATTTTTCAAGGTTTTCTTTATTATTTTTTAATATAATTCATATAAAGAAATAAATTTTTTAATATTAAAATATTTTGACAACAATATAGAGTAGTGGATTAATTTTATAATGCATGTATTACGATATAATATGGAAGATATAAGGTCAAGTTTTATATGCGTTAAGGTACGATCAAGAATTTGTCCTAACTAATCAGAAATTGGTCATGTTACGGTATAACATTTAATTGAATTCATTGACATGATCAGGGAACTAGATTTTTTTATGCATACTAAATTAGTGTTAAGAATATGAAATACGAAATGTGAGTGTACTGCGCACCTACTGCGCAGAACAGTATCCACGTTGTATCTTCTACTAGCCACCGACGAGTGGCACTACCGATTGCGTACCGACTCACTCTGTGATGCGACTCCGTTCACACCGGACGTGTTATTCATAACCTTATATTATAATAATAAAGATTATTTCAGTCAAACAGTATTTTATTTAACAGGTTATGGGCCCAGACATTGAATTTTATTAAATAGATCATTGTGTTAATATCTGCCAGCTTTAGTGCGATCGTGCGAAATAGATATATATAATTAAAAAATGGAAAGTGATCTAGTGAAAATTGCCAAACTTAAAAATATCGAGAACTGGGGTGTCTGGAAATTTCAAATCAGAGTGTTATTAATTTCCCATGAAGTGTTTGATGTAGTGAACGGAACCGAAAAGAAACCTGTGACTCCTGATAATGATGCAACGCAAGCGGCTATAACAAAATACGAAAAGGATTTAAAGGAGTATACAAAAAAGGACGGCATTGCGCAAAAGTTTATTGTCACTTCCATGGAAAGACAACCAATGATGCATATTCTGAGCTGTGAGACTGCAAAAGCTATGTGGGATAAGCTTTCTGCAATATATGAAAGTAAAACGGACACAAGTGTACATGTACTTCAACAAAAATGGTTTAGTTTTAAGAAAGACTCGCATGATGATATAGCCACGCATATTTCGAAGATTAGTGATCTGTGTTACACACTACGAGCGCTGAATGAAGATATTTCGGATAGTATGATGATCACCAAAATTCTCATGACACTTCCGTCAAATTATAACCATTTCCGATCGGCGTGGGATTCAGCAGCTACAGATCAAAAAACAATTGAAAATTTAACATCTAGATTGATTATGGAAGAAACGCGCATGTTAAGCCAAGAAAATTTTGAAAATAACGCCTTTGTAGCTAGAAATTATAAAACACAGAAATTCGTTAATAAAAACATTGAAAATTATAAAACAAGGTCAAATTCGCAGAATTATCGCTCAAAACAACACGATCCTAAAAACGTAAACAAATCAAAACAAGAAGGTTGCTGGAATTGCGGCAAAGCAGGACATAGAAAACACGATTGCTGGCATCTACCTGGAAATGAGCGTAAATATAATTCAAACAGGCAGCGCACAAACTACAACGACTCGACGGCGACGCAAAATGATGCACTGGTGGGAGAAGTGCTTATTTCACCAGCTGATTCTTCGGACCGATCAACATCGTGGCTTCTCGACTCAGGCGCATCGGGACACATGTGTGATAAGCGCGAATGGTTTGTAACCTACGAACGCATATGCGATAAGCCGATTCGTATAGGTGATGGTCGAATTTTACATGCTGTAGCAAAAGGTAACATAAATATTCTAGCGTATAATGGTTGCAAGTGGGAAAGAAAATTTTTATCTAACGTTCTTCATGTACCGGGTCTTAAATATAATCTTTTTTCAATGGGAGCAGTTCTTCAAAAAAATATGAATTTTGAATCAAATAATACGAAATGTACATTTTTCAAAAATAAAAAGGTTGTAATAATTGGTACTAAAAATGTAAACGAAACGATATTCACTATGAAAATTAAAATTGAACCAACAGAAAAGATGTTAGTTTCTGATCAGAATTTTATTTCTAATGTAAACAATAAAAGTAACTTGCAGTTATGGCATGAGCGTTTAGCGCATCAAAATTACGCGCATGTAAAAATTTGTTTGAGAAACAATAATATAAATATAAAAGATAATTTTAAAGAGACCTTATGCGATGTATGCGTTCTTGGCAAAATGCATCGAGATCCGTTTCCCGCTAGTGAAAATCGAACGTCTAGAGTAGGTGAAATTATACATTCAGATCTTTGTGGTCCAATGGAAGAAAACTCGATAGGAGGCTCACGTTATTTTTTGCAATTTAAGGACGATTTTTCACAATATGTAAGTCTTTATTTTTTGAAAAGTAAAACTGAAGTTAAGCAGTGTTTTATAAATTATATGCAGCGACTCGAAAAAGAAACTCAAATGAAAATTAATATACTTAGAACGGACAATGGTCTGGAATATATAAATAAAGAAATGAACGAAATTTTATTTGCAAAAGGTATTAAGCATGAACGTACTGTAGTTTACACTTCTCAACAGAATGGTAAGGCCGAACGTGAAAATCGCACACTTGTAGAAGCGGCGCGTACGCTGTTAATCTCTAAAAACTTACCGAAAAACTTGTGGGCTGAAGCTGTAAACACAGTCGCGTATGTATTAAATAGGAGTAGAAAAACGGGGATTCAAAATCAAACACCGTACGAACTTTGGCATAAGCGTAAATCTAGTATCAAATATTTTAAAGTTTTCGGGACAGAGGTTTATGTTCATATAGATAAAAGTAATAGAAAAAAGTGGGATCCTAAAGCTAAATTAGGTATTTTTGTTGGATACGATGATTTTACGAAGGGTTTTAGAATTTTAACTTCCGGAAATAAGATAGAAAAACATAGAGATATTGTATTTAAAGATGAGTTTATATATAATAATACAAAATTAAATAACAGTTTTGATTGCGAGTTTTACAATGACACCAATACAATTTATGTTTTAAATCAAACAAATAATAATTTACAGCCTGACAACTTTGAAACTATAAAACCTACTAATTTTGAAACCGCGGAAAGAGAAAATGATAGTAACAATTTTGAAAACGCTAACATAGAAAATAATACTATTTATAATTTTGAAAATGATGAACAAGAAACTAATAATAATAATTTTGAAAACGTTGAAAGAGAAAATATAAATAATAATAATTTTGAACACGATGAAAGAGAACATAATAATAATTTTGAAAACGTTGAAAGGGAAAATAATAATAATAATTTTGAAGACAATGACAGAGAAAATAATATTGTAAATAATATTAATTTAAATGATAATGTACAAAATGAAATAGAATCGGTTGAAACAAATAATAATAATTCAAGATACAATTTAAGGAATCGTCAAAATATTCAGCCACCAAACCGGGATGGTACGGTTAATAATTTCATCTTTGACTTTGAAAATATAGACGAATTATTTATTGCTGATTTTGATGAGCCAACTAATTATAGACAGGCTATTAATAGTTTAAATTCAGCGAATTGGAAAAAAGCAATGAACGATGAAATACTAGCACTTAACAAAAATCAAACTTGGACTTTAACAAAAGCCCCACACAATGCCAAGATATTAGCAAATAGATGGGTATATAAAATTAAAAATGAATCTGACTTAAATAGGAAATTTAAAGCGAGATTGGTAATTAAAGGGTACATGCAAAAAGAAAATGTAGACTATAAAGATATTTTCAGTCCTGTAGCTAGATACAATTCAATCAGAGCCTTTTTAGCTATTAGTGTTTCAGAAAATATGTTCCGCATGAAATTTGATATCAAAACGGCCTTTTTAAACGGCGATCTCAATGAAACTATATATATGGCGCAACCGGAGGGTTTTTCGGATGGTTCTAACCAAGTTTGTTTATTAAAGAAAAGTTTGTATGGTCTGAAACAATCAGCAAGATGCTGGAACGAAAAATTTGTACAATGTTTAAAGAAATTTGATTTATATCCTACCGAAGCTGATCCTTGTGTTTTCTTTAGCAAAGATTTAAATGAACCACTGATTTTATTAATATATGTCGACGATGGTGCTATTGCATCGAAAAATAAAAAGAAAGTATATGCGCTATTAAAATATCTTGAAGAAAATTTTGAAATTACAACTGACAAATTAAATACATTTTTAGGGATTGAAATTAACATATTGACAAATGGATCTATGCTTATAAATCAAAAATCTTATGCAAAAAGAATCATTAATAAATTTAATATGTTAAACGCAAACAATGTTCGAATACCCGCTGATCCGAATAGTATGGCTAGTATTTTTGAAAGAAACGAACAGATAAAACAAACTAATTTTCCATATAAGGAGGCGATTGGTAGTTTAATGTTTCTCGCATATGGAACGCGACCCGATATTGCGTTTGCAGTGGGAGTATTAAGTAGATTTAGCGAAAACCCGACTAAAATTCATGTAAACTTTATAAAGCGAATACTTAAGTATGTAAAAGGAACTTTGGATTATGGTTTAATATATAATAAAAATAATAATTGTAAAGTAATAATCGCTTTTAGTGACGCTGACTATGCGGGCGATCATATAACTCGAAAATCTGTATCTGGTTTTATTTTAAAATTAGGCAATAGTGTAATATCTTGGGGTTCGCGAAAACAATGTACAGTCGCACTGTCGACTACCGAATCGGAATTTATAGCGGCTTGTACAGCAGTACAAGAAATTATATGGACAGAAAGACTAATTAAATCTTTATACAGTGAACAAATACCTAAACCTAAGTTATACGTCGACAATCAAAGTGCGATACAAATAATTAAAGACTTAAAATATCATTGCCGCACAAAACATATCGATATAAAATACAAGTTTATAAGAGACAATTATAATAATGGAATGTTTAATGTTCAATATATAAGCTCTACAAATCAACAAGCGGATATTTTGACTAAAACGTTACCTGTAAAATCATTTGAATTTTTAAGAGATTTGTTAAATATAAATTGCAGCTAAGATGTATAAGTAATGAATATTATATTTTTATTTTGCACATTTGCGATTTCCAGTGGGAGTGTTAAGAATATGAAATACGAAATGTGAGTGTACTGCGCACCTACTGCGCAGAACAGTATCCACGTTGTATCTTCTACTAGCCACCGACGAGTGGCACTACCGATTGCGTACCGACTCACTCTGTGATGCGACTCCGTTCACACCGGACGTGTTATTCATAACCTTATATTATAATAATAAAGATTATTTCAGTCAAACAGTATTTTATTTAACAATTAGTATAAACATATTTATTCCTTGACAGTAAAGAAGCTTTAAGTTTACTAACTCATTTATTATATATATTTTTAATAACATTTAGTCAACACTGGTTATAATACTTATCTTTCTCCCTTCATTGTTGATTTAAAAGTATATGATTTCTCAATATCTTGAGGGCCAAATAGGTTTTTTTAGTTTAAATAAATAAGAAAACCTATTTTACTGTTACAATTTTCATTATTATACTATACACACACGGAGTGAAAAATTTTAGTAAATACGACTAAACTTTCACTAACGCGGTAACAGATTGTTGAAACCTAAAAATAACTAAACTTTTTGTCAATTTTTACTAATAAGTCTACTAATTTTTACTAAAAATTCAGTAATTTTGTCTGTTACCGTGTTACTAAAAATTCACTAAAAATTTTTCTCCGTGCATTTATTTATTCAAACTAAAAAACCTACGTGGCGTTCAATAAATTGAAAAATAATACTTTTAATTTTTTAAAAGTCAACATTATCTGCTATCAAAAATAGTTAATTTAGATCAGGAGTCAGTTAAATTATATATATGCCTCTTAAATATTTTGATTAAAACCAGATTTCGATCTATACCCGCAATCATCCAATTCGAATGATAAATAAGTACTCATGCGCTATCGTTTCATAATATATATATATATATATCATTTCGAAGCTTAGACGCGTAAGATACAAAAGGAGTCACTATATTTCGATGTTATCTGGGTATACGACAATTCGTTACCTCTTTGAGGAAATCAAAATACGTAAGAAAGAAAAAAATTCAAAGTCACGAAGAAAGAGAAAGGTAATATCGGGTATATAATAGGTGTGGGTGCGGAGGTGATTTACAGCAAAGACTGCTGCACGCTATTAATCGAATCTTTACGGGGAATGACACCTGGACGCAGATTGCATGATTAACGAGGATAGGTGGTATAGCTTGTTTAGACTCGCGCGGGGGGCTATATAAGCTAAAATGGAATTGAAACGTCATTCCGTCGAAAACATATGGCTCAATTACTTCACTTGGCTTGACGATATATTTGTAATGTTCTATATATATATACATACCAACGTAAGATTGTTACACGAGTGACGAATAATAAGATGTGTGTATGTGTACACTTTAATCTAGATTGAGTTCTTTAGTTTACAATTTTATCTATCTTTGATAACCTATTGAAATACTGTACCTTTTCTAATATCTATTATCTGCATCCTACGATGAATCTCATGAATAATGCCCTTTCCTAAGAAAAAACAAGAGTTAATATCCACTCTTTAATTTTTTATTTATTATTCGTGAATTGTGCGTCTTTGATTTCCAAAAAATAAATTATCTTTCGATTTTACGAGTTTCCATATACATATATATCCATATTACTTTCCTAATCCAATATTATTTTTCCAAATTCGGTAAAATAAATATTACATTACCCATAGTAAATTTAATTATCTCTATAATTGAAACTCGAATATTGCGTGAAATAATTGTAATTTATTCGATTGAATTTCACTTATAGGCGAATAAAAATCTAAATTTCCAAAATTTTATACGTATATACTTTCAATTTATTTTTATATCAATCTCTGTACGAGGATTTTCAAAAGGATTAAAAAACTATATAACGCTGTAAACTTCTATATACATATATAACTATATTCCATTTTAATCTCGCGAATAATTTATTTATGTAAATTCAGTGGAAATACAAAGTTTGGTCAGACTTGGCGTGCGCGGGCGCGCATGGATAACTGTATATTTATAACATTCGGGATTTTAAAATGCATAAAAGTATTTTTAACGTAATCTAATATTATATTTCATCGTGAATAAAGTGGAAATCTAGAAACTACACGAGAAAAAGTTAAAAGCTTGGGGCTTTCTAGAAAAGCCTTTTTCCAACAACTATTCTTTCATTTCTTATACTAACATATATATACGTATGTATATACCGATGTAAAATATTTCTACATTTACATTTGACATTCAATTTCGTATGGTTGTTAATATATCATCGCGAAATTACTTTGAAAAATTGCGATATTCAGGAAGTAATCTTTATTGTTCACGTGCTAAATATTCATCGATATAAATATATATTTATTATTTATTTTTTAATAAATTTGCGCGTTGTATTATACGTATGTAGTAAAAATGTGATGTATAAACAAAAGTTAATGTAGGAATCTTACACAGGTTATACTATAATTTTAATTTTAAATTTTTTACGTTTAAATATTTTATTTTTATTTTTTTACGTATTGAAATCTTAATAAGTACAAAAATAATATATTTTTTAAACAATTTTTACGAAAATTATAATTACACGTGGCATTTAAATTTATTTTGGTAGGATATATTGTGTTCATCATTACGATCTATGATTGACTGCATAATCTCACTTTCAATGAAAAAACTATGTTAGATCGATGAGTTACTCCATTTAATAATCCTTTTTCAATATTTTAATAGTAGGGTTAATGTAATGTTTAAAAAAAACAAGAAATATATACCTATATGGTATAATAGTTACAATCTATTGCTTAAAAATTAAATGTAGATTTTTTTTTTTAATTTAAAAATAATTTGTAATATTCTTCCTTAAATACGTATTGATATTACTCAAATTATCGAATAAATGAACCTAATTTACTCAAACATTCTAGAATATTACATATCAAAGGAAACAATCGTAATTAAAAATTCAAAATCCGTTAGCGCGGGAAATATGAATTTTTCAAACGTTTTAACACCTCTTTGAATAAACGTCATTTTTCATTCTTATATATAGATGTAACAAGATAATATTTTCAGTCGATTTATGCGAGTTACTGTGAAAAAAAAATTCATACCGTGTAAAGCTCGACTAAAATAAATCGCAGCTATACCTGCAAATATCCGTATAATAGTCCATTAAAAAGCTGAGTATCGAATTGTCAATCCGCAAATCGATTTTCTATTAAATCGTCATCTCACCGGTCAAATATTATAATATCTTTCGATACGTATCGGGAGAAGTGCATTAAAAAAAGAGAGTGATAGAGATAGAGAGAAAAGGAAGGAGTATATACCAGCGAAACCGGCGACGAAACAAGTCGGAACGAATAATGCCGTTAATACGTCACCGCTATTATGCGCAAATGGCGCGTCTGAACTAAAAGCCCAGGGAGGAATTCCGATTGGTCGGCCGTAGGGAAATTCGCTCCGCCACCGCCTGATACGATATCCTTAATGCCTGACGTTTAATAAATTCCGTAGAATTGCCACGGCGAAGGAGGGAATATCCATCCTTCTCGATGCCTCTAGGGGATTTCCTCCTCCGCAAGAAGAGGAAGTAAGAGAAGATCCCCTCCTCTCACTCTCTCACTCTTTGACTTTCTTTCTCTTACTCTTACGCGAGCAACCTCGACGTGGCTCATAAAAAAATCATAGAATCATCCCCTCTTCTCTCGACCGAATCACTTTTTCCCTTTATTCCCTCTTCTTTATTCTGTCTTATTACTCCTTTAAGATGCACCGGGTGCCGCCGACACCGCCGACCCACCCGGCGGCGAGTCTCTTTAACTTTTCAAATAACGAATATTGACATGACGGCTTAAATACATAAACGGCTCGATTCGTATTCGTATATACCTGGTGTACGACGACGCTTACGATCATCGTCATCCGCGAATCTTTTTTTCGTTTCTTCTATCTTTCGCCACTCAATTTTCGGGTGTTTGGTGTTTCTGTGTTTATTCGGGACGAGCACGTTCGATCCATCGATAATTAACAACATATTTTTATTCAATATGATAATAATTCTTTAAGGGGATGTCAAAACCAAATTACAAAGATCTACGTACACTTTACAATTAAAATTGTATCTAAAACATTGAATTAAAAACCTGAATAAAATTCATACGATAGTTTAAAACATAAAGGAGGCCCAGAAGCATCGATTTTTTAAGAAAAAGTGATTTTTTGTAATAATAATTCTATATACCTAAAATAAAACCTAGGATACAAAAATAAAAATTTGTATAATAATATCGTTTGCAATATGCCTGATAATGGCCTAACGTTTAGTAATTTTTCAAAGATACATTGCTTATATGTAAAAAATTATAAAAATGATCACTTCCTTAAAATTTACTAATTCTGACATGTCCTTGAAAATCAATGCATCTAACAATGCCACACGATATTCAAGAAAATATACTAACAATACGACTACTTAAGGAAAACGAAGATTGATTAAAATTCGAATTATCCGAATAGTCGGTGCACGAGAGAAATTTCGAGTTTGTAATAACAAACGTAAACACTGTTTTCCAACTTTATGGAAGAATTTGGTGAAAATTTAATTTATAAGTTATACCTTAGAAATACGGTTAAATTAAATGTAAAAACTTTTTGACAAACCTGTTGCTCCTTGGAATTGCACATTTGGAATGCATTTACTTTAATAAAATTAATTAATTTGAAATAACTTTCGGTCAAAATTAAGTTGATATGAAATTTTAAAAAATGTTTGAACAAACGAACTAATTATAAAATTTAATTTAAATTTTTGTATTTAAATTTTTTTACATATTCCACGATAGAAAAGGGTTTTTGTTTCTTCCAAACAATTAATGTAAGATAGCCTAATAATATTAAATAAAGATTAAATCTGCTCAAATAAAAAAAGAAATGTAAGAATTTTCAAAATGTTTGTTACAGTGAATTGCATTATCGGAGTATGTAAAATATGTATAATTAATCAATACACAATAAACAAAATAATAATTTGAATATTCGGATCGCAAAAAGCTAACCATTATTTCATCGTCTCGTCGAGAAAAGTGAATAAAGAATATATGGGTATGTATATACGTATATAAAATATACTGTCTGGAGTGACTAACAACATTTAATTAAAACCGAAGTTGGACGAACAGCGAGTGTATATATATATATATATATGTATACCGGACACCCTTCGAAACACGCTTCATAAACTTCAACCCGATCGATCATCGAAGCGTCGAACCAATCGGCTCTCCCCAGGTTTCCAGGATCAGGGTTAAAAGATATATCCGCATATACCACGACAGATGAGCATTTCCACTCGCTCGATCCTATCCACCATATATATACAAATACGCATATGTATAAAGCCTCGCAGTAGCTGACGCCTAATGCGTCGCGTGCTAGATGTATGGATTTAATTATCGAGATCGAACGCGCGCGCAAGTTTAATCGGTTGGGCGTGGACGCGTCGATCGGTCGAACAAAAGGGGCCCGCGGGCTTGACGACCTTGACAAATTACGTTGCCGCGGGGGTACTTTCCTGCAGTACTACTGTCCAAAGGTGTCTATATATATATACGCCACGCTTTTGTGGCTTTCCAACCGAAGGGATTACAATGGATTTCGACGAGTCTTTGTTTCAATTTGTACTTTTATACATATACGTGCCCTTTTTACGTTTAAAACTCTTCCCCCTTTTCTGTTTAGTGTTGCTCTGCCTCTCGCGTATTATGTCGACTGATTTTAAACTGTCGTATGTAGGTTAGTGATATAGCTACGTCTACTTTAAATGCAACCTCGGTACGTCTCTCAAATTGTATAAAAAAAATCTAAATTTTCTACGGAATGTCCAACGAATTATTCTCACAACGCTTTCTCGTACCGCAAAATATACGAATCATTCTCGATTTTGTATATATTTGCAAAATGTACGGATCGGAAGACGATGGAATTAAAAAAAAAAAAATAAATAAACTTAAAAGTTGAATAATTGCTCGGGTAAATAAGAAAAAGGTGATTTCTTTTGTGTCATGTTTCTTAACAAGAAACAAGTGCCTTTCTCATCTTCGGAAAGTTTAATTAACTTCAATGAAGAAAATGTAAACAATTTCAAAGAGAGGGTCAAAGTTTTGAGGAGAGAGTGAGCGACTGATTTATTCTCCGCTTGAATAGGCAGTCAGCGATGTACAAGTTTTTACGAACTAAAATTTACGCCCAAAAGTATATACTGCAAAGTTTTATATTACATGCTATTTATTAGATAGAGCGAGTAATAAACGTTGAATAATAAAAGTAACAATAATTTCCACATTATTTTTTTTAAATCGTCTTCCTGAATCTTTTGCAATAAAAATTTTTAAACATTCATTCATGTCAGAAAACAACTGAACATTGTCTAAAATTGTGTTTGTAAAGGTATTTAACTAAATAATCATTTTGTTTCTTCATCAATAAAAATAAGTTTAATAACAAGTATTATAGTTAGAACGCTTACAATACATATATATACATATATGTGTGTGTGTGTGTGTGTATAACCCTGTGCGATAAAAATTGTATTCCATTAAATAGTTATTAAATAGATTATTTGAATAGAATGGGCAAAAAATAGCCGAAAAATGTGTTCATTATTCTCCTACCAATGAAACGCTTTTTCTCACATTTTATGACCATTTATTAATGTAAATCATAATCTTCTCCCATTTTTTAATCTAGTTATGTGTATCAGTTTGGCGCACCCTTAAATAATCTTACTTTAGTAAAGCTAAATACAGTTTACTACAATACTAAAAATGTGTCCGCGACATTAAAAAAATATTTTCAACGTTTAAGATTTACAATTTTTAAAATACTAATCAAGGTGAATTTGGTTATAAAAGTTTTATTTGTATCTTATATTAAAAAGATCAGCTAAAAAGACTAAGAAAATTCAATAGATACTAGATATATATACCCTAGTAAAAATGAAAGTATTGAAGAAACGGTTTTTTGGCCAAAGACTAGTCGTTTGATCAAAAGTGATTCTGTAATTAATATTTAAAAAATGATTTAAACTATCCTAAAAATGATCAATATCTACTGAGGTAAATAATTGTATTATTAACAACTGCATGTAAAAAATATAGGTATACAAAATCAAACTAAATGCATAGAATTCGCTTGAAAAAAGAGAGAAATTCCCTAAAATTAATAAATTTTACATACTTCCCCAAATGATTTAATGGATTATTTATCCATAATTACAGAACAATAAAGTATTAATACGATATCAACTTGCCATTTATTTCGGGATTTCGCGAACGGGTAAATAACCATCGTTCGGTTCGAACAAACCACGAAGGTAAAGTCGGCGTAAGGAACAGCCGGTGAACAAGGGTAACAGCACAAGGCAAACGCCTATAGCATAGAAATGAGATTAAACGTAGCGTAAAGTACTCGACGTGTACACGCCTCCTGATCCAACTGCGTACAAAAGGGTTGTATGGGTCTTCGAAAAAGCTGAACAGTGATTAACATCGAATGCCCGGTGACGAGACGACGTTCCAAAGACTTCTGAAAATCCCTTTTTAGGGATAATTGGGCGAACCGATGGGTGGCAACCATGTTACAACGTCACATTTTCTATAGGATTTGTCAGGGACGATTGAGCGACAGTTATATTGATATTTCACGATTATTTCATCTATTTTGTCATTTAGAGATAATTTGGACCTTACTTTATTTCACGTACGTACGATGATAAAACTAATATTTAAAAGATAAATTGTAGTCATTGTAATCGATTGTTTTAGAAATTTATTATAATATAATACAATGTTTGGATTTTGTTCGTTAAACTCTCCCAAAAGAGAAATTATTAATTGAAAAGATAATAATAATTAATTAATAATTAATATTTATTAACTGGATTATCAAAAAAATGAGTTTCTCCACCGAAAGGAGGATGCCCATTTTTATAGGTAAATTTTCCCCCTATAGGGAAACGTACAAAACTTAACACATTATTTAGCAAATAAAAAAAATGAATTTAAAAAAAAATAGTCGATTCCCTAACTCCTAGGGAAACTGAGATATGAGGTAATGAAATTTTTACCCCCTTTACTACTTTAAATTATATGTAATCGAATAAAAAGCATAGTTTGCACAATTTTTTCGGGACTTAAGAAGGCCAAAATTTAAGGAATTTTGACTACTTTTCAACTAGGATACATTGGAAATCAGGGCTGTACCCTACAAGACTGATAAATCGATTTACTCCTGAAGAAATATTTCATCCCTAACGGTTTGTTCAATATTTGACAGGGTTTGCACAATTATTTTTCAAATTGAACCATGCCAATCGAAAGATTGTTGAAAAATACACTTACTGCGAAAGTTGTTTTTCCAGGGCCGCACCCTTAATACATAATGAACAATAAAAAAGAATTTTTACTGAACTATCCTTAAATCAACATGCTGCTAATAACTCGTCTATGCACAAATTTTTAGGGGCTTAAAAGGGCGCATATTAAAGGTATTTTAATCAGCTTTCGAATAGGATTAATTGAAAATCAGGGCCGTATCCTACAAGGCTGATAAATCGATTTACCCCTGGAGAAACATTTCATCCCTAATAGGTTTTTCTAACCCTATACTCTAACGGTATACCCTAATAACCCTATAGCTTGAACCCGTTAGGGATAAAATATTTCTCCAAGGGTAAATCGATTTATCAGCCTTGTAGGGTACAGCCCTGATTTCCCATGTATCCTAGTTGAAAGGTAGTCAAAATTCCTTAACTTTGGGCCTTCTTAACTCTCGAAAAAATTGTGCAAACTACGCTTTTTATTCGATTATATATAATTTTAAGTAGTAAGGGGGGTAAAAATTTCATTACCTCATATCTCAGTTTCCCCAGAAGTTAGGGAATCGATTATTTTTTTTAAATTCATATTTTTTTATTTGTTAAATAATGTATTAGGTTTTGTACGTTTCCCTGTAGGGGAAAAATTTACCTATAAAGATGGGTATCCTCCTTTATATTTTTACTTATATATTTCGTTATTTTTGTAACGATTTATGAAAAAAATGACAAAATTTGGGGGGGGGGGGGGTTAACGAATAAGACCTCAATGTTCTGATAAAACTGATAAAAAATCAATTAAGTTATGTACCCGAATTCGGGAAAACTAATAATTTATCCTTGAATAAGTTTAAATAAGTATTAACTGCACCGTACATAGTATTAAACATTTAGATATCAATTTGTTTGGAGGTTTTTGGTTAAGATTTGTCCGTCTTTACTGGCACCTTCAATTCTCATAACCCTAATGTTTGACACACAATTTTTTATGTACTTATAAATTTACGTGCATTTTGCTGTCCCGCAAAAGGGGCTATCTTTGCTTATTGTTGTCTAATTTTAACAGTCAAAGTCAATATTATTTTCATTCAATTACTCAAATATTTTTCATTTATGATAAACTTTTCTTTTTGCAATTTACTCATGATCAACTACCGCATCTTTTTACTTAACAGGTTCAGAACGGTGTGATCCATATATATGAGTCATGAATTAATAAATATTTTTTATAATTTAATACACTGTAAAATAAAATATTGAACTAATTTTGTCTGCTTTTAATTTTTTTTACATTCTTCAGGAATTTTTGTGTGTACATAATAAGTTTTAATTAAATATTGAATATAATATTTGATTTAATAAAACATTAATAGTTATATGTAAACAAACATATTATATTTTAAATAGTAATTTTTACACGAATTTCATCCCGTACACGGAGAAAAATGTTATAATAAATATTGTTACGTTGTTAAGGAATTTAGGAACAGAGTGGACAAATCATAAAAACTATGTTACATATAATAAAAATTATTACAAATTTATTAATTTTTGCTAAATTTTATAGTAAATTTTACTACCTGACATAGTAATTTCTATGATTTGTCCACTCTGTTCCCAAATACCTCAATAATAAAACAATTAAAAAAAAACATAGTAATTTTTATTATAACATTTTTCTCCGTGTATGTATTAGGGTTTTTCATTGATGATCACGAACGGAAACAAAGGACAATCACAATTGTAATAAAAATATCGCTACAAAACGTATTGTGCACAATTATCTGCACAATTACGTATATATATCGATTCGATAAAAGCAAAAAAAAAAAAAGAAACGACGTATAGATCAAAAGGATTAGCTCTTTCACTTTCTCCTCTCTCGTAGCTATATACTTATTCTTCAAGCGACTTTCTCGCCCTCCCGATCTAAGTCCTCCTTTTAGGCTACTAGCCTGCTGGTACACATACCCGTTGTATAGCCTATCTGAAATACGGCTATCGAGTTAAACGGTCTTTAAATACACACGACTGTAGTCTCCACCTTCGTACTATTACACATCCATATATAAATACTCACGCGCGCGCGCTTTTATACTAAACCGACGTTTATCCATTTTCTATCCCCAGCAATTATTTGCCCATCAGGACCTCCTCCTAAGCCTATTATTTTGCCGTTCTTGTCATTCACGTGTTTGTGTGCGTATGTCGATGCGAGCGTACGCACGGCATTCTCGAGACCATCCAACGGTAAATCTGCGTGTGAAAGTTTAATCTTTTTTTCTCTCTCTCTATGTACATATTCACGTAGATTGCGGTTTAATGGTCAAATGCGCATCTTGACAATTGAACAATATGGGCGCTCGAGTACGAAGATGAAAGATTTGTGGCTTTATTTCCTCTCTCTTTAAAATGTGTTTTTTCCACTGATCTTTGTGCGAAGAGTCCCATCGATCGAGGAGCTGTTGATGTTCGAATAAATTTAGTCAATTTATTGAATAAATCTCGTAATGATAGTTTACCAAAAAAAAATGTCAGAAAATTGTCGGATCGACTTGTAACTTAATAAATCCATTGAATATCAAATAATAATGATTATTATGATATTGTATAGGTAATAACACGTAATAAAATTAATGCGTGATGTATAATTTGACTAATATATATATATATATATATAATGTGTGCTAGAGTGAAGAAAGCAATCATCATTATATAAAACGAAGATATACACATAATGCAAATATAATAATCGCGTTATGCCCAGTAAACTTTGGCACTAAAAATTGATTAACACCTATACGTATATATATCGATAACCATTGTGATTATTTCTCAAAGTTCAAATGATTATACTAACACGCTTAAGACACGAAGAAAACGCCGAAAACGAAATAGCAATTCTCAAAAGCAATAATAATACATTACGACTTCTCGCTTTCCAGAAGATTAAGCAAACTATAATTCTTTTTTTTTCCCCGTATAATAACGCCAACCCCCCCTCGTCAAATTAGCGTAATAAATAACGAGCATAAAATAGAAAAGGATAAGGATACGTAGGCGGATAAGAGAAAAAAAAAGTAAAAGGGAGGGAAAGAGTCTATCGAAAAACAGTGAAGCCATAAGTAAGCTATCGTCTCGAAGCTACAATAATAATAGTTTCGCGTGCCGACTACGCGAGATTCAATTTAGCAACGTGGAATCTCATTTCCGCGGTTCTGCTACCCTAGTATAGCTTTTTCTTTCCGTACAGGACGGACGAAACACCCGTAAATTACATTGATATTTACGACACGTATACTCGTCTGTGTAACACACACACACACACACACACTTGGACCCAGGGAGACTGTTTCGCGTGAATTCTCTCCTTTTCGTTAGAGTTTACGTTGATTCTTTTTTTCTTCTTTTTTTTCGATTTTTATATATATATATATATATATATATATATATACACACGCCAAGAGAGAAAGAAATTCTCGCGAGGATTCGTCTCTCTACGAAACGATAAATTGGTGGCCAAATGGACCCTCGTGCACGCAATCCGAGGATTCGCGTTCCTTAGGTCCACCTGACTTGGACTCGTCTTTTCTTTCTTTCCTTTACCGCAATTTTCGTAACCATCTGCTGTCCTTTCGCAAAAAAGAGCTAGGCATCTCTTACTGCGAAAACTATTGGATCACCTTATTTATACCTGAAAAAAATTCATACATATGTTTTGCAAAAAGATCCAACGTCCAAGGTGAATTTCTTCAAGTCGTCGCATCACGACATTCCAAGTCGACGTTGAGGGTTAGACTGACAGACAACACAGAAACGTCCTATTGTTGAAAAAATTTTATCATGACAATATTCCATCAATTGAAAGATCGTTAAAAATATTTTTTAAAACTGAACATCTGTCATTCATGGATTCGATCGATATTGCACAATTACCTACAAGTTTCCTGACAACTTTTGGAGCAAACAGTATCGAACAGGCATGGAATAAATTACCTAAAAAATTGAAAAGTGATCCAGAAATTTTAAAATGTTTAAGATGTCGTGAACATTGTAGTGTAAATGCGATACCACCGTTAAAGAAAGATTGTAACACATGTACTCAAACAATAAAATAAATGTGAAATAAATTTATTTTACTCTAGTTTATTAAGAATCCTTTTCACCTATACTTATGCATGTTATATAAAATATATGTAATCTACTTTAAATTTAATTGACATAATTAGTATTGAACAATAAGTAAATATTTATTTGTTTAGAAATTGGCTCGAAAAGTACAATATATATTTGCACATGCATTTCATTTCTTAAAACGAATGATTTAAACGATTTTATTAATTAAGCAATTTAATTCTTGGAAATTAATGTTTAGACTAAACGACAGTAAAAAGTATGACTTTCTCATCAATTGTGACATTAACTTGAACAGTTGTGCCTAATACTCGGAAATAATTTTCGGGGAAATTTTACTTGACCCATGCAAACTTGTTAATTTATTTGTAATTTAGTTTAAAGTTAATCGACATAATTATTATAAAATTGTCTCGAAAAGTACAACTATGTATTTGTGCATGCATTTTATATCTTAAAATAAATTAAACAATTTTATTAATTAAAAAAGATCTAATTCTTGGAAAAGATTTTCGGAGAAATTTGACTCGCACACTTGTTAAGTAATAAGCTGATAATTTTACTGCACTTTCGAATGCAAAGGTGTGTAACTTGATCCTTAGTCGCATCGAACTATACTCGTCATCTATGCATGTCTCATTCACGTTGAGCACGATGCAATTGATAATCGTAATTCTTGGAAAAATGAAATTCTTAGAATTTTACCTGGCGTATGCACACCTGTTAATTAATTTGGAGGGGACCGTGTATTTATATGGGATGGTGGAGTGGTGGGGGGGTCCAGAAGCCCCCTTGCCTATCTACTATAAATCTATTAAATTTTGCTAAATTCTATAGTAAACTTTACTACGTGACGTAGTAATTTTTATGATTTGTCCACTCTGTTCCCAAATACCTCAATAATATAACAATTTAAAAAAAAACATAGTAATTTGTATTATAACATTTTTCTCCGTGTATGTATTAGGGTTTTTCATTGATGATCACGAACTGAAACAAAGGACAATCACAATTGTAATAAAAATATCGCTACAAAACGTATTGTCCACAATTATCTGCACAAGTACGTATATATATCGATTCGATAAAAGCAAAAAAAAAAAAAAGAAACGACGTATAGATCAAAAGGATTAGCTCTTTCACTTTCTCCTCTCTCGTAGCTATATACTTATTCTTCAAGCGACTTTCTCGCCCTCTCGATCTAAGTCCTCCTTTTAGGCTACTAGCCTGCTGGTACACATACCCGTTGTATAGTCTATCTGAAAATACGCGGCTATCGAGTTAAACGGTCTTTAAATACACACGACTGTAGTCTCCACCTTCGTACTATTACACATCCATATATAAATACTCACGCGCGCGCGCTTTTATACTAAACCGACGTTTATCCATTTTCTATCCCCAGCAATTATTTGCCCATCAGGACCTCCTCCTAAGCCTATTATTTTGCCGTTCTTGTCATTCACGTGTTTGTGTGCGTATGTCGATGCGAGCGTACGCACGGCATTCTCGAGACCATCCAACGGTAAATCTGCGTGTGAAAGTTTAATCTTTTTTTTTCTCTCTCTCTCTATGTACATATTCACGTAGATTGCGGTTTAATGGTCAAATGCGCATCTTGACAATTGAACAATATGGGCGCTTGAGTACGAAGATGAAAGATTTGTGGCTTTATTTCCTCTCTCTTTAAAATGTGTTTTTTCCACTGATCTTTGTGCGAAGAGTCCCATCGAGCTGTTGATGTTCGAATAAATTTAGTCAATTTATTGAATAAATCTCGTAATGATAGTTTACCAAAAAAAAAATGTCAGAAAATTGTCGGATCGACTTGTAACTTAATAAATCCATTGAAATATCAAATAATAATGATTATTATGATATTGTATAGGTAATAACACGTAATAAAATTAATGCGTGATGTATAATTTGACTAATATATATATATATATATAATGCGTGCTAGAGTGAAGAAAGCAATCATCATTATATAAAACGAAGATATACACATAATGCAAATATAATAATGCGTTATGCCCAGTAAACTTTGGCACTAAAAATTGATTAACACCTATACGTATATATCGATAACCATTGTGATTACTTCTCAAAATTCAAATGATTATACTAACACGCTTAAGACACGAAGAAAACGCCGAAACGAAATAGCAATTCTCAAAAGCAATAATAATACATTACGACTTCTCGCTTTCCAGAAGATTAAGCAAACTATAATTCTTTTTTTTCCCGTATAATAACGCCAACCCCCCCTCGTCAAATTAGCGTAATAAATAACGAGCATAAAATAGAAAAGGATAAGGATACGTAGGCGGATAAGAAAAAAAAAAGTAAAAGGGAGGGAAGAGTCTATCGAAAAACAGTGAAGCCATAAGTAAGCTATCGTCTCGAAGCTACAATAATAATAGTTTCGCGTGCCGACTACGCGAGATTCAATTTAGCAACGTGGAATCTCATTTCCGCGGTTCTGCTACCCTAGTATAGCTTTTTCTTTCCGTACAGACGGACGAAACACCCGTAAATTACATTGATATTTACGACACGTATACTCGTCTGTGTAACCACACACACACACACTTGGACCCAGGGAGACTGTTTCGCGTGAATTCTCTCCTTTTCGTTAGAGTTTACGTTGATTCTTTTTCTTCTTCTTTTTTTTCGATTTATATATATATATATATATATATATATATATATACACACGCCAAGAGAGAAAGAAATTCTCGCGAGGATTCGTCTCTCTACGAAACGATAAATTGGTGGCCAAATGGACCCTCGTGCACGCAATCCGAGGATTCGCGTTCCTTAGGTCCACCTGACTTGGACTCGTCTTTTCTTTCTTTCCTTTACTCGCAATTTTCGTAACCATCTGCTGTCCTTTCGCAAAAAAGAGCTAGGCATCTCTTACTGCGAAAACTATTGGATCACCTTATTTATATTTAAATGTATATCACATTTTTAAACTAACAGTATGATCGATTAGTCGCTACGATGTATTATTCGCAAAAAGCTTAATATACATAGAAGTAATAATATTTATACGAAAAATTTTACAAAGAGCAAATGGAAATAATTTAAAAAGAAAATTCCACGTATGTGTATAATATATGGAATGTATAATATACATAAAAATAATATTTAGTTCAAGATTTTATAACAATTATTTCTTTTTATTAAATTTATTAATTTTGAGTCGCATACCCCAATTATAAGGAATCAGATTTGACAATTTTAATTCATTAAGAACATATATACAGGTAATTAAATAAATTGTCTATATTTACTGCGTCTATAAATTTCATTGTATTTTTACACTGTACAATGTTACATAAATTGTCTTTTAGTTCATTTTTAATGTTCAAAATGTTTCTTTCTTTTTCGAATAGCAGACACTTGATTAAGATGTGTTCTGTAGTAATAATTTATTTACATAGTTCACCATAATGTTCGGAGTGCTTTATTTAACCCCCTTAGACCCAATATGTATATTAAAAGTATGTAAAAAATATATTTCATTAGTATTTTTAAATTAATAAGATGCGTATATTAAACCAATTCTATATTTAAAAACAATCGTTGGTCATAAAATTATATAAATAAAAATATGAAAAAATTCTAAATTAATTAAAAAATTGTTGTCAAAATGATTGAAGCGTTCATACATTTTTATCTAAATAAATGAATTTTAACTAGATAAAATACACCGTTTAGAAGGTTTACATATATTTTGACAAAACAATATTAATTCGGTCCATTAAAATAAATAGCTGCATTACCAAATGATGAACAGGTATTATCCACTTAACTATTTCACCTGCGCCACTGACAATTAGCCGTAAATTAATTGCCAAAAAAAGGAACAACCTATATATATACCTGTCCCACGCGATCAGCTATAGTAAAAACGAAAATTCACCAAGATCAATATATAATAATTACCCAACATGTTTTTTTGTTATAGCTGAGAGATAGTTCGAGGGATCGCATAACTATTTTCTATCATCACTGTCTACCATATACTCCGTCTGGTTTCTTAATTCCCCTCCTCCTCCTGTTGATCGACCGATCCAAACCGACAAGAATCCATCACACGTCTGGAACTTAGTGATGGCACGACGATGGCCCTGAGGCTTCACGTCAATCGCACATCCTCTATCCCTCTTTCGATCCCCCCATTTTATCGCGTTGCGCTTATATACACCATCCCCTCGCGTCCACTTCATTATTTTCCTGTCTGACGGTATGCGCATTCCTCCATATGATCTACTATTCTAATTCCTTTTGATCGCTTACATCGTCCTTCAGTTTTGCATCCTTTTTCTCTTAATGCGGAATACGCAATATCACTTAACCAAAATGCTTACCGACATTTACGGATTTAAACTTTACTAACTAGGAGAGGTCATGGTCTTTGGATCACAGATTTTAACCAAACTCTAGGACATGTTTTGTAACATAAAAATATGAGGAAACCTACATTTTAAGACTCTAACGCGTTAATTTACCCAAGTTATGTCTAGCTAAAGCCCATTTTGTAAAAAAATACTTCTACTTCGATAGCTTATAACTCGGAAACAAATAAAGATAGAGTCTCAATCCTAAATCTAAAAGAAAGCTGAGATAAATAGATGGGATTTAAAAAAAAGAAGCTCAAATCGGTTAATTTAGAGCTAAGCTATAGAGAAAATAAGAAATTGATGAAATTTTAGCCAAAAACGTCAATACTTTTTTACTACTAAATTTCAGTTAAAATTTCAGCAATTTCTCGTTTTATCTATAACTTTGTTCCAGATTAACTGATTTTAGTTTCTTTTTTTTTAAATCATACCCACTTGATCTCAGCTTTCTTCTAAAATGTTGATTGAGCATCTAACTTTATTCGTTTCTAAGTTATAAACAATCAAAATAGAAGTAATTTTTTTTGCAATATTGATTTTAGTTAACCATATCTTGGGTAAATTGACGCGTTCCGGTCTCAAAATGTAGGTTTCCTCATACTTTTATGTTACAAAATATATCCTAGAGTTTAGTTAAGATCCGTGGTCTCTCCTAGTAAGAGAATTTCTAATTTGTTAATTAATTCTAATTTATTAAAACCTGTAGGGGGCAGGTCCCTAGTAGAAATCTAACCATAAATGTAACCCAAAAAATGGCCAAGTGTCATAAAATACCGAATAAATGCCCAATAAATGGCAAAATTAGAGTTTTATGTAACCTTTAAATATTGAATTTCTTCTAGGGGTGTAACTCGTATAATGTCAAAAAAGTGATTATTGGTTTTGTAAAGTGTGAACCTGTAAACTGTAACTCTTAAATCAGTGTTTTTTTTAATTGTAGTCCACTAGTTCGCGGACTCAATTTGTCGAAAATGCAAAATTGTACATATACGAATTAAAATATTTCAATTCAGTAATGATTTCTTTTTAACTACACAGATCGTTACTCTTAACTTG
This sequence comes from Theocolax elegans, assembly GCA_026168455.1. NCBI lineage: Eukaryota > Metazoa > Arthropoda > Insecta > Hymenoptera > Cerocephalidae > Theocolax > Theocolax elegans. The sequence continues at coordinate 11,735,719 of CM047425.1, read as the reverse complement.
TCTTTCATCACGTGTAAGTTCATAATTATTAAAAGAAGTAAAACTTGGATATACCAAGTTGAAAATTATCAGAATCCGAATTTCTTCACTTATTAAACTAATTTTCTGATTAAGTACATTGTAGCCTTATGTATACCGAAATAACTGAACAACAAATCCTGCTATCATTGTACGTTTCAGTCTTCGTAAACACGATATACAAAAGATAAAAATACAGAATGAAGGATTGAATAATTCTCGTCGTACCTTACGATATAACGTTATAATAAAAGTGTATTAATAGAAAGAGAAACGAGGACAACAAAAATTCGATCGCACTTTATTATGAATAATTTTAGAAATTAGCCCGCAACCTTTTAAAACGAAGAACGAATTACGATTTGGTTTCTTAATGCGAAATAAAGTTTGTATTCGGGTAATAATACACATTATCGAAAACGTATTTAGTAGAGTCGAAACAAAAAGAAACTAACAATATTTTACGAGAATTGAAAATAATCTTACATCATCGGGATTCGTAAGTATAAGATCAGACATGCAGGGTACTCAGATATATTTTCATTATATTATTTTTTTCACTCAATCAACAAAGCAAAGTGAATAAGATAATTTTCTTTTAATTTTCATAGTGGACAAAGACGACCTCTAAATTACAGGAATGTGCACCTTTCAACCCAAAAATTATATCGAAAATATTGAATTAAAAATCTGAAATAATTCATTACGAATAGCTTGAAACATACGCAAGGACTTGACGTTTTTATTTTTTAAAGAAAAAGTCATATTTTTAAATAATAATTGAGTAGACAATTATCGGTCAATACTGAGTCCTTAAATCTCCTTAAAAAAATACACCTCACCGAACGATATAAATTCATCTGTCTTGATGAGATAATTTTCATTGAAAGAAACGTGTAAAAGTGTAAAAGAAGAGGGAATTCGGGCAATAGCGAGGTACTATTATTCGAAGGCTAGATGTACGAATCGAAATGAAATTATCCCTCCCGAATAGTCTGAAGGCTTGATCCCTCCCTTGGTATCAGATAATTATCGAGGATCGTCTATCGAATGAAGGAGGTGGTTTCGCTTCGAGGCACACACAACGTCCGTCCATCCGTAGCTCCTCCTGATTGCGTGTCGCGCAAATGCCTTGTAATCTCCTATACCTCCCCCTCTCACTCTCTCTCTCTCTCTCACCAAATCGCTTTCTCCCTATATATCGGTGTCTCGATCTTCCTTCTCAAATACAATCATATCGTATGTATTCACGCGCGCACCTACACACACACACACACACACATATCACATATATATGTATGAATATGCATTTGCATATTACGCTCTCTTCAATTTCTCTCTTTTTATTAATTTCTTTATATACCTTACACTCCTTCGATGTACACTGGTATATACGCATAATTCATCGTCTTCTTTTTTTTCTTATCATTTTATTTAAGATCATCGTCGTAACATGTTTTGAGAATCAACAGAACTTTATTTTCGTCGTTATTGCTTACACGAATTTCATTTTTTGTACTTGGGCGCGTATATACACGTATAATATGTAAACACGAAGTAAATGTAACACGTTCTACAGTCATTTATATATAAATATGTAAAGGACCGCGTTCAATTTATGGTTGACTAATAGTCCTATACGAGAGTGTATATATATATAGTAACGTTGGATATTTTTAACGGTCAGAAAATTATCCGATGCTGCATATTTCATAACACTTTTGATAGATTAACGAGTCGCCGTGTTTCGCTGTACAAGTTTATTAACTTGCGGATTTATTAGTTATAAACGAATAGCTGTTAATGCTCGAGTAATTAATTTAATTGCCTAAGAAATAATAATTTTACAAAATTACAGTTAGTTAGTGTTAACGGGATTTCGGATCCAAATTACAGGAGTCTGAAATTTTTCAAAAATTATGTGTAAAATATTGAATTAAAAAAAAGTATGAATAAAATTCATACGGATAGCTTAAAACATAAGGAAGGGCCTGACGTTTTGATTTTATAAAGAAAAAATTATTTTTTAAATAATAATCGAATAAACAATTTTTGGTCGGTAATTATATTTGTCAAAAAAGGCATAAAATTTTCAATCCAAATATCGAAATCAAATTATGAATTTAACAATTCGGAAAAATTTGGGTATATTTTATTTAAAACATGTCTAAGATCCTGACGTTAAGAGTTTTTTTACAACATTTATTCATTTGTTTATAAAAAAAGTAAAATTTGTCCATTTTTGAGTCCGACATCCTCTTAAAAGGATATGCAGAAATCGCGAATTAGATTGATATTAAGAGTAGGAGTAAATTGTGTAATCCCAACATTGTTGGCCAATGAGGGAATCGAATGGTCCACACGCAGCACTTATTAAGGTACTTCAATAATTAAATAAAATCAAGTTGTGGACATCGAGGTCCTGGGTGGAGTCACGGCGATCTTGGGTGAGAGAAAGGAGTCGACCGCCTGTTCTGTCGGTATAACGATTCGGACGAGGCTCCAAAAATTTAGAAATTGTTTATGAAGGTATATCCATATTATTATATAAATTAAAATATATTGGCGTGTAAATTCAAACTGAATATATTAATAAATCTGCAGAAAGTTTTTATTATTGTTTTAATCATTTAAATTAAGTTTTTTTTAAATAATATGGTTTTTATGTAGTGTTTGTGCGATTGGAGATGACACAATTGATTCCAGGATGTGAATAGTATCTCTACGCCTCTTTTTGTTGGTAAGAATGTGTGTGTGCATTATCGTGGAATTAAATTTACTTACAAAAAAGTTTTCTCGCTGATTTATTTTTTAGCCTTGAAAAGGGACGGTTAAAAAATCGTCCGAAACGTCGGCAAAATAAAAAATTATGTTCGTAGAGATCAATAAAGCCTTCTTTTTATTAACTGCAGAGAGTAATTGAAAGTAATTGTAAATATATACAATTTAACGACCGTTGTTATTATTCTAATATACTGATTATATCATAAATGTATTAGACGTTGCATATTATGTAATTAAAAATATAGGACTATATAGATGTTCGTGTTAATTTAAATTTCGAATGTAAAATCGAAATAGAGTAGAGGAAAGTGGTCCGTTGTACTCGTAGAGAGTACAAGTTGAAGCTTCTTAAATCCGTCCATAATAACAGAGAGACAATATTAGGATCAACGAAGCACAGAGGAACTGACACCTGAGCTTTGTAGGACGCTTATACATTCGGTTCTCGAGGATTTAATCCGTTCCCTGTACCTTGTCTTCGTCACTCCCTCCTTTGATCCTTCCATCAAAGTTTCGACGACTCCTCCCCGAGCGTCACTCCCGCGTCATCGATTGTCCATTACAGAGATCCCTGAGTGCCATCGTCTCCACACGAACCTCACTTCCGATTGATCCCTGGACCAAAGACACAGAGAGAGAGAGAGAGAGAGAGAGAGAGAAGCAAATGTATCTCTGTGTCTCTCCTTCTCTGTCTCTCAGGAATCCGCGTCCATCAACGTCGTCTCTTTGAAATTTACACTTCTCTACACACAGGTGAGCGCGACCTCCGCTCGCGAATTCGATGTCTGCACTGCGACGACGTATAATTGAACGGGATTGGCACTGGGTGACAAAAAGAGAAATAAAGAGGGCTTCCCTGGAAAATTGAAAGGACGTCGACAGTGTCTATTGAAACGAGCAATCAGAGAACCAACGTTTGCGACCGTCGTTTTACTGTTTTTTTTTTTCTTTTCGAGTTCCGTACACCATCTCGTGAGGGTTTTTAAAGGGCAACTCGTCGTTAACGTACCCGTCTGTTGCTTTCCTCTTTTAGATTTAATTAACGTGGCGCGCGAGCCGTTCGATTGGTTGATTATTGGGATTGCGGCGGATGCACTTATCCGTGGTTTGTCCAACTCACCTTCGCACTCACCTGCGTCGGTGTCTTCGATAAACCCAAATATTTCGAGGTATCCTAAAGTTTCCTCTACGAGAATCAAAGTATATTTACTATTACTTTTTTTTTATAGATTACCATTCGATAATAAAATTTTCAGTACGGCTGGTATAATTATACAAATAAACTTTTCAAAATAGAATTGCAAATGCAATCGCTTCCACATTTCACACACGTGAAACATCTTAAATAGAAATTACCACACAGAATATCTTACTCGTTTCCAATCAAAACAACGACAAGTATTTAAAAATCTAACGAGCACAGCAACTGTCATTTGAATAATACAACTCCTATAATTATTACCAAGCTGGTAATCTGTATCAATCTAAACGTGGATTAACCGGTGAACAATAAAATGTGTGTGATTATTCAATAACACACACACACACGTACACACACAGATGTATATATACCTATACATAATAATTTTGAAATAATGATACGAGAATACATAATAACATTCTGATCGATCATCACCCAATCTTTCTTTTATCATCTATTATTATATGGATATATATTTAAGCATGCATACAATATATTGAATGGGTTAACTGTAATGTGAATGCTCTTAATTAATCTCGATATTTTACATATAACTATCCTTTGTGGCGTGACGAGAAGTGTGTATACAGGCTTATTCTCATTCAAGACAGGCTTGTAAAGGATACCGTCTTTTCAACGACCTGATGAAGCAGCATTATGAAATATACTTTATAATACAATCTTTAGTTTATTCTTTTTTTTTTCCCGTTACGTCCGATTTCGGTGAGACGTCCGAAACCGCATTTTATCGAGTTTCGTAAACGTGTTTAGTTCGTATACAACCGCGATCGATAATATCACATATTGTGTGTGAAAAAAAATATTATTTAAACAACGAAGATTTTTCTATTGGTTTACTGCGGGAAAAATTTTGTATTAGTAATATTGTAAAAATTAGAATAATTTCTAGTAAGAAATCACATACTGTCAAAACAATTATTGGCTTTGATCGCTTATAACTCGAAAACAAATAAAGATAGATACTCAAACATAAGTTTGAAAGAAAATGAAATCGAGTAGATTGGATTTAAAAAAAAAAGCTTAAATATCTTCTTTCTAAATCGCAAATAGTGAATAATCACTTTGCAATAGCGAAAATCCGGTCACTGCAAAAAAAGTGACTTTTAACTTGCAAAAAAAGTATATACGTACTTTCAAAAAGTGAATTGTTACTTTTCAAAAGGGAATATACTTTTTTCAAAAAGCAGATGTTCGAAATAGCGAACATCCACTATTTGCTATAAGAGTATGTTCACTTTCGAAAAAAAGGTACCGTATTCGAGACTATTAAGAAAGCGATGTTGCACTTTTTCTGATTTAGATAGTTGATTTGGTCTAAAGTTATGGAAAACAGAAAAATAAGAAGATAATAAGCCTAAAAAATCATTAAATTTTTTAATTGAAAATTGTCATCAAAATATCGTTTTCTTTCATAACTTTCGGCAAAATCAAGATGTTTAAGCTTTTTTTTTTTAAATTCAATTTACTCGATTTCAGTTTTCTTTCAAACTTAGGTTTAAGTATCTACCTTTATTTGTTTTCGAGTTACAATCCATCAAAGTCAAGTCATACCTTTTTTGTAGTAAACATTTCCTATAGTTTCGTAAAGATCCGTTTCCCAAAGCTGTGACACTCTCCTAGTAAGTAAAAGTATTATATAGTTTATATTAGAATAATACTAAAAATTATATTTTAAACTATAATCATATTATTATTCGAAATTACAATAACTTTCCTAATTTACCAGTCTATAATTTATTTACTAGACAATATCGTAATTTTTAATCTAAACTTTTTCTCTGTATAATATGCAAGTGTAAACTGTCTATTGCACACAAACTCATCATCGTTCTCTTTCTTATCGCGCGCACGTGTGTGTATATATAAACTAGGATTTCCATATTTGATGCGCAATATATCAGTTCGCAATTACGATGGTTACGAATAATTAGCCGTACGTCAATTGTGAAACAACACAATGTGTACAAACGGTGAAAATGAGCATACATATTTTTCGTCGTTTTAACCCAGTAATCGTGCACATTCGATATTTCAATAAATGTAATAATCTTCGTAATTGGAGTATTAGTTCATAATTACGACGTATCAAGAGCTATCAGTAGTATATATATATGTATGTATATATGGTGCGCCTATGTGTATATATATATATATATGCGATTGTACGTGGGAGCAAACACGCTTAATAATTATGCTTATACAATTAGGATTGATGCATATATTATTCAAGTCAATGGTCATGATTAGATTCTCTGTGCCGTGAATGTACAGACGTCAGAAAGTATTCTTACGATCATTAAAATGCAATTATCTTTATGTATGTATATTCGTATATACTAATTTTTCTTGGTATCGATTAGGTCAAAGAGAAATTCAACGTGATTCGATAAACTTTTTATATCTGTATGCTCGTTTCTGAAAGAAGAGCACCAAGTTTAATGATAAATAAACAATTAGTGTTTAATATTGTACCTCAAATGATGTACGAAACTCTATACTTTACATTTTCAGATGCATTTGGCAAGATTCGTGATGCATCAAAAAAGTGCGTGTATATCTATATATGTATATATCGACAACTGGAATAACGACCGATTCATTAATTGTAATTAAAGTACAATCCAATCTAAAAACTGAGTATTTCCTATACCTATGACTGGGCAATACGCGTACCCGATGAAAAGGAAGAGTCGGAATCGAGCAAACAATCCACAAAACCTGTTCACTCTCTCTCTCTCTCTTTCTCTCCTGCTGCATATATATCCGTCGTTTCGCTTAAGGAATATTCAACCGCGTAGGTTAAACTTACAAGCTCGACACGTGAATCATTACGCTACATGCAAAAGAAATGAGGAAGAAAGATAAAGAAAGAAATGCACACACGAAGGTCGTCGGCCAGGACGAAATGCCAAAGTCACGCCGCTTGGGTAGAAATATACATTCGCTTACCGACAGCTGTCACTCATCGTTCGAAGATGAAAAAAGGAAAGGAAAAGAGGTGGTTACAATACCTGGGCTATCTATCGCTTATTAATGAACCCACAATGAGCATCTTGGGAAGCTGCGGGTTCATTCCTTTCTCGCGAGATATAGTCACGTATATACATACCATACTCTCTCGACCCACAAATATCGTCATTATTTATTCGCGGATGCAGAGCCGGTTTAATCTATAGAAGACTAAAAATTGCATTTGTAAGATGTGCGATTTTTCTTTCTTTTTTCTTTTTTCTTTCTTTTTTTTCCCTTCTACCCCCCAAAGGGGAAGTCCCTTTTCTCGATGTCGATATAATGACCGCGTACGGTTGACAGGTAAGGTATACTCAGTACTGATATTATCCAGTATCGCGCAACCAAGATCGATCAACGTATATTTATATATGTATATAAATATAAGTTTACCCTGGGTATAGAGAATGAATGAACGATTGCGCTATCGGTGTGATGCTCGATGATGATGCGAAGATTTACGGGGTGCAACGAGAATATTGTTTTCTATTATGTGATTTTTTACCTCGGTAAATACATGTACGTACTTACAAGGAGAAGCCACAACCTCTAGAAAACGGATCCTTACCAAACTCTAGGATATGATTTCTACTATAAAAATATGAAGAAACCCGGAGTTTTAATATCCAATGCCCTTTTGTACAATATATATATATATATATAACCAAATAACAAAAAATCTCGCCAAAAAGCCCTTGACTTTGATCACTCATAACTCGGAAACGATTAAAGATGTACATTCAACCAAATTTTCAAAGAAAGCTGAGATCGAATAGATACATTTAAAAAAAGATCAAATATCTTAATTTGGTTAAAAGTTATGGAAGAAGTAAAAATTAAACGAACTTTTATCGAAAATTTAGCATTACAATTTAATAATTTCTTCAGGCCAAAATTTCGTCTAATTCTTATTTCTTTCATAACTTTTGACCAAATCAAGATATTCGAGCTTCTTTTCTTCAAAAAATATCTACTTGATCTCAGCTTTTTTTTAAATTTAGTTTAAATGTACATCTTTAATTGTTCCCGAGTTATGAGTAATCAAAATTGAGGGTTTTTTCAGCTAGATTTTAATAGTTAAGAACTAAGCATTAATATCGAATAAATACAATTTTATTACAAGTGAATATCCATTTATAATAACAAATCCACGATCTCTTTCTCTCAGCGTAGGGAGGGCGAGTGTAAAGTGGACTTTGGCACCCCGTTCAGACAAGGTGTAGCGTTATCTCAAAGCGCCAGAAGCGCAACGACCATAATCAGGAGTATCGCACCACAAACAAATCAGTCCTCAACAGGTCACTCAGATTTTGGGAATAGCGTATAACATTATCTCCAAAGCGAGAAGGGTAAGAGGGAAGATAGAGAGAGAGAGAGATCGTCTAGAGTGAAATTGGAATTACAGAGGGATTGGAAACGTCCGTCTTCTTGCCGGATGAGTGGTAGCTCGGTCACTCGGTGTGGTATAGAAGGACAGGTAGGATTAATTTACGTAGATAAAGCGCAATTAGTTCCGCGTGTCACTTGGCACAATTAACTGTATGACCTAGAATTACAACGTTCCCGCGAGCGCGCGAACCCGTGCAGAGCGCATAGGTCAGACGGTGGGTCACCGCGAGGCTCTTCCGTTACCTGCGTACATGCACAACCCCTGTACACCCGGTAAATCTTCGACGGACCTTTGCGGGAAGACACGTATACCAACCTCTTTGCCTTTACGACCGCGTAATTGAAGCGTCCTGTGCAACCAGGAATTCCGTATAATAAACTCTTGTCTTGTTTAGTTTATTCTCTCTCTCTCTCTCGTTCTTTTCTTTCATCTTTTTTACACTTTACCTACGAGCTACGCAAATAATGGGAGGTGTTGCGATTTAACGAGGGAATTCGTTCGTTTTGGATCTCGACCGAGCACTTTTTAAATGCTTAAATTGTCTGGACACATTTTCGTATTAAGGTTGAGTAAACAAATTTCAGTCGGTGTACAACTAATTCAGCGTTTAGAAGTCTTTAAAACATCGTTCGTTGATAATTAACATTTAATCTAATATTATTAATATACATTTATTATATTTAATAATAATATTTAATTAAATAAATAAATACGACACTACATAAAAATCTAGCAATAAACTCTACTTTCTACAAGTTTGAGTAAACGAAGTTGTAATTAACTTTCGTAGAAATATCGTAGTACCTATAAATTCGTCGACATCGTAAATGCCACCTAAGGATATATATATAACACCGAGTAATTTTTACCTTAGTACACACAAAAGCCAAATTTAAAGAACAAATGTGTGGAACTCTTGGATTTCTTAGCACTAATCCACAAAAGATTTCTCGGCGTACAGAAAATAAGAAAATAAGTATATTCATCCGGTCTCAAAGTCATCCTCGACGCGACCGCAAAGACGGACAGTCGCATTCACGACTCATCGCCTCGAAATCTTCGTGTTCATGCGCACAAATATCGCGTGTTCAATTTTATTTACTTCTTCGCGTCCATCTGTTCCACACTTTCACTTCAAATCTTCGTCATTCACTTTTCACGGATCCCTCACGTAGACAAGTTAATAGTTCATATACCCGTGACAAAAACCTTAATTATCTAAACAATATAAAGAAAAAAATAATATCGAAAATAAAACTGACTCACCGTTTACGCTGCACGCGATTTTAGAATAAGAAGATGCACCTTAGTCGCTTGCCGACGCAAGTGCAAACTTCACGCTTAAGTATCTTTCTCATTTTTATAATACTAGGAATCAATTCGCGCGCAAGCGCAAACTTTGTTTTATTTTTGTTTTATAAAGTCTCTTTATCCATGTTTTAATTTTTAAAATATAAAAAGTAAGACAACGAGAAGAATAAAGGCAGATTACGTTTCTTTTCAACATTTTTTTGTTTTCTTCCGTTTCCATAGATACATGTGATCGTACACTCTTCGCGTATTTCTTGCTGGATCATTCGCCAATCACGTCACTTCCAACCGACCATAATATCACGTATTAAGCGGACAAGCCTGGGTTAAAATTGAAAAAATTATTCAATATTAACAATTTATAACTACTGAAAACATATCTTAATTTTTAAACAAATTGTATTACTATTCATTTTTATTGTAAATTTTTGGGAGAATTTATTTGCGTAGAGTAACAAATTTAATTAATTATGAAACGCTATACTTACCGCAAGATATCTCAGGAACCACTTCATTGAGTTAGGCTGAAATTTTAACAGTTACTTTTTAATATGATTTTAATCCACTTGAATAAAAAAGACTGTGTAACCTTCTAATTAAAATTTAACCTCTCAAATTATTTACAAAAATTGAAAAATTATGTAAAAACAGCTAAATAATTTTTTTAAATAAACATTCAGACTGTTATTGAAAGTCTGTTCCACTTAAGTAGATTAAAACCACATTTAAAAATTACTATTAAAATTTCAGTCTATTCAATCAAGTGGTTCCTGAGATATCCCGCGGTAACTCCATTATTGAAAAAAATCAGTCACATAATTAATTAAAACACTTATGTTACAAATAAATTGGCCAAAAAATTTTAAATAAAAGTTAATAATTATATAATATGTTTAAAAAATTAAGAAATGTTTTCAATTATTATGAAAAAAAAATGATTAATTGTTAATATTAAGTAGAAGCAAATATGTTGATGCAAAAGGTTTAAATGCATTATAAAAAAACTAAATTTTGTTTTTCAATATTAACCCAGGCTTGCCCCCTTAAGTCAATTCACATAATTTTTTAAAAATTGGATTAAAATTCGATATACTCAAAAAAATTTTTCTATACTGAGTAATTAATGAATTAAATAATTAAAAAATATTATCAGTTTATTATATATATACTGCTTTAAAAAAAAATTGTAATGAAAAAAAAAAATATGTCTTAGAGCAAAACGCGAATTCTCATCCAAAAGCAACATTAAAACCACAGCGCCATCACCTCAAACAACAAAAGATCGGAGTCGTGACAAGCCTGAAGCAAGGACCGCGAAAAAAAAAACGAGGATAGTTGAATATTCGTGTCTCTCCTCACGCGAGGTGTGTATATGTATACATACGTATACGCACGCAAGGAAAATAAAAGGAACGAAAGGTCTAGCAATGTATATACAAAAAGGATGGATCGTACCAAGACCCTTTGAAAGCCGATGCGTTTCGCGAAATTGCGTCGGGACGATATATTCATTCGCGTACGGCGCGCGCTTCTCTCTCGAGATCGCCCCGAGCGCCGAATTTCAGTCACGCAGCCACACCACCACCGTCTTTTGTAGTCAAGAAGCTTGCGCTTCAGGGCGAAATCGCGTATCAAATGTATTGTACTTCGTAGAGCCTCTGACATTAGAACGAGACGCGCAATCCTTACCGGTAGCGTCGACGGAAGACAATATTTTACAAAACTTGGGTTACATACCTTCTCGTTATTGGATTTAGATATTTATTTGTTTTTTTTTCAAAGCGGCAAGTTCTAAATTAATTATGGTTCGTGGCTTCTTTTTTAGTTATTGTATATTACGACGCAACTAAGCAAGTATTATAGATTCAGCAAAAAATTTTTAAAAATAGATAATATTTTAAGATAACAATTTTTTTATTTCAATAAGCGGATAGTACATAACGATTGTAATAACTTTATACTATATACTTATAATATATGGCTTATATTTTACTTCCTTTTTTTAATTTTAATTTTTATTTTATTTTTATAATTTTTAATGAATATTTCTATCGATTTTACTAAAATAATATATTTATATACATTCAATAACAAAAATACAATGCGCTACAGTAATTATATAAAATCTGCATGTATTCACAAAAATCAAAGAATTTAAAATATAAGCGTACAATAGATTTTCAAGCGTTTCACATGTGCAAACATTGTAATAGTAGGAAACCAATGCATTTCCCAAAATAGCGCTGTTTTTTCAAATGGTTTTACGGGTCTATTGTCCACGGTCAAAAAATATCTATATGTACACGCAACATTTTAGTGAGGATGAACGTCTATTCATACATTTCGATACAACAGTGCAAAATTACACGATCTCCAGTTTCTTTTTTTTTTTATAAAATTGGATATAATAATAACAAGTGAAACCGTGTTTATTCACATTTCATATAGGCAATTTGTCCGTATATACAATCAAATTATATAGTAACGTTCCAAAAAAATTGAATATTTTATCACGGTAAAATAATCCAAGTCGGTATATTAAAGAAAAAAAAATTGATAAATGCTAAAGCTAATGCAATTTGAAAGTGGAAAAATGAAATATTGAATATACTTTCGCGGTAATGGCACGTAGAAAGGAGTCTCTTCATCATCGCGAAATTCTAAAAGGAAAGTCAAAATAATGTATCGAAGACGGTTATGTATATATGATATGTGTTTAATTGATTTAACGAAAATTATTATTTGTATTCATTCTGTGAATAATTTCTCTCAATTGTTTATTAAATCAATTCTAACGCATATACATATATTTTTCTTGATCCTATATAGGTTTTTCTTTAATTTTTCTATGTGGTATATGTATATGAAGAAAAATGAAATTCCTAAGGAACAGTGTCAAAAGTAACAGTGAATCTAAATTAAAAAAGTTCTATAGAAAGCTGAGTAATATCAAATCCAGTTTAGACGCAACGAATCACTTTACAGTATCACCATTCGAAATAAGAATGATCTCCAACCCACTTGTAACGGAGTCCGTGTGATATCAAGACAAAATCTAGAGAATCGATAGATAAAAAAAAAAATCCAGGCCACGTAGAGCAAAACCGACGGTAAATTTTTTGTTATTCTTCACCTCTACTACAACTATATACATGCAAGTGTACATATTTAGGAATGGGAGAGAAGAGGATGCAGTCGAGGAAAAATGTAATTGCATCGATCACCCGCTGGGTTAGTATATCGCGTCTAGTCACGCTCCGAAATGATTCCGAGAGACAGAGAGAGAGAGAGAGAGAGAGAGAGGAAGAGGTAAAAGGGACAAGAGGTATATATATATATAAGAGACCAAGAGGAACTTTAATTACCTCTCCGCGAGCGTGGGTTTATTAATGCTCGCGTTTCCACCGGACAAATTGCGCTCTATCTTGGACATTAATCGGGATTAGCGACGCTCGTCGCAACAAAGCGCCCGCGGCCCCGAAAACCAACTCGCGAAGGTAGCCGACTGGTGCTTGTCAATTTTCGCGACATGCGAAATTTCTCTTTATACATATAGTATATACCTATATAGATCCAGATATATATATATATGCCATCGCGATGGCTTGCATTCCGCGCCGGTGTGTAGCAACGGTTGACTAGTTTCAGGGGTATGTACTGCTCAACGCGCTATATATATGTATACGTATAACTTCGAGTCGCACCGAGGGATTTTTATTTCATTTCCGTATCGTCATCTTCCGATATAACGGGAATACTATGCAGTTAGGTAAATAAAGGAGACGCGCATAATACTTGCTGATAAAGATGGAATTTACGGGATTCCGATTTAATGGGTATATATTGGAATTGGTGATACTTCCACGGAGAAAATAAATTTTAGTAAATTTTACTAAAATTTCAGTAACACGGTAGCAAACTGCAAAAATGCAAAAAATTACTATATTTTTAGTGATAATTAGTAAATTTTCATTAAAAATTGATAGAAAGTTCAATAAGAATTGACGAAATGTTCAGTAATTTTTTGGGTTTCGGCAGTCGCGTTAGTGAAGGTTTAGTAAAATTTACTGAAACTTTAACGAAGATACAAATTCAATTATTTCTTTAAACGCAATAATAAGGCTACATAAATCGAGCAATAATCATATATTTAAAGTCGAATAAAAGTGTATTTTTCAATTTCTCCTAAAATACATTATAAAAAAAATATACATACACTTCTAGAAGCATTATTATCCTTATAATTTTAGTAATCAGAATATTTGTTTCGTTGCATTATTGCAATAGAAGAAAACTTTTTAATGTTATAAAAATTCAATTTCAATCTACTTGCCTATATCTATATATCGAGGTTCTTAATATTCTAATAAAACTTCATTCTACTACTTTAATTTCTTCGGAGCGGGAAAAATAAATTCAATGAAATCCGCATGAAAAGTATTGCAAACAGAAAGTTTAATAATTTCTTGATAAATTAACTATCAAGTGTACTTATATCTATATAATATAAACGCAAAGGAATTCATAAGTTTCTCATTTATCATTTTATATTCGCAATGTACATATATATATATATATATGTATATATACGCGTTTCAACACAATTATGTAAATATATAACTCGCTGATGCATTTAAAATTCTTCTCCCTTGAAATGCAAATTTTGAAATAATGGATTTGAAATAATAAAAATTTAATAACAATTTTCAAACTCGCCTTATTCGTTTAATTTCCAAGGTGCGATATTAAATTCAATTAATTTTTCTTATTTTTTTAATAAATAAATAAATAAATCTCGATTAATCGTTTCTGGAAAATTCGGCGCTCGGAGAAATTCCATCTAAGTGACCGGCAATAATGAACGCCCCCACATTTCAAACGGTTTTCAATAATATACGCATATATATAGTTCTTAACATGCAAACTCATTATGTACATCTATTTACACGTACGAATGAAATATTAAAACGATAAGTGATATGCACTTTCATTTATGCGCGGATATGTCTTTTAGTACCATTATCTTGTAAAATGTTCATGTTTAACATATGGTCTGGAAAATTGAAATGTTTAAGAAATTATTAATTTTATGGTGTCATCGAAATTAATGTTTTGCTATACGTAGTATACATTAATTTTTTATCGATTTTGCATTTTTTGTAAAGAAAATTACATATATGTGAATAATAAAATAGTAATTACGTGTATAAAAAATATTACATATATATAAATTAATAAAGAAATAACTATATACGAATATAAAATTTAAACAAATGTCAAAATTGACTATTATAACGAATTGTGCTATAAAATAATTAAAACGAGCACGTGTGTACATAATTACAAATAAAATAATTTGACAAAATATTCTAAATACATAGATGACATAAACACCCTATAGTTTCAATATTAAAAACAAAAATATAAAGAAAATCTGTATACGTACACACATCATATTATTCAGTTTTCACAAAGTCGTGTAAGTATTCGATGTAAAGCGAGAGAAACAAATCGTTACGTTTAACATCTTAAATACAAGTAGTACCGAATTAATTGTACGACCGATTTTCCTCCTTCCGGTTCCTCTATACAATATTTCACGCGTACAAAGTGTGTCAACCGGTCACGTTTACTTTTTTCCTTCCTTCTTTCTGTAATCTCTTCGGATTTTCCCCCGCCGAAACTAATAACAAAATTATATTTTCATTTCAAGAGAGGGAGAGAGAGAGAGAGAGAGTGTACTTCGCCATTACCAGATGAATTATGTACTTGGCGCGAACGCAGGACCTCTGCGAAAACTATATAAAGAGCGAGAGGTAGAGAGTGGCTGCATAAGCGGTTATACCCCAGCCAACAAGTAAGAATCATTAATCAAGAGCTGATCGGCTCTATTGTGCATTACTTCGACCAAGTGTAATTAGAATTGCAACGTCAGGTATATCGAGGCTTATCCTTATTTCGTTCACCTTTCCTTTTCTTTTTTTCTTTTATTTTTTTTATATTCTATAAATTTCCTTTTTTTCGTTACGAAACGATGTCGCGGTAAACGGAAAAATCAGTTGATTGGATGGATATATCGAGAAAAATATTAACGGCAATCGATGCAGATTTTATATTTCGTCTTTGCAAGTCAACGATGATCGCCGTGTCGGGGATACCGGTGGATTTCATTAACGATTTATAATGGACGATTCCGTGTATCGTTTAGCGTTTATTATTTTGCAAAACGGCCCGATACCTTTACTTCGTTATATTTTCTATTTATAATCCGTTGAACCGATGAAACGCTTCAGTGTTAATGTTGCTAAAATGACTTGACGTTAGCTATTATTTTTGTAGTAACACGTATGTCGATGGTTTGTTCTGTAAAACTATTATCACGCAATAAGACGACGATGCACTTGGATTTTTATTAATAAAAATTATTATACATAGGACATCTTCAAGTGCGGTGCGTGCGCATTTCTTTTATTTTTTTTTTCTTAAATATTAGAATTTTCTAGCTTTAACCTTTTAAATATTAAATGATCACATGATCACAATGCAGTCAATGAAATCAATCATATTTTGGCTTCACATTTAGGCCTGTTTCTTTTTATAAGAGTATAAGTACAATAAAATATTCAAATATAGGTTCTAAATATTTAAAATATTGATCCTGACTTGGAAACGTTGATTTTTTTCTTTCTAGATATTCCTTTAATTAGTTTTTCTAACACCTCTGGCAACATTTGAGACTTAGCGATATGCAAGTAAATTGCTAAATAAAGCGTTTTGCGCAATATTAAAAAAAATTGAATAAACGCAATGTAGATCATAAAGACTGATTAAATTCATATATATATATATATAATAAAATATTTTGGAAGAATCATTAAGTTTAAGAACAAGTTTAAAACACGTTCACTGAAGATCAGGGTGAACGGCTCTCAATGCCATAAATAATAGACAACACATTTAAAATGTAAGTTGGAATATTTAATTAACTAATGTGGTATTATACACTTAATCGCTCGAAACAATCATGGTCGCCAGTGGCATCAACATTATTTACTCTCTTTCTTCATTTACTCTTTTTTCATTCTCTCTTAGCTACCTCTATAGGTTGAGCACTTACGTTTGTACTCTGGGCCAAAGGTCTAAATCTTATCGGTTGTTGTATCCTACCAAATTGTCTACGTGTAGACACACGCGCTGACTGCTTAGAGCTACCCGTTAAACCTCTATCTTGAACCTCTATACTTGCTCGTTGCATAAAAAGATATATACCCACAAGAGATGCTATCGCAGCAATCAGTCCAGATAAATACTTTATGACTGTCGAATACTTTTGGTAACTTTAATTAAGTAACTTTAATTACTTGTGTTGGACGCATCCACATTTGTCGAAAAATAGATGGAACATATTTAAACGTCTCTTCTGATGGGTTATTCACATAAACTATTTACTTAGAATGTATCACAGCTTTATATAAACTCAAGTAATGATTTATGAAGACCACATATTCATTTCCTATATAACTATACATCCTTTCACATCACACCGCGTCAATGTAAATAAGAAACTCGATGAGCTTGAGATCCTAGGAGAATATGTAAACATACTCCCGTCCTGAATTCTTCCCCTTCACTCAAGAACATTTCTCCCAGCGATTCCAAAACGTCCTGATTAATCTTTGGATTTGAATAATCAGTATCCTCCTGAGTGATAAGTTCGGTACGACAATGGTACTGCTATGGTCATCATCCATTGGAACAACTGCTTTAAAAGACATTCTGCAAAATCAGGATTTTTAATTCGGAAAAAGACTCGATATCCTATTTCTGATGTGCCTTCTGGCCCTATATGGAATGGACTTAATAATTTTATATAAACACTACAGTATTTAGAAGGTCGTACCACTACACTGGCATTAGCATGTTTTACTAAGCGAACCCATGGCCGACGATACCTACAGAGTTCCGATAATAGCTTCTCGTTATTAGCAGTCAAATCTATTATAACATGATTTCTAGCTGGAGCACTCTGATAACTACTACATGTAGTATCAGCCTGGTAACTGTCGTGTTTACATAAATAACAGTTACATGATAACAATTACCTTAACACAATGAAACTTATTAGCGTTTACTACTACACGTAAATCTATATCCATCTTACCATAGATAAAAGATTCAAATGATATTAAATTATGTTACAGCGTATAAACTCTCTGAAGAGCATATACTGCAAACGTAGCACCTATCTGACCATCTACCTTGATCTTTATTTGTTCCAAAACCATCCACCTATCTGTAACACTAGGAAATGAATGGATAGGTTCAGACGTCATCATGTTCCTTACACTACCTAATCCTCCAACAAGAACTACCTTTCTCATATCTTCATCCTGAGTAATTATAGCGTTAGCACTAGCACTCATATTAGAAACCTCTACAAATCCCTCACCTGTGGACCAAAAAATTGTTCGTCGGATTTCAAAATAGACTTCTTGCACTCCTGTCTTAGCGTAATTCTTTTGATCGATTAAAAAAGATACCCAGAAGACATAAGCCAACCGTGAAAGATACCATGTAGTCATATTTCGGATTTTACGTCGCATCCAGTGCCCGAGGATACATGATCATTTTACCATAAATCGCCTGTAGGCACGCAGCTATGCTGGGGTATATAATGGCGTCATCCTCGGATCCTGCAACCATTGAACCAAGTGTGGTTCGATAAGAATAACTTTCTCGATGTCCGACTCGCCCACTAGCTGAGGTACTATCTCAATTATTATCTCTATAGACATTCTTTAAATCCTTTTATTTAACTCCTGGTCAATAACAAATGTACTACAAACGCTGTACTATTCACAAGGAAGGGGCAAACACAATTATCAGTCACCTTGTAAAATTCGTGTTATTTATTACCTCTATATATCAAAGACAAATCGCTTTATCAACTCGATTCTTATACAAATAAGACCAGAATTGCAAATTAATAATATCTCATGTGTGTGCGGTAATCGCGGAAAGAAAGTAAATAATGTTGATGCGTGTACGCGGCTGGCGACCGGAATTGTTTCAAGCGATGAAGTGTATAATATCATATTGGTTAATTAAATATTCCAACTTATATTTTAAATGTGTTATCTATTATTTATGGCATTGGGAACCGTTTCTACAATAGGTAATGCTCCCTTTTTCTATTGTTGTGATTATGTGGAAATGTTTCCTAACCTCACGTATACCTCTCCTTCTTCCTACCTGCAACTAGGTTTAAATAAACTACTGCTGTCCTCATACGTAATTTATCTTCAGAGTTATTTATTAATATTTTTGCAGGTACCCGCAGGAGGTTCTATATGAACGGAGGACCACTACTTCCATTAACGTGGCTGGATACGTGTTGGATTCAGTCTACGTACTGGCTAGATACTGCTTGGACTCCTTCCCTATACTTTACTCGATACATGGACAACTTCTTCAGGTTACAAGGTATATTGAATAATAACAAGGAATTCAGACAATCTTAGGAATGGATAGATTTATACATATATTAATAATATTAAATACTGCGTCGGTGACAGTGATACTATGCGTGTGCGTGTCCACACTAGGAGTTCGTACTCCCTTCTCACGGTCTGGCCTAGCTGGATTCCGAGTGAGTTAGTATTTACTTCCTATAAGCCACGGGGCTTTGGAATGCTTAAAATATTATACAATCAAGTTACGCTACAATGTGACATGCATTTATAAATGCTATATGTCACAAGTTAATTTTTTTCGTATAACAATAATAATACGCCATTTCCAGAGTTAAGACAACAATATAAAACAAACTAAACAAAATCTTAACGATTTTTTTACAATTGATGGTAACTCGAAGCGCTAACCGCAACTAAAATAGAACCTCCATAAATAAACGCACGTAATAAACCAAGCCCCCAATAACGATACGTACCTCCTTTCATTAACGCTTCGCGCGAAATATCATGCAACGAATTCGTGATTTACCATTACCACTTTTTTCTAAACGAAAAGAAAAGGAAAAAGTACGGAGTATCGAAACAAACGGTCCTCGTTACTTTCGAGTCTCGCCTACACTACGAAAATCAAACGCGATAAATATTCCACCCCCGCTCGCGAGCGAAAGGTACAGAGAGATTCTCATATAGGAGAAGGTTTATATGTATATATACATATCGATTCCACCCTCTACAGGGAAGGCGGTTAACATCCAATATTCATAAACACGGCCGCTAGGTAAATCAGTTCCGACGATGCACGCACGCGCGTAAACTATTTATAATGCACCGTCGTGCAAGCTACACACATACCTTATATATATATCGAAGAGGTGAGAGATTCGATGCGCGCTTGTATATACCTATATATACCTATATGTATACACCAGAGCCCCTTAGCCTCCAAACTTTATTAAGGGCACCGAAGGTGTTGGCGAATATAGTTATTAACTTGTCCTTTTGCTTCTTCTTCATTCACCGAGATAAAACACGGATTATTCTTCCTCGATATAAAACAATTCTTATTAGTATTTTAATTTTTTAGATTATGAAGAAAAACAGGAAAAAAGGTACAAATTGTAACGTTGAATTTTGGGGAAGAATATTAAATTATAACTGTGTCGGAATTTTAAAATAAGTTTTTATGCATGAACAATAAATTTGAATTTATACCCTATAAACATGGTAAACCTATAGAAAGAATTGTTTTAATGATAATTGTATGTATTTAATTTTGAATGTGATAAATATAGGTAAATCCAGAAAAAACAATTCGTCCCAATTTTACCATACTCACAGGATAAAAATTGTTACAAATTTTTCTTCGTGTTTTAACTGAAAAGAAATGCAATCAGAATAGTGAACAACGCAATGTGTGTGTACGAGATGAGTTAATCATTGTTTATAAAAAATAAGATATACCTTGATAAAGATGAAAGTCCATAAATAAACTTATACTCCTTTCCCAAGACAAGTTTAAATCTTTTTTTGGAAGTAACATAGTACTCGTTAGATTTTAAAATTGTAAAAGAATTTGTTTTGTTATGATACGAAATATTTAACAGAACCGAATGAATCCAATAAGTTTTTACGATAATTAATTATTATCTATAAATTATTATTACTATTGACATTAAGAATTAACTGGACCTGTTCAATGATGAAAATAAAGACGATACACTTATAAAATATTACAAAAATATTGAAAAAAATCGAATGATACAATAAGATATTTTATATGTTTATCCATTATATAAAATAAGAAATAAAAACTTAGGCTTTCATTGCAGAATGGATTATAAAAAAAATATTGTTCATCAATTAAAGTTTTAGCAAGGCCATTATTATTCGATATAAAGTAATTTTATGTACATTATGGATTTTATTTCTTCATCTATAGCGCTCATCAAAGAAACATCTACCGAAATGAGAAATTAATAATTTCAAGTTATTAAAGTCAAGTGAATATAGATATTCAGTATTTATTAACAGTATTTAGTTATTTATGGTGCGGGGAAAATTTTTTAAAATAATTGTTTATTTTCAATTAAACGATCATTGAATTATTATATACTTATATACATATATACATATTGATTTGTATCCAGAGAAAAATTTTGTATTAAAAATTACTAAATCTTTTATATAAATTACAATAGTTTCTAATAAAGAAATCACAAAATGAGAAACTGAGAAAAATGACTAAAGTTTATATTCAAATTTACAAAAGTTATAGTTAATATTACAGAATTATAGTAAAAATTTTATTATAAATGTAAACTACAGTAATTTTCATAGTGTGTCAGTCTGTAATTCGTTTACTAGACACTATATTGTAATTTTTAATCTAAAATTTTTCTCTGTGTAGTTTCTTAATATTGTTCGAAAAATAATCCATACGCGTACACGTCTTATACTTTTTGAAAATTTGCACATTCCGAACCGTATGAAGTAGAATATTTTCAGCTCGTATAATCATTATCCAGTATAAGCACAATTAACGTTGGGGTCTTAACCCCAGTTCATTACTCAGCGGACTGGAGGAATAATTACCACTTACAAAATATAATGAAATATAAAACCAAAAAACTTTTTCCAACGATTGCGTGTATGGTCATTTAAAATTTTAACCTGTTAACGTAACGGCGTTCATGGGAAAATAATGGTCAATCACAAAGCCCGCGATCCCGTCGTTTTCGATTAATTAATCCGAGGGAGCGAGAGAGAGAGAGAGAGAGGTGCACTGCAGCTTTTCCAACGTCCGAGTTTCCTCGGTGTATACCCAGAATCAACTGACTCGAATATATATATATATATATATATATATATATATATATAGGCCACGTGTGCTGGTACCTGCTGAAAGCTTGGCTCTACGCAGAATTATTTAATGTATAGGACTAGACTATAGGGTAGCAGGTTCAGGTTGTAGTAGAGCATTTCAAATCGGTTACGTGTACAGCTGATGGAAGATTAAAATCTATTACTTGCCGATCGTTTCGAGGTTTATATAGGTTATGCAATAATTTATGATATTAAAAAAACAGTAAATTAATTTAACGTTTGGTGATATTTATATATGTGGAATGAATTTATCGGTCTTTAGGAAGAAGGCTCGTTTTTACTCTTTGTCCACTCTCTAAAAATGAAATAGTGTTAACTCAGTTAAATTGGTGTATACTCACTATTAAACCCTTTCAGACCGGAATTAATTTAGAATTTATTCATATTTTTATCCATAATTTTATATTATTATTCACAACGATGGTTTTTATATATTGAATTGGCTTAATACCACCCTGGTAGAAAATAATCTATTTTTATCGAGACCTCGATTATTTAACATGAAGAATTTATTTAGATCTATACAAAACTAGACAAATTTCTACTAGGGCATCATATTATTCTAAAAATACTAATGAAACATTTTTTTACTATACTTTAAATATTTGACCTTATAATTTTTTTAATTTAAAATTTTTCATCAATGTACATTAGAATGTACATTGGGTCTGAATGGTTGAAAATAGTAAATATGAACTAAATGAATTAGTGACTATGCACTATTTTGTAATAGTGACCGATTTATCACTAGATTTTTAATGATTATTCGCTAATTCGAAAGGCGCACTTTAAAAATTATAGGTTTCTTTATTTCAAAGTCAAGTTTTAGTTTGAAAAGACCGATAAATATATTTAACACATATAATTTATGACATTTATTTGAAATTTTAAGCACTACTAATTCTTGTAAAAGTGACCTCTGCTCATACAATGTACATAGCAAACAAAAGTTGAGAATCACTCGTGTACACATACGACATTAGTTTTGTAATAAAAAATTTAAAATAATCCAACATAAACAAGTAAATTACAATGTAGACTATTTTTGTCAGCAATATTTTGGATTGCATCGTCGTAATCACCTTGTCAAATGTAACACAGACAACCGAGCAGCATTACCAAAAAAAAAAGTTAATAAAACTTCAATAACCCGCAAAGTTTAAACTCTAATTCGCATATAAATCGTGATTAAAAACTAATTTCCATAGTTCAAAGATAAAACTGACTCCTCCAATTCTATCGTACCATAAATAATCTCAAAAATGTACCTCTCCACATACATTACTCGCTATAAAAGAAACACACCCACACCAGCGAACTAATCATACTCCATGATAAAAAAAAAATTCTTTTTTCACGTCAATGCGTCATCGGCCCTTATCCTAGGATTAAAACGCAAATCCAGGACGACACCTGTTGTGCCACACCTCGTAAAAAGGACAATTAGCTCTCGCAGTGCTCTCGCTATATATACGATAAGGACGCTCGCAGTCATAACGCGAAGCATCTGGTGCTCGCGGGCGAGAAGAGGAGGGTCGCGGCAATTACGAGCTTTTTGTAGCTCACTGCCCAGACTGTTAATTACCAAGCTGTTTGCGGGGGTTGTTCGACAGGCACGTCTGAAGACGGTCAACCGTTGATGAGCTCGGAATATTCCGGAGGCTCAGACTAGGGAGAAATGGATGACGTATATTATTGTACGCGTGTGTGAAAGATATGTAAGTGGAAAATTCATCATGTTTTCTCGGTCTTTCTTTTTTTTATATTTTCTACTCTTTTGTTAATTATTTCGGTTTCTTAATATACTTTACCGTTACATTTTTATTTTCGAATATTCACGTTTAAACAAATAACTTCATATATAAGAAGTTTATTTAAATCAATAAAAAAAATATTCACACATTTTAAATATCGAGAAAAGTGTTTGATAATAAAATTTACATACACTTTAGGAACAGAGGGACAAACTGTCAGAATAAGAAAACATACTTATGGTAAAATTTAAAAGAAGTTGTAGCAAAAATTAGTATATCCATACATATATATTTAATTTTACTATACAGTATAGCAATGTGTTCTGCTTCTGACAGTTTGATCCTCGTTTGTCAAAGATTATATAGTAATTTTTAATCATACATGACGTAAAAATATTTAAAAATAAACTTTAATAAAAATATTATACTGCGAGGAAAAAATTTATTCGAATCAACAAAATATTTTATTGATTCGAATAAATATTTTTCTCACTTTACAAATACTAATTATGCAAATTTACTTACAGTTAGTTTCGTTATAATTATTTTAATTAACGAAGGATTCGATCAATTGCGATATACAGTGCCAGTCACTTACTTTTACCCCCCCTGGAGCAAAATAGGATAAAGTTTAAAGTTTTGTATCTTTGAAAGAGATCATCGTACAAAAACCAGTCGGAGACCATTTGAAAGCTTATTTAATACCTTTCGATTGGCCTAAGTCACTTATAAAAAATACTATTTTTGAAACTATTAAATGGCAATAAACTAGTTTCAAAAAAAAAATTTTTGGACACCTTTTTGAATTCAATGCAGTTTTCAAAAGATTGACGAAACCAAAAAGTTATCCAGATAGATTTTTAGCTTTTTTCAACAGCTTTCGACTGGTTTTTTTTCATTTTTGTAACTTTATTTTAAACAAAGTTACGGTAGTTTTTGCTCGAAAATAGCCTTTTTTTTAAAATCTAAATATATTAAAAACTTTTATAGATACAAAAAAATTATAAAGAGAAAAAATGTCACTTTATATCGTAGAATACGAAAATGTTTTAAGTAAGAGCAAACAAAAAAATTTTTATTATCTGTATTTTTTTAAGTACAATCATCTTTGAAAAAAAATCAACCTGCAGAGGTAAAATATACAGTTAATAAAAAATTTTTTGTTTGCTCTTACTTAAAACATTTCGTATTCTACGATATAAAAGTGACATTTTTCTCTTTATAATTTTTTTGTATCTATAAAAGTTTTTAATATATTTAGATTTTAAAAAAAGGCTATTTTCGAGCAAAAACTACCGTAACTTTGTTTAAAATAAAGTTACAAAAATGAAAAAAAAACCAGTCGAAAGCTGTTGAAAAAAGCTAAAAATCTATTTGGATAACTTTTTGGTTTCGTCAATCTTTTGAAAACTGCATTGAATTCAAAAAGGTGTCCAAAAATTTTTTTTTGAAACTAGTTTATTGCCATTTAATAGTTTCAAAAAATAGTATTTTTTATAAGTGACTTAGGCCAATCGAAAGGTATTAAAATAAGCTTTCAAATGGTCTCCGACTGGTTTTTTGTACGATGATCTCTTTCAAAGATACAAAACTTTAAACTTTATCCTATTTTGCTCCAGGGGGGGTAAAAGTAAGTGACTGGCAGTGTATATCAAATAAATTACTAAAACAATAATCCCTTTTAGAAAATTAATCAGGCGTAAGTAGTATTGTAAATAGGATTTTCAAAAGTATATTTATCAAAAAGAATGTTGTTAAATGAAAAATATTTTATAACGTAGAAAATTAGCTTTCTTATACCTATAACATCTCAATGAATTTCAAATACAAATATGATATCGCGAACGAAATTATCTTTATAATTTTTAACTCGTAAACATTAATAATTTTTAATAAGATTAATTAACATTAAAAATATTATCGCAAATTATCAATTATTCTCGGATGATAAAATATTTCAGTCACTTTACAAATACTAATTATGCAAATTTACTTACAGTTAGTTTCGTTATAATTATTTTAATTAACGAAGGATTCGATCAATTGCGATATACAGTGCCAGTCACTTACTTTTACCCCCCCTGGAGCAAAATAGGATAAAGTTTAAAGTTTTGTATCTTTGAAAGAGATCATCGTACAAAAACCAGTCGGAGACCATTTGAAAGCTTATTTAATACCTTTCGATTGGCCTAAGTCACTTATAAAAAATACTATTTTTGAAACTATTAAATGGCAATAAACTAGTTTCAAAAAAAAAATTTTTGGACACCTTTTTGAATTCAATGCAGTTTTCAAAAGATTGACGAAACCAAAAAGTTATCCAGATAGATTTTTAGCTTTTTTCAACAGCTTTCGACTGGTTTTTTTTCATTTTTGTAACTTTATTTTAAACAAAGTTACGGTAGTTTTTGCTCGAAAATAGCCTTTTTTTTAAAATCTAAATATATTAAAAACTTTTATAGATACAAAAAATTATAAAGAGAAAAAATGTCACTTTATATCGTAGAATACGAAAATGTTTTAAGTAAAGAGCAAACAAAAAATTTTTTATTATCTGTATTTTTTTAAGTACAATCATCTTTGAAAAAAATCAACCTGCAGAGGTAAAATATACAGTTAATAAAAAATTTTTTGTTTGCTCTTACTTAAAACATTTTCGTATTCTACGATATAAAAGTGACATTTTTTCTCTTTATAATTTTTTTGTATCTATAAAAGTTTTTAATATATTTAGATTTTAAAAAAGGCTATTTTCGAGCAAAAACTACCGTAACTTTGTTTAAAATAAAGTTACAAAAATGAAAAAAAAAACCAGTCGAAAGCTGTTGAAAAAAGCTAAAAATCTATTTGGATAACTTTTTTGGTTTCGTCAATCTTTTGAAAACTGAATTAAAAATTCCAAAAATTTTTTATTCTGCATTCACAAAAATTTTTTATTGATTAGAATCAAATTTTACTTTACAAAATGGTATACTGGATTTTACTATGAATCAACGATAAAAATTAAATTAATTCGTAAGGTTAAATATTGCGGCATGTATATCAAATAAATTACTAAAACAATAATCCCTTTTAGAAAATTCAATCAGGCGTAAGTAGTATAGTAAATAGGATTTTCAAAAGTATATTTATCAAAAAGAATGTTGTTAAATGAAAGAATATTTTATAACGTAGGAAAATTAGCTTTCTTTTACCTATAACATCTCAATGAATTTCAAATACAAATATGATATCGCGAACGAAATTATCTTTATAATTTTTAACTCGTAAACATTAATAATTTTGAATAAGATTAATTAACATTAAAAATATTATCGCAAATTATCAATTATTCTCGGATGATAAAATATTTCAGTCAGTATATATATATATATCGGGTCGCATTAAATTTTTCGTTGAAACATTTTTTAAAGGGCGATAGTCCCTTTCGGTGCGCATAATGAACTTTAAGTACAACTGGCGCGTATATGTACATCGCAATAAAACATGTAAAAAATTGAGATTTAAATTAAAGTTATTACGAGGTATTTAATAAATAAATCGTTTAATAATACATCTTACCGAAGAAGAGCATGACGTACAAAGATGGGAAATGAGGGAGTGAAAGAGAATATATCCAACGCACATACAAAAGTCCCCTGCTGCGCGAAACGCTCGGACGAACCGCAATTCATTGTTTTTCTTTAACTATTTGTAGCTATATTATACTCGGGTTTCTTCTATACTTTTACCAAGTGTGTGTATACG
Source organism: Theocolax elegans (assembly GCA_026168455.1). Lineage (NCBI taxonomy): Eukaryota > Metazoa > Arthropoda > Insecta > Hymenoptera > Cerocephalidae > Theocolax > Theocolax elegans. The sequence goes on along the minus strand of CM047425.1, from coordinate 11,708,128 downwards.
TATATACCGCGTTTTACTACTTTTTCTTTGCCCCTTCATTATTATTAATTTCAATTGCGCCTCTTACCACTTTGTTACTCCTAATTAACAAATACACTCGGTAATGGGTATACAACGCGACTTTCATAGTATTCAAGAAAAAAATTTTTCTAGCTTAATTGGTATTATATCTAGAAGATGTAGGTCAATTAAAAACAGTTGGGTATCTATTTTTCTTTCTTTTTTTTTCTTAGTTTAATTATAGATTTATCATTATTTTTTATCGTATCGTTCTATACATTTTACCTTATAATAAATAATCTAAAAAATATGCAACAGAACAACAGCTGCCAATATAAGACAAACGTATATATCCCAAATCGAAAAGATGAAATTCAACAATTACGTATATGGTGACATGAATATTGAAACCTCGATTAACCGATTAACCCACTTGAAATTTCCGAGGTATATTCGATTTTAATTGGCTGGTACACGCATTATTAACCGCAAACAGACCCACAAACAACCTGTATACAAGCGATGGGAGGTCCCAACGAAAAAAATAAACGATATATACATTTATATATGAAGTAAAGGAGGATCTCTTTATTCCCGAAGATTTAGCAAAATCATCACCCGTTCACCAAAAAATCTCGACTATACGATTTTCCTCACCGAATGAAAAATCGATCTTTGGCTTTTCCAAAGACATTCTCACAAAAAAGAATAGAGAAAAGAGAGACTCCGAGGTGAAACACAAAGTGAATCGGCATGAATTAACGAAAAAAAAAAGAAGGAGTTCTTTACGGCGTTCCGAGTGACTCGAAAAATCTTCGCTCCCCGTAGCGACTTCTCAACATCTTGCCGACGGCTAATAGAAAAAAAAGGTAATCGAAAGGGGTTGAAGCTCGCAAGATCGAGGTAAAAGTGCCGTATAATTTTCGGGCAATTAGAGTTGTGTAGAGCCGATCGGAACGCGGATTCGAAATGAGATAGAGAAACGTTATGATAAAGTACGTATATGTTTCTTTTGACAGTTTAAATCGATAGAGAGAGAGAGAGAGAGAGAGAGAGAAAAAATGAAACTGCGAGTCTAAAGGATATAAGTATGAGAGGGATTTTTAAAGAAGACAAGAAAATTATGATAGATTTGCGAGCGTTAGATTTTTAAACGATGCATCATGCTGCATGGGAACAAATTTTTAGAACCACCAAAAATTATTTAATAAGTTCCGACCTCACGCTTAAAATAGTTATCTTTTTATTTACAAAGTATGTATTATTTATTAAATAATGAAAATCCATTTTTGATAACTATACCTGAACACGAAAAAAAAAACGTAACAACAATAAAATTGCTGGAAAATCTTTTAGCACACAGTGTAAATTAAACACTTCAAATAACAACCTAAATGTACAGAGCAAAAACAAACTCAAATACGAAACAAACACACGTGGGAATGTATATATTTATTCCAACAAAAAAAAGGCGCACGCGAGTTAAAAAAAAAACGATCCGCGGTGCAAACTGAGAAAAAATAAAACGAAAAAAAAAAAAAAATGTGTAGCGGAATCCGAGCCGCGAAAAATGTCGAGAGGCTCCTCTCACTCTCCCTCTCCTGTGTGACAATTATCAATACAGTCACGCGGCTGTGGCCGTGAAAGCTCGCAGAAGACTCTTTCCCCTGTAATTGCGAATAATTGGACGGTATATACAGTTGACGGGGATGCAACAGGCGTTCGATACTCTATATATATATGTATGTATATAATTTTTTTTTCTATTTTACTGAAAAAAAAATACGAGCCCGAAAATTCTCTTCTGTCGAGGGTGACGATGACTTTTCCTCGTTATGGGCGATTGTGAGCGATTTGATGAAGGAGAGGGAGGGACACGTTACGCGCTCGTTAAGTCTGGATACCGGCTCGTTAGCTCGACACACAGAAGCCGCGCGCGTGAGAAGTTGGATAATTGCTGTTTTCAGGGGCCTTTTTCGTTATGGTAAATGTACAAAGAGCTTCATCATATCTATATGTATATGTGCGTATTCTGCGGTGAAAATGTATAAGTAAACATTTTATTGAGGCAACCGCGAGGTTACTTTTATTAGTTATATATATACCGACGTTGTGGTGTTTTTATAATTTTCTTTTTAATTACGTTTTTATTCATTTAAATATATATACACCATTTGAATACGATGAAGCTAAAATACAGCGACCAATTATATATGCCAAACCTACACTAAATTTTATTAAAACTTTAAATCTTTTGATTTTTTTATTTTAAAGGTATTTTGTAAACCTTTCAAATGTTGTAAGTAAAATTTATGTTTTTTTGATTTTTTAAATATTTTATGGGTTCATATAAATTTTTTTTTTCAATTTCTACTGTAGAATTTTGATATTTTTGTATTGTAAACATTGAGAGAAATTTCATATTAAAATTTACAAAAGTTATAGTAAGTATAGTACTAAGAATTAGAATAAATTTTCTCATAAACTATGGACACTTTTACTGAAACTACAGTAATTTTCCTGATCTGTAATTTGTTTACTAAATACTATTGTAATTAATCTAAACTTTTTCTCTGTGTAAGTGTTATAACATAAAGTGTCAAAAATTTCATTCTTAAATATTGTAGATTTATTAATTAATTAAAAAAGTGTTTATATCTCTGAGTTTTAGATTTACAATAGCTATCAAACAAAAGAAAAAGTTACATTTCACAAAAGCTATTTATTAATTATTTTTTTATTTTTTAGTTTTTCGATATTTTCTTAAAAAAATAAGTATATAGAAATCGACAAATAATTTTTTTTTTTACTCTAAAAGTTGATACATAAATAGTTTCTGCAAAACATCATATAAAGTGTTCGGATTCTGTAAAATGTCACGCATGTTATAAATTATGGATTTAAAAAATGTTATAAACGTGGATTTAGTTTTTAGAAAAACTTTGAATCTCCATTTCCTTAATCCAAAAAATATCGCTTCGAAATTTCGGAAGAAACATTAGAAGAAACTTTTTCTACAAATGTATGAATCGTAATGGAGTAAAAAAGAATAGATACATCTAAAAGACAATACAAAATAATTTGATTAATTAAGTTGAAGCTTAAAATTTTAACAAACATATATGTATAAGATTAAACCAATAAAATCGCCGCTAATATTGTCCAATTTGAAATTCTCCTATAACATTTTCTTTCAATTATTGGTTATCCGATTAAATTAAAAAATAATTCGATTATTCGAAAATTGAGTTTTAACATTTAACGTTACAAGTTTAAGCGAATTAATTGTTAAATACCCTATAATTATTCAGTAGAGTCACGTACAAGTCACTCACTGCATCCACTAAATATTTTTTTATTTTTGTACGCAACATATATCTATATATACACAGAAAAATGTATATATCAAATTTTAAAGTATTTCAATATTTCACTGCAGAGTATTATTTACTTATTGTTTCATACAATATTACATATTAATGCTCCATAAAATACCGATATCCAACTTAAAAAACGCAATTCCCAATATACGTTCATCGAAAAATTCAAAATTATGACCGATTCATCAATAATTATAACCCTCCAGTCAATAATCCAAATCGGCGAAAATTTTAATACACATCACAAAAAAAAAAGAAGAAGCTGCAGTAAAACGTGCTTTACAATGCTTTTTCGACGAATATTAACGTACCGCGCGCAGCCGCTTAACAGAATAAACAAACCGATTTTATTCCTCTTTTATTACCATTCAATAGGAAATTCTATTCAATAGAGAGGCAAAAGTGAATCCAGTTGAATTCATCCGTGTACCGTCAGCATTCCCTCTTTATTATTTATTCGTTTTGTTATTTATTCGTTTTATTATTTATTCGCGTTGGGTGGAGGGGGAAAATGAAGGCAGCGAAGTCAGGCATGTTTGCATTCGCGTTTTCCGTATTTTTGGTAACACGCACAGTGTATATTTTGGGAAGGTAAAGTTGGTCCGATTTTCATTACGTTTTTCAGGGACGCGAAATGCTGTAACTCCGTATAAAAATATATTCTATTTGTAACACTCGTGATGTACCAATATATATACGCATTGAAAAAAAATAATATGTTACTTCAAGCGGAATTTTTTTGGAAGCTGGAAGAAATTTTTCGGAATTTTTTGGAAGCACGAAGAAATCCGATTGATAGTAAATGAATCCTATGGTATATAATGAAAATACATCTGTTTAGGTATAATCAATGAATACGATCAACCATTATCTTTTAAATTTTAGGAGATTCAGTTAATATCAACTAGACTTATTCTTGGGTCGTATATTTAACAAGAATTCCGCTTAAAGTAAGAATTTTTTTTTTTCAATGCGAGGATAGTTTAGAAATATAAATATATGGCGAGAGAGGATTATTGAGCCGGAGCTCACAACCAACAAATTTAATTTCTAAGAATTAAGAGAAATAGAGGGGCCGTAACTTAAAATGACAAGGCGGATTCTAAATAACCATCGTTCGAATACTGTCTAATATAATTATTGAAATACCTCTTGCCTAATATACATCTTATAAGTACACTGAAAAAAGTAGATTCTTATTGTTTCAGGAAAATCTGCTTGCTCTAAAATGATTCTTTAATAATTAGACGGATTTTTCTGTATATAATTAAATAGATTCTATACTTTTGAAAATAATTGGGAAATTTAACTGATAAAGACCGCAATATTCTAAGATCAAGCATATTCTTCTTGATTATAGAAGAGTAATTTTAGAGAGCAAGCAGATTTTTCGTGCATATCATATTTAACAAGAATTCTTCTGAGACTAATAAACATTTTTTTTCAGTGCGTATACATTACTTCCCATTCTCAAAAAAAGGATTGGAAAAGGGTGCATGTCCGAGGGATAATCTTCGATTGATTATACATGTTTGTATATTACTAACTCTATCGAGGAGAATTACGCGTTAGAATTAGGTATAATGTTAAAATTGGTTGACGTTAAAATTAATAAATTAATTATGACTCGGTAATATTATATATATATAATGTACTCTAATACTTAATATTACAGACTAAACGTAATAACAAAATATAATAAATTATATAATATAAATTTTATTAATTGTACGAACTTCCACTTTTTGTGAAGAATAATTTTTATTTGGGATAACTGATTTCTTATTAAATTATAAGGAATTATTTAAAGAAGAAAATCTTTTGCAACAATTAATTATTTATTTAGGACTATATACTACTCTATCTTTAAAATGACACATTATTTTGAATATAAAAGAAGATTCTTATCAATAGATTACATCCTCTACCGTTCAAATGCAAATAAATTAAAAAAAATGCATCTATTAGATTGTAGATTTAAATTTTAACAGTGCACATTGATTAAGTATTTACTTAGTCGAATGTGCTTTTTCATCCTTAGATTCCACATGGGTTCTAAGCAAATGTACAAATATTATAAAGTTGTGAATTATCTAATTATATCGAAACGATGAAATAATAATAAACTATATCAGTAAATCAATTTTATATTAACTGCGATTTTACGTACGCGATCATTGTCAAATGGTGATGACTTAAGATTTCCTATCACTTCAGATCACTTGAACGAAAAATTGAATCCTGAGTTATTTAGAAAATCGATTTATAACTCAATATATTAGTTTGTTATTAAATAATTTTATTAGAAAAATTATATAAAAGTAATTATTGTAATTATTGCTGAATTCCAAAAGTTAAATTTTAATTGAATATATACTATAGAATCACCAATATGAATATTTATTAATACATTTCGTATTCTAATTCCGCACATTTTTCAATAAGTTTATAAAGTAAGCGACGCGAATGTCATTCATTTAGTACAAAGGTTTATACAAAAACGTTATAAATATAACAATTGATTTACAAAGTAAATAGCGTATATATATATGCACCGTGTCGTATATATCAGTATATATTTAAATTCAATTACAATTATAAAACACGTTTTTCTCTCTTAGTCAATATTTATATAGAAGAACACAACGGTAATAAATAAATATTTGTAAAGTAACTAAACCTGTCTATATTTTTAAATTCTCTTTCATATTTTATACAATTTCCGCGAACTTTATATCGATTTACTCTTTTTTTATAATTCGACAGTTGCGAGAATATCTACAGTTCTCGGCGCGAACAAATCCACTTTGACAGTGATTTATCGGCTATATGACGGTTTATTCCATGACATTTTTACGTTTATTTTATTTTCTTTCTTTATTTTTTTTTATCTAAAAAGAAAACTAAAGATGAAGTGTGACTGATTTGTTTGTATATCAGTAGTCCAAAAATAAGATATCACGTATATATAGTTATATAACTCAGTAGTTTTTCCTTCATCGCTTTGGTGCACATTTACATATTAACACACTTGACAATATTTTTCTACGACAATTTTAATATACTATTGATTTATCGTTTATCAATGATTATCATTATTAATCCCCGCGTAACTGAATTGTATATATGTAATAATTTTGGGATCCAATAGGGCGTTAAAATCTGAAAGAAATCATGATAGATAAATAAAGGAACAACGATTAATCTCTACATATTGTTTAAATTTAAAAGAGAAATGTTCGCAAATTAACGGAACGTTAAAGTAATTAATTGGGTTAATATATCTGCAACAATAGGATGTATAACTATATATAGCCGAACTACTTTCCGTAATATATAGGTCAAACTTAAATTTTTCTTTTAAAAACCAAGCCCCGTCTCTTCGTATTATAGGTAATAGTACAAAAAAAAGAATAAAAAGTAAATTAGTAACCTACTTTTCTTCTAATCCTCCTTCACATTAATTTTCAAGTCTTACCGTTACGAAACTCGGGAAATTACCGCGTTAAAAAAAAAATAAAGGAGAACCAGGAAAATCCAGAATTAAAAGTGAGGGGCGCGAAAGAGCGCAGTAGCCAATTTGGTGGAGTTTTCTTGTGCTCGTGCGCGCGCGCGCTCTTCGTTCTAAAATGAATCCTTACAAAATATATTAGGGCAATCGAGTGCGCACCCTCGAGAATCTTTGCGCGTGTGCGAGGAATCGTAATTTACGGTTTCATTACCCTATTGTTTAAGATAATTGTCGCATAAATTTAAAGGACCACTTCGGTTCTCAAAGAAGTATAATTCTCGTACGTTTTTTGCGATTTGATTGATTTACCTATATATATATATATATATATGCGCATATATACAGATACATATATGTTGTGTGTGAACGTAGAGAGAGGGAGAAAGAGTGACGACCGGTACATGACCTCAGGCATGGATCCTCACAAAAAAAAAGGTAACGCGCGAAATTTTCGAGTTGATGAAGGGCCGAGAGGGATTCAGACTGCGAGAAAATTTACGAGCGTGTAGGGGATTACAATGAATGACCGGCTTGGTGCACTTTTCGGAAAGTCGCTCTTTCCCAGTCGAATAGTTTGCGTTTTTGATTGAGTTGTTCGGGATGAAAGTCGATAAAATATATTGTTAATATAGTCTACGTGCGGAGCGCCTCTACTATACAGACCGTATAAATTACCGAATGTCACATTTGTTTTATGCTAAATGGGCAGTTTTATGTAAATACTTCGTGCAAACTTGTATATAGTATTGAATCAAAACGCTACAATGAATTATTATAAAGCTTGTAACAATCCTTGACATGCAACAGTTTCTAAAAATCATTAAGGGGATGTTGGACTCAGAAAATGGTAATTTTTATATAAACAAAAGAATAATTTTTTGAAAAAATCCTGAACGTCATGGCCTTAGGCATGTTTTAAACAGTATACTCAAATTTTTTCATATTTTTAAATATGTAATTTAATTCTGATTTTTGCGTTGAAAATTCATGCCTTTTTCGATCAATGATTACCGACCGAAAATTGTTTATTTAATTATTATTAAAAAAATGATTTGTTCTTAAAAAATCAAAACACCATGCCCTCGCTTTTGTTTTAAACTACCGATATGAATTTTTTCAAGTTTTTAACTCATTATTTCCATCATAATTCTTATCTTGAAAAGTGTAGATCCCTGTAACTCGTGTCCGACATCCCGTTAAATTAACTGTATACCAATGAATAAACTTCGTATCGATAAGAAAATAAATGAACGTAACATTATAATATTTTCATATAATTTGTAAATAATATAAATAAATAAATTTTATATACGTATAAATAATATAATTTTTTATTTGTCATAATAAAAAAAGGATATATAAAAATATAATTTTTATATAACAATACGGGTATAAATAATGGAATATAATTCGTTATAAAATTGTTGTTTATTATTTACCATTGGAAACAGTTACCAAAGATCACGTATTTGAATATACGCGATCAAAACGTCCATCTATTGTATATCTGTGATAAAATCACGGGATGCATCCGAGATCGCTATATAGTCATCTTCTGGTCGGTAGCTTCCTGCTTCAACATTGTCGAGGATTTCCGAATTACGTTCGAAGTTGTTCAATTATAACTTCTTGGTCAGAGATAACCGATTTCACCTCTCAATTGTAATCGAGATGGCCAGTTCTGATCCCGTGAAATTTGTAACTTTGTCGATGGACAAAGATTTCAACTACAACCTACACTATTGTCGATTTGTTTGTTTGTTCAAATCCACTATTGCTTCATATTTCTTGAAAAATTATACAATTATTTACGTGAACTTGATTTTTATATTCACTGCGCTTACGCGTTATTAATATGTAATTAATTTTTCATCGAATTTATATTATTATTATATTTTACAATTTATTCGTCTTTATTAATATATTTATTCTTTATTGTTATTGTTCTTAATTTGCTAATAAATAGATAAGAAATTTTTTTCTACTCGGAATTGATTAGTTTTACCGATAAACATTTACGTGTATAATAATATCGGTCTCTCCGAACCAAGTGTTACTTGCACTTGGTTCGGAGAGACCGATATTATTATACATATACATATTACCGAACGTTAAAATTTTGTAACAGATAAACTATAAAGATTTACACTAGATAAGCCGTAAGTAATTTGAATTAATGCAATAATAATGTTTTTTTTTAATTGCCTTTGCTTATTATTGTTAATATTTATATTGTATTGTTTTATAAGTTATTATAATTTATTGAGAGTACTATATGATTTTTGAGTTGATTATGAACAACATAAGAAGGGAAAGGTATAGATCAGACATAACCTCAATCTTTGCTGCAATCATGTTTATCTTTTTCTCATTGTTATAACTTTGACTCTCTGATAAAACAGTCAGTAAATTAATTTTTATTTTATTATTAAAAATATGTTTAATTGTATATTTTTTTTATAAACAAAAGGTATAGCCTTGTGATGATGAAGAAGTTCCATCGAAATGTTCCCAAATAATATAATCATGGTTATACTATAAAGAATAACTTATATTTCTAACTATATATAATAATTCAACAAAAATAAAAAATACAAAAATATCATTTATATTTTTGTTAAAATACGTGTACTCTAATCGCGAATCAAATTAATATTTCTTTACCATCATAAAACACGTACTTCCAAAGACGTGACCCCCAAGTGCCAAGAAAAAAGAAAAAAATAACTCAAAGCGCAGACCGAAAGAAAAAGGTTATAATTAAGTAAGACGCGAAGAAACAACAGGCTGAGCTATTCTGAGCAAACTATACGACGACGACAATTAAAATAATAACCACGTGGATACCTCACGGCAAGAGAGTAGTTAAACACCCAAAAAATCCCTATGGCAAACGAAGGTACGTATCCACTATAGTATTATATATATATCGCGATTGTGATTTAGTGTGGGCTACGCCAAAATCTAATCGCCTACGCTTAGGATTCTTCACGCAACGTTTTTACCGAGACACGCGTGATTACTGTAACACACACATACACTTCCATCTGGAAAAGTTATAGCCGCCTTTGGCCAAGTGATCGAAAAACTTGCGTGTTTTCGAACGTAAATTCTTGATTTACCGACTATTTGGGTTAATTGGATGTATATACCGAGGGATCGATGTATACTTTTCTTTTCTGGATATATATAGCTGTTGTCTATCTTGAAGCTGAAAGTTGAAATTTATAATAAAAATCGCTACCTACTTAATTGTTGATCACCATCCGGTTCTTGATCATTACAAACTAAATTTTATTAATATATCAACAATATGTAGAATCTTATCATAATAGTAAATTGAAAATTAGAAATGTATGCATACACGGAAAAAAAATTTCTACTAAATTGACAATGTTGTTTACTAATAGAGTGACAGACTTGGAAAATGATCAAAATTACTATTTTTATAGGAACAATTTACGAGACATATAAAAAAATAGTAATTTTTATCATTTTTCAAATCTGTCTCTCCAATACTATAACAACATTATCATTTTTACTAGAAATTATTTCTCTGTGTGTATAATTTTTTAAAAAGATAATCGACATGTTATATTTTAGACGCGATGTAGTGATCAGAAATTGGTTTTAAAAGAATATCAAACTCAGCAATTGGTCATTTTTACATTTTGTTTATAAACAAATGAATAAATTTTTTTAAAAAGAAACTTAAATGTACGTAACAGGCCCTTAGTAATATGTTTTAAATAATATACCCAAATTTTTCAAGATTTTTAAATCCATAATTTGATTACGATCTTTGAGTTGAAAGTTTACGCCTTTGTTTTACTAATAATTACCGACCAAACATTGTTTACTCAATTATTATTAAAGAAATGATTTTTTTCTGAATTAAAAAAATTAAATCTTCAAGCTCTTCTTACATTTCAAACTATCCGTATGAATATTGTTCATATTTTTAATTCAATATTTTCGATATAATTTTCAAGTTGAAAGGTGCACATTCCTGTAATTGGCTTCCGACATTCCGTTAAGTGATCAAGAATTGGATATAATGTGACGTTTTATTATCAAAGAAACAAGGACAATGTATTCCCAAGTGTTAAAAAAATAGAAGCGCAACAAACACAATATAAGATGAAACAACTTACGCCTCATTGAAATCACAAAAGTAAATAGCGTAAGTCCCCAAGTTGACACGAACTTTTCCTTTCACATGAAAGTACGAGAGAACCATCGAAATACAGAGCAGGTAGAAAAGTGAAGTATAAAACGAGTCAAAAGTGAAAATTGCTCCATTTGAGATAGAATGAAAAGGAAGAATCGTTGCCTCGCGCGCGAAACATTGTACACAAGCCCTCGCAATGAGCCGCGGCAACTACTTTACCTACGACGTACAATTCGGCCATTGTATACCAACCGGGAGAATCCAAGAGATAAAGATGAGGAAAAAGAGTAAAACGAGACCAAGACAATGGAGACCAAGTGAACAAATGCCACAAAGATAAATTGAAAGGGTTAAAAGTACTCCCTTTTTTTTAAAGACCTCTGTCAAACCTCTGTACGTTTAAAAGGAGAATACCGCAAATACACTTTTATGTATTTTTCTGTCTAAATGTGTCATTAACTTCCTGTTTCGCGTCCCGTTAATTGCGCGACTCGTAGATTAATTTTTAATTTACGTGAAAACAAATATTTTGCACACGCTAAATGTCCATTTGATTCTCGTTTGCGCGCGCGACAATGATTAATGTATTCTTGTATATATAATGTCTTATTAAATGTTGATGAAACGCGTGCGTTTGTGGATAAAAATCACATTTTATGGTAATTACGGGTAAATTATAAAGTTTATAAAGTTGTTTATAGTATTAATTTTGAATACAGAGCGCGTTACTTATAAGTTTACTTTAATATATGTTTTTCTTCAATTTGGTATTGATTGTTTAAGAATTGAAAAAATATTATTATTTTACAAAGTTTGTAATTTTATTTAATGAAGTATATTTTGAAATTTTGTAAAGTAGCTAATTATAATTTTATTTTACTAAGTAAATTGTCGATAGTTGAGAATCAATAATAAATAAATCGAATTTTATTTACTTAATGGAATGTCGATCCCAGATTACAGGTATCAGCATCTTTCGATCCGAAAATTCTTTCGAAAATATTGAATTAAACATCTGAAATTATTTCAGGCGTTTTGATCTTTTAAGAAAAAATCATTTTTTAAACAATAATTGAGTAAACAATCTTTAGTCGATAATTATTATTCGAAAAAGACATAAACTTTTAACTTAAATATCGTGATCAAATTATGGATTTAAAAATTTGGAAAAATTTTAGTGTATTATTTAAAATATTAAAGAACCTGACGTACAAGGTTTTTTTAAAAAAATTATTAATTTCTTTTAAAAAAAAAAGTAAATCATGACCATTTTCTGAGTCCGAAATCCTTTTAAGTGCACAACGTTTCATCTGCCGCATGTTTGCAAATCTCTTCAGGTGCTGAATTTATTGAACGAAATAAGTATTTATATAGTTATTTTTTACAATAATTATGAATAATTCTCAAACCTTAGTATCAAATATAATGTTACAGCCGAAATGAGCTTAATTAATTGTAATATACATTGACAAATAAATTCTATTTAAGACATTAAACGACTCCAACAAAAAAGTCAAATTTAAACTTTCTAAGAAGACTTCGAATAAAATAACCACGACAAACTTTCATACAACAACGTTTAAAAACCATGTAAAATTCAGTCGATCTTTTTCGAGTGTAATCAACGAAAAGAACCGTTAAAAAATGATAAAAACGCACTTGAACAATCAGAAAACAATCGTTATTGCAACAATGGCTATTTGTCAAATCATATATAAGAGAAGAAAAATCCCGTATACCCAAGGCGCGCGAGGTGAAACACCTTCAAAGGTCCTCGAAACAACGAGATTCAAAAGGCTTTTGTCCTAGCGGTGAAATAACCGGACGAGTCATTCTCTTAAATTTGATTTAACTGACCACGCTGGTATTCTCTAACTCTCTTCGTCGTCCTTTTTTTTTTAAGACTGAACTTTCGTTCCTTCCACCCGCGATGTAGTTACGGATTTATACCTTTTTTTACGGATGGTATTAATCTTGAGGAACACTTATTTAGAGATGACAGTTAAGCGAGCTAAAATCGTCGGTAGGCGAGTTATACTAATGATGATTTGAACAAGGTTGAGATGTTAACGAGGACTTTTAAACGGTTTCATTTATATAAAGAATGTATTTGTGTAGTATTTATTTATCATTTGCTCGTGTATGTCATTCGTACTGTCAGTCATTCATTTTTAACAAATTGCTATTTTTTATATCGCTTTCTCTATCGAGAGATATTTTCAGAAGAAACGAAGCATTTTTCGGATTACAAGAGACCTAACAAGTTATGCGAAAATAAAATTCAATTACGTTTTAATATTGTAATAATAATAATCAATGAATTCAATATCAACAAATTCTTCAGATAAATTGACAAACATATACGGTAACTCGAGCATAAAATGCAGCTTGAAAATTTAATTAGAAAGGTTAACAACTGTATGATACATTGCAACCTTCTTTCATTAGTACAAACTTATTATAGTAATATAATTTTTTTTAAATCGTGATTGTTATACACATAGGTTAATATTTGAAAAATTAGTTGAATAAGCGAGGCTCTTTCAGTTGGCAATTTCTCTAGGGAAATTGAACCCTTTGTATCCGTTATTAGATAAAATCGTTTGATATATAAAAAAAGGTTAATTATTAACCTTTCCGTTCGGAATAGCTCGAACCGTGGAAAATGAAATAGTAGGTAAAATCGTGTAATTCCGGTGGAAAATTTGAAATTACTCCTTTGTTGAATGAATTAAATTTATTGTATATTTTTCCCTTTCCTAATCAAATTCTCTCGAGAACCGCTGTGCATTTCCTCTCTATATCTCTCAGGGATAATTTACGTTGTTATTCAATTTTCGAAATTTTGTATTCCACATTCTTCGGTAACATCGGAACTCTGGGGATTGTATTATAAACTTCATAATAGATCTCGAATAAGAACCTCTAATTATATTATGGTTCAATATTCGGTAAAATATATAATAGACATAATATCGTATCGGTTAACAATACAGTTTAAATATTCATTTATCTATGGGTAAACATTTTTATAAATCTTTTAATAAAAGGTTAACAAGAATTTAAGTTATTTATTTTTTATGTGTATACGCACGAAGAAAGATGTTGTAATAAAAAAGACAATGTCACTGTTTCACCTTTAAAATTTGTTATAATAAAAATTTTCAAGTAAAAGTTTAATTCATTGTGATACAGAACACGTTATTGTTATATATTACTTTTGTGGTCATTATAAAATTTTAAATAGAAAAATTGACAAAATAAAACCGTTAGTATAATTGGTTCAGTGAAGGACCCAAAATCAATGACCTGATATTTTGAGGAAAAGTTCTATAAATTAATTTTTAGTAAGTAAATGGAACATAAATCACAAAAAACTTCTAAATTTTGTTTAACTGGATGTAAACTCCAAAAATTAGAAAAATGAATTATTTTTTTTAAGCGAGGAATTCAATTTATCGAAAAAAACGTTCTGTAACGATGTTGTGTTTCCTTTGAAAACATTCTGTGAATTTTTTTACATCTTTATATTGATAAATCAGAGAAATTTTTGGGCAGCCATAAATCATTCTTTTATAGCTATATATCACCGACCAAGAATGGTTATTTACATATAATTAATTTATAATTAATTTATAATTATAATTATTTCGTAAATTTGCTCTCTCTCAAAATATTTTATTTATTTTGAATAGCATCTGCAATTTTTTTCAGATGCAATTTTTCTTACAATAAGGATCTAAAATTTTTGTGATTTTCTAGGTAGGTCTCCGCAATTTGAATCACATTCCTTTAACAATATTTTAGCAAAAATTTTGCTAAAAAATGGAAAATAATGGTATGAAAATCAAGTTTTTTTTGTTCATAACATTAAATTCGTGTTCTTATATTCTCTCCCACTTACTTTTCTGGAAATTAATTTAGAAAAGCTTCCTTAAAAATTTCAGGCCAATCCTATAAAAACTCAAAAATATATCTTTCGGTAAGTGAGTAAGAACACTGATTTAATGGTTCTACTTTGTCAATTTTTCTAACTAAAATTTCAATATATTCACTAAAACAATATCTTAATTTATTTACATTAACATATCAAGGGTCGTGTGTCGCGCACCCGAGGCAAGTATGGATACGCAGCCTTAGCCTTACATTCAGCTACAACGAATTTCCGGTTTTATTCTCTATTACAATTAATTAAACTTTAAAATGCAATTTTTTATTTTAATGAATTTACAGGTGAAACAGTGTCTGGCCCCCTTGCGTGATCGAGAGACAGACTCGGCAAATATAAATATAAACTGTCCCTCGATTACTCAATATGGCATATAGTAATTTTTGATACAACATATTTTTTCTTGTACATCGGCAACCGCACACTTAACCAATACGTACATATGTAGTATAACCCAATTTACCCCTGTACCCTTAAGCCAAATTCGTAAATTAAATCTATAAATATATCATTTTATCGAATTACCATATGTATCAAATGGAACTAGCATAATCAATGTGTATACATAAACCCTTATCGCAAGGAGCGCAGATATCAATTGAATTAAGGAGTGATTATAATGTAAATAACAAAACCTAGTAAATTCTCCATTTCCCCAAAGTATCACGAGTTGAGTGTGTGTGTGTATATATACAGGACAATATATAGGAACGAATAAAAGAAACTAATCCAAAGCTAGCAATATTCATGACAATCCTATCGATGATAATCAATGCTGCGTTCCGCTCGCCCTCTCGCATAATCAACCGGCTCGGTACAAATGGGGTTGGGTCAAAAAGGAAAAAAAAAAAAGGAAAAGGAAAAAGAAGAAGAAAAGCTGCTGTAGGGAGTTGGGAGAAATCAATCTCCTTTCAATTCGCCTATTTCAAAGCGCGCGCGGGCGCGCGTCTATCATTGTGCGATCGCGCGACTGAATGCCAAGCCGTGTCAACAGACTAGTCGCACCGTTACGATAAGGGATGAAAGCACCAAAAAAAAGGGGGGGATCCTTCCTTTTTCTCCTTACTTCGTGATACGAATTTTCTGCGTTAAATAAAATTTAAATGTGTCGGATTTATTTGTTGATCCAACGACAGATATATATGTAAAATCGAGCGAACGGGAGATTTATTCGTTTTTCGACGTATATTCTCTTTCGAGGCCTCGGATTCTACGATTTTACGCGGTTCATGATCATTGGATTGTCTAGTTAAACGGACAAAATTTTTCTAGTTATAATGACAATGTTGTTTAGTAATGAAGAGAGAGACTTGAAAAAATTACTATTTTTTGTAAGCTTTTTACGATATAATATTATATAAGAAATTATAGAAGATAGGTTATGTATAAATAAAATTGATAAGTCTATTTACGATATATATATATATAGAAATATATAGAAAGAATAGGTATATGTATAAAATAAAATGTTTTATATATACACGGAGAGAAAAAAATAGCAATAATTACTATAGACGACTAGTAAGTCAATAACGATGAAAAATGTTTGACTCATTATTTGTAATTCATATACTGAGAGAAACCTTATTGTAAATATCAGTACAACAGTACGAAAAATTAGTATAGTGTGTTGGTTAGGAAGGGACAGACTCGCGCCGCACTAAAAATTGCTACGTAACATAGTAAATTTGAATACAAACATAGTAATTTTTCATACATCAAGTAGAAAAAGATACAATACCCATAGTGATTTTTGCTATAATTATATAAAAAATTATGATAGATCGAGTCTGTGCCTTCCTGTTCAATGGTCCATACTAATTTTTAGAACAACATTTCTCTCTGTTTAGTACTGAATACTAAAATATCAAGAAACGAGTACTCTTTTCCTTTCTTTTTGCATCATGGTTCCCAATTAATTGACTATTTTTTTCTCTCCGTGTAGATAAAAATATTAATTATATCACATTAATGAAATCAACTATTTAATCAACATCCGTAAAATAAAGAAAAAACTATTCAACTCGCTATGCAACTCAGTTTCCTGATTAATCATCCGTATATAAATTCACCAGACTGTACGAAAAGAAACAAAAAATTAAAAAAAAAATACGCGAAGAAATGGTTTTTAGCTGGAAATGAATATCATCGTTGATGAAGAATAACTGAACCGGGGTCTCAAAAACTTGAGGTTGATCACGAAAGAAAGCAATTCCCAATAAATCAATCGATCGTTCGACGACTATACGCTACACATACACTCCCCCTTTCAATATCTCGGTATATACCTTTTTTCCTCTTCCGTCAGTGTATACAATCTGGAGATCTAGGCTTGCGCGCTCGCGCGTCCAGATCCGGGATTATCACACACGACACGTCTGGATATACGCAGAGACACAGAGCTACGAATATCTACCGTTAGTTATATCCATACACGTACATATATATATCCATCTGTGTAGGGAGAGAGAAATCGTGTGTGTACATGAGCTTTTTCGGGCTATACGGTTACAATAGGAAAACAGGCGGTGCGCGTACGGTATACATAAGTGGCCTATAGCCGATTTACGTATATATATATATATATATATATATATATACGTATAGAGATATATAGAAATTAATTGTGAACCGCCCGTTCGAGACGCTTCGTATCTCGAGTGGACCGCATCTCGCCCCCCCCTCCTCCTCCTCCTCCTCCTACCCATCGCCCCTTGAACAGATTACAGGGGGGTACAACTCTCTGGCTCTCTTGGTTTTTGTTGGATTTGCACAACAATGACCGGATCAGACTCGCGGCATGTGCGACCCGATCCTGTGTCGTCCCTGTGCATCCCCCTGTGTGTGTGTGTGTATCTGTGTCTGTATCTGTGTGATATGTCTGTATGTATATATATCGTTTTCTTTAGGATCTTATCCCTTCAATTTCATGCCGCTTCAAAATTGTTTAAAAGTTCGTTTTGATACGATCGTTTTTTTGTTAAGTTGATTCTTCTCTTATTGTTTTTCTAACACTAAATTAATAAGCATATATTTTTGTTATTTTCATATAGGAAAAGAATTATAGTGTATCTTTGCGAATGTTAAAAAGTACGATTTTCAATCGAAGGATTTCAATTATTTTTCGTATTATCGGCTATATATTCGTCAAATACACTTTAAGGAGTGAAAATATTTTTATAAATATTTTTATAAATATTTTTATAATAATAATAAAATTAATATTTTATATCAAATTTAAACAACATCGCGAGAATATTGACCAAAAATTGTTAGTACAGGACGTTTTACACGTTTAAAACTTTTAATCTCATATTTTATACTGTACTTTGCACAATTATAGATTGCATTATCGCAAAGGATATAATGTATGATTGTTTTTGTTTAAATTGTTAACTGAAATATTAATTTATGTTTATAATTTATATTTAATTTATATAAACTATTAAAACGATTCTGATAATAATATAACAAAATTGTTCAAATGTTTCGATGTATAAAATATTACGGAGAAATAAAGAATTAAATATCCCGATCGGGTATATACAACCAAAAAATAGTCACTACAACAAATCATCTTTACGATTAGGTGCGACACCATCGCATATCTAAATACGCATACTTAGAGAGCGTAGACAAATTGCGAACCCTATTGGTCTAGAAAAAAAAATTGGTATCAAAACAAAATCTCCCTATTTGCTCTCTCTCTCTCTCTCTTTCTCTATCGTACTGTCTCTTTCACGCAGCACTCGAATCTGCGGCATTGTCACACTTGGCACTGGAGGGTCGAGAAAGAGAGACTCTCTCTCTTTTTCTTTCTCCCTGTATAATCCAGCCGATGCTCTCACGAATTTAATACGTCTCTCTCTCTCTCTCTCTCTCTCCCTCTCTCTGTACAAACGGGAGCAACTAGAACTTGTTTTTTTTTTCGTTTCTCTCTTTTCAACCGGCTCTTTATCTCTAGCATCGGGGCTCCAGCCTGATTATGTATGTGTGGCGCGGTTTTTGGCGAGTCCTCGAGTGTACTTTTGTACCACGCGCGCAAGGGGATCCATGTGCTCTGGATTGGTTCTTTTTTTCCTTTTTTTTTTTGCTTCCTCGAGGGGAGGTGAATTTGAGGATGAGCAGCGACAATTGACTTAGGAATTGTTGATGTGCGCGCGCTCGTTCGAAATCGGGTTTTAGGTGACTATTAAATTTGCATAGATTTTATAAGATGTAAGTTAATTTATAATTCGATTCGGTTCTATTTATGTTTGACCGTTCGAGTGTTTCTTATAATTGTATTAAATAATTTAGAAAGAAATAAAAGTAAGAGGGTATATAGTTATTCGTTGAATAATTAAAATAAAGAATAAAGAAGTAATTTTTACAGAGACAAGAAATTTCTTTCAATAATGTAATTATAGAGACTAACGATAATATCAGAGAATTTTCTTACACGCGACACCTCGAGATATTTTTTGGTAAACATTTAATTATTTTAAATTTTAGAATTATTCAACGCGCATATAATTGTTCTCTACATGCATCTACTAAAAATCATTTATAAAAAATAATCCTCCTATATCGTAGTCAAGTAAGGATGTAAATATTCGATGTTACGATATAAACCCACCGCTCTACGACCAATTCGAAAGTAACCTTTTTATATAAGAATACTCGAATTCCGAAAAAACTAAAACAATGACTACAGCTGATATTTCTACGTTCGAATCCGCGAAATCTCTCGGAGAATCCACGACATTTATCCGAGTATAATAGACCACGCGGTAAATAATAAGAGAGAAGGTATAAACACGCGTTTGAGCCCCTGCGCATTCCGCGGGTCTTCGCGCGAAGATTCCAGGCGCCCACGAGGAGTTCCGCTTCGCAACGTTCCGCGTTCCATTCGCTTCGGGAGTATACTCGTGCACGTGCGAGGAAACGCGCGGCTCTCGTTATTCTATCGCCCTAACAGTTTTATACGAAAAAATCGGCAGGGATTTTCCCTCGTTCCTTTTTTTTTTGCTTCTTCTTCTTCTTATATCACGTACTCGGTTGTGCATATAAGACCGGGTATTAAATCGTGATTTTACTTTGTTAAGGGAAATGCGAACGTTCTTCGCAATTACTCAATATTTTTCGTTTGGATAAAGAAATTTATAGCGTTGCCTGTTTGATTGCACGTGCACATAAATAATTATGTGTGAAAATTTTAGTCGAGAAATAGGATTTACTATTAGAATAATGTTAAATATTGCGTAAGCTCGTATCGAATATTTTATAGTTAAACCTG
Source organism: Theocolax elegans (assembly GCA_026168455.1). Taxonomy (NCBI): domain Eukaryota; kingdom Metazoa; phylum Arthropoda; class Insecta; order Hymenoptera; family Cerocephalidae; genus Theocolax; species Theocolax elegans. Next base: position 11,687,839 of record CM047425.1, on the reverse strand, counting down.
AATGCAGAAAAATATTTGATTAAAATTACGATATACTCTTCAGTAAAGGATGGACAAACTGTCAGATAAAGAAAACATTGCTATATTGTATGGTAAAATTTAATACATATATAAATATACAAACACTAGTTTTTGTTACAACTTCTACTAAATTTTACACTAAAAAAAAGTAAATTTTTTTGAAGTTTATTTATACTTAAAACCAGTATGAATATCCTATATTTAAAAATATTTTACTTAAATTAAAATAATATTTCTTTAACTTTAGTACACTAACTTGTCAAAACTAATTTTATAATTGTTAAGCACGTATAATCTTCATTATAGAAGTAGATCGCCTCGAAATGCAGAAAGCCATTTTTAACACCTACTAAATCAGTTTACATCAATTCAAAAGCCTCTTTTAAGCATATAATTATTACTAGTATTAATAAAATATTTTTTAGAAGTCCATACTCTGAGATATTGCATTAACTATAGTGGACAAAGAGTTAATAAGGGCCTTCTTTATTTCAAAGCTGAAGCTTTCGGTTCAGAAGGTCCGATAATTATACTTATATTATATACATATGTACTTATTACCGAACGATAAATTCATTTTTGTGTTAATAAAATATTATGTTTAAATATCTGTACTTTTAAACAATTTACTTAAATTCAATTAACAACATTTATAATAAAATAAATATTTTTTAAAATTAACTAACTTATATTTTTACGAAGTAATAGGTTCATTTATGTAATTTCAGGTAGCAATCTAAACCAAATGTAGTTTTAACTACCAATAAATCATATATTTTACTCTAAGAAAATCTTATTACATCAAGTTAATCACAAACACTCAAAGTGTTTTAATAATTCAAAAAATTATTTACTCGATTCACTGCAACGGTTAAATTGTAAATGAATCAATTATAATTACCGTACAGTTACATCAATGTTTTCTTATTCTGACAGTTTGTCAATTCCTTCACTGAAGAGTATACTAATTTTTAATCAAACATTTCTCTCCGTGTAATAATTAAATATGTGTCGCAGCAAAAAAACTATTGTTTAGCCTGTCGAAATCACTTTCCAAAAAGTCGCAAAACGAAAGTAACGTACATACTAAACGTTACGAGAGGACACCATATAATCAATCGAAACTCTGGAATGATAATGAACCATATACGTACGTACACCACCCCATGAAATTGACAATTAAACTTTCCTCCTCCAGCAGCCGGAAAACTCAAGCCGACGTACAGAGCACTCTCTCTCTCTCTCTCTCTCTACCAAAAGTTTTGGGCCTGTTAAATAATTCAACGAATTAACTCATTACTACCGTCCTGGCAACGTGGAATATCGAACAAAGTACCAGGATATATATCTATATACACACGTGGATATACCACGATCGACGAGTTAGTCCTGTAAAGGTTATACCCTACGATGGTGAACGAAGGTACCAAGTCCAAGAGTTCGACCCCAAATTACGTGCGGTGGTTTTCGGAAGCTTAACAAAAAAAAAACGATCGCGAGGACCACGATAACGGTGAGGATCGTTGCCAGGGTCGTTTCGTGGTGTCGATATTTCTGACGAGGGTTTTACATATATATATATATATATACACACGCACCGAAGAGAGGATTATCGGCCGAGTTTCGGTATCGGCTAATGTCGACGATGCGAAACGATGATTATACTAATGGATAATTTCGATCCCTTAATACCACGGTATCGCGGTATAAAATGCCTGTTTTATAAGTGTGTATATATCGGCTATGTGTATATACGGTTTACGCGTTATGTGTCGAACGAATCGGAGTGTAAAAAAAAAGACTCAAGACGATTCGAGGAATGGCGTTTTATGGTGATTTTTAAAGTAGAACTTTTATTTCTTCGTTTACTGTGAGATGAGCCTATTGTATAGAAGATTAATTGTACTTTAAGGGGACAAGTCTGGGTTAAAATTGAAAAAGAACTATAAACTATAAACAATTAATAATTTTTTTTATAACAATTGAAAACATTTCTGAATTATTTAAACAAATTGTATAAGTTTTAACTTATATTTTAAATTTTTGCCATGTTATTTGTAACATAACTATAATAATTATGATTTTTTCCATAATGAATTTACCGCAGGATATACCGTCACATACCCAATTGTTGATCAATTAAGGTAAATCTGTACTTCAAAGAATAGTTTATGTTAAAAGCTAATAATTGTATATTTAGACGGATACAGAAAGTATAAGTATTAAACTTCCTTTTAGCCATCTCAGAAAATAAATAGGTGCTATTTTTAAAGAAATCACTTTCCAAAAAGTCGCAAAACGAAAGTAACGTACATACTAAACGTTTACGAGAGACACCATATAATCAATCGAAACTCTGGAATGCTAATGAACCATATACGTACGTACACCACCCCATGAAATTGACAATTAAACTTTCCTCCTCCAGCAGCCGGAAAACTCAAGCCGACGTACAGAGCACTCTCTCTCTCTCTCTCTCTCTACCCAAAAGTTTTGGGCCTGTTAAATAATTCAACGAATTAACTCATTACTACCATCCTGGCAACGTGGAATATCGAACAAAGTACCAGGATATATATCTATATACACACGTGGATATACCACGATCGACGAGTTAGTCCTGTAAAGGTTATACCCTACGATGGTGAACGAAGGTACCAAGTCCAAGAGTTCGACCCCAAATTACGTGCGGTGGTTTTCGGAAGCTTAACAAAAAAAAACGATCGCGAGGACCACGATAACGGTGAGGATCGTTGCCAGGGTCGTTTCGTGGTGTCGATATTTCTGACGAGGGTTTTACATATATATATATATACACACGCACCGAAGAGAGGATTATCGGCCGAGTTTCGGTATCGGCTAATGTCGACGATGCGAAACGATGATTATACTAATGGATAATTTCGATCCCTTAATACCACGGTATCGCGGTATAAAATGCCTGTTTTATAAGTGTGTATATATCGGCTATGTGTATATACGGTTTACGCGTTATGTGTCGAACGAATCGGAGTGTAAAAAAGAAAGACGCAAGACGATTCGAGGAATGGCGTTTTATGGTGATTTTTAAAGTAGAACTTTTATTTCTTCGTTTTCTGCGAGATGAGCCTATTGTATAGAAGATTAATTGTTCTTTAAGGGGACAAGCCTGGGTTAAAATTGAAAAAGAAGTATAAAATATTAATAATTAATAATTTTTTTTTATAACAATTGAAAACATTTCTGAATTATTTAAACAAATTGTATATTTTTAACTTATATTTTAAATTTGTTGGCCATGTTATTTGTAACATAACTATAATAATTATGATTTTTTCCATAATGAATTTACCGCGGGATATATCTCAGAAACCACTTAATCGAGTAGGCTGAAATTTTCATTGACAATCCGCTAATGACAAGAATACATTTTTGCGAGTGAAAGTAATACGCTTATTACTGTATCTTCTTATAAAAATTTAGTTTTAATTCAAATAACACTATTCATTGTCTAAATGACGAACGCGCAAAAACAACAAATTAATATCGTTTCAATGAAATTAAACTCGATTTACGAACGTCACAAATTAAACAATAAAATTTCACGAAGCGTAACACGTGGTATACGCGTATAACAATCCAAGCACCATGTATATACACCCTCAAAAAAATAAAAAATCTACAGAGTGATTAATTCCGAAAGAAGTAACGCGACTATATGTTATATCGAGAATAATTAAATAAATTTTTTCAACCCCGTATAAAAACAAAGTTTATACGTGTATATATATATATATATACACATGGGGTGTACGAAAGTCGGTTAACACAGCTGTATATCTCTCTCGCTCCCTGCTTGCCGAATTAATTAAAAACAATATTTCGAGGAATGTAAAAATGAAGGAGGATAAGAACGTTGAAACGTACGTATATGTATATACATATATATATATTTAGTCGTGTGGACGTAACATCAAAGCTCAGAGAAGAGGGACACAAAGTGGCCCGAATTTCGGGCGTCTACTAACGCGATTCGCGGTCACCACGAAATGAAATTGTTCTCGGACCGTCGGACGACGACGTCGGTCGTGTTTATCGGGCGCGTCTCGGACGCGACGTCACGCCGGAATTGCCCCGTTATTGTGCAAATGAGCGCGGTATATACGACGGGGCTGTGCGCTCGCCCGATAAGGATTAGAAATTTACCGAACCTCGTCACACAACCTATATCCCCCTCTGTATTCTATTTCGTCTTTACGTTCTTTGTCTTCTATATACGCCCGATTGACCACCTCCCTCTCTACTTCTCTATCTCTCTCTCTTGGTAGATTGTTATTTTACCTTGGGTTTTCAACCTCAAAATTCGATGACGCGTTCATCACTTGGGAATATTAATGCAAGGGTTGATGCCTATCTATATATATTTATATATGTGTACATAAGTATGCACGTGTGTGTGTGTGTGTGTGTGTGTGTGTAAGGCGGCTATCGTTTAGTAAGTGGATCGGTATCATTCAGGACGGAAACTAATTTCCTTTTTAATTATAGTAGTATTAGATGTGAAAGATTAATGTGGTTGTACGTCAGAACGATTACTATGTATAAAAGTGACTGTCTTTTTAATTATTCGCTATCCTGTCCCTACTGAAAATTGTGCACTGAGTGGTTAGGTGAGGTCATGTTTTAGACGTAAACTAATAATAACTATATTTTTTTCAAGAATTATGCTAGTGACGATATTAATGAACAAACCAATTTTTTACTTATTTGACGAGGTTTCGATGGAATATGTAAACTGAGAAAAATTTTTTTTAGTAAAAATTACTATTTTAATGGTAAATCGAGGACAGACTTACACAATTATAAAAATAGCTATTAATAATCGCAAAAATTGCCATTATTAATAGCAATTTTTATAATATTGTGTAAGAATTTGTACTCCTTTTACCATTAAAATAGTAATTTACACAAACAAATTTTTCTCAGTGTTATTAACAACAAATACAATTATTGCATCTCTAGTGCAGTTCTGTGTAATATTTAATATATGAGTTACTATTCGTCATTATATAAACATTCTAAAAATGTCTCGTAGGATCTCGGGTTACGTCGCTCTGTAATTAAAATCAAGAAGTAAATAACAATAATTGTATTAAATTTCCACAAGGGTAATAAACAAGGAGCGCTCTCGCCGCATGTAGGAAAATGCGCGGATATAGCCTTATATTCAGCTAACTCACTATTCGTATTTTTCCTCGATTGAATCTTAAAATAAAAATTATTATTTTTGTATTCTGTCTACCCCTAAATTGTTCCATGTTGATTTATATCTTTATTATGCAACACATTCCGTTTGAATTCATTGTTGTGCACCTGCTATTTCGAAGTGATGTATACTCAATGAAATTTTGTATTAAAAATTACAAAATCATTTGTAAAAATTACGACTGGTTCTAGTATACGAAATCGCAGAATGAGAAACTAAGATAAATTGATATAGTTTATATTAATATTTACAAACATTAAAGTACGTAGACTATTGTTATTGTTAAGACTATTGTTATTTTTAATGTATATTTTCTTCTGTGCAGCAAATATTTAACACAGGTTTGAGAAAGATCATTTATTAAAGAAAGCTTCCATTTACTTCTATTTATTTATCAGTACGATCTACATTTAATTTTTTCTTGTCGTATATCGAATGTCCACGTTTACTTTTATAATATTGTTTAGATGGTATATTAACCTCTCCTCGTATAAATTAAAAACTGTGAAAGTTAAATAAAACTCAAATTTATCCATTATTTGGCAATGTTTCAGTATTTTACGATTCTTGGTCATTTTTTGACTTAAAAGATATTATATTTATGGTCAGATTTCTAGTATCGTCTTTTTTTATATTATTTCATATTAAAGGATTTAAAAACTGCGTGTAATATAACCTATATAAAAAGGTAGGAAGTGAAAAAAGGACAACGGAATTCGTACTCGTACTCTACCCATCGAGTATGTAATGTCCCCTATACTCTGCACCGCTTAGTTTAATCGACGCATCTTATCACTCACTCTATCCTTCTCGTTACTTAAAAGTCACCTATCTATACCTGTGATAGTACCTGTAACAAAATTGAATTGTTTATACAAAAGCAAATAATATAACTAGCGCATACAATGTTCATAAAATTAAAATACACACATACCTAAAAAAACATAATCAGCATTGCATCGCACATAAAAATACGAACCACGAAATTCCAAATTTATATATAAGAATATACACAGATACGTTTGTAATAAGTTATACTCGAGGTGAAAGAAAAAAAAAAACAAAAAGAATAAAGGAAAAATCGTATTTCCATTTTCTATACACGCGTGTAGGAATAGCAAGTAACATTTTTATATTTTGATTCACACAAAAGTATATATGCAAGTAAGAAATAAATTTTTGAATTGTCTTACTACGTGGAATCCTGGTAGATTTTCAGTGCACCCTGCACCGCAGACGAATGAACGAAGCGAGTAAGAGAGACAGAATTCAAGCATAGTTTTAACCCCTTTCGCGAGTATATAGCATCAGCAGCAGCAGCTCCTTCCTTCCCTCTCTCTCTCTCTCTCTCTCTCTCTCCTCTTCTTATATTCCCGGAAGTTCAAACTCGCGAGGTAGCCGCCCTAATAAATAATGTAAACTTACTCTTCTCGAGTGTTCTTCCATCTCTCTTTTTCTATATATCGAACGCGAAAAGAAAACTAGGATGTGTTGCATCTGCATTTTTATGACTCGCCGATTCGAATGGCAAACGTAGAAATCTTCGGGTGGTAAGGTTGCCTTTTTTTTTCTTCTTCCTCCCTCCTTCCCACCCCCTGTCTTTCTAGTCCCACCCCCTTCTCTCTCTTTCTCTTTCTGTGACTTGTTTGTCGAATGCCGATTCGATTTGAAGGCTTCGAACGTCGCTCGCAACGCTTATTGACTTTTGATCTCTATTGTTATCACGGTATGATTTCCTCTGTCTTTTCTCTCCAGTGGAGAAAATGGTAACTTTATGAAATATCCTATCCCTCGAAACCATTTTTATTACCATCGAATTATTGCTTGTCGATTTTAATAAATATTGCTACTGGAATAAATATTGCCTCTCGTCTATACACACACACGCGTATATACCTGTATCAAACTAAAATTGAGTTCGGTATTTCGAAAATTTTTTATTGACGTATTTGTTGGTATTGCGTGGTGAAATTTTTTCTAAAATATACATATACGTTTATAAAATATACTTACGATACGTGTAATAAAATTATTAAAGAATAATTCTTTTTTAATTGACATATCGATGCTTTCATGATAATTTTCAGTGAAAGTATAATTGTGATCATTGTTTTGTTACATTTCGATATCGACATTTTAATTTACTTTTATCCATCATGTAATTACTCAATTATCAACTAGTAATTCAAAAATTGTATAAATTACGTTGTACTCGGTGAGATTTACATATATTAAAACGAACAACTATATGTACATCGTAAACTACAATATTGTAAAGGACACTGCACTCTCTCAGAGGAAAAAGTTGAAATGAAAAAAATTCCACTAATTTTAATTGCTTCGCATTCGTTACACAATCTCACTTTAACATCAACTCCAAATAATTTAAATTCCATTGTAAAATACGAAGGAACAAAAAGTTTGAAACAAAAAAACAAACAAAGAATATTATTTCAACGAAACACTTCATTTATTGTTTTGCAATATATAAAAATAAAAGCGCGGCGGGGCGACGGAAGCACTAAAAATTGAAACTTTACGATTTACATTCAGAAAATCCATGTAACATTTACAATTAGTTACTCGAAGCCAGAATTAACAACGAAAAGGCGAAATAAATAAATGAACAAAAAAGCCAACAACAACACCGGTCTCCAAAATATGAATATGCGATTTTGAATATTTTTACACTAAAATAATTGTGATATATATTATATATGAATATATATATACCTTGGTATGTATCGTGAGAATAATAATTGTAAAAATAAACACAAAGTCGTATAAAAATAAATTTTTTTTAACTGTCGACCTGTCAATTTCTGATAAAATAACAACGTTTGCCTTTTCGTTTCGGTGTACACGCATATACGTTTCAATTAGCGAGTGCAATTAATAACCTCACGTTACGTACAACAATTGGCAGCGATGGTGAAATATGATTACAAAGTAATTTATAACAGTAACAGTGGCAATTATTATCTGGGTTAATCATATTTTTACAGTACATATTGTGTACTCCTAAAAAAGGGTATATTTTTGTAATTAAATTTGTGTATATTGGAGAAGTAAGTATACTTTTACAATGTAGGTAAAAATGTAAGAGTGTTGTTACGTAGAGTTCTTTGATTTTTGTTCAATTCATTTTACATTTAACGGGGTATTGGGCACAAATTACAGGAATCTGGATCTTTGAATTAAACAATTATATCTAAAATATTGAATTAAAAATCTGAACAAACTGTAGTTTAAAATGTAAAGAAGGGCCTGACGTTTTCATTTTTTTAAGTTGAAATAATTTTTTTAATAATAAATGTGTCACCAATTTTTGGTCGGTGATTGTTAGTCAAAAAAGGCATAAACTTTGAAGTCAAAAATCGTGATCAAATTATGTAGAATTTAGTAGCATAACCATTTTATGATTAATTATAAAAACCAATTCTTAATCATACCTTCGCGCATATAAAACTTGACATTATTTTCCATATTACATCGTAATATATGCATTTTAAACTTAATCCATTACTATATTGTTGTCCAAAAAATTTAGTATAGAAATATTAGGTTCCTTAGAAATTATTTTAAAAAATGATGAATAAATTGGGTGGTCATCAAGAATTGGTTATGATACGGTATTATTTTTAAGACATGACTAAAGGCCAGACGTACAAGGTTTTTTAAAAAAGTTATTCATATATTTATAAAAAAAATGTAAAAAGTGACCATTTTCTGAGTTCGACATCCCCTTAAAGAAAACAAAGTATTTTTTTATTTATTATTTCAAATGGTATCCGTTTTGTAAGGTGTAAGCGAAAATTACATTTATATGATTATCTACAGTTATACATATATACATATATAGTTTATTTACGTCTTATTATATTATATTTATATTTTATTACATATAGATATCTTATGTTTGTATATATATTATATTTGTGAATTTTAAATTTTTTGTTTGAGGTTTACCATTTCTAGTAACTTTGATAGCTTTTTCACAGTGAGTCTTCTTGTTATTTTAGTTGTCTTCTTTTTGTGCTTTTTCTTACTATTACCTGACTGATATTTTGTGTTAATTAATAAGCTTCAACATACAGCAACACAATAAATCACTCCAACAAATAAATCCAATATAAAAATATTCTTCGGACAGCTTTCGACCAAAAAGAAAATTCATCTATATAAAAGTCAATACCCAAAAATAACCTATATATTGCGTAAGAACCCAATACATAAAAACATATCGATGACTGAACGCACACGCTGCTAGTCTCAACTTCACATCCCATTTAAAACACGAGCCGCGTAACTCGTACACCCGAAACGTAATATTTTCCAACACCCCCTACATACAAGGACGGACACATTCGCGTTCGAATTTCGTAGCAGGAGTATATATACCTTGTACACACAGAGATGAGAGAGAGGAGGAGGGGTGGGTGGGGACAAACCGAGTAAAATTCGAGGGCTCTAGGAATGAACAACGCAAGCCACACTTTCAGGGCGGAAACGAATAAACAGGGGGGCCCCTTTTATATATCGAGTTCAATGGACCTCGGAATGGTCGGTCGCGATATTGCCCGAAAGCATAATGGAAACGTCACTTTTACACCGCGAGAAACGCGTATGTACTATATATAAATGAATGCAGGTCCACCCTGCGTTTGTGTGCGTGTATTTACAGCTGACCTGACGGTCAATGGTTTTGGTGTATTGCGAAATGTATATATATATAGAAAGGATGACCTACATGGTCAAAGATATTTGTGAATAGGAACGTTATTATTCCACGCGTGTAGAGAATTTTTCTCTTTTTTTTTTATGGATTATGTTTTCAAATTCTTTGTGAGATTGTTCGGAGAGATGCTTTTGGGTTGATTTCAGGAATCAATATATAGAGTCGTTGTGCGCTGTTATCATGTATACGCGTTGTGTATCGATGTATTACGAAATTTTATCTATTCTTAATTCTAAAAGGGAAAGATATGTAGTTGACTTTACGATGTATGAAATGATTATTTTACGTACATATACACGTTTAAAAATAATACATATTATTTTCAATGATAACAATAATGATAAATAACGTAATACATATAATATTTTTTCTATAAAAATTCGAATAAATTATAAAAATTACCACGAAATGAAATTTCAAAATATTCTAATACTACGGACAACACCAAACGATCATCAATAAGGCAATGCGAAATGACAATATATACTATATATATGTAAATCAATAAACGCGTACAATTGCAACAATAATAAATTAACGAGAAAACTAAAACGTTTCATCGATAAATATACCTATCCCACATATATATCAATTAACCGTCAAATTGTACATAATCGTTCTTAAAAAAAAAACGACGTTCCCTTGATCAATCTAATAACGCCTATATATATATACGATGTATTGACAACTGTTTTCACGAGTGAAAAACGAGTCGGTGACGGTCTAGCAACGTGAACCGAGCGAATACTAATAACCACCGTAAACATTATTAAGCCCTCGTGATTGAAAGTTAATAAACGAAATGTCCGATTGTAACTCGAAAGAGAGAGAGAGAGGCTACTGCAGATTATTACCGCGAGAGTAGCCCATAGTGAATATTTGGCCGGAGGCATTAAATGCGCGTTATTGTTAACGACGTCGAATGGAGAGGATTAAAAGTGCCACTCGATGAGCCGGCAGCACCGTTGCTATACGAGTAATGTCGATGGCCTTTATTAGCGATATACTAAATATTTGCACGCTATACACCGCGGCGATCGGTATTATTATATCAACGCGAAAGAATCAGACTGCGTGGTTCGTTACTGGGTCAGTTTTAGATTAATTAATACTGTGGGTGGGAATCCGAGCGGATGAGAAGTCTAAAATTGTTTAATATTTTGTTGGATTTACTTGAAAAATTAATTTTTTATATGAAAAATCGGTTTGTCGCTGTTTTAATGATAATATTATAAGTATATTCTCGGTTATGGATTTATTTTCTTGGTAATAGTAGGTTGAACGTTAATTTTTTATTTGTTGTTCAACCGTATATAAGAACATTATTCATTTAAGATTATTAACTTTTAAAATTATTGTGTAGTAGTCTATATACTTTAATAGTATTTTGTTGGTTAAATAATTTAATAACGCGAGGATTTCGTAAAATACAACAAATTTGTACAAAAACGTATGTACGCGTTAGGTTTAAGGATGATCGTAGTGAAATTAAATTTAAATATTATACCTCACATTTATTCATTTTTAATACAGAAATAATGTAAAAATATTGTGTTATGCTTCTGTTTTTTTAAATAAATAGTCTCAATAGGGGATGTTGGAGCCATATTACGGGGATCGCTACACCTTTCAACCCAAAAATTCAATCGAAAATATTGAAGCTTAAAATATAAGGGAGTGCTTGACGTTTCGATTTTTCATGGAAAAATTAATATTATTTATAGTAATTGAATAAACATTTAATGGGCGGTAATTTTTAGTCGAAAAAGATGTTATTATTTAACCCAAGATCGTAATTAAATTATCGATTTCAAAATCTGGAAAAATTTGAGTGTATGTTATTTAAAACATGTCCAAGGGGCTGACGTTCAGGATTTTTAAAACACTCATCCTATTGTTATAAGAAAGTATAACAAATTACCATTTTCTGACTCCGAAATCCAGATAAAAAGTGTTTATTTTATTTTTAAAAGAATATCAAATTACTTATGTTCCCGTTCAAATCATTTACGGACTGAAACATAATGTTTCTACAAAAATTAATACTTTATATTAAAATTTAAGGAAAATCACAATATTATCGCTCTTGTTGTGTTACAGTCTACAATTGTGCAATTTTTAGGAAATAGCAGGTGGATTAATTTATTATTTGGAATATCAATACAGATTATGAGATTTATTGTTTTTATTGATTTATTTATAAGTTTAAGATTACGAAATTGATCATTTTAAAAATCATAGGATATCCTAAAAAGATGTTTAAAATTTTTTTAAGCAATTAATCTCGTAAACTATTGCACCAATATTGAAATTTTAGACAAAATCGTAGATTTATTATTTTTATTATTTTTTAGCGTTATTTAGCTATTTTCATGATTTTTATGTAAATTTATTATTATAATAACGAAGGGTGATTGTTAGTCAGTTCTCACTATTTGTGTATTTTTCACAGTCGGTAAATTACTCGAATTGTAACATAACAAATCTGACATTCCATTATAAGGGGACGTTATACTCAATTTGTTACCGACTGAATCAATGGAGGTAACGAAACAATTTTAATTAAGGAGATGTAAACCCATTAAAACATAATCACTATTTATTTTTTCTTGAGCAAACAGTATACTTTATCGAAAAAAACGCTCTGTAACGGTGTTGTATTTACATTAAAGATAGTCTATGAATTTTTTCAAATTTTTTTATCAATAAGTCGACGAGATTTTTGAACAGCCGTGCAGCATTGTTTTTAGCTATATATTACCGACCAAAAAATTGTTATTTCTATATAATTCATTTTAAATTAATTATTTTGAAACAATCGCTCTGTAACGGTATTCTACTTGCTTTCAACATTATCTGTAAATTTTTTCAGATTTTTAATTCTATTAGTTTTAAAATTTTTGGGATTTTAGAGGTAGGTTCCTGTAATTTGGGTATCACATCTCTTTAAATAAATATGGTGATAAACATTAAGAACTAAGATATTATTACCGTTCAGTTGTATCTAATATCAATGCATTAAAAATGCAATTGAAAGGAAATTTCCATTCCATGACATTTTTGATTGAATAAATATTTGTTTTCGAAATATCTGTATTGTTCTGAAATGAAGGGGTTAATGATGTCTCAGTTTATCATAACATACAATATTAATTAAATTAAACGTATTTATTCAACTCCATTAACTCAGTCGGTAACAATTGTGTATAACGTCCCCTTAACGTATCGGCAAAATTTGACTATTACATCCCGTGCAATGTGTGCAATGTAACTTCGAGTTCAATGACGCGTCTAACCAAGCAAAGCTAACCAACTTGATCACAATAACCAGCCATTCACGATAATCACAAACCCATCTACTCGCGAATAAAATGATTATACGCGAATCCCTCCGATTTCTCATAAAAATCGTTAAAAAATCCTAGATAATTCTTAATCAATATACCACGTCCGTCAAGTAAAATAATAAAAACGAATTGTTCAAACGGGTATATTAGAAACAAAGGACAAGGCAACATTTCGACCACTCAGCCGTAACAATCGATCATCCATAGAGACACTCGAAGGAGTCATCGAGCAAGCAAAGCATCACGACAGCGTACCTACTGTCAATCGAGAATCAAACGATCCTACATATGTACAGGTGTGTATGTGTGTATATACACACCCGCACGCGCACACATACATATATGTACATATATATGTATATATAACCCTCTCCCTTGTGAATGCTCGGTCATACGAAGAGACGTCCGCGAAATCGACGCTCGCGGTCGCTTGCAATGAGATTATGGTAATTGACCGTCCGACTTGGAAAGCCTCTCCTCATCAACCGTATCAATTACGCGAACGCGTTCGGCACCCTTTGATCCAGCCAAACTCTGTGTAACGCAATTCGCACGCAGTACTGAAACCTCCACCTCTCGTCTAATCTCGAAATGGGATTGACCGATAAGGGGAAGGGCCGGAGGTGAACGGGTATAGAACCATCGTTGGATTAAAACGGATGCTTTTTTTTTTGCTTCTTCTTCTTTCTTCTTTATATATGTATACACATCGATGGTGCGTGTAAAAAATGGTACGAGCTTCGATTTCCAAAGTGGATGCGCATTACGGCCACTTGAGAGATTACTTTTCCTTTGAGTTTATTAGATTCTCAAATTCCCGGACTTTGCTTTATGGTTGATTTCTTTTTTTTTTACGTTCACGGATCACCTTCCGTCGATCACTCGATTGTTGTATAATAATAATTGTTGTAATCCTAATAGATAAATCGAAACATCGTTGTTGTTCAGTTTGTCGATTTCGCTTTATGTATTGGAAAAGTACGCGGTATATCGACGACGCGGTTGATAACATTTTTGACGTTCGATCGTCGAAATAATTAGGATAATAATATGGAAAGTGATCGTTATTTTAATTGTGTTATAGTTAATTTTTTTTATAAAACGTAACGTTGTATTGTTCGTTAAAGCAGAATTTATTTAAAATACTTTTATAATTCAATATTATATTTTATTTAAATTTAATAATCTTAATTTAATTATATATTTATTATTGTTCGTTTTGATAGAAGCTTTAGTTTAACTTAAGTTTTTGTTTCTTTTCATTTTTAAGTTTATATTTTATTAAATAAATTAAATAAATTAATAATTCATTGCAAAATTTCATATTTTTGCGATGAATTACCACGCGATCGTTACACATGCAGAACAATATCAACTATAAAAAATTATCTTATATTTTTTTATAACCTAAACAATACATTAACACTATATAATTTCATCTTACAAATGATATCCAATTAATTTATTTATTATGCTCTTTTTGTTAAGACTAAAAATATGTTTAATTACGCAGACATAAATGATTCATCGATATATTCTCTCGAGACTTCCATTCGTCCATTAAACGTTTCCCTCAGTATATTTTATTCGGTTAGTCGCAAATTCGCTTTTCAAGAGACAATCCCCTTAAACAGTTTCAAAACTTCCCCCTTTTTTTCGGTAAGCTTTTTTGCCTCCCCCGCTATACGGCTTGAACGTAACTGAATTTTATTTATGTAAAAACATTAAAAGCCCAAATCCGCTTTTTTCTCATCCGTCGAAGGTAATTCATGAAAGTCGATCGGGCGTACCAACTGTGTGTGGGGAAAATTTGCATTTCTCTCGAAACCGATTTTTCCGCTAAAGGATGGTGTGTGTGTGTATATATATATGAAGATTGAATCAAACTGCGAAAGAACGATGGATTACGCATTAAGCGCAATAAACTGATTGGTTTCGCCGATATAGATTTTATATAAATATATCCAATCGAAGGACACGTAAAATTCAACCATTTAATTATTTTTTTTTCTATACATTTAAATAATAATATAATTTTTATCTTCGCTTCAACAATCAGTTGGTATAACATCGATAGTTATTAATCAGAGGTTTAAATTATTGTAACGCTACATTTTCATTAAGTGCATTAGACTGACGTAAATTAAGTAGTCGCAAGAGGCAATCGCTCAACCGATATATAGCGAACAGATGATTTTATAAATATAACACTAACGCATCGTCGATCCATTCCCTTTATATATACATATATATATATACTTGGTAATTAAATCGATTAACGAGGTATCAATAGTATACGTACAATTATGTATTATCACCTCTTCTATCAGTCAGGTATTCCTTATCGTTCAACAATCTTCATTATTTTTAATTGACCACACGACGGTGAAGATGTAACGCGATGAAAAATTAACAATTGAAGTGGTCATTGCAGTTTTACACGTGTTTATCTTATTTATTCTACATACGCGCGAGAAAAAAAAAAGAAAGAAACTGCGTTTATCTGTTTACACTGCAATTAACGATCAAGAAAATTAATTAATATTCACGTTTAGAACGAACATTTACATATACATATATATCACGGTCGTAGTAATAATGTCGGTAATATCGATTTCTACGCGTATTGCACATAATCCACAGTAATAAAAAAGCGCGAAAATTTCCGATGTAAATTTAATTTTGTCGGTGTCTCCGATTACCTGCCCGGAAAAGGTGGAAAATAAAAAAGATGAAGGAAGAAAAAAAAAGGTGGTTAAACGACAGTCTGGTCGACAGAAATTTACTAGAATTATCCTCCTTATTTATTCTCAATACCTCTTAAATTTAACATCCGCGCGCAAGAGTGCAACGTGAAAATATATAATCTCCCGAGAAATATTTAAATTACCAAAGTCGAGTTAATAGAAAATCTACATTGACACGGGTTGAATGTATATATATATAGAGAGAGAGACGGTATAACGGTAAAAGTCAATTTAATCGGCATATTTGCATGAAAATTTCGCCACAATATCTTCTTAAATAAAAAATGCTACTTTATAACTAAAAATCCAATCAAAAATTCCCCTCGAGTGGACATATTTTCAAATATCGAATTCGAGAGTTATAATACCTCCACTAAAAATTGACGTTAATTCCTTGATATTTCTTCGTCTGCAATTGGAAATTCGATTGCGCCTGTACGGTTATATACACGTCTATATGTATATATATATATATATATATATATATACGTTGTACTCAAAGGCATCGACCGAAATCAAAGTTTATTTACTCGCACCGTGCGACTACTTTTATCGCCGTAAATTCCGCGTCCCTCGAAGATGGCACGTACGCGATAAGAAGATATAGATATACCAATTTCGAGGATCGCCGAGTCCGATAATCGGGTATATCAAGAAACCTTTCTCTCTTATATACGTACGCCTTCCTCTTCTTCTTCTTCTTCTTCTCTTACACTTCAGGTTGGAAGAAAAAGGCGACAATGAAAGACAAGATAAGCTTTTCTTCCCCCGCCACCCCCCCCCCCCCTTCTTATATACTTTAAGCAGCTGTAAAACCGTCCGTCATTCAATGTGAATTTCAAAATTTGTATTCGATTCGTTTACGTCTTCTCATCTCGCGAGGTATTTTATATATATAGATATATTTTCAACGATCAGTCGAGCTTATTATCAACTTAGCGCTTTACGATCATCAAAATTACGTTTGTCTTGGCGAAAAACAGTATTTTAAACGTAAAGCGTTATAGCTTATCCAATATAAATAAATGCGCATAATTTACTAAGAAAAGAAAAAACGCATTTAAAGTTATTTAATAATTCGCAATTACGTAGACTCGTTTTGTTTCAATTTGTATTCTGGAATACAATTTCATCGACTTCGTGTTACACTTCTGCGCGTTGACAAACTTTTTCAATATAAATATATGAATATTACATACAATATTATAAATTGTCATTGCCACTGGGAAATTCGTTACGGAGGTAGATTAAAAAAATATTATTACTGATTTGTCGAAACAATTTTCATATCCTAAAGTTACGCAGCTCGAAAAATCTCTTTTTTTCAATTTCATTCAATGAGAGTGTTTCAGAAGTTCGAAATAATTTTTAACGAACACTTTTTTGCATATGGAAAAATAAACTCGTACGCCGTAGGAAATACAATCATTTTTATGAAAAAGTAAAAGAAACACCCTAGTAGAAATTTACCATTTGAGGGTTAAATAAAACTCTAATTTTAACATTGACCATTATTATGACACTTCGCCAATTAATGGCTTAAAAAACGTTACATTTATGGTCAGATTCTACTAGGGCAGTAATGAAAAAAAAATGAAACTAGAACGTAATATTGTAATAAAATATAATTATATACATAATATCTTATTTTTTTTATTATTTAGACTTATGGACATTTACGCGAAATTCGAAAGACTATGTCGAAATTAATATTTAACCACACATATAGTATAACACGTAC